>CM052014.1:2244904-2941789 GCA_028476595.1 Obolodiplosis robiniae
CGAGCTTGTTGCTTTCTTCGGAAAGTTCCTATCTGTTCGAAAGCTTTCGACGTGCCGCATTAACAAGCCTTATTGCATCATATGCTCAAATATTTCGCCCAAATATTTTGTATGGTTGCCTGTGAATAGTTGGACATTTTTCTCCGTTATTATGAATTTGGGTCTCATTTTTACTTAATAACATGGTATTTTTTTCATTTTCTCCGAATTCAAGACATGTGAGCGACCAGTTTGCCGAAACGTGCGATCACGTATGATTCCTCAATTTCGTCTGCTTCGAATATAAAAGAAAATGATAAATGTAACAGCTCCGAATCGAATAAATGTGTTTTTCTTTTCATTTGGGTGAGGTGATTTTGTCCATGTTTGGGATAACGATTTCATTACATTGTGCATCGCAGACAATAATAATATTTCTATCAGCGCATGTTCGAAAAGGAGGATCTGAATGGCATTATTCTACCAGAAAAAGATGATTCCTCGGTGTTAAAATGAATAATAATTTTCATTTTGACGAAGCAATGTATGTGGCTGGCTGTACAGCTCGGGCTGTGGCAATATGCAGCTATCCAACTCATGCATTCCATGTGATACGACGCGTTCAGTATTAAAGTGGTGTTTGAAATCGATAGAGAAATTCATAATCTGTGAGGGAGCACTCAAATACGAAACGCGTTGGATAGTTGTTGATCACAGCCCGAGCTGTGCAGCCAGCCAAATATTCAGCCTGAATTTGACCCTTATGAATTGATACTAATTCATGCGGCGGCATTCAGCGCGCAGATAAATTGCGATGAAACGAAACTCGAAAAATGTGAACGCAATTTCCCCCATTTCTAACGGAAATATTGAATTCAATATTTATTTGGGCTCACTTCAAATGATGGCCCCTGGGAAAACACCATCCGATTGCCGGAATTGGAATTGTTTGCACTGGGATCTGTCTGGTATTGTTTGCAAATCAACGCCATAATAAAAGAATGTGGCACAAAATGTCATCACCACGGCCACATTCAATTTGGTTTTTGATGGTGAGCATTTAATCGTTTTGAAGTGATTGCGGACAAAATATATGTCATCCAATCGGCTCTTTCTCTCCCCCGTTCGTAAAAGTGTTGAAAAATTCAAATCAATAAAATTTATATTTCGAGCCAGATGGATGTCATTGATGCAATATTGATTTTCGTTCCGGTACTCGCTCAAGGTTCTTGTATGAAAGCGATACTGTCACCCATTTCCAGCTTTTATGTGTAATTTATTATTTAGACTGTCATCGGAGAGATTGTGGGAACAGCAAAAGAATCCGAATCCGAATCGAATACTCGGTGGATTTCGAAATTGTCACTGTCGATCGCTCACATTGTTCGACTTGCCATTGTGACGCATCAAATTTTTACTGTAATCGCAATCATCCACGCAAATGATACTTCCGTTGATCCAATTTTCCCCGACACAAAAGCCAGGCTATAACTTTCTCGCTTGTGCAATACTAACATGCTTGAGCCAGTTGATGCTTTGCAATGCATGAACAAAGTTCGTTTTCCATTCATTTTATGACCGATAAAATTTGTTGAAATAAAATCGTAATAATAATGTTTTCCTTTCTTTTCACTTCTATTTTCTATTCAGCGGGTGCTGGAGACTGGCGAAAGACAGCGGTAACAGCCGCAGCAACAACAACGAAGCCATGGATGAATTTCATTGAATGTGCCATTTTTGCTGTTGATGTGAAAGGCAACAAAAAAACTCAAGGAACGAAGCGCTATACATTTCGTATGACCTGATTTACTTTAATAATGGGCCAACATCCAAAATGGCATGCAGAACAATTAAATCGATATATTTCCGACCTCAGCAAAACAATTCATAGCATTAGCAGCTTAGATAATTACCAATCTAATAATCACTTCACTTCGAGTGACACAGCTAATGACGACGGCCAAAACGCCAACTTTGTACAAAACTTCAACACCAACAATAACAACGCAAGTAGCAGCAGAAGTGGCACATCAACCGATTCATTGTCACCATTGTCAACGGCAGCGCTTCTGAATAATACATTGCACACAGCTCAACATCGACAGTTGCATAATTTTTCGAGCTCGTTTGTTGAGCGATTATCGGAAGCAATTCAGTCTGCGCTAACAGTGGATTTGAAAGGCGAACAAGCACATCCGCTTTCTTCTGCCTCCGCAACCAGCACCACCGTCGCCAAATCCAACACAGATGAATATGTTGGCTCCATTCTATCCGACTATTGGATGTTACTGTTGATTGTACTGTATTGCCTCGTGTTGCTCGGCGGTATTTTCGGCAATGCTTCGCTCATTGTCACACTATTTACACAATCGTCCGCACGTCTTCGAAATCCTCTATTGGTTGCATTATGTATAGCCGATTTAATGGTGTCGGGCGTTTCATGTCCGCTCACAATCGCCACACTGATTCTCGACGCACACAAAACAATCACTTCAACAATCATCTGCGCATTAATTCATTTCATGCAGGTAAATCAATAATAGATAAATAAATTTGGTGCCTTTTTTCTCGGCAAATCTATCCGTTGTCGCCATTTTCGGTCAACCAAAAAAGTACTTGAAAATTGATGAATTTCAAAATACGTTAATCGATTATAGACGTCATTGCCGTAAAGCAATAAACGCAGAGGTTTTACTCTCTTTGAAATTTAAAACACGACATTATAAATCCCACCCGATTCCTTGGTGGTTTTGGTTTCTGGCGCTCCACGTTGTTAATCGGTCATGTACAATTTTCTGAAAATGCTTGGAAAATTCGCAACCATTTTGAAATTAAAATGCATCACGCAAAAACTTTATTGAGTGGTTACTCTCTGAGGCAAATTTCAAAAAGTGAAGGGTAAAGCAAAGCAGCCGAAACCGACAAAGACCAATGAATCCAGTTTCCGTTATTCAGTGTACAACTGTACACTGACTCATCTTATTATTTTCCGAAGCCCAATCGACTTAAATATAAAGAAGCTTTTCTTTATCTAATCCCAAATGGGAATATACCTTAATCGGTCGTAGGCAACGACATTTTCCACTTGACAGCAATAATACATTAATATTTATAATAATGAATTATTGTAATCGACAGTCAAGACTCGTGGCTTCGCCTGGGGACAACGAGCTCCTCAAAAGCAGAGAGCTCAGCTGCTTTTTTGTCGTTTCATATCAATATAATTCAACTCGCTTTGAGTATCTAAAGGTCAAACTAATTCTAATAGAATGTCATTGAGCTATGAAAAAAACTACTGCCATTAAATCGCAATCTAGACGATGGCGTTTAAGTGATTGCGAGTCGTTCCATTTATATTAAGTCTGATGGAATCATTAGACGCATAATAACATTCTGCGGTTCTTTTAAAACTTTCAAAAACAATTGTGTGTGAAAAAAGTTGAAAGCTCCTAAATTTGCTAAAAGTTAGACGCACCACTTATCAATGCGGCCCATAATTTAATTTGATAGAAATATGGATTTTCGGTCAAAGAGAAACGAGACGCAAATATTCGATATCCTCTCATTTTGCAGCAATTACTCTACTTTAGTGTTCATTTGATGGCATTGAACTGGCAGAAAATATACTGAATTAGAAAAAAAAAAAATGTAATGCCCTTTTTATTGTTGCCGATCTTGCCCATTACAAATGCAAACTCAAGAGACATTTCAAAAAAAGTTCACGCTAACTAAAATCGATGGAAATGAGCTCGAGATTTTAAGATTATTTCTCTTGTTTTGACTTAGCACAACTCACATTGACTGTCTTCAAAACAAACATTTATTTCTCATTGAGTGCATTATGTCGTTCTCGAATTCAAATCAAGCTCTTTATCAATGAAACGGAACATTCATCGCAAACGAAGTTGAAAATTGTTGTTGATAATGTTTGGTATTTCAAAGAAGTATTCGATTCATTCGGTATAACGGCTTAAATTTGCCTAGCAAAATAATTAAAATGGTAAGCTTCGAGCCGGCAGAAGGCAATGCTGAACAAATGTAGACGACACATCATCTCCATAAGCCGATAAAATTATCATTAACTTTAATGAGATAGGGCTTTGTATGCACCATTTCTTTTGCCACAACTTCATTCCATTCGATTCGATTATGTTCTATTCGAGCGCCATGAATTCTGTGCGAAGGATTCCTTATGTGATCTCTTCTGTTTTCCGAATATTTGGGTGTTGCGAGTAACGACGGCGCATTCCTACGCAACATCGTATCGAAAACCATTTCGAAATTAATGCGATTTTAATGCCGTTTAATGCAATAAATTTGTAATTAGTAATCATTTCGTTGAAATGAAGGCGTTAAAGTGAGCGCAAATGACTGATATACACATAAAATCGGCGTGAAAATTGGAACTTTACCGCGATTCTTATACAATGTTCGGTTCAGTACGTGGTACAACTGCGAACACACAAATATGCCAATCTTTGCTTAAAATAATAGGTTGTTTTATCAAGCGATTATAATGCGTAAGCTTCGCGAATTATTGCTTCGAACATATGACAGGCATTGCTCGACTATAATCCGATTTGCACGCCACTCTTTTGGTGATCAGCATCGAACAGTTAATTGAATTTTGAGAAACACAATAAAATTGACGAACAATGAGTGAACCTAATTCGTTTGTTGAAAAATGAACAAACTTTAATTTGCTTGACGCGTGCGCGGAATGTAATTAAGGATACGATCTCATTTTTATTCCATGCAAAAATACAAAACAATTTATGAACACAGCGATTTTTATCCGACTCCGAAATCTAATTCAAACCCATAATTTTCACTCTCTCTTGCACATATCGCTGCACTGACCAAAATAATTGTAAATTTGATCCCGGATAAACTCTTTAAATTTAAGCAACGTACGGTTTTCATCTGAGACAATTATTTTTGTCAGTGTGTCTCTTTCTCCAACTCTATATTTCTCTTCCCGTCCTTTTGCCATCGTGCTCTGTTTCAGTGCACACATTTTCCATATTGTGTGCGGGGTCGAAACCATAGAAAATGATAATAAAAGCATTTATATTCAACGTAATACCGCCTAAAGGATGAGCCTTTCCGTAATACAACTTCGCAATGAATATAGATTGCAGGTTTCCTCATTTTTATCGCTTAGAAACTTAATTGATGAGATTCATGATACAAATATTGCTTATCTGCCGCTGCACTAATACCATAAAATGCGACGATATTTGAAATAAAAGGCTTTCAAATCCTTTCATTTTTAAATAGATACTCATTGTGTATATAATGCCTTCAAATTGAATTTTGTATACCTTTAAAGTTTTTACATCTTCAAACAGCCAGTTTTTGCAATCATTTCCAAATGGCAGTTATTGTACAACGACACTGGCATAGCATGCGTTGGTTTAGAAATGGATAGTTGAATTGCATTGATTTGTCCATTGAATTGAGAGCACTCGCGTCGGTCGGTCTGATGTTCGACCCCGAATTGCTCTGGCCAATGGTCCAAAAAACTCTGAAACCCTGTGTGAACGGAATATAATTTGCCGTATTCATGCAAAACTTTCGCCATACAAAAACTTTGAGAGAAATAATCTAACACTTGATCTGGCTAATTTCATTATCATCAATGTTAAAAGTTGATATGCACACAATTTGTCATTCTAATTGGCTCAAATGGAACTTTGAACACAGAACATATGAAGTTCTTGGAATCACTACGAACAAGTTTTTCGTACACATGTTAGGTGATTTGCTTCAACTTGCTTTCACGACTTAATCAAATGCCCAGAGAGAGATAGAGAGAAGGAGAGAGAAATGAAGCGGATTTTGTGGCGAGACAAAATACAATAAATGTACTGCTCGAAAATTGCATAAAATTTATAAAGTGATCAAATTATTTATATGGTTTGAAAACTCCGACAAAATGGAAGCCGAATAAGTGGAAGCTCAAATGAAAATTTATTTGAAGGAAAAATAGAAATAATATATGGTTTGGGCGCTTAAACTATAATCCGAAGTTATTCAAAAGTAAGATTGAAGCAGTTCTAGTGTAAAAATAATACTATAAATCCAATCTTCTAGTGATTTTATTGAATTTTACAATTCCATTATAATCAACTGTTCGTTCGCTCTGTCTCTGCTACTGCTTAGCACTTGTTTATACAAATTTTCAGATGAAATTAAATTTTCATGTTTTTTCCATAACATTTGCGAAAGCAAGGTTCGTTCGAAACACTTTACCTGAATTGTCGACATCAGGTCTTTTTTCCACATTACAAAAAATTCTTGCAAAATATGAATAAAAGCGTAAACAGAAGAAAAAAAGCGGAGTGCTGGGTTGGCCACAAACAATGCACACGCATACATTTTCACCTCATTTTTACATTTTATTTCAAATACCTTCGTTCTTTTTTTGCTGTTATCATTTTGCGACAGCACATTGAATATACTTTCCCTCTTCAAAAGAGCACTGATAACGAAAATGGGATCGACCGTTAGTTCATCGACTCGAGCGACATTAAATAAAACTTTGTTGAAACAAAAAACACCAAAAAAATCGTCGAATGAAAAAGAAAATTTAAGTAGCAAAATAGTAAGTAAAGAGCAGCAGCCAAATACTAAAAATCATCTATGAAAAGGGAAAGGAGTCGACATTGAGAGAGAGAGAGAGCGTGAGAGCGAGAGGTTGGAAACAATTGAAGCTGCACATCACAAGCAACTTCAAAAAGCTTTTATTTTGATTAATTCTTTTTATTGCATTCACGTAAAACTAGATTAAGGCGGTTATTAGTGGCGCGCGTATATTGCTAGCTAACCGAACACACACATATACTTTGTACATATAAAAATGCCATTATGACGCTCGTCATCTTGTTTGTTTGTTGACGCATTGTATTGAAAGCATATTTAGATCCTGAATCGTGGGAACATGCGAAAGGCGATTAAGTACTTCGATTCGATAAACCAATTCGAATTAATCACTTCTTTTTCTGATCGGTACTTAAGGGTAAATGATGTTATCAACTAATTGTCCATTGTTTTCATTTAATATTATTTAAAGAATGTTTCTTGCACTTAATATCGATTTTGCGGTGACAATCGATGCATTTGAGCGCTACATTGAGTCTCTATTTCGAGACAATGTCATCATATTTCTGCGTAGATTGTGCCCGAGTGCGAGGGATTGAAATGTTGGGAATCCAGTCGCTAAGAAGATAAAAATATAAATTGAAATGCAACATGCAGTTCTTATATATAAGAAAAAAGGACATCTGTATTGTGTTACACGTTATAAGCGACACTTAGAAGCGTTATTTTTTTTTTTTTTTTTTTTGAGCAAAACAAAGTTTTGTTATTGCATGAAGATTAAATTGTTTCTGTGTTTTCATGTTCATTGTTGCAGTCGGTGCCAGTGGCTGCAAGTACGATAAGTTTGCTGATGTTATCCCTCGATCGATACGCAACCGTGAAACATCCTCGTCTAGCACAATTGCGTCAGCGCCGTTTTTTGCCAGCATTTTTGGCATTTGCATCATGGATAACAGCGATTTGTGTCAGTGTTCCCATTATAATTGAAACTAGCGCTAATCCTGGGACAACGGTTCATTTGATTGAAATGAATCGCACAGCGCAAATGTCAACGGAATTGACGAGATCATTAGTGATCGAGAACAATACAAAACTGAATCAACTCACCACCACCATCGGTCCAACGACGGTTACAGCAGCCAACCTCAATTGGAATGGAACAATGCGTGAATTGCATTCGATTTGTCCACCAAATTTCGGAACAATGCAAATGACCAGCGTTTTCTTTGCCATTTACACGTTGCTTGTGTTCATTTTGCCCGGCATAGGTGTGATTTTAAACCACTTGGGCGTCCATCATAAATTGTGCGCACTTTCTCTGACTGCCCGAGCCGCTCACGGTGAACTCCCTCTACCTATGCCAATCATGAGACGACCCACACACATGATTATCGTTACGGGAATGGCGAACGCTGAGTAAGTAACATGAATATGAATAATAATTTTCCCATTTCTGCCAAACAATTTTCTTATTTTTGGCACACACCAAAAAAAATTTTGGCAAACGATTTCCCATCCCCCGAAAAAATTTGGCTGTTTTCTTATTCCAAGTAAATCGAATTTTCAGACTAAAAGATTTTCATTTTTTCAAATGTTGTGTGCTTCTTCAAGTCATTTCGTGAATTTTCGTTAGAAATGAATCCAACCGTTCCATCAACGGCATGTTAAACTCACCAATATCATTGTCTCAATTGTGAATATATTCTTTTCTTTATACAGTGCCGTTCGAGAGGATGAAGACAGTACGAATGACGAAAACAACCAGCAAAAAGATGAAAGACGATACATGATGGATTCAACTCGTTTGAAAGCTACGCCGCGCACTCCAAGGTACAAAAAAAAAAACATTTCCACCTCCTTTTGCCTAAACGAACGAATCCTAAATCGAGTTTTTATGCTCATTATTTACTTTGGGATTCGGTGATATGGAGAGACACAGTATTAATTTGATTCGAATAAGTACCTCTTTGCGATTAACCCGAACAAATTTGCGGCCTCTTTGTAATCTGATTCGTGCATTTGAAAGTTTATTTAATTTAAATTGCTACCATGCGCATCATTAAAAGGTCGAAAATTAAGAGGGATTGAAATGAAATCGTATACGGCACACGATGAATTATACGGCTTGATTCTTCTTGTTATAATTGGTGTTTGCTGAATTTAATGATCAGCATGAATAATGAAACCAAAAAACCACATTGTTCTTCCTTGATGAACTTTGTATCTGTGATTGAGCATGGCGAACACGATGTGCTTTTCAAATTCGTGAATAAAGAAAATAGTCATCGCATTCAATTTTAATAGGAAAGGCATCCCTAAATCCCCTTACGGGACCCACGACGTGGGAACGTAGGTTCGAATCTCGGTGATGATTTTATTTCAAAATTACGCTGATTTCAAACATTTTGGCTTCGAAAGGAACGTTAATCTGTAGATCACTTGCAGCGAAGGTAAGTTGCACGAAAGAGTGCGGTGCAGTACGATCCTGTGAGCCTCTCACCAATAACCACTCGCAGAATGAACAAAATAATGCTAGAAAAAGGACTATAATACACAATAGGCTAACAATTTAAGAACAAATGTGTATTTTTTAGCTCTCTACTTCACAAAAGACACTCTAAGGAAATCGAAACATATATGTATAATATTTCATGCTAATTGAAAACTATGCGATATTGAATGAAAAATTACCGTTGATGAATTTAACACCTTGCCGTCTAGTCAAGAAAGTGACAGATTCAGAACAATTAAATGAACGGCATAGTGTGTGTGCCAACCAAGTTGATGTATTCTGAGTAAGAGGTTCTATAGATGTCACAATAAGCTGTATTGGTCCTTCATAATTTGATTTCAATTTATTTCAATTTTAATTCATAATCGAATTTCCTGACCAAAGTTGAGGCCTCTTTAATCAAGAAATTGTTTGAAAATTCAAGAAGAGATGAATTGTCTACGAATCCGGAAAATGAACATCAAAACAAATCGATTATCTTATTTTTTTTATATTTTTAGTTGAGATGCTTTCCGTCGTCATTATTTTCATTGAAAAGAAAGTAAATCCTGTATTTTTCATGAAAGCAAAATTGTATATAGAAAATTCGATAAGATAAAAGAATCATACTGAATAGAAAAAGCAGAAGAAGAACATTCCTCCCGAAATGCGTATCCTGACTTATTGCAAAGTCAAAGCCACAACCTGGGACGCCACAACCTCTAAAAATGGAAGTGTTCGTTATTTTTAACAGGAAATTTCCTTCAATTCCATAACTTTATGGCGAACATGTTCCTATGCAAGGAAATGACGCATAACAAATGGATGAACAGTTGAGCATACACGGATAATCTGATTGAGAGGATTACCTAAATATCATTACAAGAAATGACTATAGTCAATAACATATGATTGATGTAAAAATGTCTGAAATAAGTTGCAATATAGTTTTTATAATTCGTCGAATTGAGGTCACACGAGAAGGTGAAACGGAAATGATAACGGACATTTTCCATTTCCCCTACATATTTTTGCCGATAAAATTGTTCAGAACTGAAGAAGAAAACTATCTGCTTTGCGTGAGCAGTGATTGACGCGTACCTAATTTCGGTAAATTTCAATTGCAGATCATTACGTTATGGTCACAGTATACGAAGTCATGCGCATAATTCCAAAAATGCAGCACCATCCGAGCTACCTTTGCCCCAAACCTCAACATTGCGTTCACGTCGACGGCTCGCCCGGCTTCTAGTTGCAGGCTCATTTGTATTTGTTTTCTGTTGGTCACCGCATGTTATTTGCCTCATTTGCACGAAATGGTCAGCACGAGAGACTTATTCGAAAACGGTAGCCAACTATTCATTGCTTCTGGGTAAGTTATTCAATTTTGCACTGAATTGTCAGTAAATGGGAGTACTTTTTTCCAAAAAAACGCATATTTTTATTAATATTTATTTGATTTTCTTCCCATGGAAATGGAATCTATTTGATTCTCCCACTTGCACATCGATTAAAATAAAGGCTATACACATTCAGCTTTAAATCCGATTTTGCATTGGGCCCTTAATCAAAATTCTTTGAGACAATCATCATTGCTTTCGCGCCTAACCAGTGTTCAGCGTTTTCTGCAAAGTCATATCCATAATCGAAACCACCAACCACCGCCGTCATCAACGAATGAGGCAGCTTTGGGCCCATTCAATCCACGTTTCATTAAAGCTCGACCACAACCATACAATAATCCACCAGCTTCGTCACATTTTATGTATTAGTTCAACCGCAGTTACATGCCAGCCGTTAATTTAGATTTCGTGGTTTTTGAAAATCGCTTGAAATAAAGCGCCGATAATTTCGAGAGAAATTCAAAATGAGTGGGAAAATAGGGAACATCATGTAATTTCGGAGCATTGATTTGGCTGCGAGGCATTTTCAATCAACACAACATGGAAACTTGCCATATCAGTGGAATTGACAAGTACAACCCAAGTTGACTACGATAGTATGTACCGTACCGTCACTTAAAAGGTTGATGTTCATCATGAGAAATAAAGTAGAAAACCACATCAAAATCGAGTCGGAATATTCTCGGTCGGTCGACTGTCAATGTCAAATTAAGAGGAAGTTGCGTGTTCGAGTAAAAAGCAAACAGCAATCAAAAGAACATCATCCATAAAGCAAGGAAAGCAGATACCCTCAACGAATACAAATGAGCATTAGAGAGAGTGAACATAACAAAACGATGAACTTGAGCGATGACAAATATCAGATTGCTGGAATTACGATGCTCACCATAAATTACGGCTTTGCATATGTACGCATAATTCCCTTCGAATCAAAGTGATGGCCTTTTACCATACGTTCACTTTAAATGCAAATGGTGCGAGATGTGTGCAGGACACGGAGATTTTTCCCTGCTGCCATTCCAATATGCAACAAGTTCAAGGGTCAACACATCGAATTTCGAGTGAAAGACAGACATCAACATGAGTGGATTGTCGACAAGACCCTGACATTTTTACGTTAGCTCAAATGAAGTTATCGGACGTGAGATATATGTGTGCGTGTGAGTGATTATGGAGATTCAACAAAACGAATATCGATTTTTCTGTAGGCTTCACAATTATTTGCATTTCGATTTTAGTGTTTCTGTTGTGTTAGAAAATGTGAAAATTGCCACGCACGATGCCAACTGAATTGATCGTTCTCTTGTTTATGTGTACACATTAAAAAGTGATGCCATCGCTCATGCCAGAATCGGAGACAACGCGATGATATAAAAAGTCATGAACATGCGAATTAATTCAATAAGTTTCATTAGAATTTACATCGAATTTTTGTTGATAAATATTAAATTCCATTCTCATCGATTCATGTTTGCATAGTGCGCATCTTATCGCCAATGAATCTGATCCAAAATATGATTATGTCAACAAAATCACAATTAAAGTTCAATCGATAAGGGAAATATTGGAAGCATCTTGTCATTAACTACATCGATGTTTATTCGAAAGAATTCGACAAAAAAGACATTTCGACCGAACACAATTCTCGTGAAAAGAGTTTATGTCAAATTTTGATAGATCTTTACCGCTGACAAATCATATATTTGTAAATGGTTCACATAAGATTACCTACTTGTTATCATCTGAATGGAACAACATTGATTTAGGGATCATACTCCCTTTTTCAAGTGGCTGAATTCTAACGAACACGCGTAATTATATTGTGGGAATATTGATACTCTCAGTTGAATACGCAAATCATCTCAATCGAAAAAAATATGAATCAAAAGGGTTCTTCTCACCGAGCCATCACATCCGTATTTTTGTGACCAAGAAACGAAAAAAGGATAAGATGGAATGAGACACCAAAAGGCGTAGAAGAATGAGATACAAATAAGAATGACTTTCAAATAAATTCTCAAGTGTGTCATATGTTCAGAAAAAAAAGGATTATATCATATGGTTCATTTCTAAGTTGATGTTGCTTTTCTTATGTTTAAAATTCGCCGAAATATGAAGTAACCTTAATGCATGTGAAAGTGGACGAACAAATGTGGTCGGAATGTGGAGAGAACGGAAACTGATTATGCACTCATGCCCAAAGTTGATATTGATTGTATGACAATCAACAGCCGTCACATACGTTGTGAATCAATTTTCATTTGAATCAACTCGAAGGGATTATTTATGATTCAGAATAATGATTCATCATGGGGAAAATTTTCACAACAGAATTGAAATTGAGACACCAGAATTATCAATAATTTAAACAGCCTTTAACATCCCTTCTTTAGTTTCTTATTTATTTCGTTCATTTCCTTTTGTCCAAAATTGTACCGTATTTTACTGCTCTTGACATTTTCCAATTTATTCATTTCTTCCTCATTTTTTTTTGAATTTGGACGAATTCCAAATCATTTTTCGGTTTCAAGAGGCAACAAAAAAAGAAAAACAATTAAGCAAATTGCATGTTGAATCCATAAATAACGATGTTAAATCCAATATAATTTCAATGAATAGGAATAGGATAAATGTATCTCTTTTAAGGTAAGTAAGCTTCCCGATGAAACTATTTTCAAATATGTGCTATACTTTTTGTATCTGTGATTCTAACTTAGAGAGAAAAAAAATGATAAAAGGGATGTAAATATATATTTTTCAATATCTTTTCCAAATGTGAATTAATTTTAATGTCCATCTTTGAGCCTATTCAACGAGAAGCGATCATGGCGACACGATTTCTCAGTTCAGATTCAAAAGTTCAATGAAAATAAGTACAAAAGAGTAGTTAGGTCACAAGTCACATTCTGAGGAATTGAGTTTAAAAATGCATGTTAATAGGCGAGATAACGAGTTGATACAGAGAGCGAGATAACCAAATTTTAGTCTGATTTTAGATTTTGGGAGATGATTCAATGTATTATATTCCTTCATTTGCATATGAATGCCCCAGAATAAAAGTATACATCTTCATTTAGCTACACGTATTAGCGGCACTCAGACGCGTTGCTTTTATAAGCGTAACAAAATGTTGCTACTTCATGAAATCGGTGCAAATTGTTGTTGTTATCCCGGCTTAGAAAACTGTGTGCAACTGTTTATGTTTCACTTTGAAAAAGAATTGAAATTTTGTGCCGCTTCGATGAGATTTCTTTTTGAGCTTCGCTTTTACTAGCAGTAGAATAAAAATGTACTTTTATTCTAAGGCATTAATATGTCATTTCTTTGGAATCGCCTAATAGAAACGGTTACTCATGGAATCACCTAAATATTGATCGAAATCATATTCAACAATAAAATACTTCATTTCACTAGATTAAAATACAGATACAGTATATGCTGCAGAAAAAGTGTAAAGTGTTTAATATTTAACGTCTATAAATAAATATATTAAAAATAAGGATATTTCAAAAATACAAGAGAGAACATAACATTTGAAAATAAGGATTTCAAATATTTTTATTCACCCATAATAGAACAAAAACTAGCTAATATGGAGCAAGTGGCGCCTGACGGAATACTCGATTCCAATATAACTGAGGGAAAGGTACCTTTTTTGCAAAGTAAACGATAGTTAAGAAAAATCAAAAGAGTTTTTTCATATCGAATTTGAGCTAAACGAATTTCAATCATACTATTGACGAGTTTCATTTTATTATGCAACCAAATGAGACTCATTCAATTCCAATGTAAAATGGACAATTTCTAAAGGTTTCCAACGAAATGAAAAGAAAAACAGCTATAAAATGAATAAAAATGGAACATAAGAAGGGGCTGCGAATCGTTTTATCATCTTATAGCAAATATGTTTCTTTTTTATGGGTTTTACGTTCATTTATCGATTCCATAGTCAAGACCTTACCAATCATTTCGATTTTGAATGATAAAACGATAAGCAATTTCGACCTGTGCATGTGTGTGTGTGCAAACACCAGCTGTGTATCAATTTGCTTTCGAAACAAAGCGAAGAAGTGAGAAGTTCACTCGGAATAAAATAGGACACACAAGATGATAAACATCGTGTTTGTTTTTGCCTTTTTAATGAAAACCAACACAAAAAAACATTTGGCACTATCGTCAATGACAATCAGTAAAGAAACGCACACGAAAAAATATGCGATAACTACTTTCACCCCAAGAATAAGAATGAATTTATTAGGAAGCCGCTCAAACGAACGAAACACAATACACACACACACACACACTCACACACGGTGAGCATTGAAAAAGGACGATGACGACGAAGAGGTGGAAACATGAAGTAAACAAAGCACAAAAAATGATATCCTTCTTTATTTATCGGCTATATTTCAATCTCTTCAATGTCACTATCTTCTTCTATTCTCTTTTGTAGAATAAGTGCAAAAAACAGACTCAAACACCTTCATCAACAAAAGAAGAGAAATGAGAATCATAGCACTCGTTCGCCGAAGGCCTACCGATATTCAATACCAAATTATATTATATATCCAAGTGTCTATTTCGATGAAGAGTCCATAAATCCAATCTGCTTATTGGATAAAACAAATTTCGATGTTGGGTCAGCTTGAGTTTGGTACACATTTATTTGAGAATTAGCTAAAACTCTATGGAGAAATTGATCTGTGAAATGAGTAATCAATTACAAAAAGAAAACGATACAGAATCTATATTAACATTTAAGTGAACATAGTTTTTACACAATATCCAATCGGTGATTTTCAAGAGTGCAATGCAATGTGGAGCACAGCACAGAAATCAACGTACAACGGAATTGAGATAGATGATTATTTATTGTAAAACAACTAGTCGTTTAAATTGATGTATCTATTAAGTTTGAATCCATAACTATTTTAGATTGAATTTAGATGTTTTTGTGTGGGAAATACTCTATTCAACAAATGCATAACATATTTAAGTTCGAGAAGGGGAAATGTAAACCGCATTATATTAGATAAAATGTAATATCAATTGCTGTATTTTACTATTAATATTGGTTTTGTTTCATCTGATTAACACAATCGGATCACAAACAAATATATCGCCCTCATTTCTAGCATTTGGACCTTTTCGTTAACACAAATCCTCAATTTAAAAACACTGCTCGAGAATGGTACAAGCAACAAGAATCAATTGAAGATATTGGTGAATTTTTCAAGGAGAAAATCAATTCTTCGCCAGGGAACTAAGAAGCATCTCTGAAAATCCTTACAGTAATATTTCTCTGAAATCGAAAACATTTCTTACTCGAAAACTCACCAGGTTAACGTTGTCACTTCTTGAACAAATTATTCAATGTGAGAGTAAATTTTGAATGAATCTTGACAATTAGGGCTCTGAAATAAATTGTAAACATTATTTTATTCGAATAACATTTCTAGAGCAAGGGAATTTGAGGTAAACATCAGGCAGATCAAAAGCAATGTTTGACGTGAATAATTGGCTGCAGCCAAAATAAATGATCTTGTTTACCATCTCCCACGGGAATTCATTACATTCATACGATAAATAAAAATGAGGAATTGTACAAATGAATTAGGTTCACAGGAAATTGCTATTATAACGCAAAATTATGCAAATGACGCAGGTCCGAGTGCAATAAAATAAAAATCATGTTAAAACAAGGACTATATTTCATAGTCTAACATTTTCACATTTCCGTTTAAAGTCTCGAGCGAAATATTTTGCACTTTAATTGAAACAGTAACATATTAACAGCTTACCAACTTTTGTGATCTTAGAGAACAAAAATGCTCTTTTTCTCTTTAATTTAAAACATGTTAACATAAGATAACAGAATTTAACTTTTGAATGTAATTGCATCTGTAAATAAATGTTTAGCAATCAGAGCAGCACATGTACCTCTTCTAATTCACAAAGTATGTTTTCTCTTTATAGGAAATATGGAAGTTATATAAAAAAGTTGGACACACTGATTGTGGCCAGAATATACACCCACACACAAAATCGATATATCTTTTCCAACTTTTTTCACTACGTTAGAAAATGTTGTGTTTTATCGTAAATGTTATCAATGTTTGAATTTCTACACAGCCAAAGAAAATAGTTTGACTGACAAAATGTCCCAAATCTAAGAACAAAAAACTGCAATAAAGATACGATTTTTTTCGGGTCAATTTGATTGAATTTTATTTTAACCCATTTGGAGCAAAGGTCGTCAGCATCTGCCATAAAAACGGAACGAGTTCCCTGCATTTGAAAATTTCTGATTTGAACTGACTTTGTGCTAAATTCGTGTTGCGCCCGAGCCAAATTTGTGCTCAATCAGTTCCTTTCGTTTTACGAGCAAAAAACCCGTTGTTTTCAAAAATCCATTGATGCAGCGTTTCTATTTCTTCTAAAGATGATCGAATGAAAATCGATAATAAATGTAAACATCTTCTGCGGAAGGGCACAAAAAGTTTGAACAGCACTCGATTAGAAATCTTAACAAGAATCAAACGCTACGGATGTTTTCTTTCAGGAAGAGAAAGTGGATAATGTGAGTATACACAGCAAGCAGTAGAAAGCAAGCGGAAGCAAAGATGAGAGATAAACCAAAAGAAGAATAACATTTATTACATTTAGTCAGTTTGCTTCTAATATTTATGGCTTTAGTGGTATCGTTTAGCAAGAATGCATCGTAGCATAAGGAACAGGCTCAAATTAAAATTAGACATGTGCACGAACATGCATCGTATTTCAACTCTTCAGAATAAAAAACTACGCATTTCAAATATTTTTATGACTGTTTACGGTGCTGATACACTTCCAATTTTGATCGTGCTGCCTTTCCGATAGCAAAACTTTTGCTATTTTAGGGATTGCGGCACTTCGATAGATCATATGCAATTTATATTATTTTCAGATCGAGATTTATTGAAAATTCCAATAAATCCCATGATCGAGCATTTTGAAAACTTGTTCGTTCTTCAAATTCAATAAATGAATAGATTCTTCCCATTCAAAAAATATATTTTCTTTGGTGCTCATAGTTTTTCATGTCCATTCTGCGTGACGTAGTTTCAACGCATTAATAAAAGATTTTACCAAATAAATGATGATTTAATATTCAATCAAAAAGCAATACCAACTGGCGCTAAACATCTTATTTCAACTTTCTACGAGCCGAAACAAACGTTTTGAATGGCTGGAAGTCTAAAAATAAATCAAGTTACTTCATAAACCATTTTATAGTTGCTCTGTAAAACCACTTGATAAAATATATTCTGTTTTTATCCGAAAACAGAAGATTACGTAGCCTCAGAAGAATGAAACAATTACAAAGCTCCGTGAATGATTTATATTTGAGCTATTTTTTGGGATTCTTCTCGCTAATTTTATTTATTTTGGTTGTAAGTTGGAAGTGAAAAATGCAAATAGACTTCTAGCAAAACGGTTGCTTGGCGCCTATGAATTACTCCAAATAATTAATTCAGGAAGGGCAAGCAAAGTTAAAAATGATGCACGTATTATTTCATTGGCCGGAGATAGATGTAAGTTTGCTTTTGTTCAGCATTTAATTTAGCTTTTGTGTTCGTGAATATTATTTACGTATCCCAGTAGTGATTTGTGACTTGAATAATACTTGGTTTCATTTATGCGACCATCTAATGCAAGTGGCTTATGAACGAGGGGCTTAGCACGAACACATACGCAAATAATTAAACGATAACTTTGAAATATTAAATGAAGCAAAATGAATGTCAGGGGAAAAAAGCAGGTGATACGGATAAAAATACAACAAGCGAATGAGAGTATTCGCTTGCGAACCCCTGGCAACTATGGTCGTGTATACACGTGCAACATGCAGCAATAATGGATATAAATGACTTTCAAACAGCAAATATGAATATTTTCAATATTATTATTGTTTTATCATCCATATTTAATTTATTATTATGCGCAGAGTTTGAAAATAAATTTTAAAACCATTTGGCTACTGCGATATTGGAAACACATGCGGAATGCTTAAACATATTAGCGGGTACGGAGCTCGATTCATTCTGTATTTTCTTGCTGCACCGAATTTGCCAAATGATATTCAACTGCCAGAAATGCATTTTTGAATGTCTCATTTTCTTGTCACGTTTCAATGGCAAAATTTCGGGAATCGGTTGAAATTGTCGGAATTATTCCAAAATTTATTCAAGCCTTTCCAATGAAAATAAGATGCTTTATAGTTTTAAGACGAAATCCAGAAACTTCATTAACTTTTGAATAAAGAAAAGTTGAAGAAACGTAATTTTGTGCGTTCTGAATAGTCCGGTCGATAAAAAAAACCAATTCAAAGCGGAACAAACATTTGCTGATCTTTTGGGAAGTATGTTATAATAAAAACTTCAGCAAATAAAAGGCCTATAAATTACTTGTGTCAAACCGTCTAAAAAAATGTCAGCGCCTTTGCATTCCCATATCTTGAACCAAGGACTAAACGTTCGAATAAGATTAATCGAGAACATGGTTGTTTGAGCAGAAGGATTTGCAATCGTCGCACGTCCAAACATTTTGTTCACACAACGAAATTCCTTAATATGCAGGAAAAAAGCAAGGAGAATGGAAAACATCGAGAGGAAAAATGAAGGAAAATCTAAAAAATAAAAAGAGGTTGATAAAATGTATAAAATAATGTGAGAATGTATCAAAATGTATTTTTCTTCGCTGAAATCCGACGCGTTTTTTTCCATTACAGTTAAATATTAACAAAATCGAACAGTACGAACGGTGAAATAATTCGCAAATACAATCGATCGAATTCATATGTTCAGAAAAAATGATACTAAAATTGCTGGATTTGAAGAAGCTTCAAACACTCAATAATCTATATACCTTTCTTCAACCACTTAAACTGGTCTTCGCACATTCGGAACAAGGCTCATAAACTACAATCGTAAATCGGATATAAAAACATTTCGTGAAGGGGAAGAAAAACTTTGAATCGTGCTCAATCTGACGGATTAACAAGAAACATGGCAATACGGAGAAGAGGTAGAGGAGACACGATGTGAGTGTGAATGAAAAACAGGCAAAAAGAGAGCGGATGACGAGATGAGCGATAAGCCAGAAGAAGAATATCATTCATTTTATTTAGTCAGTCTGTTGCTCGTATTTATGTATGGCGTCGTTTAGCGGGAATGTACATCGGGAACATAAGGAGCATGCTCGAATTATAATTAGATACACAAAATGAGAAAGAATGAAAACATGTGTATATCATTTGATAAACAAACCGAAGCACATGCACAGCACCAGAATTAGACGTGACAGCCGGAAAATCTTCTCCGTCGCACGTTTATTTCAAAACCCAGGCGTTTTGTCGTTTTTATCATATTCGATTTACATGGTGACGATTTTCACCTCGTCTCAACGTATTCGATTGTGATTAGAATTCCGTCACAAAAAAATAAGTGAATCCCTTATTGATGCAAGAGCGGATGTGCTGCAGCGAGCATTTTTGATTGTCAAACAAGTCATTTATGGTGTAGAAATGACTTAGCTATCGTATTACTTCACGAATCTAACAATCGAATACCATCGAACGGAAGTAACATTTTTTTTTTCTTGTTCTTCTTTGGTTTTGTGTGCAAGTCGCATATTCGTTTAAATGTCTAATTATATGACACGTTACATATAGAAGGTTAATATTTGTGGTTAATTTTTTTCAACTCAATCATTGGGGACTTCCATATAATCCATCATACGTTCGAAGGAATGGAAAGAGTGAACAGAAAATGGAGGGACGATTTCGTGTGCAACGAATACGGCAGCATTCCTTGCATCTTTTCCCCAAGATAAATGATATCTTGTTGTTCAATTAATGTTTTAGCAGATGCAAACGAGATTGAAAGTACAAGCCGCTTTTCGCATTAATTTATAATGAATGAAATCCATTTGGCGATCGTTCAATTTCTATTTGGCTGATGCACTGCGCACTAAAAGCGGAAACTAATAAAGTTTTAAAGTTATGTGCCGACAAAATTCGATCGATATCGTTTGACTTCCAACATTTTCTTCCTTTTTCTCTCTGCCAGTCGCTTTCTCTTTCATTCTTATCATTTTTATTTCTTTCTCCTTTTTTTCTCTCTCTCTCTCTCTCATTCGCTGTCTTCCGCTCTCGTTTTCTTCCTAAAATAGATTGTTATCAATAAACTGGCTTATAATAATTGTTTTATATGAGATATAATAATGTAAGGTTTTGTTTGCGAAAATAACATCATTAGCCGCATTAAGAATATCACGTAGCACATGTTTAGCATTAAGGCAGATTTCGGTGAGGCGAAGAAAAAAAATCATTGCCAAAAAACGTCCGTACGGAAATGGTATTAATAACAATTCCAGACTTCGAGCAATTTTCGAATTTTATGTGTCTGGTTTTTGCCGTCCCTTTTGTTAGTGACACTTTTTTTAGTTGCAGCCAAGCTGTTTAACATTGTATTTATTCGAATTTTTCCCTCGTTTTTTTCGTTAAGATTTTGTATTCAAGTGTTCACTTTTGGAGACATTTTTTTTAATATATTTAATGTATTTGGTCTGACTAAACAAAAACATGTGCGGACGAAAAAGTGACCGAAACAATATTCCGAACAAATGAAAAGTATTTCAAGCAAAAGATGCATTCATATCGTGTTTAGTTCGTTCAGACTCTCGAACCGTATGTCAATCTGATAATATTGAAGAGAAAAAAGTGTCTGAAATGGTTGCTCTTGAGCGCTCGCCTGTTTCGAGACACACACACAAAAACTCAAGCCATTTCAACACGATTTCAATTTACAACATGTTAATTTACATTGTCGATCGAGAAAAAGCAGCAGGCGTTGAAAAAATCTCAACCATATGTGCAGCATCTTGAAGCATCGCAGCAAAAGCGGACAAAATGCAGAAAAAATACCTGATTAAATACAATAGCTCAGTTGTCAAAATAAAAACGAAGCAAACGCATTGAAATCTGTCGAAAGAAATCGCACCATGCCATCCATAGCGTTCACCAGGCGATGGTAGTTTTATCGTTTTATTCCAAACAAAGCCATATCAATGAGCTAATGATTAGTAATATGCATGTTTTTTCTGTTTATTTACGAGGCTCAATCATAAACGAGTGTCTTTGTATACACAACGGGCGTAAGTTACTTCGCATTTGTTGTCAATAAAACATGCAGCGGTGCACATAAGACTCTTCATAAATTTCCACATTTATTTGAATATGCTTCCATTGCCGTCGCTCATCGGCGAATTCACAAGAAAGTCATAATCAGTCGTTTGTATCGTATTAATGCGCATGCCCATATTGCTACACACTGAAATGCTTCAATGATAATAACAATGCCTTCTCACTTCAACCGTTGTTTCTTTGCCCGCTGCTTCTGCTCAATGAATTCACATCAAGATTCGCATTTTGCATAGAATTTATTCGACATTATTCACATTCGGACCGAAAAATAGACGTTCTACTTAGAAAATGTTGCCATTCATGAAATATGTGCGAACAAAGAGATGAGTCGGAATGCAAAAAAAAAACATTCGTTCACCATAATCATATTATGAAAGACCAATAATTATTGTGTATTATTATAATTTAAAATGATACGATTTTAATAGTTAAAGGAAAACGATCAATATAATATTGCATACGATATGCGCAACTAAGTGCATCGCTTGTTTCATTTTCTTTATCGTTTGTGTTCGGCTTTTCAACGCAATCGGACTTTTTTTTGTGTGTAAACTGTTTGTGCATCTCCTTTAATGCGTTTTCTTTCTTTCTCTTTCTCGTTGTTGTTTCTTTTTCATTTTGTTGGCTCTTCTATTTGCGTACATGATTTCCTTTGCTGTGTGTATCGGACGCGCGCGCACCGCCTCGAGACGAACATACTGAAAATTGTGTACGCTTGACATGCGCATTATTGGATTATGTCTTTATATGTGTATGGTTCTGTCTCCAAAATGTTCGTATGTCTTTTTAAGTAATGCTTCGTTCATTGATATGGTCGACGAGTCACTAGCAGTAGCTACGTATGATTTCATGTTAGTATTCAACGGAATGCATGCTAGTTAAGACGGTACTCTATTCATCGTCCCTCGAAAAGTAGTGAGCGCAGGTTCTATCGGATTGGATTTATTGTGATCGTGTGTTTATCGGCTAGAAATTTGTAATATCAACGATTCTGTCAACGAGTGATGTTTTATGAAAATATTTGGAATTTTTTGATAAAAAAAAAAAAAAAGAACAACATTATCAAAATAAACGAAAATTTGGTTTTAACCACCCGAAATTTGTGGCTGTACGAATATTCAGCGGAAACAACAAATTCAATTTTGTAGTTCAAAACTCTACTATCCAAAGTTCAGCAACAATTTTGATTCAATTTGTTGGTACAGTAAAAATAACGATCATAAAAACTGAGTTGAGTTCAAGCGATGTTCAAAGAATTTTATTCCTTTCCCAATTCTACAACCCATTAAAAGAACATTTTTTACATCGTACATAAACAAACTGCATTTCAACCGAAAAACCAAAAAAAATATGACTTCATTGAATCACAAATCAGAGCAAATCCATTAAATGTGTTGAAATTGAATTACGCGATCTCGTCAGCGACAGTTACGCAGCGAAAGGTTAATGGAAAAACGGCATTAGAAATAATAATACAAATAAATTGTTGTGGAACGATTCGACATTTGTCTGTGTGTTGTGTGAGTTCTAGTATAAGAGCAAGTGATTTGGAGCCGCAGAAATACGGGCGTTTGAATGTATTTAATCGAATCCTCGAATTTTCAAGTATGTTTTTGATGTGTGACAACAAATCACTCCAATAATTAGAAATTGGAAGTGTCTCAATCAATACGAAAGTCTACGAATCTGAGTCATCGAAACGAGAGAAGAGAGACTAACTGAATAGATTCGCTTGGCCGAATAAATTCATAACGAGCAATGACTTGTTGAAAAAAAAATCTAGTGGCATATTCTTCCAACGAATCGGCAAAAACCCAAGCCTACAAAGAAATATGATTAAAGAACTGAATAAGTCTGTAGCATGAAGTGATAGTTGCATGTAAGACAGTGGTTCATATTCATTGTGTGTTTTTTGGGATTGGCGGTCACAAAGTGAAACAAATCATGTAATTTAATGTGGTTACTGTAAAATGACTGTGTCCGTAGTGTGTTCGCCGAGATTTCTGTGTTTCCAATAAGATTAAAAGAGTGCTGGCACGAACGCTCTGCATTCATTTTCAAAAAATGAATGAATAAAACAGAATACCGATCGAAAGAGAGAAAGAGAGAGAAAAAACCAAACTCAACGCTTCTTTATATGCAGTGATCCAAATAAGTTAATCAAGTCTCACAATTGGATCTTCCATTTGAGCGCAAAAGAGAAAAAGGGAAGACGAAAAGCATTTAAACTACATTGAAGACAATTGATTTAAACGGACTGGTAAGTAAATACGGTATTTGTTAAAGTATTTTGTGTCATTTTGTGTGTGTAAAACGGCTGGCTTATGAGTGTACAACGATTTAGTTAATTTTTTTCACGATTTATTTGAATTCAGTTGACAATTCAACTGGTCAACATATTTTGAACTTTAGTCACGATGCATTTCAGCGGGTGGATTAAATTGAATCGATTTTTTGGCTGTTTTGTTGTTGTTTTGTGCTTATATTTCTGATCAACACCGAAATAAGTTCAATCACTTTTCGTTCGAGTACGTTTGTTCATTCAGAAACGGCTGAACGGAAAAGGAGCTGTGTGTATCTGGTAAAAACTATTCTAAATTTAAATTGGCATCGCCTATCGCACATCAAACCTATAAAAAACGATGTTTAAACAGCAAAATCAACTTTCTTTAATACGCAATTCGTTCGGCATTTCAACGCCAACGTTTGAGCACTCATTTATTTTGGGATGCGAAAAACAATATCAGAACCTCATCAATGGCAAATCAATACGTCGCTTTTTTTTGGGCAAAACAAAAATAAAATGGGAGAACATTTCGTTCAATTTTATTTACATCTTCAGTGAAAGGAGCCCATTGCAAAAATAAGACGAATAATATTCATGTTGGCGGTCCATTTGCGCCAAGCCATCAGTATATAAATAAATCGGCACTTGCATCTATTCATCAGTCTGAATAAATATGCTGGAAGGAACGAAGAAAACTGTAATTAAACCAAACAATAATAAACGCAAAATGTGAGGAGCATTGAAGATAAACTGCGTAAGCCAGTCTCGACGGATTCTCAATGGAAAAACTGCAGAGAAAAATGGAGGCAAGCGAAAAAAAAACAGCAGTAAAATGAAACTTAGCGAACCATTGAGTTATTTTCAAGGAACCGAGCGGCAGCATCGTTTTCGTTAAATGTGCAATCGGCTTTCGTACACACATGCTCATTTCTGTGCGATTTTTTTAGTTGTGTTTTGTTTATGGAGAGCAGTTTAATGTTCCGCATGTACATCGATCTGTGCATCGTTATACATATGTAAGTAGGACGAAAGCCGTCGTTCAGCCAGATGTTGAAACGCATTCAATTCGAGTAAATACAAACAACTGAAATAAATAAATCGAATGCACCCGAAAAAGCGGCATTCAGGCGAGGGAATGAGTGAGAAAGAGAATGGAGGAAAATATGTTTTAAACAAATCCATAAAGAAAACGAATAGCATCAGTTGAAATGAATACCGATTTTCGAAAATATCTGATGGAACGGAATTTATTGTTGCAAAGTGCTGTTATTCATCACATCATCAATTTTGAACGAAATAATTCGGAGGCTATTGCATTTTTTGTTAATAAAAATCTCTTGAATATATTCATAATGAATATGCTTGCATTCTCTGGAGTGAGATTGAATCGCACCGACCTTTTGGCGTTGAAACTTTTGGTAATCTCAATACACTTGTGGCAAATTAACAAGATAAACGCACCGTTGCGCTTTGTGGAGCCAACAAATTGTCGTTTGAAAATTCCAAAGGCGCTTTTCGATCCACACAAAAAAACTATAAATACCTACAAATGAAATTTTTGTGCACCTTCCTTGATTTAAAAATAATACCAAAAATCAAATGCATTCCAATTTTTCACATGTGAGGATTTATCACGCGGATAGCGATTTACACCGCGCATATTTTCTTCACGTAATTCTTGTTGCTTTTCTTCTCGTCGTTCTTTTTTCTCTGCATGAAAGACCGCTTCCGGTGTGACATGCGATTTGGGACTCGCTTACTACAACTCCGTGTGCTGATCCAAACTTTTAAATTCAGCTCAGCTTATTTGATGCACTATCTCCTTAACCGGCAGACAGACGCTTACTCGTGCATTCAACACTGTTCATCACCATAAATCTCGGTGCTCGTCTCTCTGATCCGTCTTTATAGATCCCGCCATGTGAAAGTATTCGCGCCGCGCATACATACAAGTGATTGTGTATGCGACACAAGTTTCTGGTGTAAAGTACAAGGAAAATAAAAGAGAGAGAAGAAAAAAAAAACATTGGTCAAAGCAATCGCGGGAACAGTCGCGGCAACAGTATCAAAAATACACAGAAAAACTTTTCGCATTAAAATGTAATTTTCGTTTGAAATGAATGGAGAATGAAAAGTCAAACCGTTTTTTCTCGGTTAGAACTTTTCAATTGATTTTTTAGCTTTAACATAGTTCATATCGTGTCATTCACAGGTTGCAATTAGAATTCAACGTGCATGACCGAAAATTCATCAACTTTGAACACTATATCCGATTGACATTATGTATGCGCTCCGTTTGACTATTGTTTCCATTTGATTCTTCCCTTTGCTTCATTCACTTTCTTCCATTTTCCTCCTTATTCGTAAAAATGAATGTAATTTCCTGTATGAATTCCCGTTTCCAATTACGACCAAAGCAAAGAAAGAAGCCATTCAAACGGTATCTATTTGTTAGCGTAATTGTACGAAAATGCGTTTGATCTGCGCAAACTTCAATATTAACGCAAATTTCTGAAATCAAAAACCCATTTTAATCAGCTCATTCCGCTTCATTTCATTGGCAACTTATCATGCCCATAATGCAAACAGGCGTTAATTTCGTACGAAGTTTTCTTTTGATGATGAGTTATTATATGCTGTGCTCATGAAACAATCAATGAGCAAGGAAATTATCAAACCGAAATGGCTGAATATTCTAAAAATAACATCAAAATATCACTCTCTTTGATGTAGTAGTTGTGAAAACCACTTGATTCTCTTCATTTCTCCTTCCCCCCGACAAAGCAATTTATTCGAATTAAAAGCCGAAAATTGCGCGTCGATACATAGCAAAAAAAAACCACACAAAGCACGCTTTCTTAATCATTTTCTGTTTGTTTATATTTTGCGTCTAGGCTACGGAACAAAGCGAAGCTGTTCGTTGCGTAAAATTGAGGAAAATCGAGCAAATGTGAGCAGTTTTAAGGGCGTTTGTTATTTGAATGACCGACGAATGGACGCACAAATCTTGATAGCAATTCAATTCTATATATACCGCACGTACCTCAACCTGTATTTAAAATTCCATGTCAATCGTTGTTCTTTTTTTGTAATATGATTTGCGTAATGCGCACCCACTGAATGCTTGTCTTGAATAAATAAACGACGATCGATGGATGAATATTTTAATTAAAAGGCCGTAACACACGTTCACCATTCAACGATTAAAATTATTTTGAAAACGGCAAATATGAATGTGTCCATTGTCATTGTTTTATCGTCGATTTTTAATTTATTGCTGTGTGCAAAGCTCGACCGGAATGGAAGGCAAACGTCGACACCGGTGCCAACAACATCAACGGAATTCTTAAGTCCGTCAACAGGTACAACCATTGATTGCATATTTATCTACGCGATTCATAGTTATCACAAGTATTTTGTATTCACGTATGTTTTGAATGAGAACGTTTTGATTAAATGATTAAATTCTTTCATTTGCTCTATTCGCACCCGACGAACAGCTCCTCAATTGCATTCGCAATCCAATAATTTGGTGAGTTAATGATACATACAAAAATGTCTCTTAAATCATTCATCACAAGCGATTGGTATATTTTCAGAACAAAAATGACGATTCATCCGAAACAGGAGAAATAAACGGGCTGCCATATTTTACGCAACCGAATAATATGAATGGCAATGTTCTGAAACAGTCTGGGGATAAAGTGAAATTTCGATGTCCAGCTACAGGTATATAAATTTTTGGAATTATGGCAAATTTTACTGAAGTGGAAATTGCAGGAAAAAATAATTCATTGTTCATTATTTTCTGTGCGACTGTAGGGAATCCGGAGCCAACCATAATAAGCTGGACAAAAGATTCAAAGGAGATAGTGCGAAAACAAGGTGGAGCTAATATTCGAAAATGGGCCATCACTTTGGCAAACCTAACGTTAAATGACACTGGATCTTATATGTGTAAAGTGTGCAATGTCAATGGCTGCATTAGCCACACAACCCATTTAGAAGTATTAGGTGAAGAATTGCATTTTCAATGAGTAACTTTCATATCAATCAATAATATCTAATTTTTCCAATAACATCAGGAGGTACTTTAAATACGAATAGTTACGATGAAACGACTGATTCTGACTTGGTGAGTTGATAAATAAAATTCGAATGTTAAAATAGTGTTCATCATTTTTAAATGATTGTTAACTTTCATGATTTTTTGATGAAATTAATACGTTGTTTTCATATGAACAAAATAAGAAATAAAATAATTGTATTGTTTTCCCATTAGGATAATCCAACATTTGATGGTCAAAATCTGGAGATTGAAGAGGAAGAACCAACAGCGCTCGAAGATGGACTACCGTTTTTTACAGAGCCTCAAAATATGAATTCATTACTTCCTCGGCCATCTGGGAATACGGGGAAAATTCGTTGCCCGTCTGCAGGTATGGTCATCAATCAATGTACAATACTTTATAAATGTGCCACTGTCACTTTCAAATAAAACCCATCACCACATTTGTATTTGCCCACAGGAAATCCCCAGCCAAACATAACATGGACAAAAGATTCAAATGAGATAGTTCGGAGCATGGGCCAAATAAAGCTGCGGAAATGGGCTATCATTTTGGAGGATTTGACACCAAAGGATACGGGAAATTACACATGTATTGTGTGCAACATTCATGGCTGTATCAATCATACGACCCGATTAGACGTAGAAGGTGAATAAAAGACAAATTACCATTTTGTATTGACCTTGTTTTGGTCAAAACCAGTTCGATTCGGTAGATTTGTATTCGATTTCAATCCAAAATATGAAATCATTTTACTCACATCGATTTTTTGCGGTCGATATATAACTTTCAATCGGTGTGTAGATCGTTTTCCGGCTAGACCGTACATTGTTGAAGGTTATCCAGCCAATCAAACGGTAATCGTTAATGGAAATGTGACATTCACTTGTCATGTACTCGCAGATATTGCCGTTCATTTCACTTGGGCCAAATATTTAGCATACAATGATACCGACGCCGATTTAACTACAAAACCCTATGCAACCAAATTTGAGGTATTTTGTGTTTCGTTATATTCTTGCACCAACGGTGATGGGTTTCTATGTTGTTATTATATGGTTTATGGGTCTTTTCCGTTTCACACTCGGTGATGGTATTTCGAAAGCTTTGAAAGATCTTACGGGAAATATGGTGGTTTAAAGAAATTATTCGAAGTTTTCTTTCTTACATGTGCAGGAATTGAAATATTATTAACAAAATGCGGGACGAATCCAGATATGGTTGTTTTGACAGGAACTTTGAACAGTTTTTATTTTACAGATCGCGTCAATCACAAGCCAATCCTAAGCGAATCACCACAAAATTCAACAAATGTAATAGGCACTTCGTGCACGTTCAAATGCATTTTCGTTTCGGATCTGTCATCTCATATTACATGGATTCACAGTGACATTGAGACTGTTTTGCAAAATAATACGCTACCTATTGGGGTACATAAGGTGATGGTTCAACGAAGTATTTATCATTCCATTTGATGAGTTACTAACCTAAATCTATGTGTATCTTTCAAATATTTAATATTAACAGCACTAACAATCATTTCCACTTTAAAGCATGGCGATGTGGAAATGGATGCGAATAAGTGATCTAATTGATTTATGACTTGGCGGAATTAAAACGAAATTTCGTTGCATTTAAACTAATTGCACGGTATCATTTAAACAACGTTTAACTAATTGTTATCACATTGTGAACGCGTATGTCTAATAAAAGAAAGTAATTTTGCTGGGTAAATCAAGTGATCATTTCACAAGCAGTTGTATTTCTATTAGGTTGATGATGAGAATTCCGAAGAGCTGACAATTTACAACATTACTCATGAACATGAGGGATGGTACACTTGCATTGCAGCCAATAGCCTGGGACGAACGGTGGCCAGTGCATATTTGCACGTCGTAGACAGTCAGTTTCAAAGTAATAAACTGATTTAAAGTACATTTTTATATGGAATATTCGTTTCAATTTCCCAGGTTTGGAAGAAATATCGCCGAAATCTGATCACAAATTCCACCCGATTCTCGGCTACATAGTGATTATCTCGATGGGATCATTGTTTCTTGTGGCCATATTCATAATGTTGATCGGTTTTAAGAAGCTCAAGCGTGAAAAATTGGAAAAACATCGGGCCATGGAAACCGTTCATCAGTGGACAAAAAGAGTGATAATTGTTAAGCCGAGCGTTGACGAGGTCGACGGAGTCGATGGACTGCAAATTCCGGTTGTCCGAATTGAAAAACAACGTACAACATTACTTAAATCGCAATATACTAATGATCCATCGTTATTCAATGAATACGAATTCCCATTGGACTCGAATTGGGAGTTCCCGCGAAATCACCTGAAATTCGGCCCGTCGCTTGGTGAAGGTCAGTTTGGTCGCGTTGTAATGGCGGAAGCGTATGGATTAGAAAAGCCGCGACAGAGTCAAATTGTTGCCGTGAAAATGGTAAAAGAAGGACACACGGATTCCGATGTGACCGATCTAGTACGCGAAATGGAAGTCATGAAAATGATTGGAAAGCATATAAATATTATAAATTTGTTGGGTTGTTGCAGTCAAGATGGTCCATTGTATGTCATTGTCGAATATGCATCGCATGGCAATTTGAAAGATTTTCTCAAGAAAAATCTCGCAATGGCCGACTACAATTCCCTCAATACACAACATCTATTAACACAAAAAGAACTCACCTCATTCGCATATCAAGTTGCACGCGGCATGGAGTATTTGGGATCAAGACGGGTATGGATTTTTATATTACATTCTTCGATGCACTTCGTGCTAAATAAATGCAAATCGCTTTTTTTTGCTTTGATTTGCTCTTATTTACATATCTATTTTCAATTTTATTTTTAGTACATTCATCGAGATTTAGCCGCACGAAATGTGCTGGTCTGCGACAATTACATAGTGAAAATTGCTGATTTTGGTCTAGCCAGAGATTTACAAGAATCGGAATATTACAGAAAAAGCACAAATGGAAGATTGCCCATCAAATGGATGGCACCGGAATCATTACAAGACAGATTTTATAACAGTCAGAGTGATGTGTGAGTGTCTTTGACTTCAAAGTGATTTTAATTTTCTTTGAATTTCATTTTTTTTATGTTTTTCCGTCTTTTTTATTCAATTTTTCCTTTATTCAATATTTATTATTCAGGTTTCAGTAGTTTTTTTTCAATAATTTTTTTATGAATTCAATTTAACAGATGGTCATTTGGGATTCTGTTATGGGAAATTTTCACATTCGGTGAGCAACCATATCCGCATATTTGCTCACCACAAGAATTGTACACCTACTTACATCAGGGAAAACGAATGGAAAAGCCAATGCGCTCCCCCATAAATATGTACGTAAAATAGATCTTTCATTGAAAATAAATTGAAGTTTTGCAACCAAAATACTGTGAGACTTGTGTAACCTGGTGTATCCAGAACCTTCTCCATTTTTTCTCATTTGAAATACACATAAGTGGAGAAGGTTGATAAACACAAAGCTTTTGCTGAAGTTCAAGTTTTATTGAAGCTTCAGTTGTTCGATATATAAATCATAAATGTATAAAATTGGGTTAAATTCGATGAAGGCTGAATTAAAATGGTTGATTGTCCTCTTTTCAGATATGCATTGATGCGTCTTTGTTGGAATTGGGAGCCACAGAAGCGGCCAACATTTACCCAAATCGTATTTACACTCGAGCAAATTTTAAGTTCCACTTCAAACGAACAGTATTTAGATATTTTAAACGTGCCCTATGCTGATGAAATGACTTCAGCACATAGCGATGGTGAAGATCAGGATGTTGTAGATGGCTTTCCAGTGAGCTCGATTTACCGACCGTTTCTGCAGCAATATTCTCAGCAGCTGCATTGAAAATCGCTTAAATCAATTTTTTTACGTTTTAAGTCGATTCTCTCGAGCTAGCAATTTAATTTAATTATTTTCGAAAGCAATTTCTGTGAGATGAAAAATACTTTTCATAAATGAAATGCAGGCAGTTCAAATTTGAATTGAACTTGATTTAATTCAATGTGTTGATAAGATGATGTTTTGATTTGTAAATTATGTGGATCGTGTTCAATTATAGGGCTCCTATCATTTAATTGCCTTTTGTATATAAAAATAGAAACTGAAATGAACATGCGTCAAGTATTTTTGTAAAATTAAGGAAATTTTAATTTCTAATGCTTTTTGAATTGTTAAATTTTGCAGAAAAAATATGCTTCCTGCACTTTTTGATGGTGATAGTTGACATTTGGCCATTCACAACAGTCAATACAAAAGTTTTCTGCAGAACGAAATTTTTGTGTGTTTTTACACAGCTCTTTTTCGTCATATAATAACATAATAGAATATACGAATACGTATATGTCTTAACAAATTCAGGATACTTCTTATACATAAAAATTAGTTAAGATGTGAGAAAGATGGCAGCTCTTTCGAGAATACGATTGAATAAACAAAAATTTGGAATAATTTAATCTAGGAATTGCTTGTAGTTTTCAAAGCAAATTCAACAAAATAAATAATATGAAAAATTGACAAAATTAGACAAAATCCCAGACTGCTGCAACCGTTCCGCTTGGAACTGCTGTTCTACAGAACTGCTTTCAAGAGCTGCTTTGCTGTTGCGGAAAACGAACGTATTGTGTGTGCTACCCCGCCCGAGCGTAGCGCGCCGAACGCATACGTTTTCCGCAACAACAAAACATTCGTTCAAAGCAGTGATGTATATGCAGCGCGTCACACACTTCACTCTTGCATGTGTATGTCGTTGCATGTACTCACCATTTATTTGTACTCGCTTGCCTAAATTCAAAACGATTCAGCTGTAGAAAATATTTTATTATTATTTTTTTTCTGATTTTTTTTTTTGCATCGATTATGATTTGAATTTATTTATTTTTAATGCGTTTATAAACATTTACGTTTTCAATGGTTACGTTACATATGTTGTTTGTCGGTAGTCGGTAACTGGATACTTACTTACAAACGAATTCTTTGCAGACTCAAAAGCAATAACATCGAAAGAATGAATTTATTTACACAACTGACAAAAAAAATTAAATCGAAAACATGCCAAGCCGCTTGTTTATTTAATTTATGCCCTTTTATTATTTTTCTTGATCGAATGACAGTCCGTTACTCTTAATTTGGATCAAAACTTGAATCACAGGATGGATCCGGGGTTTAAATTTAACATCAATATGTCTTATAATCATTTGATCGTTTAGTTAGAATAAATTAAAAAACATTTCCTTTAATTTCATCGCATGCCAATTTTGTTAGATCAAAAAATGAAAGGTAGCGCGTTCCGTCTGCATCGTCATCTTTGCCAATCCGAATCAAAAATATTTCTGAAAAAAAATCAGCCATAAATAATAGATAGATAATAGATAGATAATAAATTACCTCGGATGAATTTGAGAATGTCCTTATGGATCGGCGTTCCTTCCTTGATGGCTTTTGTAGTGCAAATGCCGATGATCAAACCTTTGAGGAAATATTTATCCAATTGTGCGTCTTGTCGAAGCTTAGGGGAATTTGTTTCAGTCAAACCGCGCACCAATCTAGCACTCAATCCAATTTCCTTGAACACGCCATCAACTCGTACCAAATATTGTCGGTCGCCGTTCAACTGTAAAAAACACAAATCGAAATAAGATGCAATAATTGAAATGATTATCACTCCAATGGATCTTACATTTGTTCTAAATGGAATGTTTTCAGTGATGATATCGTTGATTTTGATTTGTAGCCCAGCATCATCTATTGGTATGTAATCTTCGCCGTAAATGTAAGTCACAACACAATCATCATCGATAGTACGTGTGACTTCAATTTTGCCATCTGAATTAATCTTGGCTTGTTCGTTTCGCGCCAATTTCAACTGTTGAAATATCGCTTCATACTGCGTTCCGTTTGCATGGACAACACATTCAGAACGATTTTCGGAATTTCCATCGGCATTGTCTACAACTGATTCCAAGTTTGGGTCATCGTCTTCTGGGTCGGTTTCAATATTGAAAACACTGTTAATTGCGATTGAATCAGCAGCATCTAACACAATTGGCGGACAAAGATATTTTTCAGCTTGTTCCATTGGAGCTGCTGTTTCATAACGTTGAGCACTATTTGCATCATTTTCTGTCGATTGCTGGTCAATTGCACCGATTCCATCCGTTTGTTTCGAGTGTGCATCACTTGTATCCGCTTGAGACTCAGTACCGTGGCCAACCGAGTTTGGATTGTCATCATGGTCCGAAAGATTATCTTTGTTGAAATCAATGTCGAATGAATTATTTAATTCGTCTTCTGTTGCCGCAATTTCTAAATGTTCATGTGCATTGTCATTTTGAACAACTGTTAATGTTTCGGCTTCAATTTGCAATTCTGCATCGTAATCTGTTGTTGTTGGTGCTGGCGTTGGTGCTGGCTCTTTGTTGCGGTTTTCTTCGTACACAACTGGCGCTTGTTTACGGCATTTGTCGCGACGTTTTTTCGCATCATCAAACGATTCTAATGGAAAGTCAAACCAACACATATTTTAGAGGGAACAAATAATTTTGTTTATTTTCCTTATACTTACTTGTGTAGTACACGAACTGTGCATCATAGCACGTTTCAACCAAGCTATCCGGTGGATATATTTTACTTTTTGGCAATCCAAATTTTGGTTCTAATGAATCGTCTGGTACCAAAGAGCCATCACCAAAAGCATTTTTTTCCCAATACACTGTATATTTATGACCCGAATGATTGCCATAATTTTTAAGGCTTTCTTCGGAAACACCAAAAGTGTACTTTTCAGGCACAACTATGCGCTTCTTTGGTTTGGTCAAATAAGCAACAACAAACATTTTTTTAATCTTCTTAAATTTAGTTCGCGCCAACACGTTTGATTGAATGAAAAAAAAATTGTTCTGTCCGATGTCCGTTGTCCGTTGAGAAAATATTCAAACTACTGTCAAAAACTTGACTTTGGTTCCTACGATGTAAATGCATAGCTAAATATGTGCATACACAGATTCTTGCGATGGCACGATGATACACGTTAGCGGTTGAAAATTGTCTCAGTTCAAGTGTACAACACATACAAGTGCATTGAATGTTTGAACGTAGCATCTAATACAAATTTGGCAATATTTCCCCTTAAATATGCGTGCGACAGCAAATCAAATATCTTTACAACGGACAAGTGTATTGCATATTGCTTCTATATTTCCCGCTTAATTTTGGACATTAGTTGCGATGATAATTTATCGTTTCAAAGTTTCGCATGGAATTTTAGTGTAAATTTTGTTTGCCGTGATTTTTCTAATAAATAAAACAACAAATGTCCACTTTTAGTCCACGTAAAAGAAAATATTCGCGAGTGCCGCTTGGAGAACAGGCAAAAAGATTTTTCAATGAGCCACACACGAGAGATGGTGTCGAGTACTATAAATGTAAAATGTGTCCCGTTGAGATAAAAGGCGCGAAACTCCATAATTTGGCGAATCATGTTCAAAGCTGCCACAAAGAAGCGTACGTGGAAATCGACCCAAACCAAAAAGATTCATTGCCAGTCAAACGGCTGAAGTTACTGCAAAATGCAGTCGAAATCGTCGGTGTGAATGGAAAGCCGTTCAATTTTTTGCTCGCATCGGGATACCAAGCCGGAATTAAAAATAAAATTGAAAAATTGCATAAAGCTGGATACGAAATCGATTTGTGTCATGAATCTTTGAGCGATGTAAAAAAACACTTGCACGGAATGGCTGAAAAAATGCGTGCAAAAATTCGAGCCGAGACTAAAGATAAAATTTTGTCCATAATACTCGATGTGGGAACTGTGAACAGTCGATCAATGTTAGGCGTGAGTCTACAGTACATGGTGAATGAGCAATTGCGAGTTCGATCGATCGGTACAATTGAGCTTGAAGAAGCACATACTGGCAAATATTTGGCGGAATTGTGTCTGAACCGACTCAAAGTATTTGAAATTAATATCAAACAAATATTGACAGTTTCAAGAGACAATGCAGCGAATTTGAATAAGTTGATTGGTGACATGGCCGATTGTTTACGGCATGCGATTTCTGATGGGTTAGAGGAATTGCAACCACCAAAGCGGCCAGAGCGACTTACGACAAATGAAGAAGATGGCAACGCAGATGAGGCGATTGCCGAATTGTTAAAAGTACCAGAGGAATATGATGACGATGATGATGTTATCGATACCATGTTCGAAGCTGCGATCAATGCTCGAAATCATAGAAATCAGGCTCTAATGGACGATTTAGCAGTTGAATTGAAAAACAGTGGTTTCGATATTCAATGGGAAGTTACTAGTGTGAGATGCGCTGCACATACTTTTCAACTCGGGATTAATGATGCGCTGAAATCATTGCCAACAACTCAAAAAAATGTGATCGAATTGTGTCGATGTGCTGTGAAATTCCTTCGGCTGGCGAGTACTCAACAACGAATCAAATCCGCTAATATCAATTATAAAAAGCCACGATTAGAAGTTGTAACGAGATGGTGTAGTTTATACCGGATGGTATGATATATTTTTAATATTTTATCTTTTGAATGTGCACATTTGAATCACTTCATAGCTTTATATCTGGTATTTTTGTTTACACATAGCTGCTGGACCTGTTGCTTTGTGAAGAGGCTGTTTTTTATTTTGCATCGCAAAACTCAAATCTCGTCATCATCAAGTGCTTTGTTTTGTTAAAATCGAAGTGGCCAGTTTTGAAAGAAATGATAAATGTTCTTAAGGTTTCATATCGCGCAACAATTGCCATGCAGCGCCAAGATCTCACGCTCTCTGATTTGTATGGAATTTGGTTGAAAGTCGAGTTGGGTCTGCGCCACCAGATGAGGAAACCATCTCCAATTAATTTATCTAAACGGCTGTTTGATTCGCTATGTTCCAGAAAAGAAAACATTTTGAAAAATCCATACATGGCTTGCGCGTTGTTTTTAGACCCACGGTATAGACGACAAATCACACAAAACGAAGAAAAGGTCAATGAAGCGAAAAGAACATTGATTAATCTATGGCATCGTATGAATAATACTCAAAACGCAACTGTGCAAAATTCGAACGAAGTATCAATAGCAAACATCAGCTCTGATTTTGATAAAGAGGCAGCTCTGAATGATTTTCTGGCTGGTGAAATAAATGTTCAGCCAAGAGCCGAAATAGAGAAATCAAAAGGCATCGAAGTGCTATTAGAACAATTTGATCCAGAAATTTTACCTCATTCTCAATCAATCATGGAATATTGGCGATTTGAAAAGGAAAATAATCCTGAACTGTATAAACTGGCCATGATTGTATTCGCGATTCCGCCAACTGAGGTCCAGATAGAGAGAGACTTCTCTAAACTGAAGTACGTATTCAATGATTCAATGAGCGCCGGTGCCACTTGCAACAGGAAAGATTAGAAGACATAATGATGTTAAATTTAAATCCCGATCTATTCTGTGATGTTAAAAACGACGAGATTGCTGAAATTTTGATTCAAATTAAGAGTAGACGAATGTCATTCGATTAAGAAAAATAATAAAAGGGCATAAATTAAATAAACAAGCGGCTTGGCATGTTTTCGATTTAATTTTTTTTGTCAGTTGTGTAAATAAATTCATTCTTTCGATGTTATTGCTTTTGAGTCTGCAAAGAATTCGTTTGTAAGTAAGTATCCAGTTACCGACTACCGACAAACAACATATGTAACGTAACCATTGAAAACGTAAATGTTTATAAACGCATTAAAAATAAATAAATTCAAATCATAATCGATGCAAAAAAAAAAATCAGAAAAAAAATTAATAATAAAATATTTTCTACAGCTGAATCGTTTTGAATTTAGGCAAGCGAGTACAAATAAATGGTGAGTACATGCAACGACATACACATGCAAGAGTGAAGTGTGTGACGCGCTGCATATACATCACTGCTTTGAACGAATGTTTTGTTGTTGCGGAAAACGTATGCGTTCGGCGCGCTACGCTCGGGCGGGGTAGCACACACAATACGTTCGTTTTCCGCAACAGCAAAGCAGCTCTTGAAAGCAGTTCTGTAGAACAGCAGTTCCAAGCGGAACGGTTGCAGCAGTCTGCAAAATCCTCATGATTTTACTTGTGCAACCGAAATAAGAGCAACTCATCTAAACGCAAATAAAATATCTGTGTCCCAATCAATAACAAATTCTGTCTTTCCGAAGAAAAAAGTTGTTGTTAAACTGTGACGCTATGTTGTGTGAATCCATTTACGCAGAATTCTTCACTCTTTCAATTGATACCGTTTTTGCCGTTTTCCAGGAAAGAAAAACACCATAATATTGCAGGATTGTTTCGCTTGCGTCGAAAAATTGAAATACATTTTTGCCAATCTTTAAGCTGTTTACTCAATCTTTCGTCTCACTTTCTATCTCTTCCAAGTATTTAGCCCGCAGTGTTGTGAAATGCGATAGTAAATTGAACATCAACAAGTTAGCTCGCGAATACAGTTATTGACAGTTATTCGAATTGTATTTCTGATCAGCGAAAAAAATATGAAATCATCATTCTCGATAATACTAATAAAACAAAAGAAGATGTATAATGTCTAAACAAAGTGTTTCCAAATGAGATTCTTAAAACGCATTACAGAAAATGTAGATGTGGAGTACAATGTATTTTAGATGTTTGTGAACATTCTTAATGCGACGTCGCATGATCACTAATACTAGTACATTCCCCGCAACGATTTCGGTTGAGTGCGATCGTCAAAGTACTTGCTTAAACGAAATTCAACTTATTTCATCTTCATTCGGCTGCGGACTCGAGAGTCAGTAACAAGCGAAATTTGTGTCCCGTTTTATTTTTCCTTCAATTTTGGTATTTTTTATGCGTTAATTCCAATCGATTGTGAAAAGATATAATAAAATCTATCGTGTTTGGCATCAATCACACGAGAAATACAAGAGTTTTCTTCAGTTATTTAAGTTCGAAGCGCATCGTTTCTTCTAAAAATAAGGAAAGGAGCAAGGATTTTGTGTGCGGTGAGTATTAGCATATGTATTATTTTGAATAGAATTCATTTTTTTTTTGCTAAAACGCAACAAAGAATATGAATCGGTTAGAATTTGCTATCCCTCCAATTTTTTGTTTTCAATAAAGAAACATGAATCTATTTGAAAATAAGAGAGAAACATAAATATTTTCGGGAAAACTATAAGAGATACGAAATCATAATATTCCACAAGACTGAAGAAATCATTTGCTCGTACAACTTCGTATCTCTCATACAATAGTTTTCATTTTTTCCAGTAGTTCCATTTATGTTGCACTTTTATTTTCACATAGATTCATGTTGGTTTAATAAAAACAAAATATTGGAGGCTTTTCTCATTCTTACCGATTCATATGTCCTGTTTTTAAATTTATTTTCAATTTTTTTTCAATCGAACTCGCTACACGTTATTGATTTCATGCACACCGTTTTCAAGTGTCAGATGAAATTAAGTAGCCAAAATTGTATTTGCATTGTGCGGAGGATATAGCCGGGACTAATTAAATCAAATAATAAGATATCTTATTACTTATCACAATGTTCGCTGTAATAATTATTACATATTACATCTTACTAAAATAATGAGATTGTAATAAGAAATATTTATTACAATCTTATTAAATAATAGGATCCAGAAACTTATTAGATATTTCGTATCAAAATATTATTTCATCTTATTACTTCTGAAATTTTTGAATTGAAATTGGAAATTATACAGTGTGATAAGAAAAAACGTTTAAAAATTAACCTTCTTTATTGTTTAAACTCAAGTAGAGCTATGAAAAGCAAATTCTCTGTGAATTTCGAAAAAATTCAAGAAGTAATAAGATGAAATAATATTTTGATACGAAATATCTAATAAGTTTTCGGATCTTATTATTTAATAAGATTGTAATGAATATTACTTATTACAATCTTATTATTTTAATAAGATGTAGTTAATTTGAACGAGTTATTCACTCAAACAACGAAAATCCATTTAAATGGAGAAGAAAAAGTAGTATTTTGCACATCGATTGCATGAATTTGAGTAGCAAATACCAGGGTATAACATATTCACTGAACTCTGGTGATTGCAAGAAGTCTTTTACATTATATTTTATTGCATATTTTTGTGAATGTCAAAGAGTCTCATTGTGCAAAGAACGGAACGAAAAGAAAGAACAAAGAATACATTGCGGAGCGAATGTGGTCATGAAAATATAATTATTGTTATAATATTCATAATTAGTTAAGAATCGTAATTTTTCTACATCGCTTAGCCATCTCTGGTTTTTCCGTATTCTAAAGCAAAGGAGAACAGCGCAAAGTATTTGAATATCAAAAGTAAATTATGCGTTTGAATGATATCAGCACTCGACTGTTTATTTAAGTGAACCAAATATTATTTAATCTCTGTAAACTACGGAATGTTTGATAATTATTGGTAGCGAAGCCCAGCACTGTCTCAGCATAATTTCCGTATGTATCACCAAAATCAAAATTTACATTCCAAAATAAATTTCATTTTTGGTTTTGAAATGTATGTGACAAAGAATCTGATTGTGCAAAGAGCTATAAACGAATTCGAGGCCATTTCAAATGGAATTTTCACAATTTATTTTATTAGTTTTAACATCACGCTTAAGGCATAATTGAAGCAACAAGATCATCGAATGTGTTTAGATTATTTTTGTTTCATGATGTGTTGTCGTTGCGCTGAGCTTGGTAATTTTAAATGTTTATATGATGGAAAAATATCGAAAATATTCTTGTCGCTAGGCTATTTTTCAATGGTTTGCATACGACGTCATGCGCCAGTCCAAATTTATTATGCAATGAGCATTTGTTTTGACGAAAATTGCCTCTTCATTTTGCTTTGCCAATTCAAGTTTCAATAATATATTGATATATGATTAAATATTTATTCTAAATATAAAATTCTCTTCCGCTGTACAGAAAAACATTGAAAAAGTAAGTGACAGCTGAACTTCGACTGTTCACTCATCAGCCAATATGGGGGAGTCTGAGCTCAGCTTCCAAGAGAGGTATGAGGTCCTCATGAATCATGTGGTTCTACCTCGAAAGTTACCAGAACAAAAATCGTCGAAATTGTATGACGACGAGCTGGCATTGATGTCTTGTATGGTTGAGAACGTGGAAAATTTGGCAAAATGGATTCCTCCAAAAACCATCAAAATGTTTCGTAGTCTTGACCGCATACATAGAATGTCTTCACCAGATGTGGTGTCGGCGGAAATTTGCTCACTGAAGCCGGGCGAAACGTTTGCCATGTTTGTTCGACGTCAAAATTGTGCTCTAATGATATACAGACTGCCCAATGGCGAAACAAACCAATCGGAACGTTTGATAGTGGCTACATTTCCTGGAAATCTTCACCCGAACAACGTTTACGGATGTGAAAGCGACATCGAAGTGAGTAAAATAGTTTTGTATTCAGCATTTCAAATGCTAATTTCACATTTTTATGTCGATTGTTTACAGTTCAACTATCCGGCTCAAGCGTTGAAAGTAAATCGCTCCAAAATGGTTTGTTCCAAAGAATTTGCCATGCAACTGTGTTTTTTACATCATAAATTGCCGATCGAGACGAAAAATCGGAATTATGTGTCACAGTGGTTGGTAACGCTATTGGCCGACGAATCCAGCGAAACGGCTACAAACAACGAATATCCAGTGATTACGAAAAAGATCCGAGATGAAGTTATGGGGGCCAACAAGTATGACTTCTTTCGGCGATCCAGTTTCTACATGTGTGTTAAAGTATTTCTGCAGCACAATCTCACCGTTGAATTGGGTCCAGACAAAGCGAAATTGCTTTACAAGCTGATAATGATGCAATTTCTAACCGAGCGGATTAAATTTTTCGAAAGTGGATTGTGTGATTCACTGAATATTGACTTAATGACACAAGCAATGGCTAAATTGGCACGTCGAATTGAGAAGATGTCTGACTTGATGCGTGATTCTCAATCGAAAGACTTCTTAGAATTACACGACCATGTACAGCTTGATGCGAAGAATACCATTGAAGTTATTCGCAAGAAAATCGACAAACAGATCAAAATCATGCAAACAAATGTGGAAAATGAGGCAATGCTAACACCATTAACTGATCTCAACTTTGAGGCAGATATTTATCAAAGAATCCCAACTCTAACAGAATATTTGGAGAAACGTCAAAACGAAGCGGCTGCAAATCGAGTCAGTTCAACTCTACAAGTCAAAATATTTCATCGTTTTTACATGAGCCAAACCAATGGCCCGAACGTATTGACATTTGACCAAATCCTAGGCGAAATTGAAACTAATTTGTTTTTGATTGATTTTGAAAATTGGGTTTTATACGTATTGAATATTACAGACGATCGCCATGGTTCAGATCAACTTCGAACTTTGTCTTTTTCTTATGCATCGTCTGCTGAGACTTTCTATACAGGAGACCAGTTGGGCACGAGTCGAATGGTTTTGGTTCGTTTGAAATTGATCGCAATGTTGGATTCGATTGCATGCAACGCATATCCGCTCTTAAAGCAGCATCACACTTGCATTAATCCAAAGATAATCGAAACGTTATTGCTACCTCAACACAAAGATATGGAAATTGCATATGATCTCGAACAGTATTATCAGAAAAGGAATGCCAAAGCAAACGATCCCGGTCTTATAGGAGAAAATAAGGTCACGGTTGAGTCATTTTCTGCTAAATTCGCCGCTCAAAATGAAAATATGCAAGATTTGCGTAGGATAATCCACGAAATAGAAGAAAAAGAGATCGAAAAAAAGCGATGTGAATGGCAAGATGGTCGTGATAGAGTCGCTCAGCTTCGAAATAGAGCTGCACGCATGGTCTGTGATTACTATACAGATCATCATGGTTATACGACTCACAGAAGATGGTGTTCATTGTGTCAATTGAAACATAAAATTAAGGGTGTAGTGATTCGGCAGTATGAACGTCCTTTGCCAGTACTTTCATATGAAAAAAATGCTGTAATTTTTGAACTAAAATCTCCGATTGAAGTAGCTTCATTGCGAGATGTTCTCTATGGTTTTGCTAAGTTTTGTGATGGAAATTCCAGAAGTGGCAACATCGACATCAAAGGAAATTGGATTCAATATCACCAAATCTCGAAATACAATAATTCCAACAGCAAGTATATAAGTCTTGGAAGCACGAAAGAAAGAGATTTGTTCAAATACCACGTTGATAACAGGTTCGAGATGGTTCAATTCCATTAATTAAACTGTAATCTTGCTAAATTTAAGAAACTAATCCTTCTTTTATAATTCCAGTTTTGAGAGATTTGTTGTAAACAATGGATATGACTGCTGTTTTCACGCATCACATCAACCGTTACCACCTCCAATTCTAATCGACTACGTTAAAAAGTCGTGCACATTTGCAGCAGAAAATGAGTACAATGTTCTGCAATGGACTTTGAATGGAACTAATCACACTCAAAATCAAGTCATCGCTCGTCAAATTGAGTGTCCTCAGAACTTATCGTTGTCTGAATTCAAAAACTTTGGTTCGCTTCGGGCTGACGGTCATCGATTGCAACTTCGAAAATTGTATGCCATGATTGAAAGTGAGGCTCTATCCTTCGAAAAGTCTTCCGTACAGTCGTTGATAATGCAAGCGCTTTGGGAATCCGGCGTTAGCGGTGACAGTGATCATATTCGTGAATCACACGCAGATTTCAATGATCCACAATTTGCCGAAGCAATGATTGAATTGCTGGACAAATATTGTGAGCAACAGAAGAGTAACTGGGTTAGTTTCTATAATTCCATGACATTCATTGCTTCTTATTCTGGACTTATATTTCGTTTATTTGTGACTTGCCTTTAGGTGCATCCAATGAAGTTGCTAATGGCGGCATTCATCGCAGTACGAGTATTCGAATTCAATGACAATGACATTTTGGCCAGTCAAATTGTGAAGTTGCTCGATAAAATTCGAACAATTGCATTAAAGTGGATCGAGAGCATTGAAGAAGCCATCAAAGATTCAAAGAATCCAAATTTGACCAACGAACAACAGTTACGAATGAAATTGGCACTGGTTGCAATCGCTGGAGCTGTGACCTTTTATGTGAATCACAATCATAATCATTTTGATAGAATTTTCGATGGAAATGGTGAAAGTCAATACACAGCACCGCGAGTATGGTTCCAATTCATCGTTGTTTTGAATAATAATATTCTACTGAATCCAGATTACACTCAAACGCCAGCAAACCTCCAAATGTTCCTGCGACTGGTTCGATACATTGGCATTCAAATTGAATCAAAAGTACGATCAATCATCGAAAGCAACCCAAGTGATATTTATGAATTCGTGAAACAGCAATGGACTCCCGCCAATTCTGGGCGAATTGAACAGTACCATTTCTATGCGGAATGTCCACAAGTCTTGGTGATTCGTGTTATCACAAAGTCTTATGAGAACTTCGTAACGATTGATTTAGTAACTGGCACATTTCTAGTGAATAATCTGCCAATTGCTCGGTTGCCAAGCAACATCACCCAAAGCGAATTGTTTCAAAGAGTTTTTGGCAATATCATACTCGAAATACAACCAGACTCGCAGAATACTTTTTCTACTGTTCAAAAATACAGAAACTGCAGTTACGAGTTTCATAGATGCGGCATCACAACCATCATCATCGAAAAATACAGTGACATCGAAAAGGAACTAGTTCCGCATGGCATTTTGATGGGCGAAATCCCACATCAGCTCATTCAAAGTCACAGGTAAAAATCGATTCAATTAAATTGTACAAAATTGTTCGAATTCAATTGAAATATGTCAGTATATTCTCGATTATTGTCTCATTTTATGTTCAAACAGTCACTTTTGGAATAAGAATGCAAATACGATCGAATTTCGCCCAAAATTGTTCAGCGACAAACATTTCTCAAACGAAATTGGTATTGAATATTGTTTGGATTTAACTGCAAGACGATTATTCCATATAAGAACAAGACGACCTATGTTGGATATCAATAGCAGAAGTTATTTGAAAATTGTGAAGCAATTATCACGTTTGGAATCGTCAAAATATATTCATGTGCTGATGGATGAACCACGCATAGCAAAAGTTGAACTGATTCGAATGCAACTCAAATTCAAAGTCGATTGTTCTTTGCAATATGAAACATGTGATTTGATCTCAATTGAATTTGGTCAGATGCGAGTCAACCTCAAACAACAATTACAGACTCTGTATGGGCTTCGTCATGGTTTGGTGTTGGAGAGTGTTCCTCGAGAAAATGATGAATCGGTGGTGAGTTCGATGAAAATGCTAATTCTTCCGCATGGCGAAATTCAAACAAAGCTCGTGAGCCAATGCGCTGTGGTCGAGATTGACATCGAATCCAAGCTACGAAGCCCTCCGTTTCATCTCTACCAAGTGGATGAATTTTGTCGCCAACTCAGACCGAACAGTAGTAGCTATTCGGCATGGTTTTACTTGGCATATTTGCATGCAGTAACCGACTTGCATGGTGAAATTGACCCATTCACTGGACTTTCTGGCACTGAAAGGTCCTTACAAATTCTCCAATCTGGATTTGCATGGTCATCAGCACCGTATGATGCAGAAGCATCGAAAATGCTCCATTCAATCGCTCAGCTCACACCAACACGGCAAGTTATAAACGGTTTTCAAAAAGTATTTTGGCCGAAATTCATTCCAGCGCGTGCCGCACAAGATACCTTCATTTTTATTGCACAAAAATTACTTGCCGATAGTCAACGCCTGCGCGGACTCCATCCTCCGTCATCGTACCAGGAATTGAAAAAGAATAACGCGCTTTATCACGAACGTCAATATATTCGATGCGTATCAATGTTCCCAAACCTACGAGTTTCTGATTTATTCCTGAAATATGATATTCCTAGAACAGCTCCGGTGAAAGCTCCCAAAAACAGTTTTTGTACACAAACCCAAACCGTTTCGATTCTTTATCACCAACAGTCATACAAAGTGCCAAACGGATTCAGCCTGAGAAATTCCTTAGCTTCAAATAGAACGCTAGACGGTACATCGAATATTCAAAACATACCAAACTTATTAAGCCATCAAGTTTACGAGTCGTTTACTGATAACTGGATATCTTTGTATGAGTATGCGCGCAAAGGAATGTTAAATCAAGAACAGTTTGCGCTAATTTGGAGTGTTTTGGCACATGAGGGCAAATCATTGGATGCAATTTTGGCTTTGCAAACAATAGCAATGAATCCGGATCTATTCAAACCAATAGATCCACCAATGATTCCTAAATACTTTCTTCACGAGGGAACATACAGTTCAAGTGTGGTTACTAACATTTTGAAGAGTAAACATACATTGACGTACCACTATAAGCAGAATGACTTTGATCGAGAATCTTACGATAGAAGCATTAAGAGTGCAATAGAAGATTTAACCAGAGAAGTCACATCGAAATGGCCTTGTAATGAAGTTAATCTGTCGTATTGTAGTGTTTCTGATATCGATATTGAATCTGCAAACATAGCAATCAATTCCATGCTACATATATGGAATGACAACAGAAAACTTTGGATATTCGTTGAAAAAGTTGAAGGCGCTCTACATTCAATCCGTTTTTCGGCCTCTATTCAAATACCTCATTTTCGGCTGCTTTCTTTTCCCGAATCAAAGAACTGGCGTAAATACGAAATTGACTTCAAGATGAAAATGAGTGAATGTGTCGACGACTTCCAACATGTGATACAAGACGCACAGGAGCTTTGGACAGGAAATTCAACGGATTTCAGAAAATCAGCCGAAGATTGGTGGTCTATTTATACCACAATTGTCAATGGATCGAACGCACAACATTTGATTAATGCTGGAATATATCCTCGAGCGGTGCCAAGTTTAGTTTTGCCCCAAATTATTTCGAAACAGAATAGTCAACTGCAAACTGTAGTCGGTGCTTTGGCTATGACGATAGCACATGAACAACGACTGAAACGAATTGAAACTTACTCGCAACAAGAGCAATTAAAAGGAATTCTTGAAAAAGAGAAAGAAAACCAGCCACATGTGAATTGGAAGCCGTGCGAATACCCAGAATGGCTGCTATTTGAAATCGAGCAAAATCTTATGATACGCCGCATTCAAGTGGAAATCGCTAAACGGATGATCGATCCACCGGACATCGGAACAAGGCACTCCGTGATGCAATTGAATATGGGCGAGGGAAAAACGGCTGTTATTGTGCCAATTCTAGCATCCGTTTTATCCAACGGAAAACAAGCCTGTCAAATCACCATTCTGAAGTCACTGTTTGCAACAAACCTGAAATCGTTACGTCGATATTTGGGCGGTATGCTCAATCGAAGAATATACATATTCCCTTGTCGCCGTGACTTGCCAATTGCTGAATATGTTGGCCAAATGCTCAACATCTATGAGGAATGTAGACAAATAAAAGGTAAGTTTTTTCCATTTAATTACGACATATTTGAAAAATCTAAGACGGTACCGATAATCTTCTTTAGGCGTCATCCTTACATTGCCTGAATATCGGCTATCATTCCAGCTGAAGATTTATGAATCAGTTCAAAAGTCCGAACTTGAGGCTGCAGGTCATTTTCTGGAGGTCCACAAATGGATAAATAAAAATGTACGAAGCATTTTAGATGAATCGGATGCAATTTTGAATGCAAAATACCAGTTAATCTATACATTGGGCATTCAGCTTCTTCTTGACGGCGGCTCAAAACGATGGACTGTTGTTCAAGCAGTTTTGAAAGCGATTCCAAATCATATGAGAGAACTGAGCAAGAAACTTGGACAAGAAAAAGTGGAATTGGACGACAATTACGTATTAAACGGGCATGTTTTTGGGGCTCCAAGCGTTGATTATCGTCCAGATGTGTTTACGCCATGCCGAATTTTGGATGCAACTGTATATGATACACTGAAAACGCTTCTTATTGAAGATGTGCTTGAAGGTCGCATAAAGACCACGCTCTCAGAACTAAAAGCATCGAAAAAAAATGAATTGCGCCGAATATTGAGCGAGAAAAATCTCGACCAGAATCAGTACGATAAAATTATGGGAAATTTCTCATTGAGCGAACGTGATACTATTTTCATTTTAAGCGGATTGATTCGTTTTGAAGTTCTTAAGCTAGTTCTAACCAGACGCTGGCGTGTGAATTATGGCGTCAACGTGAAAGGCCAGCGCCAAATGGCTATACCATTCAAGGCGAAAGATGTTGCTGCCGAAATGACCGAATTTGGCCACCCAGACGTTGCAATATGTCTCACACACTTGAGCTACTACTATTCAGGTAATAGAATTCATTTCATCATTTTTTGAAGAAGGAGTTATGAAGAAGTACTTAAATTGAATGTATTAAATGCTTTAGGACTCACCGACGATCAATTACATCGAGTATTCGAAATATTATCGATGTCTCAGAATGCGGAAGCAATTTATGAAAAGTGGGTGGAAAGCGTTCCTCCAGAGTTAGTTGATGCATCCATTCGAACGTACAGCGGTGTCAATCTATGTGATCCCCATCAGCGTGATGAATTGCTTTTCCCGATTTACCGCTTCAACATGCACGTAGTGGACTTTTATCTATCACATGTTGTTTTTCCTCGTGAAGCAAAAACATTTGAGAAGAAGCTGATTTGCACCGCATGGGATTTGTGCAGCGATCATATGGAAAATCCTGTTACTGGAATCAGCGGCACGAATGATACCAAAAACATTCTTCCACTACCGATTTCCCAAAATGATTTGGACGAGCTCGAGAATACAAATGACAATGTTCGCCAGATACTGTTGCAGTCCGAGAATCAGGCATACGAAAGTCTGCCGCCAAACGTAAGTGGAAAAACAATAATCGAGAAATTGATTGACAGCTCAATTCCCGTGCTTTTGGATGCTGGCGCATTGATGCTTGACTTGAATAATCTTGAAGTTGCAAAGGAATGGTTGGCATTAGCATCGCAAGCGTTCTTCGATGCTGCCATTTATTTTGATGCCCAAAATGTCTTGCAAACCATCGATCGCAACGGAAGCATCACAGAATTTGATTGCTCCGTTTATCGTGATAATTTGAGCCGATGTCTGGTATACTTGGATGATGTGCATACGCGCGGAACTGACCTTAAATTCCCATTGAACTGGCGAGCATGTATCACGATATCAGGCGACATAACTCGTGACAAAACTGTTCAGGCTTGCATGCGAATGCGGCAGCTGGGCAAAGGGCATTCGATTGCTTTCTGGGCATCGTATGAAGCCGATGTTAAAATAAGGGAAGTCTGCGAATTGTCATCGCCATACGAATCTATATCAAACGAGAATGTCATTGAATTTATTTGCAAAAACAGTCAAAGATTCGAAACAGAAAACACGGTTCATTGGGCAGCCGGCGCTTACAATTACACGAAAAAATTGATTGCTCACAAAATGTATGAGAATTCAAATTCGGATTTGCCAAAACTCTTGGACGATTGTGTTGATAATGAGTATGTGAAACTCATAGAAATATATGGCGATAAAAAGGAAGCTAAGCTTATTGAAATCAGCAACAATAAATTTGACAAACTTCACGAATCATCTGTGAACGAGGAAAATATTTCGGTCTTCGTGCAAAAAATTAAAACTGAAGTCCACCAAAAGATACTCGTACATGCACCTGAATTAAGACGATTCATTGCTGCGTTGGATGAAGAACAAGAGAAGGAGCTTGAAAATGAGCTAGAGGAAGAACGGGAATTTGAAAGACCGGCTGGAATGAGTCCAGCCGAGCCACATTTTGATGAAAAATTAAAAGATTTAGTTGTATCAGGCGCAACCACAAACATAATGTCTGTTTTGTCACAACGAGGAGTTTACATGTCATTTGTAAAAAGCCTTGCCAATACCCAATTCTTTCAAGAATACATCGGTGAATCTGAAGCATGGTCCAGTCATTGTTTTGTCACGGATGACTTTGTTCGTGTTCTGTCAAATCCGTTGAATAAATGCGATGAATACCTGCGCCCCGTTTGGTGGATTACACGCGTGAACATTCCAACATCTAATAAGTATATTTTGTTACTGTTGAGTTCCTTCGAATGTGATAGATTAATATCATCGTTTCGGAAAAGCAATCAAGCTGTTTTATTCATGTTTCGATCGAGATTAAGTAAATTTCACGATAATTTGCTGCACCAAACCAAACTTCAAGTCACCGATATGTCCACCATTCCACGCATCAATGTTCAAGATGAAGTGCAGATCAGCGTGTACAGTGGTTCGATGTATTTTAAAAATGAACCTGAACAAGACGCATATTGCAACTTTTTGGGATTAATTCCACGTCCGAGGACTGAAGAGCTTGAGATTGCTTTTAAACGTGAATTGATTATGCCCAATGGATTTGTTTCGCCAAAAAATCGGTCCAGCTCAATGGCCGTATATAATGCAATCAGCAAATGTAAATTCAATAAAAATCCCGTCGCATTGGCAATCAAATTGATTGACGCTCATCACCAACAAATGAGAACGGAATCTCATGCAGCTTCCATTTTGGAACGCGGATTCAAGTTGCCAATCGCAGACAGTTCAAATATCACGTATGCTTCAAAGGAACAAAGTCGTCGCTAAACTAACTTTCGCGCAAAATTGAATTTACCTTCGAATCATTTTAAAGGATTCAACACAGTTCCTAGAGATTCTCCTATTTAAAGAAACGCTCTGAATTCAGACACTGTAAACAAGATAGAAAAGCGATTTTTAGCGATCTTTAGCGATATTTATCAATAATTAAGTATTTCAAGTTTATGTAATTTTCCCACTTTTCGACTTTTTCAATTAATTTAATTATTCCAGTGTATTTTTTTTTCACTCTCATGCTTTTTGATTTGGTACGCACCGTGCAGCATGTGATTAGCTCAAGTACAATCACTCATTGAGTTCACTCACTATATGAACTTCCCTGCGCACCATTTTCTGAGAAAAACAAACCATGTAAAAACATCAAGAGCGTTAAAAGTAAATGTTTTTTTTTCTATAAAATTGAGTTTTTCATTTAAAAGAAGTGTTTCACAGCTTCAAAACGTTTGGATTTTTATTTTTTTATTTTTTTACCTATCAGCGATACATTGGACATCATACATAAATAATGAAAATCAATAATTTTGCCGAGCAAACGAATTCAAATATTTTACTTTATTCCAAATGTAAGCGAATAAAGCCGATAATTTTTTTCTTTGTAACGATAACAAATTTAGTTTTTAGAATTGCATCAAGTCTTTCTTTCTTAAGCGAAAAGTGTTTAGTTTCTCAACCGTTGCATTTGTGGAGCCGATAGTTTGACTTTTCCAGGCATATTTCGAGCCGCAGCATCCGGCTTAATTGCTTTGATAAGATCCTTCTCTTGATTCAAACATGATTTATCCTTCAAGAACATTGCAAACGCAGTCTTCGAAGTTTTTCCTCGTCTACCAGTTCCCGGAGTTATTTTGACCCTGTGTCTAAAATTATAAAAGCATAACATAATTTCAATTCATACATTAATTTGACATTAAATCGATTTACTTGTAATTCTGTAGTGCGTTGTATGGGGCGACAACTGGTAGCGCGAACAGAATTTCATCTTCTTCGACAGGGCAGCCAGTCAAGGAATTTAGCATATCAGTATCATTGCCATCGCCCAAATTGTCATCATCATCAGCTGCTTCCAAATCAGCCGTTTGCTCAACTGGTTTTTTTTCTTGCTGTTGCTGCTTCTTTTCGCTTACACTGGGATTTCGCTGTGGTTTCACTTCATCCTTTTCTTTATCTTTTGGTGCTTCTGCTTCAGCTTTCTTGTTGCCTGCTGATTTCAAAATTTCCATTCTCATCAGTTTCTCCTCTTCATCTTGATCCTTGTACTTTTCTTTAATTTTCTTCAACTTGCTCTTTTGGCCACGCTTCAGAGCATTGCCCGATTTCGATTTTTCATTTGAATATTCTGCGCGATTTTCATCGCGTGTTGCCTGTTTTTGTAATTGCTGTTTCTTTTTGCCATCGCTCTGTTTTCCCTTCGCTTTTTGTATGACGCGATTCTTCCGTGGCATTTGCTGAGGTGCAGCGTGGATGATGGCGCCTTCTTCCTTGTCAGCTTCCACATAACCAGTGACTTCATTCGATCTTTCTATATTCGATTCAGCGCTAACCTGAGTGCTCAAATTGCCGATTTTAATGTGAGTGTCAGGAAAACGGCTCGTTGCATCGTCACTGTCAGAACTATCGCTATCTTCTTTCACCTCTTGAGCTTCTTCATCTGACTTTGGCACGTCTTGCGATTCCTCATTTTGAACATTCTCGGTTTCGAGTTCATACTTTTTGTTTGCTTCCGATTCAAATGCTCGCACACAACGCTCTCCAGCATGCCGTGCAATTGATGATTCCTCCAACTTGAACATTATACTCAAACCCAAAATTAAATGACATGGCGGCAAAAAATTCTTTTTACCACGAATCATGAAGCTGCCTGTAAATAAATTAAAATTAATGTTTAAAATTGGCAATTTATTACATCAAGTTTACCTGTCTCCAAATATTCTCCAGTTGGTGCTGTTTTGCTGACTTGTTCCGCTCGCACCCAATAAGCACTCGTCGTAACTTTTGCATCCCAAGCGACCGAGTACGAAATGGCCATGGCACCCGCCTCGAGCAATGTCTTTGGTGGAATCGCTGCTTGCGAATCGGATGGATTGCCAGTGAATGGATTGCGAATGACAATACTCGACGCTCCCTGTATGTCTGCATGCACGTAAATATCATTTGGTCTCAAATATCTCTTAACAATCAGTTCGTTTTGCTGTTGATCACGTCCACCAATCACAAGATAATTCTCCGAACTAATGAACCAGTAGAATTTCTCAAACCAAAAAACTTTACGGGCTTTCGAAATGTTCGAAATATTGCGGACTTCTTTCAAATGCTCCTGAGTTTTTCGTTCAGCATTTTTCAGGGCTTTCGTTGATGATTCGATCGTTCGATTCTCTTTATGTGCCGCGTGTCGCTTTTGATCATAATAACGGGTGGCGTTGGCGTATGCTGATAGCCCTAAATCAATATCAACGATCATTGGTCGCAACTTGTCGCTGTCATCATCTTCATCACCATCCAAATCATCGGTATCGTCCGTGTCGTCTAACGATGCATACGGATCCGTCAAATACAAAGCCACATGGTTTGTTTCTAATTTCAGTTGCTTGATGCTATTCGCCACAAAATCTCCTGCTGCCTGTGCATTTTTTACGAAATCGCTTATATCGTCCCAAGACATTTGATTCGCGATAGCACTTCGAATTGTCACCAAAACACTATTGATGAGCTCATGATTTCGTGTTATGAGTTCAGCACGTTGTTTGTTCAGTACTTGAGCTTTGCCCAATTCTTCCAAACGTTTCTCGTGATCTTTTTTCACATTTGACAGCTTCTTCAGTGCTTCACACTCCTGTTGATAGGTTTTCAAGTCGATTTTCTGGCCAATTAATGTCGAATAGTATTCATCAACAGCCGCATCAAATGTTGGAAACTCTTTGTATGGCCTGCCATGATTTTGCTCAAACTTATACGGATGATATTCAACATTGTAGTAGAATTCTTGGGGTTCAGTTCCATCAGCAGTTGGCGGTTTCGATGCCATTTTTTGAATGATGAAACCATGGGGCTCATCATCGTTACGATTCACATGTTTCATAAGTGCGTTGGCTTCATCTATTGCCTGTACTAATGTATTGAAATCTTTGCTCTCATCAAAGTATTGAACTGTTTTGTTATCTTTTTGCTTTTGCTGCTTCGCCTTTTTATTTTTGGCTTTTTGGTTGTCGATTGTTTGTTCTTCCGATGTAGTGTCTTCGGGCGTTGCTTTACTTTTCACTTTATGCTCACTCAAACCATATTTAAGAAGAACGTGAGCCAAAACGGTCGGACCAAAATCTGTAAATAATGGGTGTGGAAATGAATAATGTCGATTTAGATAAAAGATGGCGTAACTAGTGTTATGTGCACCGGAACACACCGCGGCCATTTTCTTTTCTTTTGTCTGTCATTAGGCTAAAAATGTCAGTATGTGTCATTTCGTTGAAGTGTAAACAACAAAGTTTTTTATTGCATCAAACATGTCGAATTTTGTGCCTGATAAATCTATTTTGCGGGGATTTTTAGTAACCTTCTTTCATTTAAAGAAAACGGCGGCTGAAAGTTATCGATTGTTGTTAGAAGCTTACGGCGAACATTCTCCAACTCAAAAAACTTGTGAACGATGGTTTGCACGCTTCCGAAATGGTGATTTTGACTTGGAAGACAAAGAACGATCAGGTGGGCCAAAAAAATTTGAAGATGCAGAATTGCAAGCATTATTGGATGAAAATTCATGTCAAACGCAACAAGAACTTGCTTTGGAATTGGGAGTTGACCGAAGAACCATTGGTTATCGCTTACATGCAATGGGGAAGATTAGAAAACTTGGAAAATGGGTCCCACATCAGCTGAATGAAAAACAACTCAAAGCACGAATCGATGCATGCAAAAAACATCTTGCAGAGCAGAAAAAACATAGTTTTTTGAGTCGAATTGTGACTGGCGATGAGAAATGGATTTATTACGACAATCCGAAACGTAAAGCATCGTATGTTGATCCCGGACAACCATCAACTTAACAACCAAAACGCGATATTCATTGCCATAAGCTTATGCTGTGCATTTGGTGGGACCAGAAAGGTGTGGTGTATCATGAGCTGTTAAAATCGAATGAAACGGTTACAGCTGATCGCTACCGACGACAACTGGGCGAATTGGCAAAGAAACTGAACGAAAAACGACCATTGATAGCTCGAAAACACCACAAAGTGTTATTTCACGATGACAATGCCAGACCACATCGCGCAAACATCATTAAAGAAAAAATAGGGAGGCTCGGTTGGGATCATCTTGATCACCCCCCGTACTCTCCAGACCTTGCTCCTTCCAATTACCATTTGTTCCGATCGATGCAGACCAGCTTGGCAGATGTACGCTTTCGAAATGCTGAAGAAGTGCGAAAATGGGTCGATGAATGGATTGCCTCAAAAGATGAGGACTTCTTCAAACGAGGAATCAACAAACTTCCCAGAAGATGGGAGGAGGTCATAGCTAACGATGGCGAATATATTGGATAATCTGTTCATTAATCTTGTTATTGAAATAAATGCTCTTTCAAAGACAAAAAATCGACATTATTCATTTCCACGCCATCTATAATAATGTATTTGATTTATTTTTTCTGTTCTTGTACTTTTCTAACATAAAATTTCAATCGAAAATTTCTATCATTTGAAAATTACCTAGAATAGGGGTGAAAATTCGTTGCAAACTTTCTTCGGATTTGATGTTATCCAAAGCTTCACGTATTATTTCTGCACTTGAGCGATTGGCATTTACACGAGCTCTAGCCTCTGGATACTTTTCACGAACAACGAATCGCACCTCTTCACCTTCAGTATGCGGCCGCAAAACATTTAAAATGGTCATTTCATGGTCGCACAAAATCAGATTTCCCCTATCGTACAGCTCCAAAATCAAGTGATACGTTGCATCGCCAACGCCAAATTGAAAATCAATGATTCGATCGGTTCCAAGCTGCTTCAAGCTTTCCAAACGCTTGTTTTTCAAATGCTTTCGCAGTTTCATCGTAAATCCCGATGGCGATGAATTCTTTGGCCATTCAAATGATGTCGTATGCAAACGAATACCAGACTCAAATAACAACGTTTGCTTCACATCTTTATCTTGTAACTTTATCAAATACGTTTTGTTGTCAATGTCATAAATTTGATTCACACGAAGACCAACCAGCCTGTTGAAGGAAATCGAAGAATGAATGCAAATTAATTTATTTTTGTTTCATTTTCAATGTACAATTCATGAAATTGTCACTTACTTTTGCAGTTCGGCTGTCATGCAAACCACATCATAACTATTGAATCGAGTTTTCATTGTTATTTTCAATGCACTTCAGGATATTTTAACAGTGGTTATTTGTTGCAACAAAAATGAAATGATGGACAATGTGCACGTCAAAAACTATATCGTGCAAATAATACGTATTTCAGATAGTATCGTAATGTAATGAGCTGTCATTTGATGGAGGTGCCAAATTTCTTCGAAATGTCAGTTTAGCGGCGCTAGTGCCTACTAAGAGATTCTTTTTGGAATTTAATTGAAATAAACTATTGAGCAGAAAAAAAATCTGAATGAAAATAATATATTTTCCATTTTCAGAAAATTTCATACCAAAAACTACAATTTTCTCATACATTTGCTAATCAAACGGAACGATTGTGAGCATTTGGAAATGCCAGACTCTTTGAATGCATCATTACGTCAACAATGTGGCATTTCAAAGTGTTTTTTTTTTGTGATGTGTACAAATGTCAGTCAGAAAGTACCGTTAAATGCCAAAATATTGAGTAAGACGCAATGTACAATTCATAAGAGAATAGAGATTAAGAGCAATATTCACTTAACATATCGCTTATTAGAGAATAATGACTGATTTTGATTGTGCGAAGTTGATATTTGTGTGAAAGTTTTGTGAAATGGATTCGGAAGTGAGAAAGCGAAAGAATCGTGGCGACAGTGGTGAATCGAAGTGTTTGGTGAAGAGAACAGAAGAATCTAGGCCATCGAATGATGATCAATCGTCCGAAAACCATGAAAGTGATTCAGAACGCATGGAAAATATACGGCCAAATGAAAAAGGCAGCACGAAACGAGTTCGCCAAGGGACAGCGACCACGTACTCAATAGAACCAGAAATTGCCATACCACACAAATTCCGAGTCTCATTCGAGATCGATTTGATTTCAATCACAATTTTTGCCATTGCACTATGCACCCGATTTTACAAACTAAGCGAACCGAACAACATTGTTTTTGATGAGCTGCACTATGGAAAATATGTGTCGCTGTACCTAAAACGAACATTCTTTTTCGATCAACATCCACCATTGGGCAAACAATTGATATCATTCGTCGCCAATATGGTTGGTTTTAATGGAAATTATACATTTTCCCAAATTGGCGCTGAATATACGGAAAATGTGCCGATCTTTTGGTTGCGATTCGTGCCAGCTTTGTGCGGCAGTTTGTTGGTGCCGATCACGTATCAGCTACTAAAACAACTTAAATTGAGTGTGTGGACCTGTACATTAGGTGGTGTATTGATCATAATCGAAAATGCTCTTGTCACGCAATCCCAATTCATTCTCATGGAACCGATGCTTTTGCTATTTTCCACTCTTGGCATTTTACTGCTGCTGAAATATCACGAATGCTACGATCGACTGATTGAAACAACGGCGATTCCCGATCGATTTGAACTGATTGTGTCAATGCTAATATATGGGATTTTGTCGGCTATTTGCTTCACGTGTGCTCTATGCATCAAATATGTGGCCATTTATTCGTGCATTTTGGGATTGTTCATCGGATTTTCGCAAATTTGGCAGATGCTAGGCAGTCATCAGAATACCAATTTTTCCATTGGACTGCAAGTTGCTTTTCGTTCTCTAATATTTGTAGTCGTTCCAGTGTTGGCTTATTTGACAATATTTTGGATACATTTGGCCGTATTGAATAAAGCCGGACCACATGACAGTGTGATGACGAGTGCATTTCAAGCATCACTCGAAGGCGGATTGGCTTCGATTACAAAAGGACAACCACTCAATGTAGCACATGGCTCACAAATCACGTTGCGACATACTCATGGACGAACTTGTTGGCTACATTCACACGGACATGTCTATCCAGTGCGGTATGCCGATAATCGAGGCTCTAGCCATCAGCAACAGGTAATTTTTGGGAGTTAAAAGAAATTTAAATTTTTTCAAAACTCATGTCAACCCACCCATTTTTGCAGGTAACTTGTTACAGCTTCAAAGATGTCAATAATTGGTGGATTGTGAAGCGAGCGGAAATGGATGATTTAGTAGTCGACAGCGCTGAAGTGGATACGATTAAGCACGGCGATGAAATACAGTTGATTCACGGTATCACCAGTCGGGCTCTAAATTCACATGATGTTGCATCTGCAATGACGCCACAAAGTCAAGAGGTCTCCTGCTACATCGACTATAACATTTCCATGCCGGCGCAGAATTTGTGGAAAGTTGACATTGTGAATAAAGCTAGTGAGGGTAAAGTTTGGCACACAATCAAATCACATGTTCGCCTCATTCATGTTTCAACTGGAGCTGCATTGCGATTCAGTGGCCGTCAATTGCCTGACTGGGGCTTCAATCAACACGAAGTTGTTGCCGACCGAAATCTCGACCACATGGATGCTGTGTGGAACGTTGAGGAGCATCGCTACACAAAGACGGCCGATCAACGCGAACGCGAGAAACAAATGGTGCAATCCGAAATGATTCCAATGAAACCAACGTCTTTGACATTCTTTGAGAAATTTATGGAAATCCAGTTCAAAATGCTATCGTCACCCGCTTCAGAATCAGTGCAAACGCACATGTACAGCTCCGATCCACTCGATTGGCCATTGATGAGCAAAGGAATCGCTTATTGGGTGGATAAAGATACAAATGCACAAATTCACTTGATTGGAAATATAGCGATATGGTATTCGGGAACAGCAGCCCTTTTAATCTACGTGATTCTTCTGGGCATTTATTTATTACGACGTCGGCGACTTTGCTATGATATTGATGAAAAAACATGGATCAAATTTTGTAAATGTGGTGAAATTCTATTTGCTGGCTATCTTTTACACTTTTTACCTTACTTTTTCGTGGAACGAACATTATTCTTACACAACTACTTGCCAGCCCTAGTCTTTAAGATTATGTTGTTATGTTTCATTATCGAACATCTATACGATGCCAGTCGGCAAATACTTCAATCTAAAAAAGTTGGGCGGTACTTTGGCATTGCAGTTGGTGTCTGGCTCAGCATTGTTTTATATGTCTTCCAGCGATTTTCCGTGCTCACGTATGGTTTACTCCAAATTGAGGGACGATCCATCACAGCCGACGATATCATCGCATTGAGATGGAAGGATACGTGGGATTTTATTATACACAAAGAACTCTCTTAAAAGAAAGCCACTCAAGAACGAAATAATGCTCATGGTTGGATTTTTTAAGATGAAATTTTATATTCTGTACTTAATATTTATACATGCTCAAAAATAGATCTTATTTTCAAAATAAACAATCAACTCAACACTTTTTTATATTATACTATAGAAACGCAAAAAAGAATACTTCATAGTTTTAGTTTTTCGTCAAATTAAACTCATAATTTGTGTCTATTGATTTTCATATTGCATAAATTAAACATAAATATTCCGGAGAGAAAATACTAACTGGTCCTAACTGAATTTCTATATCATGATATTTTGCGAAAGATCTCATTTAGAATGGAATAGATATGTATAAAGAGAATAGATGTTTGACACTTTAAGTCGACTATTTTATCGTTATGTTTTACAATGGACTCTCTCTTGTTATATAAATTTTCTGTATTTCGAAAACTAAAATTTCTCATTTTATGTGCATTTCACATCAAATCTTTGACCCAGCCATTAAATTGTGAAAACATCCATCATTCCACGACCATCACAAAACTGTCCACTTCATTGAAATGCTCGTTGGTTTTTCGCGCGAATTCTTCAAGCTCTTCAAGTTCCTGGACAGGGAAATTGGCAAAAATGAAAAAATGATTTTTTGACAATTTCGACTCATGCCGAAATCAGCAGCGTTAGAATGTAATATTATACCTTTGGATTTGAATCAGCTGCATTTTTGCGACGTTTCGTGCGCTTTCTGTTTCCATTGTCAACGAAATCTTCGAAATCATCTTCATCACTTAGTTGCTCTTCTTCGGATTCTGAATCAATCGAAATTCGTCGTTTGCGATGCCGTTGTGGTCGACTATAGCTGCGTCGTCTATCCTGAATCTAGAGATTCAGTTTGAAATTTTTAATTACAAAATGTATTGAAAATATTTTTCATTTCAAAAGTTTGCATAGAATGAAATTCACTTTTAAAAACTAAGGTGAATCGTTTTTTACCATTTCGATTTCCTCAAAAAGTACATTTGGATCATCCTTGGATGAATCTGCTTTTGAATGTTTATCCTTGCCATAAGCTTTGGCTGTGAATGCGTTACGGATGTCTTTTTGCCGTGTGGCGTCAGAATTACCAAAAATATTCCGTTTTCCTTTTCCCGGAGATTCAATTGTCTTGGTTGGGGTTTTCACTGGTGTTTTAACCGTTGATTTCACTGGATTTTTGGCTTGATTTCTAGCTTTCCTTGTTACTTTTGCCTTTTTCGAGCTCACACTGATTGCGTCAGCATGTTTAAGAAATCGTTTGAGCCTTTCGCGAGTTTCTTTCAATGCAACTTCTGATTTCGTATGATTTGTTTCTTTTTCTGTACTTTGTGATTCGTTTTTTGTGCTTTCAATGTTAATATCATCATCATCGTCGTCAAAACCAAAGCAATTGTCGACAAAGTTATGATCAGGATCACGCCGATCGAAATCTTCAGCAATGCGACGTGATGAGAAATACGAAGCTTCTGGTAATGTCGTTTCGAGTTGTTTAGGAGTGTTGTCGGTTTGGAACGAATTCAATGTTGACCTGGGAAGCGTGCCGAAGCTTCGTGGCATCGATTTGATCGACTCAATACTGGGGGAGTTGGTGTTGTTTACTTCACTGGTCTAAAATGATCGAAAAAATGGCACACAAATTTGAATTGAAATATACACCTGAAATGAGATTCGAGTGATCAAACTTACGATATTCTTCAAGGGGCTTCGGCCATAAACGCGACGTTTTGTCGGCGAAAAAATGTTGTAGTCGCTCGTGTCTTGAAGTTCAAAACAACTTTTGTCGTTGCCATTTCCAGATGGAGTGCTAACTCCAGCTGCACTAGTTTCAGGTATGTCAAACAATCGTGATGCCGCTGAACTGGTACTTTGTCTATTTATAGAGCTGGAGCTAGTAGAATTGTGAGGTCTGCTTGGAGAGCTCAAAGTTGGTGTACTGGTTCCAGGTTTGTTCCATGATCGTAAAGCTGCGGCACTAGTGCTGGTTTTATTTAACGAACTCGAGCAAGTAGCATTTTGGTACCTACTTGAAGCTCTCGGAGGTGCACTAGTGCTTGGTCGATTTGAAGTGCTCGGGATAGTTTCACCTCTCTTTGATGATTTTGCACTAGCTGATGCAGTCATTTTGGGTCTGTCCAATGAATTCTCTTTGTCGAAATCAGGCTCTGGACCATTATCCATGTTGTTGTCGAAATCAAAATCAACATCATTGAAGTTATTGCCGATTGGCTGTGATGCATCTTTAGCTGCTTCATTTTCGTCGGTTTCAGTGCCTGTCACATCGGCATTATCACTGATCGCGGACAGCTGCAAGCGTTGCTGTTTTAGATTGGCCCGTGTGCTACGACCATTTGGGATTGCCAATGGCGATCCAAAGTACAGTAAATTCAATAACTGATTATTTGGCTTAGTTCCTGCAGTCGAAGGTTTTGTGCCGAGTGGGGTGGACGATTTGAGTGGTGTTGACTGGAAATTTGGTAAATTTCGGTTTCGTAAAACTGGTACGTTCTCTCGAAATTCATTTTCAGTATCTATCTGTTTGCGTTCATTTATGGCAGTTGTTGTAGGGCCTGTTTCTTTTAAGTTGACAAAACGAATGGTTTTGACTCTGTTATAATTATTATTTGCCATATTTTCGGCTTGAATCAAACGTTCCATGAATTTATCAGCAACTTTGGTTGACGGTGCACCGCTTTTCTGCGCCTCCGTATTGATAGGGTTTTTTGTGAGGTTAGGTTTCTTTTGCGGTGGTTCTGCGTCATTCGATGGCTTTTGGCGAAGTCGTTTCTGTGTGACTGCCTTTTTGCCTGCAACTTTTTCTTGTGGTTTCTTTTTCACATTTTTTGGGCGATACTTTTTGACCTCAATTTTATTCTCTTTGGCCAATTTATCGAACAAATCTTTCATGACATCTTCAACTCCATTCTGAGCTAACGGAGATTCTTCTTCGGTATCGAACGAATAGTCGTAGATATTTTTTTCATCGACCTTCTTGTCCTTGGCGGTGACATCAGCAACTGGCACTTTTTTCACCGGTTTTTTTCTTATGGTTTCACCCGCTTTCGTATCCATTTTCAATCTTTCCAAATGAACCCTACAATTTTTCATCGCATTTATATCACTCTGTGATTGCGTTTGAAGAGGAGCACGAATTTCATTCGATGCATTGGTATTTTCGCTCATTGTTGTTGTTTTTGACACAAAGCGTCGACTACTCGAACAATTGCTAATTTTTTTCTGTGCCGCTTCTTTCGCTTTTCGTGCCATTATTTCAGTTTTTTTTTTATTTCACACTTTTTCATATAGTTTATGAAATGTTCACTTTGTATCGGAATTAAAAGCCGATTTTCATTGTCTACACTTTCACTTAATCACACAAATTTTTAATTGTGTTTTACGCATTTAAGAATTCGCAGTCAACACAAACAAACAATAATTTCAAATGGAATATGGCCGTTGCGATACATTCGAGAACTGTCAAATCAAACGAGATTTTCGATTTTTCAGCCGATTTATATGTGAACCGTTTGATTGAATCGTATAAGATAAAGCATTGAAACGAGAATGAACCTTTTTTTACATTGAATCATTGATTTTTTATCGATTTTTTATTGCAATTTTATTTTTGGTTGGAATAGAATTTTTTTCCGGCACAAAAATAAAAAAAAATATATAGACATTTCTGGAATTGATGTCATTGATGCATCCAACTGATGCATATAGAGTTCATTAGGTGGCGCTGTCAACATGATGAAGTCAAAACGACAAAAATGCGTTTTTGGCTCAACTGTTCCGATCTCTATTTTTCAAATTCTTAAAAAAGAACATGATATTCCTCTTTTTTCTTTAGTGTAAAGCAGATAAATTCAAATTCGGAATTTTTTTCCGATGTTTTCAATGACAGTAAAAATAATTAATTGTGAGCATTTCCTTCAATTCAAATTGATCCGAAAAATCATCTGCCCAGAGCAGATTGAATGAGAAACATGGTGAATTTATTATACGTATTTATATCGGTAAATTGGGCGCATGTGAATAAAAGTGGTGATACAGAATGGTTCAAACAAGGGTATAATATGAGCGTTGCTTTGGCAAAAACGAGTCATAAATAAAAATGTAAAAGGATTTTGCAGAAACGCTACGTGAATTTTTCTCAGCCTCGTTGCGTTGTTCGAGAAGCCACTATTCATGGTGCGTTTTTGCCACAGCAAGGCTCATGTTGCACTCCTGTTCGAACGATTCTGTATCAGCATTTTTTATTGCCAGGCACTTAATTGTTAAACATTTAGTCAAAATATCACAAAATGTAGATTAATTGAAATGTTCTTGCATGTATCAAATATGGTTCGATGGAATGTGATAAAATTATTTAATTTCGCATTCAGATCAAAAGTGTTCGATTTATGTTAGAACATAGCTTGTAAAGCCCATAGTTGTTTTCGATTCTTATATTCAATCGACATTTCTATCCTTCTTTGTCCTTAATTGTTTCATCGATACGGAGTGTCGATATAGCGTGCTCGCGACATACAAAAGCGCTCTATATATGAATTGGTGATCTCGTGATGTGTAACCAGTTTGGGCGGTGCTACTCGCTTATCTGTATTCGGTAGGAATACTGACGAAAGCGAATAATGAAGAGAAAGCTGCATGCAAACAAGGCGTGGTAGCCGCACGGTTCCGTTGTCTCGTGCTTGGTGAATGTTGTGGTTTCATTGTGTTACATTCGTAAACAATATCAAAATATTTGGTTGGCGCATGAAAAATGGAACTTATTTCTGGTGGGCACACGAACAGAGAGATAATCGAATATAGTAAAATATTTACTTAGTTTCAATGTGAGTTGCATGTACGGTGCGCGGTATTCTTGATTCGAAAGTGCCCAAAAATACAACTTCGAACGGCACTTTAGCTAACTCGATAAATAATATTCATTAAATATTCATTCACATTTCATCAAATGACTTTGCATGTTTTCTGTCGACATTCAAAGAAATTGAGTAATTTTGGTTCAATCACATCAAAGTTCGTTAGTTTTTGTGTCCGTTCATTTTTAGAAGTCTTCTTCTTTTTTCACCTCCAGTTGTTGGATATGTTTAGAATGGAGACCAAAAATCAATCAAAAATGTCCGAACCAATTGAAATGAAAACAAAATTCCGTAAAAACAAATCGTAAGAATTGTTATTTGCATTTCCAAGTGCTTTCCTATTTTTTATAACGATTCACACGATAAATCATCAACTTGATTTAATCAAGACCCATTTCCGCTTACAAAGATTAAACTACATTTATTTAAATGTTCACTTCTTGTTTCTTCTACTTTTATAACATTTTCAATTAAAATATGTACAACAATGGTGTTTTCACCGAAAAATGTTCAGGCCTATAGTATTCGTCCATTGTTATCCAACCAAGTTCAATGCTTTTTGCCTAGAGCTAAGGGAAAACTGTGAAGTTTTGAATGCAGGGAAAGAAATATATTTAAAAAATCATATTGAAATATATAAAATATGAGCATTCTTACAACTGAAGTCGTTTAAACGCGGGCAAAATTGACACTATAAATGATGCGAACGTCAATTCCATTATCATATTTCAATCGAACAATAAATAAGAAAAGTAAAATATACTCAATTTAATCTATACACTTTAAAAAATAAGACAGATTCGTTTTGATTTCTTTGTTTACAGTATTTTTCAGAGCATACATTTGCCTACCCCTATAGCTTAAGCTATTTATAGGTACGCTATATGTGCTATTTAGCAATAGATAGCTATTGCAATGAAAGCCAAACGCCACAATTCATAAATTTTTGCAGATTGTCGCATGTATTTCGTTAGTTCGCATATTGTCTGGATACGCAGAACACAATTACACGTATGATGACCGCTAAAAAGTTATGGCATTCGTCTCTGCGTGCGTGCAAATTTCGTTGCAATAGCCAGCTATTGCTAAATAGCTCTGCTATCAGCTTATAAAGGGTGATTTTTTAAGTGGTTTCTTTTTGAAAATCGAAAAAAACGCAAAAAATTTCGAAAAGTGAATCAAATCTTTATTGAAATCGATAAATTGGTTCTTGCCATTTACTTTTTGAAAATAATTTCATGCCCCACAAAAAATAATCCAGGGGCGTTAAATCGCACGATCTGGCCGGCCAATGAACGGGGCCGAAACGAGAGATGAACTGTTCGCCGAACTTCCGGCGCAGTTCGTCCATGGATGGACCCGCTGTGTGGCTGGAGGCGCAAGCGTTGCTCGTTTGTTAGTCTTTTTATCTTGAAATTGCAAAGCATACTGAGCATTTTTGACTGTGACAGACGTCAGTTGGAATTTGACATCTGTCAAAAAATTAAACGTCAAAAAGAAACCAGCTAAAAAATCACCCTTTAATAGCTGCCTATAAATAGCTTAAGCCATAGGGATAGTCAAATGTATGCTCTGATATTTTTTCTAGATGACTTGATCTGGAAATTACAATAAGCTATGGTTTCTTTTGGTCTAGTGATCAAAGGATTTAAAATATATTCATCGGGCATATTAACCTAATTGGTTTATTAAATTCAAAATTATAAAACTTCTTGAAAAACCATTTCAAATGATGAAAGTCTATAAGCTTAATATTTAAATTGAAAGATTTCATGTTTTTTATTCAACTTTTGGTTTGATTCTGGCGAATTTTCGCATATGTCATATTGACGATACCAAAAATTAACTCATTAATTTTGATGAATATTGTGACTTGAATATCAAACTAAAATTTAGTTGATTTTATTATCAAGATTATTATTCTACAGGGTCATTTAAAACTAATTAATCAATGCAAGGCAACTCTTTCTTCAATTGAATATTCGAATCGTTATGAATTGTACCGAAAAACTGTCTTGATTTCATCAGAATCAGAGTAAACTCAAAATAAAAATCAAATGATGTGCCCAACATGAAGCATGAATCCTTTATTACAGTAATGGAACTGATAAATAACTGGTTAAAATCGAAATCCAACCCGAATGCGTCAACTGTGCAACAAAAAATTTAGACGAATTCGAGTACCCGAAATTTTGCGATATCTTTCAATAAGAGCACTACAAGCATGTACTCGAAAAGAAGCAAAACAGACAAAATGGTAGGGAGATATTCGCAACCGATGCAATCCGATAAAAAAATGTGAGCCGTGCGGAGCGCACGAAAGCCAAGGATACTTGGTCATTTTGATGATGGTCGAAAAACAAACGACAGTACAATAAATGGAAAGCGCGGCCATAATAAGAGCAAAAAAAATGATGAAATGAGCCGAAAATACAATTGGCCGGGTATTTGTATCATTTGCCGTTGACGTTGATGCTCAATTTTCGCATTGTTTTCACCTTAAGCTGTTCGTAGCGTTTCATCGTTGTAATCAGAGTAGCGCGCGCACACTCAACAGAAAAGCCTTACATCATTAACGTTTATTACACTGTCCAATTTCTTATGCAGCCTTTATGTGCTCTCTTTATTCTCATCGTCCTTTTTTTAAATTATCCGTTGATTTGAGCATCTTTTTGTGTATTTGAATGCGTGAAATTTCGACGAGCATACGTATATTGTTTGGCTTTTGCATGAAACGGGCCAATTCGAATGCTGCGCACAATTGCGATCTTAAATCGATAGCTAAAACATACAGTTCTTATTATTTTTTTATATCAAAGTCAATGAGTGCTTGTTCGATGATGTCCGTAAGTTCCTCTGTTCCACGGAAAGCAAGCGAAGGAGAGAGAATCAGAGAAAGAGAGAGAGAGAGTGAGTGAGAGTGAGAGAGGAATAGTGAGAGAGAGAGCGCGAGCGAGTGAGTTCCAAGTGGTATTCTGAGCGCGGTCTTTTGCTCGCCATGTAATCCATATATTCGTGTTCTTTTTTCTCTTCGCATTGATCATTTTGATGTAAAAATTGACGAGGTGCGAGATTGTACAAATTTATATGTTTAATGTGCTGTGTGAGAGTTTATATTTCGCCGGCTTTTTGTTATCAATTTTGCCGCATATCATGCATCTTTATGCTTATAATAAATGCCATTATATAATCATATAAAAAAGAACCGAAAGCTGTACACACATAGAGAATGGGCACATTGGGATATGATGCGCGGGGCCGACAATAATAACAACAATAACGAGCCCAATAACCGGCATCAAGCGAAAAATGTTAAATGATCAAACATTAATTATTTTCTTCATCGCGTTTCGCTTCTTCGTTTCTGTCCAGCTTCGGTGCATCCATCCTTGTTGTTCGCTTTACCGATCGCATGCGATCGCCTTTCGCAGCAATGAATGAGGTCTCTTTCGTGTGTTTTTTGTTTCTTTTCGGCTAGTTGTAGCTATTGTGCCGCGCGGCCGTGTTCTTTCCGTTTCTTCTTTTCAAGGTGATATAATGCTAATAACAATAATCGTTTTATGTGCCGAAATGCCTCGTAAAATTACAATTATGTTTGTATACATTTCTCGGTTGGTTTCTGTTTCATTTATCTTTCTCGCTCTGTCCTTGCTTCATCTTGCATCATTTAATATCGTTCTGGTCAGTCATCTTCTTGATGAATTTGTGTGATCGATATGATGAGTACGGGCTTTTAAACGACGCGCATCGCAGTATTCATAAAATAAATGGGTGCAATCCGCAAATAAAACGTGTGAGCGAGCCCTTCAACGCCGATGAACACTCTCTTGGCTCTCATCTGCTGCTTCGGTCACATCAAACCAATAAAATGCATGTTTAACGTTGAATTAGATGCATTTGATGGAATGTCCAACGCCTCTGAATCCATCTCTATAGTCGCACTCTCCTTCTGACACCGGACATTGGCATATGTGATGAGAATTGAACATGGGGTGCATTTCCCATTCGTAAATTAACTGAAACGCTCACAACTCACTTTTATGATTCGCTTCTCTTTATTTTTCAGTTTTTCTATGTTTACATCTACTAAATGCATGTTGACGGCCACTATAATAGAATACAAACGAGTCAACGAAAGAAAAAGAAAATGATCTAGAGAGTATCAAATTCTCTCGGATGTTTTCATAACAATATTTTTACATCTTATCATCTAAGCTGGTTTGTCAGTCAATATATTAATGCGTGCTGTTCTTAAGTCATTGCAGATAAAGAGATCCGACGTGGATATAAATATGGTTAACTAAAAATAAAAGTAATAAAATAATAGAATAGCGGCCAAATGAATCACCCGCCTCTTTCGCACTTCGCTGTCTTACGCCCTACATTGCATCGCTCTGGCTACTTCTCGTTGCCTCGCTTTCTATTTGTGCTTGGATGGTTTTGTTTTTAAGCTCACATTGCAACGGACCACAGAATTGTCGGGCACTCAGCGCGGTTACTGTTGATTTTGTTGTTGTTGTTTCTTCGATACACAACGATTTTTCTCCTATTATCCCATTTACAAAATTACACTTACTCAAGTGAGAGAGCGCGCGCGCGCGTCAATGTGTATAACAAGCCTAACTACAAGATAATCGCTGTTTCTTTCATAACTTACGAGCACACAGTTCTGAATTTGAAATGTTTGGCGCGCTATTTGAAAAATATTGGAATAGAAATGAAACTATCATCATCGTAATGATCATCATAATCTTGTTCGTGAGTACATCATCGAGATCGTGAAAATGCGGCTATTCAAATCAAATTGCGATTAGACTTAACTACGAAAATGGAAGATTATACGTGCATTTAGTGCTTAGAATTGAGTCGAAAAGCGATAAATCTGCCGCCACAAATATTAGGTGTCTTGATGTGTTCTTGCTAATGTCGGTTTCAATTTATGCCGAGAGAGAGAATGGCAAAAATTGCCAACCTGGCAAAAGATGGATTCATCGATTGATGGCCGAGTGTGGGGATTAAACTAGTGTTAAGTAAGCGTTTCATGGCATTTAACGAAATCGCTCTCTCGCACAACTGAATCGCATCTTCAGCGATCTGAGATCTTTTTCACGAGACACGGACTGATGAGAATTTTTGCAAATGCTTTTTTTAATTTGCATAAGGAAGAGGATGTTCCGATTGTTTCGAGGGATTACAAATAACCTAGATTCGTAACTTTTAATTACTGTTCTTTTTTTAATTTGTGTGTTATTTAATTGTTATTGTTTATTTGTTGTAATTTTTCTCCATTTCTTTGTATTTTATTTTACAATCTTTGTATTTATCGAACGGATACGATTTAATTTAAGGTTTTTTTATATCTCATTTTTTTCACTATCTCATTTATTTTTATAATTTTAATTTTTGTCGTTTTCCCTTTTTTGCTCCATTCCTTTTGAATATATTTTGAATTCCAATGCAAATTGCAGCATTTTACGTTGAAATCTGAGAAATGACAATTTAAATGCGGCTTTTTGAATGCTTATTGATTTGGAGAAAATTTGCTTTTGTTATTAAAATTTATGCATTGAAAATGAAGACATCAATTGATTGACATCCATTGGATAAATGCGTGTATGGACAATAATTCATTTTTTGCACATGTGACAACTTATTTAAAGCATATGCATAATTCCCATTTTGCGACTGTCACTGCCGCTTATTGTGGTAAGTAGAAGCTGGTATCGAGCCCAAAAGTCTTGCATTTACGCATTTGAACATATTGACCATTCACATTGTCTCGATTTTTCTCTTTCTTTTCGATATATTTCATTACTCATTCCGAAGAATGTTGAATGTTTCTTGTTTTGTCCAAGTAAATACGAAATCAATGGAATGGCGACAGTTGCTGCAAGCCTTTCTTTGGTTGGAAGCCCGTCATGCGTTTTCTGTTGAAATGAATGAAATAGTTTAATCGTTCGATACATTTTATGAAGTTGTCACGAAATAATTGTCATACAAAAATTGAATAAGATATTACAAAAATTAAGTTGTTGTTCAATATTTAATTGGTAGTTTGAAGGTGCAGAGACTTTCGTGTGCCTGAAACTTAAAAAATATATATTTTTTCTATTTGAAAAAGCGGAAATTCACTGAAAATTCAGTAAACATTACCTTGCGGCAGTTAAATCAAAACAGTTTCAGGCTACATTTGAATACAATGTATATTTGAAATCATGAGAAATGCCGTTAGGTATCACTTGCATGTTTTAACAATGATTTGAATGACAAAGCATTAAATGAATTTGAAGTATGTATCAAAATTAATCAACGAATTGAGACAATCGCATCGTGTTCATGATTTAAAATAGAACATGAAATGGGGAACTTCATACAGAACATGAGAAAGGCTTCATAATAAGACCACGTTCACGTCAAAAATGACGACAAACTGTCTGACTTGGCTGTTCTGAACCGGAGCAGAAAGCAAACAGAAAGAATACACGGTTCAGAGCGGCAGCATGCATGTTGCATATACACACAAATCAAGCGCAACACAATTGAGCGAAGGTGATAGAAAGCAACGACGGCACAAGCATCATCGGTATCATAATGTTTTGGAATATGAATGCGCGGTTTCTTGCTCCCTTTTTCACATTTTTTCCGTTCGATCGCGAGGCGAACGCTGGAGAGAAAAAGCGACAGCACATTTTTGTTTATTGTTTGTCAAAATTTATTCGGCAATAAATTAGAATTACACAAATTATGTTAGATGAACTGCAATGGCACATTTGCATTGCTTTAAATTATGTGAGCGGTGCACGGAAATGGCAGAAGGTAGACAAAAAATATATGTACAAATGCTGCTAAAGTTTGCTGTTCGTAAGCATATATTATAATCTCGAAGAAAAATGATTCTAACAGAAAAGACACCGCCGTCGCCCGTTTGTGATATTCGCATTAAAATGTAGAAAAGTCACACGACACACACACACGGGCTTTTGGCTGAGAGACTAGAGCAGGTAACAGCGGACCACTTGACAGAAATATTAAAATTTTGATTTACAATTTATATAAATGTTTTACATGGAAAAGAAACAGACCCGACCAGAGAAGTCACCAGGTCCACCATGTGCGCGCGTGTGTAATTTGCCATTTCTTATATTATTTAATAAACTGAATAGACTAAAAGTCATAACGATGAATACGGAATACTTCTTCTTGCACGAAAAGAAAAAAAAAATGAGCTGTTATGCTGTAACTTCATCGCCGTTTGCTAAAATATTTATGCAAAATTGCCGCGAGCACATTACTTTTTGTACAAGCCACCAACACTTCACATTAACTTGAACATTGCACTTCTGTCTCTCTGAAAGCGATCGATTATATTAGCTACATTCAAATGTGTAAATGATTCCATTTTTATTGCTCTTTGCGGTTTCTTTTTCATTCGTTTGAGAATGTGAGATTTAAAAAAAATCCCTGCACCGAAACATCATTTAAATTGTAAATTTTCATGAGGATGACTGCCAAGTGATTTTCCGTGTGATTTTTTCAATTGTAAATTAATTTGGCGTTTTGATTTTTTTTCGTATGTAAATGTTTCGTAGTTTGAACAATTTGGAGTGATATTTTCGCAAAAGATTTGGTTTTAGAGTAATTGGTGATAACAAACGAAGGTCAAAAAAGAGCTTCAAGAATTTTATCACTGTAAACTTTTAAGTTCTGTTATCATGTGAAAGTTGAGATTTCATTTACTGAATATCAGATCATTCAGAAATCGATCATTTCAATTTTCTATCTAAAAATGAAGAAAAAAAATAAAATTTCAATAAAACTAAATTTTAATGTGGCATGAAACTGGATGAAGATCAGTTATTCACCGGAAAATTAGTCAAATGTGTGTGCTCAAATTTAATTTGCGTTTTGAATGCAAACAAAAGCCGTTTGGATTGTTTAGTGCTTCGGTTGTGCCAATTACCAGTAAGCCCATTTAGCTATTTAATTTTTGTGTATAAAACTCTCTCAGTATGGCGGCGTGAAAAGAGTCGAAGTGAGGCGTATTTTTTTTTAAATAGAGTACTTAAAGTGTATAATCGAAAAATGGAAAATAATAACAACAAAACGCAGGCCCACAAAAGAACGATGCTCCAACAATTGCGACCAAAGCACAGCACGTTAAAATATTCTTTTATTGTTGTTGCTTCACTTCTCTCTTATGAATTTATAATGCTCGTAATAACATATTGTTGTGGGTATTGTTTATTATTATGATGCCTTAACAAGATTACAATCTCTCTCTCTCTTTCGCTTCCCTTGACGTACTTATTGCACATTTGTGTGTTGAATGCGGAATCTCGTTGGTATTCATTCTTTGAACTACGTACCAATCTCAATGTAATTGGTTAGCTGCTTGCTTCGTATGGCCTGTTAGCAAATCACCGATACACAAATGGCTATATGAGTGAGTGAACGAATTTTGTGTGTGAGAGAGAGTGTTTCAAACGTACCGACGATATTCGGCTGCGCATTATCAACCAGCCTCCATGCAGCGAGAAGAAAACAGAGCGCACACAAATTCAACCAACAATATTGCCGTCCATTTCACCGACACGAACATAAATTGCCGAACAGTGGCACAGCCATACAAATTGAGTGCGGATTTTCTTCGCCATTCGGTTGCTGGCGACAAATTTTATGATTTTTATTTTACGATTGTCATGGAGAATAGAGCGAATGTCATGGGGTTTTTTCCCTTCTTTTTCCAAATAAAAACGTTTGCTGCACAGCAAATAGCAACAACGTTCGAATATTTCCGGGCCCATTTTATGCGATTCTAAACATTTTTATCGGAGCATAAACATTGAGAAGGTTGCATTTTTCACAACTAATGTGCTGAGGAATGATATTCATAAAATGCCTTTTTATATTCAATTAATTGAGGCTTCAAAGTAAGTGATATGGCTGTTGGCTCTCATTCAAACAAATTGTTTCTTTCATACAGCAAAAATCTGTATCTTTACGGTATTTCGATTTGAAATTCTATTGAAAGACACCAAATTAATGCCAACAACTTGTTTTTTATTCTCGTTGAAAGTACTTTTCGAGACAGAGCTCGTTTGATGCAACTAAATGTCAAATTACATTAAACATTAACGTAATTATGTCAGGTTGGAAAATGGAATCCGTTCTTTTTTAAATTCTTTGTTGGCAAAGCAATTATCTGAATGAAAAGAATACAAATGCGGGAACAAAACGATAGTTTGTTAGCGGCGGCACATGCCATTCAATGATAGACGTTGACGGCGATACACATCTATGGAATACACCAAAACATGTTACAATGAAAATGGAATAAACACGAACAAAATGTTGAGAAACCATGATATCGGGTGAATTCAATAATGAATCTAACAATTTCACTGCTGATAACGCGAAATAATCGTGTTCATAACACAAAATTTAATAATATATTGGATAAAAATGACTACTGTAAAGTGAATATGGTCGATTGATTCGATGGTATCAGATTGTTTTCGTGACAAATTGCCACCGAACAAATAAAAACAAAGCGAAAAATGTTCGGAATTAGCGTAAAAGTGGTGATAAATTGGAAAATTCATGGAGTTAAAAGTTTAAGCGTTAAGTTTTGAATTGAATTCAAGATTTTGGATGCATTTTTTGTAGCCAATTTCTTGAATATTCAATTAGGAAGTAGTTTCAAAGCCATTTTCCGACGGCATTTCCTCCACTTTTGAATGTTAATTAATTTGAAGCGAAGCAATTTCGCCGGCCGTGACATAGAGCACTTAAACGTCACTCAAGTCATGACGCTTTAATTGTAGTTGTACATGAAAACGATCTTATCTCAAAATCTTCCAAGTAAATTATAGTAGTTCGTTTCAAGAGCCGAAATATAAATAAATAAACCCAATTATTTACACTAGTTTTTAATGGAAAAAACCATGTTTCAGCTTTTTCAAATAAATACTCTATTTTCCAACACTCAATTCATTTTCGTTCAAATTGTTTAATTACAAGTTTTTCGTATTCCCAGAGGGCCTGGCCCGGTCAAAGCTCTCGACGCATTTTATTTGAGCAAATGCTTTCGAGGCGAAATATTTCAGCAGCAACCGCGCATTGTTCCCAACCATTATTTTTATTATACGAATGTGTGGATATGAATGACGATTTTCATCTATCATCCGAAAAATGGCTTCCAAAGCAATCTAATAAACGAATTTTTCGGCGCTTATTATAAATTAAGTGGATAAAACATGGCAAATGATTGATTAATATCGTATCGTATTGAGATGGGCTTTGTTATACACACCGTTTTTACTCAATACCTCTAATAAATAGCGCTCTAGTTTTCGACATTTTTATAGCAAACCATTCGATAAGCAAATGTAATCAACAACAAATGACTATTTGAATACATCTTTCATGCATATTTCAGGTCGCCTTTTGTTTTATTTGAAAGCTGTTGCGAAGTGTGCGAGATTTGTGGCAGAATTCATAATAAGCTCTGCATGGAATAAATTATAAAATTAATGTTATTTTGATACAGAATAATAAAAGAGCTCAACACGTCACGATGGCGCTTGATTGCTGGAATGTGTTAGTTTTGTGTGAAAAAATACAGTTCATAGGATTCAATAATTGATGATGTTATTTTCAAGTCACAAAACTTGTTTTCAAAAGTCATCGAAGCAATTTAATGAAGAGTCATCAATTAGGATTGATCGAATGTGATGTTTATTTGATTTTAAAACATTTTGTACTATCATTTCACTTGGCAATAAATGAACCTCATTTTCTTTGGGATGCAAATCTATTCAATTGATTTCGAAAAACAATCGCATCAGCGCAAAACCGAAAAGATGTCCAAATCCATAATGAATTGTGCGGAAAACCACTGCTTGAAACCATTCCGATCAAAATGTTACCGTATAGATCAATTTCAAAATATCTCCAAATACAGCAGCAATTTGCTGAGCCGAAGAAAAGAGGTGAAGACGAGTTTCGGATTAAGACGAACCCACTTTTCGTTAGCCAACAACGAAAAACGCAATCAAAAACACCAACAATAATTTCTTTTCCTAAATATTGATTTTCGCTTAAATTTGTGTGTTTCTTCTTCGGCACGATTCGGCGATACCGCTTCCACATTGTACATTTTTCCGTCTATCAGTGGCGAGAAATAGTAACATTTTATATAAACAATTGTGGTTTTGTTGAAGGCTTGATACACATGTAAACAAACTTTAACCTGTTTGTGTAATCAACGTGCTATATAAACGTAGCGACACACAACCACCACGAATGTTGTTTGATTTTGTATGGAGATATCCGACCAATAGCTGTGCGGTTGCTTCTCACACATTGTGCAGGCTCCTCCCTTTAGCAACACATTTTTTTTTCGCATGGAAACATGAAAAGCCAGTTTGCTTGTGCGCGTTCAACAATGAACATTAGAGAAAGAGAGAGAGAGAAAGCGGTGAGCCATTGTACAACAAAGCAATGAAATTCAATCCCGACTACGGATACCAGACCAATTGTAATGTGTGTGCTTTCAACGTCCATGGAAATGGAAGAGCGAAACGAGAATTAAACAAAAACAGGAAAAATACACAGCAACGATACATACTGAATCGCTCTTACACGGTGTGTATATACACGAATAAACAAACAAGCAACCGAGAGTTCACATAACAAACACTCGTACGCGCATACAAACACGAACGTCAAAGCCACAGCAAAGGGATCGCGACCGCTATGCAATATACACACACACAAAGAGAGAAAGAGCAGCTAAAGCGCACACATGCACGCCTTGTTTATCAAAACGTAAAGCAGATATAATTTGGATTTCAACACCTCTGCTGTGCGGTGTTTACAGGAGAACTAGTCTATAACAAACAATTGAAGTGTCGATGCGTCTTTTCGTGTTGTGTGCTTAAATCTGTTTTTGTCGTCACGAAGTTCGCAAGTCAATAAATCTCGGAGCACGCTCTCAATTCCAAACTGAATTGAATGAGAAATAGTGTGATTTCTTCAAATTTTGCACAACATTCATTTGAAAGTTCAACGGAAGTCAATTACACGATTTCAAGTGGCCCAAAGATAAGAAAAAAGATCGAAAGAAAAAAACGATTATTGAACTTTACAATTTGCGACGCAATAAATGTTCAGTGACTATGAAAGTTTACATAGCAAAATGCAATAAAAAAACATGAAAAGTGATGCAAAGTAAACAGAGAATTTAAAAAGAAAAAAAAATTGGATTGACATAAATTTCAGAGAGAATTTCGAAACGCAAAATAAATTTCAAAAATGCCTCGACCGTCACGTGAATCGTATGGCGATCAAAAGCCGCCGTATTCGTACATTTCGCTAACAGCAATGGCTATTTGGAGTTCGCAGGAAAAAATGTTACCGCTTAATGAAATTTATCGTTTTATCACCGATCGATTTCCATACTATCGCAAAAATACACAGAGATGGCAAAATTCACTGCGGCACAATCTCAGTTTCAACGACTGTTTTATCAAAGTACCGCGGCGTCCAGATAGACCGGGCAAAGGTGCCTACTGGGCACTTCATCCGCAAGCATTCGATATGTTTGAAAATGGGAGTTTATTGCGACGAAGAAAGCGCTTTAAATTGCACAAAACTCAAAAGGATATTTTGAATGATGAATTGGCCGCATTGGCCAATATCAATCGGTTCTTCTTCCAACCATCTGATCCGATGATGCCGATGGATGATCGCACCGATATTACATCAGATTTGATGTCTGCTCAAACCTCACCAAGTATTTCATCACCAAAACGACCGCTCACGCCCGATTCACCGCCAATTATCATCTCCGAATCAACAACAACAACCACCACCACCACAACAACATCACCCGCCAAATCAAATTCCGTGAAATGTCGGCCAAAACGCGCATTCACAATCGAAAGTTTAATGACTCCCGATAAAAAAGCGGAAAAAGTTCGTAAAAACAGTGGCAATTCAAATATCACGAGTTCAAATGAAATGCGTTTGCAAAATCCGGCGTTACAACAACGGCAATCGTCGGTTCGTCCAGTTCCAACGAGATTGCCACCGATCAATCAAGCATTACCTCTACCATCAGCGATGCATTCGCCGCACTGTCATCCCCATCTTCAGCAGCAACATCATGTTCAACATCATCTAGATTTGCCAAAAGATATTGGAAATGCCGCGGCTGGCATTCCCTTTTTGCCGTATCCACCGCATTCGATGGGATTCGATCTGTCACCAGCCGCCGTCTATCCGCTGCTAATGATGAATCAAGCCGCATTAACCAGTTTGCAACCATCAGCCGCCTACTTTAACCAAAGCATGATGCATCACACCCTCCATCTACACCATCAGCATCATCTGAATCCAAACCATCCCGAATCGCAGGTCTCGAATCCCCTCACCACTTTGCTTGAAATGTGATATTAGAGTGTATCGTAAATTAATTAATTACATACTTAAATGTTCGTTGGATGAAAGTGATCGATATCAATTTATGAGCACGAAATTGATTTTATTATAAATATTTCCCGCTTCACTAATGATATAATGAACACTAATTATATTGACAAACAGCTTTGTAGAAATTGCTCTCTTCAAATTCCATCTAGACGGTGTTATTTGTTGGTATATATTCTTGCAGGGCAAACCACCAATTGTGTTGGTTTTATTTCATTCGCATGACGGGAAGTGAAATTCATTGAACGATTTTCATCGTGTCACTTTTCGGTATATTCATGTCAGACGAAACTGTATTTTTTATTATTTATTTGTGTCGATTCTAATTGAAGAGGAGGTGAATCTGTAATATAGGAACGCTGCTTTTAGCTTGATTAAAATAGATTTTGACATATGCTGAATATTATTCAATGAATAACGGATGATAAAAAACTGGTAGAAAATTTTCAATTTTTACAACAAAATCAATTTATTAAAAAGCAAAAAAAAAACGACAAAACATATTTCAAAATGGAAAACTTTCGAGAGAAAAAAAAAACAAAATTTCAATAGAATAAAAAGGAACATTCAAGAAAAACAGTTTTAAATTGGAAGGATTTTTAAAGCGAAATGCTTGGTCAATGTAAATATGATGTAAAATTTCACGGGAAAATTAAATGTATCAGATCTAATTAAGGAAAAATAGCTGCAATAGCAAGAAGAATTTTTATTATGTAGATTGGAATTTAAGAAACGTGTAAATTGAATTAGAATTGTGTCTAATTTAGCAGATATAGATTATTTGAAAGTTTGATCACTCTTTAAATAGCTCACTTAACGGAAGAAGCAAGCAAAACAATACGAGATTATTATTATTCCTATGCGTAGTGTTCAATGAGAATGCATAAGTAGAGCCTATTATTCGAATCATTTATCCAACAAAAAACAAAATTGAGAAAAGCAAAACAACAACAACAAAAGTGAAACAAGAAATTCAATAAATGTTCATGAAATGTATCCATTGGATACAGATTTGAAGAAATGAAAAAAAAAAATCCAATTCATTCTATTGTATCTTTTGATCGACATTTTCCCACTGAATTGCTATTATTGTCTTCTTTTTCGGGCTGCTGTAAATGTTTATACCTTTGTTAAAACATATCAATAATTGAACAAATTAAACAAACACGCCGAGAACCGACAACGATGCAGAACGGAGCCAAGAGAGAGAGAGAGACGAAATGGATTTTCTTTGAGACACACAAAATGGGTAAAATGACAGAGCAAAGATTTTTGAATCTCGAAGTCGGCACTTGAAAGTCTAGCACAATGCACTGGACTGTTACAATTTGTACACTGTACAAATTTGAAAAGATTTCATGCATGATGAAGCGATTTCACACACACACGCACAAAACACTATCTCGGAATCGATACATTTTTCGGCTTCTTTTCCTCAGATCACTTACTGACTTACCGGCTATATTAATCGGTATCTGGTTCACAATTTCAAGTGGCCTGGAATTGGTTCTGATCCATTTATAATAAAGTGTTGTATTGTTCTTGGTTTCTATTGTATTTGGTGTTGAACGATAATATTCCAGCAAATCGGACGATCGATCGCAGAGACAAGTGCTAAAGAATTATTGTTCGTGCTGAAGCAATAAGCTGAAAATTTTGAACTTTTAAATGGTCTTTTAACCTTTTTGCAAATATTAATTCCATTGAAATCGCACGTCCAATCTCTTTTCGTCTATTGACTATTTGAAATGATTGAAAAAAAAATCGGTTGGCTGTTGGCGATAAACGGATTTCTTTTATTTTATTAATGGTTGAAATTGAGCAATTTGCGCCTATTTATTTCAGCCAACATTGTCTATTTATTCAAAACAAAATGAGAGAAAAAAAAACATGAAAAGAGATCATTTAAATTACCATATATTGCACATAATATTTACCTTTAAGCATGAACCATGCATCAAAGCGCAAAAACAACACTCATTCAGTGCGCCTTTGATACGAGGCATTTGACATGAATTCCCATGCTTTAAATCGCAGCTACCGGATTTAATTTCATGTGCATGTCTCTCACACTCTCAATTCAGCATCTATTCAGCATCTAGCGCATGTTCGAATTGACGGCTCACATTCTAGGCAGCCTCAAATCTTGTCTAAAGAAAACGTAAACATATCGGATAATTTTCAATCGAGTTTCTCTCTCTCTCCCTGTGTTATTTTTTTTCAATGAATTATGTAAAGCAAAGTGCTTAAAGTGTTAAATGAGTAGGCCGATTAATCACCGTGAGGGCCTTAATTAATGTGGGTTTTCTTATTTATTTACATTACACATTTCTTGTATTCAGTTTGCAATAAAGTGGAATAATTCGCCACGATCGCATGTGGGTGTTGCAGATTGGCGATTTTATTACCAAACTGGCACCTGCACGATTCATGATCAGTGCAACAAGACGAATTTCAATCAATTTGAAATGTCATTCTCCATTTTAGATTGCATAAAAATTAAATACAGCTCGGATCCAACTATTGAAATTTCCGTTGAAGTCGTTAATCAGCTATCAACGAGAGCGCAGACAAACCAAACATTTCAAATCAAGTGGCCTGATTGGAGTGTTGCGATTTCGATAGAAAATATGCGCATTCAACTTTAGCCTTCGGTCAATTGCAATATACCAATTGGCTATTGATTCAATTTAAATCATTCAAAGTGATTTCAATCAAATTGTGTACTTGATTTTTCCACGGAAAATAGAAGAAATTCAAGTTTTCCCCTTTTCAATCGTTCTTGAAATGTGAGAATTGAGCTCCTTTCTTGAAATGCGAGCGAATTTTATGAGACAATTCGAAATAGTTATTACGCCAAAGGGATAGCGGCAGCCTTCTTTTATTTTTAAATTATCTCACTTTTCATATCTTCCGGCAAGAGCGGGCTGTTCATTATCAATTGAAATAACCCGAAAGTGTTGATTTCAAATTCGAGTGGCTGCCGGCGTTGCTGTAAACAGAATCACTTTATGGGCATTTACCACTTTCCTCGCGGTCCAATCCAATTGCGTAGATTTTTCTACATTATTGGTATTTATTGTAGCAATTACAACCGAATCTCGGCCTCTGTTTAAGACACAAATTCTATCATTTCGAACAGCAGCAGAGATGTAAGAAATTGTTCATGCTGTACGTTGAAGAGTAAAGATTTCATGTTAAACTTGATGACAGTAGGCCGATTTCATTTGTACAAAGAGATTTCGAAGTGAATTACAAAAGGTGAGTGCGAGCGATGCAAAAGAATCATAAAATGATTCGGCAACCGGAACGTTTGGGAAAATTGTTCAAGTTTAATTGTCTATTAAAATAAACGTGGAAAATTGAAAAAGCGCGGTCGTTTAATTTCCAAAGTGTTTGTCGTTTACGGTGTTTTTTATTTTCTGCCTCACTCTCTCCACATGATTTGATGCAAATGAACATTAAAATGCAATCATTTAGCGTAATATTATTGTGTGCAGGCTTGGGCTATAATACGTGAACGGGCACACGTTCACACATCTCACCATTGATTATTCGACAGAAACATGTATAAATATAATTAATTAGAAAATAATGATGATGATTTACCTTTGTAATTACAGAGATCATGAAAATCCAAGTAATCATTCTCTGAGTGGCTGAGTAATTCTTATGCTTCTGTTGTGCCGATTTAGTTTCTTTTCTGAGTGTGTGCGAGAGTTGATGTCAATTGACAGAAAAGTGGTCCGTTTTTATTCACAAATTAATAGTTGTATCACCGAACACCATTTTTTTCTCTCCATTTTCTCTCCGTTTAATTTCAAAGCTCATTGATTGAGAGTATTATTTCCATTTCTAGGCCAAACATACTGCTCTTCGGGGCACAAAAAATGTGCAAAGACATGAATCATTTAAGTCAACAAATTCTGTTGTGTCAATTGCCGTGTGTTTATTAAATGGATTCTCACAATAATAATCAAGTGGCCGTAATGATGTTAATAATAGGTATATAAAAAAAATGAAGTGCCGATAAAACTGAGCGCTTTGAAATGTATTCCACGAAACGAGAAAAAAAAAACGCATATTCCACCTGAATGTGGCGAAGTTCTCATTCAAAGGCTGCACTACTTTAGCATCGTGTCGGCCGATGAATCAGATCAGCGCTCAACTGAGATTCCTTTTCCAAACTCCGCGATAAAGTGTGGAAAATGCAGAGATGAAAAATCCAATTAGGCTTCGAACATGATTACAATCAACAAAATACTTTAAATCTCCGAAACTTCCGAGGCCGCCGCACAACTCTTAGCCATCGATTGCGATAAGATTTATTGGAATAAATGAAACGATGATTGAAATGTTTGATATCAACCTGATTAGTTTCAAAGAAATGTGAAAAAACATCGACAGAAGAATGCGTCGCATGAATTCCATATTTTCATTCCATCGATACCTTTCTTCCCTATCAATTTTTGTCTCGTTCATTAAGCTTTATGAAATTACAAATACTTTCATGAAGAAGCGCAAAAATTGATGAAATTTAATAATTTTCAAGAACAAAGTATCGCTGCACGCACAAGATGAAAGCGATGAAGAAACAACGATGCCAATGGGCGTAGTGAAAAGTGCAGCAGGTGCATATATCAAATTGATTCAGTTCATTTCTTTGCTACACTTTCAATGTTTTCCCCGTTCAAACTGTCAATTACTCCTGGAACTTGTGCGATCCGAACATTAGACTATCGTTGCTCATTGGCGAGACTTTTAGGCCTCTTTACTCGATATTATCATTTTCCTATCCCGCCATTTTTCTGGCGATTTTATTGTCTTTTCGTTGCGTGATACTTCCTTGAATCATCTGCATATTGCCGTTTAATAACATACAACACATTACATAACATGCATTCCGTTTTGCATTTTATGGTTGGCATTGTGTTAACATCAACACGAAGATTTTAATGAAAAGAAAAAGGATCGATTTGGTTCAGGATATTAAATTTAATAACCATTTCAGTGTTGGCTACATTTTATTGACGTGTCGTTTTCGATAATCATTTTTCGGCTTCAGAAAAAACACCTAAGAATTATTATGAAAACAAGACTTCTTGTCGGACTTCATTGGTCTGGCGCATATGCATTCATTTCGTGTTAATCTGTTGTTGTATTTCAAACGTCTTTAAAAGGACGAAAAACAGTGAAGCGCGATCGCTCTGCTTAAAAGCATATTCTAAATCACATGAATATGATCGTTCTAGATTTTTTTTTTGAAATGTGATACACACGCTCGATCGATAGGATGATCAAAATGCACCGCTCATTGAAACGATCGTCGTATGACATGATGAGTGTGATATTAACTAGCAATAAAAGTGCCAAATAAAACCGTGTTTAAGTGAGATAAGTTCTCAGCAAGAGAGCCGTATGCGATTAATAGAAAAGTTGAAGATGCCATAAAACTAGGTAAAGGTAGGCGAATCATTGAGTTGATCAGCACGAGAAACGTTTAAGGCCCAACCACATGCGGCAGCTGCATTTTACTGACCGATCGATTGAGCGGAATAGTGCGCTGCTGTTATTGGTCGGTGCTGCCCATCACCATCACCTTAGACACATATCACACTTTATCGTTAATTTGATTCTTTCCTCTCTGTCAAACCGATGCGATTGCGGTTGTTAACAGTCGGTTTGTGCTAATTGTCTGGCTGTTCGAAATGAATACTTCAAGTTATCAGCTGCAATCGTTTCATTCCAAAATGATCTGTTATCAGTAATTTCATTTTAAAAAGGTGAAAATTACATTGACTTCATGCGGTGCTTAATAAATAGTTATATTTCGACAGACACTTGCTTTGTTGCTTGCTCGCACAGTGAATTGTGTCAAAAGAATCCGCATGCGATGAATTATGATTCAAGTAGTTATTTACTTACCGTTCATTTGAATCGAAAGCCCCATAATATTGAAGGTAAGAATAATGTTGGAGTCAAGAATAATACTGAAGCTGAGAATTATAGCCGAAGCTAACAATAATTAGAATTACAAAAAATCTAGTTTGCGCGGCAATATTTCAGAAAAACAAGGGCGACATCGAGAAAATTACTACTTCAGCAATGATGAATTACTTGTTCAAGTTGCTTTTTTCTTTCTTCAATTGGCGACTCTGTTTGATCTCTCTCGAAAAAATCGATATGTTTACATCAAATAGAGATTTATTAGATATTATTTTATGGTTTTAATGATTTAGTTATAGTTGAAATCAGCCAGATATATACCAGTCGACCTTCTCCGTTTCACTGTGCAAGATCGATTTATTTGTTATAATGATCACACACTTGAATTCAAACTTAAACAGATTTTGTGTTGTTCGTCCGTAAAAAAATGTGTTCGATGCGTTAAATCAACTACTTAATGATTTGAATCGCGCTTCGAGACAACAGTGCTATCGATAATCGGGTACAGGTGATCCAACGCATCGAGCTCTGCAGCCATTCAATTTAACACGGAATTTATCTGTGATGAAAATATGGACTTTAGTTGAATCGGATCGCATTCGTTGATCCAATTTTCCGAAATCGATTCCATTTAGTCAATTAATCACTCGATTATGTACAGCAAATGGGAATGAGCGATTTTAATAAGCTTCTTCATTTAATTTTCCTTGTGCCGCTTAAAACAACGGTGCGCCCATAATCGATTTTCTTCTCGTTACTAATGTCTTATGTGTTTTTTTTTTCTTCCAATAAAATTTCTCTTTATTTTATTTAATTTTCTTCGATATGCGTATTACTGCCACATTTGTGCTGTGCCTCAGAAGAAAAAGGAGTAAACGAAAGATGAGCTCAAGCATAAAAATCGTTACATGCGCACATTTTTGTATCGCAACGAGCATTCGAAGCGGTAAATACTGCTGTTCAAATCAAATGAACAAAGTGATAAATGATTATTTGTATAATGAGCTTCCGTGCCATACAACATTTATTTATTTACATCCTCATTGTATCTTTCGTTATGTCGAGAGCACATCGATGGAAGAAAATGCACATTCTCCCAACTAGACCATTGTCCAATTCATTAAGATTAAACTTGTATTTATATATAATTATCTGGGATGATGGCAGAAAAACAAATGGAAACACGTTCTCTCCGGCTCTCAGATATTCTTCATTGTTGTTACAAGATGTGAAGAGTTAAATGATCAACTGCACATCAACTCCTCATCGTCCAAAGAGTTAATTTTCAACTCCATCAACGATTTGTTTTACACTTTATTTGCCTTTCGACTGATTCGCTTCTTTGTACCACCTTTTGTAATGACCTTTTCATATTTTAATTTATGACAAATTTTCATTTTTATTTAATTCTTTCGTTATGTTTTTTAAACACTCGCAAATAGAATCAATGCAATGTAAGAGAGAGAGAGAGAGAGAGAGAGAGAAACACAAACGAGTGGACAACAGTGTCACGAAATCCACTCGCTTTGTGGTTTATAAATACATATTCAAATGCTGATTTCGTTGGGTTTCCTTCATCTCTCTCTCTCTCTCTCTCTCTCTATCTATCTCTCTCTTGCGTTCACATTTAATTCATTTTTAATTCGTATACAAACTCGAGCGCATTGAAAATGCAATCGATTGAGCGCATGCATTACAATTGATGTGAAGTCAATTAAAGTTATAATTGCAGCATATAAACTATTTATTAAGTGTGGAAAAAAAATATTACTGAGCGAAGCACACAAAAACGATAGTAATAATTTTAATGCAGCAAATTGAAAAAGATTATGATAGTTGATGGTATTATGCAACATTATTCGTTTCCACGTATTTTCCACAGAGATCGGCGACGGCGGCGGAGGCCGCGTACATTGCAACAAAGGAGAGCTTTTAAAAGACATTTTTGCATGCAAAACCAGCACAAAACAGTCAGCTACGAGTCACAAGTGATATTTCAGACGCTTCGTTTTATTGAATAACCTTCAATTATACATTTATGATTGTTGATTTTTTTGCAACGTTGTTTGATTTGCTGCACAAAGTTCATAATCATCTTGAATAAGCAAATGATCACATTCACACTTATTATTCAATTTTGGAATTCATTTTGGGCGTAGAGAAATAAAATTCATGTTTTCATTGAAAATGATTTCATTTTTTCAAGAATGTTATCCTCTCTTCAGAAAATGGTAAGTTTAACAATTAGAATAGGTGCTGAACATTCTAAATACACCTTTAGCAATAAAATCAAATGGTCCAACATACGCAAAACTAACTTTTCCGCACTTTTTTCGTATTGATTCCAGTTTATTGTATTTATATCAAAGCATTGAGCAAGTTCCAGAATCTTATTTCTTTATCAAAAAATTGAGTGGCACAAAATATCAAGTCATTCCGATGAGAATCAGGACTTCCTCCCGTACAAAAATTTCGTTTTGACCTCAAAAATCGACGAATTTGTCGGAGAGATAGTCGTAAATCGCATTGGACTGACTTTAAATTTGGTATGACTTACTTTTTTCATAAAAATACATAAAAATAATTATGTTCAATTCTAAAAATTATTCAAATGAACTGAACATTTTCATGTTTCTATTCACAATGTCTGTATATGTACGATTGACAACGTACCACGCACGGAAAACAAATTGCTTCGGAAATGAATTCATTCGGTTTGCATAAGTCTTTAACGCATAGGAAACTCATTCCTAGTGCCTTGACATTTTTGGAGCGATCGCAATACTCTTACGCTCACAGAGGTGTGTGTGGAGAAGTTAAAATACATTGAACAAATATTTTAATTAATTTAGTTCCTGTTTGTGGGCAATGTGTCTGAGAAATGACGAACCAATTGCAATGTGCAAAGTCATTGCAGAATCTCTTGGCAAAAAGATATTGCATGTCCTGCTATAATATAATTAGGATATGGCGATGACTATTTCATCCGCGTGACAAGCAGTTGTTGATGGAAATACTGCCGCAGAAGTATTCAATCAATGAAATTCAAATTCCATTATATAATGTCAATAAAGTACGAAATAAAAACTGCGGCAACCTCAAATTGAGTCGGACAGTGAGCCGTGAGCAGCAATTCGCATACATTTTTGCGCCACATTCACACAATCAACACTCACTACCGGTCAGCTGTGTATCTGTGTGCGTGTGTGTAAAAAGCATTATTTCGCTGCACAATCATAAAAGGTGTGTTAAATATTGCCTCCAGTCAATTTTTGACATGAAACTTCAATCTTAATTAATACATAAAGGATTTATGGATTTTATTCGCCTTTAATTATTATTTGCATAACATTAAATCAACGTTCAGCACAACACAAAGCCGCAACAAGCGACCGAGCAAAATATAAATTGATCTCGGTGCAAGAATCAGTGAAATGCCGTAGTCAGTCGCAGCAATAAACACATGAAAACAACAGCAAGTCCGCCGAAAGAGCGGGAGATTAACGAAGTTAAGTGGATTTGATGTGTGTAAATGTGCAACTAGTTGACGAAGAATATCCAAATGAACAATTGCCACACACGGGCATTATCACACACGGGCTCGACGCGATGAATTTGTGTGACAATTCTTCACACATTGCCAATATGTTTATTTATTTAATGCACTGTTTCGTCAATATGAATGCTCAATAAAATCGACATAGAATCGCCTTAATGCTAGACAAATTCGAGTTCAGTGATCTCATTTTGAATGTTCGAAATTCGTTTAGTTCTTCGTTGGAAATCGCTAAGTATTTGGCTTGGTTGCGATCGGCGAATATAAAACAAACGAAATTTTGGAAAATTTCAGCGATATATAATTATGTTTGGGAACGAGGAAAAAAAACAAACCTACATAAACGAATTATTATTTGTACAAAAACGTAAGCGATATGAGTAAAAAACACACAAAGTCTCGAAAAGCCAAGCAGGCGGCGTCCAACAAAGGGATTTTGAAACACGAAAACCCATATAAATCTACCAGTTTTACGAAGATAACTTATAATTTCCGTCGATGGCTCATCGGTGAGCGCAGATGATTTCTCACTTCAACGAAGTCTCTGAGCTTCACACATCGCTTCACCTTTACTGCTTCTCTCTGATCCGCGTAATGTGCTTTGGTTCGGCCTTTCGATCACTTTTTATGTGCACATTTTGGCTCGTCATATTTGTTTATGCTAATAAAAAACCCCGATTATTTAGTATTTTGTATAATATTTTATTTGTTTTTTCAAAAGAAATCAGCTTTTCGGATATTTCGTTACACGGAGATACAATCATGCATCGAAAGTTGAAGAATCACAAATCGATTGCTGCTGCGATCGAACAATCGAACTCAAAAAGCAGCGTGCGGTGCTGGTAAAAAACAACAGATGGCCGCTTTTAATTAAAAATACATTAAATTACGTGTCATAAAAATTTTTACGCGGCTCATTTCAACGGCGGGCGATACAGCTACGTAAATGGTGATTTCGGAATGACCGCGGCGAATCGCATTTACGATGAAAAATGGAGATATGCCAAAATATTTGGTAGAAAAGAATGTATCCATCAGCATAAAATTATAATTAATAATAATTCGAGTTGTTTTCATAAAATAAATTTTTTAATTCAATGGCCATGATTCAATCATCATGATGCTGCGGCCACCGCGACCCGACTTTGCTTATCATTCATTAGCCATGCATTTTAAATGAATTTTCCGGGGCCAAAAATAGTCATCTGATGTGAAACCAGTAATCAAAACGAACGGTGCTGTTGACAACGACACACCTAATGGAACCTCGGGTGGCGCGTGGCTCACGTCGAGATCAACACACGAAATTAACTACAATGTGCGCTAAGTCTGTTGGTTCAACACTGAATGCCATTACGATTTGTTTGTTATTCGATGAGAGATGAATTAAAAATGCGCCGAATGTCAACGGCGGCGAGCTTGAATTCGTAATGAAAATGGTGATTTCATTACAAAGTCCATGCACCAGTCGTTTTATAAGTTTTGATGACAGCAAATCGGATTAGTGTCTTAATAATTGATATTTTAGCAGCTTTATTGTTCATTTGTCATATTTTGATTGTGAGAAATCGGTGGAAAGTCGATAAAAATGTGATAACTATTGTCAACATAAATGGCTTTCTAAATTGTCTTGGATCCACTCTCGTTGGCGGTCAATAGTTGCCGTTAATTCCTCAGCATCGCCGCCAGTCAAACGGACCATTATACGGAGTCAAGCGAGATCCTAAAGAATTATATCACTATTAAAGCGCAATGTTTAAGATTGATATTCTTCATTACGTCGTTGTAATCTAAGCGCAAAACCGGACGAGAATGGGAAATAAAAATTTGTATAATAATATAATGATATGATTTATTTGCACGCACTTGAATTTTGGTATTTGGTTGGAGGCGATCCCGTTGAATACGCACACTCACACGCAACAGATTCGATTGAGCTTTGTATATCAATAGCACGATGATGTATTCGGGCGAAATATATGTAAGAAAGTATTTTCAATTGAATATCTTATGCGGTGCGTAACAATTTCCCACCTTTTCTGCCTCATTTCGATTGCATTCGATCGCTTCTTCTCGCATCAAAATGTGCTGTTGATTACTTCCAACACATTTGAATGAACGAACGGTCGGTAACTCGATCTGGGTGCGCTGCTTCATTTCTCCGTTTACACTTTTATCACACTCCTTCGTGCATTATTTTGTAATAAAGAAAACAAATTGAATAAATAATTAGGCTGGAAAGAAAAATATTTACATTAAACATGCTACTACACTTCTGATCCGTGGGCCGAAGGAGAGAGAGAGAGAATACGCACATACAAACACGCGGAATGTATGCCGGAGTCGAAAATTGGATACACATTTTGGATCACACATCAAAGTCAAGCACTAGCTAAACGCAAGTTGCTGGACGTCGATTGCCGAATCGAATAATCGCTTTGTGCAAAACATATTATTTTGTTGTTCGGTCGCCGAGCGATTATGCTGAAAATTCCATGTTGCATGCACACAGCGTACCAAACCATCGCCCAACTAAATACAAAATTGCCATTCGTCTTCTGGCATATCGCCTTCGTTCGCAACCGCACGGAATCGAAACAGGATGAATTGGTATAATGTCATGCCAAATCCAGCCATCGTCTGAGCGAAGTGCCGACGCTTTGGCTCTGAACCACCCTGTCTTGATTTGATGTGATGTGTTTGCTGTTATTTGCATAAAGTAAATAAATTAACACGCGCACATGAAAATATTTTTTGCTCTTTTCGCCATGCAATTGTGTTCCGCGGCTGTGGCTGCACTGGCTGCTTCAGCACATCAATAGTGTTGCTCTAGCATGCTCGGGCCCGACTGCATTTGCACCGTATATCAAACAATATAAGTGGATGAATAAAGAACAGCATGTAAGACATGCGTTGGAAAATTTATTGAATTAATATTGAAATGAGAATTGCACTTCAAGTGTCATTATGCATTTATATTGTTATTATTTACAAAGGCGTAAGTTGCATGCATTTCTATTTATTTGTTCTGTTCTGTGTGTGTGTGTTTTTCTGTTCTCTTCCTCCTTTTTTGGCCGTATTGCGATTATATTTTGAAGCGTGAAGCCAAATGAAATGGAAAGGTGTTCGCGAAATTGCCCAGTTGCTAATAATAACATAAATCAGTTTTCAGAATTGAAGAGAACAAACAAACAAACAAATATTTATAAAAAAAAACATTGACGAACGAAACATGGAAAGCGAGATCCCATTGAATTTCCCATTCTCGGGCCGAAGTTAGATATTGGCGAATCAACTGATATTAATTATATGGTTGCGATGAAAAAAGAAACCGCCGCGCGTTTTCTTTCACTCGCTAAGCCTTTCCGTCTCTTCGTTTTTCGGTCATAATACAAATATTTGATTTATAAAAATGGAATTACTCACGGATTCCTTCAGTCTGGGTGTCGAACGGCAATCGGAATGTAGATTCAAATTATAAAAAAGGGATAAAATGTACATAATTACCATGTAAGAAAAATGAAGCGCATAAAACAAATGAATGAAACGAAAATACACAACGTTAAATGATTGGAGCGATGAGAAAAAGGGAAGCAAGCATAAACGCCAACAGCTACAGCCTGATGAAATACAATACTAAAAATTTCCATAAGTAGCTTCGATTATAGGTTGCGGTTAGGAAATAAATTCTTTTCAAAAATCAAAAGCAGATTCCTCAAAGAACAAACAATGCCGCCGTGAACTCCAAATATTAACATATATTCATATTCATAATATTTCAATTCTCAAACTCCAAATTATTATTAGAGAGCGAGAGAAAAAAAAAGTTTAATTAGAACATAAATTCATGAATGTCCAGCCATTCTAATTGGTATAATTTGTTCCTTTTTCTTCTCATTTGTTTATCGCCCCTTCGTTTTCCCACAACTAACTATTTTCTCATTATCCCGAAAGAGAGACGAATAAAACGAACACAACTAGATAGCAAACAAACTGGCAACACCAATACAAATCGTACACAATTTAGATAAGTGCGAACAAGATCATAACAACAGCAACAACAACAAATTGATCTCCAACTCGAAATGAAGTGCATGCGATCGCATTGACAAGGGCGTGCGAGCTCTATCACCGTCACAAATAGAGCAAATGCTCGACGGAGAAATCAAATAAAGAAAAACATGTAAATAACAAACACAATTACCTTAAACACATATAATTTCAGCAAGAGCCTTTGTTTAATCACTGCGCGCGGTGCATTCCGACACAATCAATACCATTTCTCAAGTGGCCATAACTCGTTCAACGTACGTCTAAGTCACCGACCAGGCTGGTACAGCACTTGTTTGATGTGGAATCGTAGATGAATGAGTTTGCATTCGAATGAGAATGATGTGATTGCGCGCAGCTTCATAGGATTAAAAATGATCATCGTTTGAATGTGTATCAAAATGCAAGGCATCAGAAGTCTTGTTTTACAAATATGATGATGTTAATTACACCTTCGCTGCTTAGGTAAATCATTTTTCTTGCCTTTCATTGTGCGCTAGGACTCCGGGCTGCCTGGTTGCTCACAATCGCACAGCACGTGAAAACGACAGCAGAGGATCGGCACAAATAAAATGATTTTAAACAATAGATCGAGCTGTTGATGCTGAAAGAAGATGAAAAAACCGAGAGCATCACTTCAAATCATTCACAATGCAAATAACAAAAGCGCACCACTTGTCTTACATATAGCATTTATCTAATGATTTTTTTCTCATTCTCTTTTGCTGATTTCTGGTTTCCTTACAGAAATTGAACGAAACAAAAGGGAAGAGAGACAGAGAGAGAAAAAAAAGAAGAAATAAAAATCACAGACCAAATAATCGATCGACTTTTGAAGTAAGAATGGAACTGAAAAGAATAGAACAAATACGCACAGCAGAAAACACGGCTCACCGCCGAGCTAAGCCATTGTAACTAACACCTTTTATCAATAGCTATTAAAATATTTATTAAAATAAAACCACTCAGAATTATTATTATTATTTGTTGCTTTTTTTCGTGTCTTCTTCATACTTCTCTCTTTTTTTCGCTTCGCATGTAATCTGTTCGCTGCGATTAAGTTTCCTTTTTTTACCCATTTTCTTTGCTGGAACTCATGCATGCCGAATGAAAGGGAAAAGATTCGAGCCTAATCGAAATGCAATGATACATATTTCATATGATTTCTGTTCAATGTCCATTTATGAGGCCGCGCGGCCGACACCAATCGTATGTGTAACACCCATTTTTGTGTATTCGCTTCAACCGTGTTTACTTTTATGCCCATTCTTTCTCTCGCACATTCACAATCATCGGAAACATCTTGAGAGCGAGTTCGTTGTATATATGGCACAGCAAGAGCAAAAATTCCACCCGACGAAATCAACAAAATAGAAAAGCAGCGCGATGAAACGAGAATGCGTTTTTAAGGTGCTGGCGTTTTATTGTTATTTTGGTTCTGTGTGTGTGTGTGTGTGTGATTTTGTGCTCTGCTTTCTGTTTCTGTTTCTTCGCTTTCATTTTAACCGAATCGATTTATTGTGAATGGTGTCGTTGATGACTCTGTGGCTGTGATTGCCGGCTCATTGTATTGTGTTGTTGGTGTCGGCATTTTATATGTTTGTTCTAAGGGCACGAGAAATAAATAAATAACATTTTCGATAAGTGCATGTGAGAAAAGGACGTACAAATCTGACACATACAAATGAGAAACATCCGAAAAGCCAATGGGTCGAGAGAGAGAGAGAGAGAGAGAGAGAAAAGAGCACAAAGCAGAGAGAAGAAAAGTGAAAATTAAATAACAATACGAATTATGGGCCATGCGTCTGGTGCAAAAAAACCAACTCGTTTAGAAGTGGTGTAGTTCTCTCGCGCGGAAAATTCGGATAAATACGGATTATCGCATACATTTTGCCGTCAAAAAACGAAAATTACAGATTTTCAGGATGAACAGAGCGATTATCACACATCGCACCATTCATTTCAAACATATGGTTTACTCTTCTCTTGACTCGCTCTCTGCCACATAATGCTATGTACTTGTGGCATTATAAATCACACAAAAGGCGAATTATCCTCTCACACATCTATACAATAAATGCTATTTTGCCGATGAGATGCAAAAAAAATGTATTTAAAATGTACTCGATTGCTTGCTTTTTGCAACAAGTCGAAGAGCATAATGAGATTTATTGTGATGAGATGAATTGCTATTATTACATAGCATCTTTGAAGCCACGAAAACCGACGAAATCCGACTGATTCAAGGATTGCAACTGATCGAAGTTGATGAAATTTGTATATCTCTGACATGATATATTTATAGGCATTTGAGGTGTAATGAACATTATTGGCTTTGAATGAGTTTATGGTGAGTTTTCAATGAATTTATGGTTAACCAGGTTTGAAATTTGTGCACTACAGTGTCGAACATTGTTGAATTTGACCCAATTTCACACTCAAATCCTCGTTAAATGTGTAACAGCAGGTTGAACGAAACTACACAATTCAAATATGAACACAAATTGTTCAGAATAAAAGGAGATTAAAGCTTAGTGAATTCGATTTTTAAAAATCTCCATGTCAAATTCACACTGAAGACGAGCTCATTGCTACCAAGTTTTCTCTATTTTTTAAGGTGGAAATGGAGCAAAACCAAAGGCATTAAAAATGTGGATTTTGGATTGCAATAAAATAGCTATTTCCTTTGAATGGGAATATGTGAGCAGAAAATGAAGCGGAAATCCCACTGCTCGAGCTAAAACCGTTGGAATCGAGTTAAAGATTCACACGACCAAAAAAAAAAAAATTTCTCGTGAAAAATATTTATATATTGAAAAAATGAGAAGAAAGAATCATATTTGTTGGTCATAAATGGATGAGCCGTATTTGCTTAAAAATGAACCATGACGCTTTGCGATGAATTCACAAAGATCCAAACCTCTGCTCATTCCACATTCCGACCATAAATAAGGTCAGCGAATAAATAAAAGTTCTCATTGATTAGTTAAACCATTCCTCAGCTTGAGCTGCGCAATATTCATTTACGGACAAAGGATAAAATGTTTAAGGAAACTTGGAATCTAAATCACGAGGCATATGCTGACAATAGTATCGTCATTACAGCCAAGAAATAACATGAATGTTAAGCGTATCGAATTCTTCATTCACAAAACTTGAAACCATAACGAATTTCAGTCGAAATAAGGTAAATATTTAATTTTTTCCATGTCTTTGTGCAGGAACTGGCAACAGATTATCGCATTGCGAGCATAAGAAAGGAGTGGACTTATATTTTCCAATCGAATTTTCATTTGGTTAATGCAAGCAAGAACCGGACATGCAAAACCATTTTCCTTGACTAATTAAATTTAGTGGAGAAGATCTGTTGCGATAAAATCCTTTTCTTCCAATGAAAAAACAAACACATTTTATCGCGTACATTGTATTCATTTTTCATTTTGTTGGTTGTATTTAATATTGAGTACATGCGATATCGTGTCAGCGTTCGAGCCATATAATGAACAAAGTCAATATCGACCAAATTAAACACTCATAAAACATTTTATAAGTCAAATAACAAAATGCAGCCGAACAATACTTCACGCTTAAATGTGATATATGCAGTCAACAGGGTGTAGGCAGTGAATGCAAGTCGAACGCAACTTCGATTGCATGTGAAAGTTGGTCGGTTTCGAAATTTTTTATTTTGTTGTCGGTTGGAACGCAGTTTTCCGAACACCACCGCATATTTGACAACGAAACAGCCACCTTTTCACCTAAATTTCAGTCTGTTATTTCCCAAGCAACTGTAAAACATAGAAAACGATCGGAAGCCTGCAAATGTATCGTAATATCATGATCCAGACCAATATTTGAATTTAACATATTCTTATGGAATTCGTTATGAAACCAACCCCGTCGGTAGAGCAAGCCAATCAGACAGCCAAAAGTGCAAAACTTTATTTTTTTTCCAGCACTCTGGCGAACGTATACAATGGCGAAATGGTGTTTGTCGATGTAAATAGCGATTGTTTACATTTTATTTGCATTTAGATCGGATCATGTTGTAGCGAAAGAACACGCAAAACACATGCCATTTTTGCATAAATACACAATTTCAGCGTACATTCATTTCAACCATTCGAATGTACTGGAAATTTGATTTGACGCTCGGAGAACACGCAGAATAACGTGCGAGCGAATGTAACAAATATATTGCAGAAAATACATTATGGTATTTTTGTTGTAACATATACATTAATTGATACAAATGATCACCGCAGCCAGGCCTATCGAAACTACCGACTATGAGAATAAAATGCAATCGCGCAGTCAAAAGACGAGACAGCGAAAACCAATGCAAAACGTAATAATTTGAATATGTTCAAGGGAAATTGAGTAATTATGTTCATTTAGAGAATTCCCCGACGAATTTTCAAGCAAGAAACACTTCGGCACTGCACCTTGGCCTTTGAGAAAATACCAAAAATTTAGGAAACAATTATTTATTTATCCGTTTTGTGTCGGCCAAAGCAATTTTCGGGTTGATATGCATCGGAGAATTCCTTTCAAATTCCGAAAGCGATTTTCTTAAGGTTGTTTTTTCTGTAATGTTTCATCCAATATTTGACATTTAATACGTTCAAAATTCTACATTCAATATTTATCATTCAACATTTGCTTTAGCCCTTTTACAATTGTCCTTTACTTCGTTTCTTTGCCAGCCATTCAGAAATGCTCTCTGCTTCAGTACATCTGTTTTTCGACAATGAAAAACATGGAAAACCTTTGTACTTCGACATTGTTGCATTTGAAATGCAGCATTTTCTTTGCCGTTTGAATCGCTTGACGTTTGAATGGTTTGCCGTTCAAAATTTATCAACATTTTATGGAAGCGAAATTATTATTTTATTGTTGCAAATAAAACCATTACAAGAACTCCACAATTGGGAAATAAATTGCCATACCGAATGATGATTTTCCTGTTCCAACAATTAGCTGAATTTGCAATTGTTCCTATTGTTGTTCCTTCTCTCTCTTTCTCTCTCTCTCTCTCTCTCTGTCTCTCATTGCAAAACATGTGCTTCGCAGGCACAGAGTCAAACGAAATACTGTTCATGCATTCAATTTGTGCGTTCATTGCATTTTTCCAAAGGATCCAGATGAAGTTGAGTCCCGTGCCCTTTAAAATTTAAACTCGATGCAACGAGTAACAAATATTCTCTTTTATTTTCTTACAATGTAAATTTGATGCAGCGAAGCTGTTGCGAATGGCAGATCAAATTGTGCCTCACACAAGGTTCATTCTATGCGGTATATTTAAGTTTAAAGTTGAGCAAATTAAACCGACGAACATAAACATTGTCGGTAATTATAAACAATGATGCGTGTGTAAAAAGCATAAATAATTGGGAGAAAAAAAAATGCAGACGACACAACGTTATGATCGAGGGTGCTTTATGAAAAATATGGTTTTTGGTGTGGCCTTGCATGTGTATTTCAGCAGCTTGATTTTGATGATGTTGCAAAATGGAATGACATAAAAATGGGACGAGTCGCCCAACAATAAACGGTTATTTGGCTGATGCACATCCGAACGGATATTCAGAGTGAGCGCATTAAATCAAAATAAATGGTTATTTATTTGGTTTTAATTTGAATGTGATGTAAACATGTTCCGCACAATGTTATACAATTTCATCTTGAAAGGGGTTGGATTTGTGCGGTCGCAACAACATTTCATGGTACATTTTTTATGCAACATATCACGAAGATGACGGCCTCCATCCAAAATGAAGCGAGGATGATGTCTGACAGACGCTTCACTCCTTTTTTTTTTAGCTCACTTCATGCGATTTTCGTTAGATTGTTTTCGATATGCGTGAACTCAGGCAGTATATTCGCTTGATTTGTGTATTTCGTGCGCACTGGCATTGATTGCGTTTATTGTTCGAATTTAATGCGATCTGAATAATTTGATTACACACATTAAAAGCAGTAAGTACTGTTGGAGCATAATTGGATTTTAATCTAATGAGATAAAAACGCTTTTATCGCATTTTAATTCAACATCACAGATTGTGTCACTGAAACGGTAACCATTAATTATTACTAAATATATGAGCTAATCATCAATTAAATTTGCAGTTTTGATTGATCATTCAATTAGCGTACAGAAAATGCGAGCTTTCAATGAGTTTCCTTAATACGATTAACGGCTTACAATTTAAACTTTTTATCTACGCATATCTTCTTTGCTGAAGATAGATCGCTTAATGACGGTAGAATTGTCTCGCAATGCTTCAGAAAGTCAATTATTTTTATAAATTAAAGTAAGGTTGTTTTTTAAGGATGAAAAAAACAGCATGGGCATTGGTTTTGGACTTTTAATTAAATCAAGAAGAAATGTCAACACCTTTTGTATACTAAAAGTGAGCGGCCGTTAATGGACAAGGGAATGAACAAAATGAAGGAAGAATACTATGAAAACGCTCATTTGCCACAAGCTCATCAAGCATATTTTTCATTGATTGCTGTGCGTGCATACGCCATGTCAGCAATCTTATTCGCTCTCTGACAGTCTAGACACCTGCAATTATGATAATTTAATAACATTAGCAATTCATTCATGTTCGCGCAATTGTCAAAATTTAGCGAATTTAACGCGCACCAATAACTTTTGCGACGTTTTGATTCAAGGAAACACAAAATCGTGAACCATTTTCTTCAATCTAAAATGAAGAGACATTAATAGCTTGTTTACAGTGTTGAACACTGAGGGGACATTGAAAACAAAAAGATCTCTTCGATGAATATTAAAAGATTGACTTTAAAAGTTTCACAATATTCTTATAAATTCACGCATTACAACCGCAATAAGGTGCTATACAATAAAAGAACAAAACTCATGATAACTTTTAATGTGTTTTAAGACTTTCTTAGAAAACAGAATGGCGCATAATGAATGGCACTTTGGAAATGCACAGTCCAACAATTCTGCAAATTATCATAATTCAGATAAAAATTTATTAATTTATTAGTGATGAATTTGATTAAAATTGAATTCATTTAAATTATGCCAAGGCTATTCAAAAATGCCGAATAGAAATAATCTTAAAATCATAAAAAAATCTAAATTCTAATACAAAGATTATTCAAGTTGAGATAGTTTCATATCAAAATTGTGCTTGAAATGTTTGGCAAAGGGACCCAAACAATTTTCGAATACACAATTTCGATCGTATAATTTCAACGAAGAGTTTAAGGGCTTGAAATTCAAATTCAATGAAATTTTTTGCGTAGTTCGTAAGTCAAATTGAGTTTTTACTATAACTGAACGGCCCCACAAGAGAATCTCGGAAAATGTCAATGATTTGTTATAAGTCATCTATTTGATTTCAAAAACTCGAAAGTAGAGCGAGAAATTATTGAAATGATTTATTTTGTTCCTGAGTGACTTCAGCATGGCAAAGCGTAATGCATATATGTTTGATTCCCTATCCCGTCGATTTATTGCGCAAATAAATATTTTGAAGGCGAGCGTTGAAGTTGAACGCTTAATTTGGGCGAAAAGTAAATGTATATAACTGTAGTTGTTGTGGTGTTTGTTCGGAATGTGATGGGTTTCAGTGAGCGTACGTGAAATATATATTATGATTATTGTCGTTATTATTTTTATTTGACTTGGGGTTGTTGCCATTACGGCGTCCGATTGTCACCACAGCACAGCGTTCGTTCGGCAACGCCGAGCCTCGATCCAAAATGTATTTTTACATTTGGCATAAATTATATTGTAAATTCATTTGTTATTTGTCGTTATGTGTGCATTTCATGTTTCCATTCGGCAATTGGCTGCGTCGATTCGCTACAGTTCGACACAGAAGAATGTAGTTCCGCTTCGGATTGATTTGCTATACCTTTAAATAATTGTCACAACAAAGACGACGACTCTGTTTCTATTTATTGTTCGCATTATGGTTGGTCTTTCTTTCGTGCAAATGCCTCCGTATTTTTACTGTTATTGTTATTGGTGTTGGCATTGTCGCATTGTGCCATTTTTTCTGCTCACTTTTTGTCTCATTCATTTATTTTGTCGTTTTGGACAGGCGCTTACGTCGAAAGTATTGTTTATACGAGCTACATTAAACAGCAATTGAAGTGAAATTTATTTGAATTTTCTACGTTTATGGTTTGTTTCACATTTTTTCTTGTTCTCTTTCTTTCTCGCGCTCATTTCGTTGCTTACAATTGCAGATGCGAATGATTGTATATGTGAATCCATCAACAAATGGGGAAGTTGTCCTCAATTTGTCAAAACGACACCGTTGAGAAAGCATGATTGAGAAGCATGGAACAGCTACCAAGCCGCGTAAAACACATTTCATATGCCGACTTATTTTCAAATGGCAAATTTATTTCCAATAAAACCGTTTACAAAATATGCAAACAACTTTGTTTCAATGAATCGTCAGTTTTTGATTTTCGTTCTGTTTTATAGATTTTATACACTTTTTTGTTGATTTTCCCCGTTTTCGCCTTTTTCCACTTCTTTTCACGGCATATTAAAAATGAATTGGTGCTTTTTTATCGTTTTGATATGCTGACAAAAATTGTTGCATTTTTTTTACAATTTGCATTGATGATTGCCTCATTCAATAATTCCATTTTATTTTTGCGCAGACAGCGGCTTTTGATTTATTTATCGCAGTCATTTCAAACGAAATTTACGATGTTATAGGGGTATAGTGGCCATATTATGATCTAATGTCTAATCATGAACCTTATTGCACATATTAATAGGACATTAGGTCATAATTATAATTTTCTATAGACACGTTCGTATTTGTGGCACATAATTCCATAGTCCAACCTTAAATTGAAGTTCAATTATTGACCAATAACTAGCTTGATTTTGTAAGAATTCTAAATGAAACAATTCTATTTTTTTCTATTTTCTTTGATAAAATATTATAAAAATTAAATAAAAAATAAAAAGATTTCTAATAAGGACATACTTTTTCTGCGAAACATTTCTATTCCAATATCTGATGTGGCGTTTAATTGAAATGACATTTCATTGCATTATTTGAAAAAATGTTTTACGTACTCTTGTGGCACTTTTACGTACTTTTCCCATTTAATGTTGTTCGCATTTTAACCGAATTTAATGCTACAGAAACATTTTTTCGAAAATGAGGAGAAGGTGCAAAACGTGTCCGTCCTAATTACAGGTGCTGCAGCGGCACCGAATATCTGAGGTGTTTGCCTAACATTTTTATCAGCAATATTTCATTCTTCCCGAAAATTACTCTCATTAACCTCGTAAAGGAAGAGCACAAAGCCCCAATAAAATCGAACACAAATCCAAGTTTCTAAGATATTTATGGAACCAGACAAATAAATATTAATATATCATGCGACAGCAAGAGTGTTATAATCAAAACTAACAGAAAACACAACCTCCGGATATGAAAATTAATAATTTCAATTTTACGAATTTAAAAACAAAACGTTCATGTTTTTTCTACACCATTGCTGCGCTTTTTGTTCTGCCGGTCCATTTAAGGAACTTTTTTTTTCAAATAGCAACTCGCCTTTTGTTCAACGCGTTGCCCAAGAGAGAGAGAGAAGCAAAACGAGAATTATTTAAACAGAGTCTGCGTCTGCAATCAGCGTGCCAAACAACACACTTTATTCGCAGACAGCGTGTTGCACTCCGATAAGAAAATTCAGACCTGTTTTCTGTGCTTCATTTTGCCTCTTGAAATTGCATGAAAACTCCTTTCAACTCAAAAAGGTGCCGAAAATGCCTTTGTATTCAGAAATTAGACATTTTGCTCAGGTGCAAAGCAATCGGATCTCTACAAAGGGCATTAATTCCAGGAAATGCGTACGATTCAAAGCAGAAGCGTTTTATATAAAATCTCTTGGAAATTGTGTTTTGTTTGATATATTTCTGAAAAAAATCGGACTATTAATTCATTTTGAAGCTGATTTTTTGGATTCGGGGATTTTTTTTGCACTAAAAAATAATCATTTGAAAGATCAAAATCATCGCCCAATAATTCTCATTAAAATTAAAACATATTCAAGTCAAATTATCAATCGAATTGACGGTAATCCTTGTTCTGCACCACTTTTCCAATCTTAATCTTGCGGGTAATACAGAAAACGAATAATTCAGAGCCAATCAATTGAGCAAATAAACGAAATGAAAAGAAAAGATTCGTTCTAATTTTCGTGGAATTATTTCAAGCAGCCATTCAGCCTTCAGGTTTCGAGCCTTTACTTGCATGTTGCAAGCCCAAGAATATGATGTTTCAGCATTCTTCCGTTTCCTTCACGATCTTTTATTTTAACACGGCCAAAGAAATGCTAAAGTGAATGTGTGAAGATTATTGATGCACAACGCATACTTGGTGTGTGTTGCGTTTGCAGAAATTATCATGTCGGTATCTTTTTCTCTTTCATTTCAACGTTGTGTGTATGCACTAAATTACTATTTAAATAAAGACGATCAAAAATCAGATTTTTCACAGCTTTAAGTGGCAGTTATAGCAAAAATTATTGGTTGTTGTGCGTTTCATTTGCCGCTTTAGCCCTCTGTATACCTTTTTTCGTGCATTTTTCCATTATACACGTTTGAGTTCGATTTCTTGGTACGTTTTTTCTTTCGACAATATTTTTTTTTCGTTCGTTCACCAAAGTAAATATGTATGTTCTCATATCTCTTCGCATTGACAACGCAGCCATGCATCGCATGATGCATGTTCGATATGCTCTGAACATTATATTGGCAGTATATTTTTCCGTACAGTTTAATGCTGATATATATCGAAAGTGACGATGACGAGCAGAAGACATGAATTTATGAATGCGATTAACATGAAATTTATGCTTTTTTGCCGATTTTCTTGTGGTTAACGAAGGCATTTCAAAGAAATGATTTCCAATCCATTGCAGAAGCGGTTTTTCGTGAGTTCTTTCTTGAGACCGCAAAAAATTAATGAGCTTTTGACAATAATTCAATTGCACATTCAATTACAGTAAACGAAATTTATTTTTATCCTTATAAATGGCCAAATAGATTTGAAAGGTAATTGATAGTTTCATTCTTAAATATGTAAGCTTATTCGTTAACGAAAAAAATCTAGAGAATTGTTTCGCTTTGGAAACACTCGTTTTTTTTGCGCGCCTTGCCAAGTGATTTCGAATTGAGATTGCCAAGATATGCGCTATTGACTTGCAGTTCATTTCGCTTTGTTGCATTGTTCCAAGTCAATGAAAGATCAATGAACGACATCAGGCCGCAGTATATTTCAAAGTGGCCAATCGACGAGCGACGATGTTGAGAATCTTTCAATCGAGGAAAAATCAACTGCAACCCGGCAACATATGTTCATCACTTAAAAATGAGGCAATTTCTTATTTCACGTTGTTTGGATTATGGAGTCAGTCAGTCTATAGTTATTCGAAAATGCTGGATATGCCGAAGCATGATTCGAGCAAACGTGAATGCAATGTTGTGTGTGTTTGTGTGCGTGCGCGAGTGTCTGGATGAAACGCGATGCTTTGAACCAGATGAAGGGAGTATGGTGAAAGAGTGAAACACGCTGCATATCGGCCGTATGCAATAAAATTGTGCGGCAGGTAGTTATTACGATTCTTTTCGTTTGATATTCACATTTCGTTGCTATTCGTCGTCTTTGTTGTTGTGATTTTGCGTTGTTGATATTGTTGCTGATTTTCAATCTCGGAACATATTAGTCGATCACTCTCACACCTTGGCCGGCAATCGGTTTCCCTGTATGCATTCGCGCGTCTGAATTTCATAAAAATAACTATAAGCTCAAAGAATCTGTTGTTTATCATAATCGGCCGACACCTTGCCGTTTTTCGTTAGTGCATCTCTGTTCCATGGCTGTTTTCTTCGAACACAGGCAGAAATGTCGGCTGTTGCACAGCTAAAACAAATTATACATCGTCTTGCCTCGTTTCATATGCACATCAAAATTTGTACGTTGTGTTGTTATATTTGTTGGCGGCATTGTTAGCCCTTTGACGATTACTTTTTCCACACTTAACGCGCGCGCACATCGGAATCTCGACCCAAGAAATATATTGAAAGCAACATCATCATACAGAAACTTTAACGATCTCGAGCCAATAGCTCAAAGATTCTGATCCTGTTATGTAAATGATGTTATGTATGGGTAATTTAGAACACCAATCATCTTTAGATAAATTGTATGTCTTTCAGTTTCGATCGATACACAAATAAATGAGCTGATTTACTAACAACAATGAATGGAAAATCAATACAATACACAAACGCTGCCTTCTCGATCCTCGTATAAATAAATAATTCCTTCTAATGAACATAATTAAGTGGACGTTCAAAAGCCACATAAATGAAATTCAAAAATTCATTTTTATCTCCCTCTCAAAAAGTTTTCAGCATTCGACTACATTTTTATTTTTGTGGTGAATGGATAAAAAGGGAGACGGTTTGGCATGAGCATAAATTACTCAAAGGCTACATCATTAATTTCACAAATTATGAAATCGCTCACTCAAATGAGCTCACCATCGAATGCAACCAGGTTTTTGGGTTGTTTACTCTAATTCGCGTCGTTATTTCGAAGTGCAATCGGCCACGCTAAAACTAAGACTTAGAAAACGAGATAGAAGGAGAAGGCTGTGTGCTCTCCGTGCAACTCACATGCAATTATGAATTCTTTTTTCGCTTCTTCTTTTGTATTTTTTTGGACTAATTTTCTGCGGTTTCTCTTTTGGTGCTGGTCATTTTAGCGGGTTTTCGTGCAAAATTTTGACATAATATTTTCATTGTACGAAGTTTCATAGTAGCAATTCAATTGGCACCGGTGAAAAAGTCGAGCCCAACCAAACATATTATTTCAACAACGAATATAGTCGAGTTGTTCGCTGCGATATTTTTAAATGGGATAAATTAAGTGGCAAACATTTCGAGCATTTTCCATGCAATGAAGCAAACAACATTTGATTAGGCCCGACTGTAAAAGCCATAAAATATGCCGCTGGATTTCATGCTACTTGCCAAAATTGCAACAATGAAATACCTGCAATCGCAACGCTGTGATTTGTGCTGATCACTCACACCTAATAATTATAGGCGAACGAGAGTGCGGCTTTTTTGTTGTTGAAATGATACCAGATCATTAATGATAATCTGACCGATTAGCGTATATATTTGGTTATGCAATATATCAGAATATTACAAGATAACTGAATACACAGGACGCAAATTACTCAAGGCATTAATTGATGTTGAAATAATTTCCATATGAAAGCTTATAAATGGTTTCAATTCGTTGTTTCCCACTCTGTTTATGCCAGTGCTTTCTATCTTTTCGAAGAGAAAAATTGTAATAAACTGAAAATGCCAGGCCTTCTTGAGTCGATGTATACTAAATTTTTTAAATTTAATAATTAAGTTCATCTCTTCTACTTTTAGAACAAAATGAAATAGAAATCTAAACATTCCAAAAGACCGCAATTCAAAAGTGTCAATTTGGTCAATGTTACAAATAAATCATTGTGCAACTTTCTAGTGACCGTCAAAAGAAATTTTTTCATTTACTCAACATTATCCATCGTGAAATTTTAACAAAATCAAAATCTTGACCATTTTTCTATAATCTATAACTGCCTTGAATGTAACTTCAAGAGCTTTTCCAATTATCAAAAGCATCATAAATCGAACGTGATTGCAAAGCATCATAAATCGAACAATTGTATCTATCGTATTCTTAAGCACATGGCAACGCAAAGCGCATTGAATTGTAAGCACTTTCATCGAAAATTAAGTCAATTTGATCAAGTACATAAAGATGTATTTCTTCATTCCGCATTTATGATTTCCGATGCCGAAATGAGAGCTAAACAAGTCCAAACACTGAAACGATAATTAATCATGATTAATGATTCGGTGTTTGCCGTCGTTTGGTGCGCTCTTGCGGTATTCTTCGGTTGGATCCATTTCATTTAGGTGCCTTTTATCACGTATTTTTTAACTTGCATTGGATGCGCATGCCGTGAAAATGCAAGCGGCTACCAGAAACTCTGTTCGTGTCAATAATTACAGTACATGTTCGGTTGATGCCATTACAGTTATTACACCGAGAAAAAACACGACACAATTCCAGGTGAATAGATTCAATGATGAAGACGGTGCCGAGCCAGTGACTCGCACACACTCATTTATTTCAGCTTCTCATTAAACAAATCAACTCCTAATTGTATTACAAAAACAAAAACGAAGATGTACTTGTAGATGGCGCACTGAAAACTTCATTTTCGTAAAGGTCAATTTCTCCTTTCATCTAAAAGAAACAGATTGAAGAGCATCAATTTACTTCATTCGGGTATAAAAATTCAGGTATTATTACATTTCATACGTGCTAAAATGATGAAACGCTAGCCAAAGAAGACCACAGAGCGCCCGTGTGACTTGGGCTAGTTCCATTTAGCATTTACTATTGCCTTGCAAGCCGTTGTCTTTCTCGCTAAATGTTGATTTACTTCGCATGTGGACGCATTTTGCTGGTTCAATCGCACAACCATTCAATTTGGTTCGAAAGCTGTTATTATAATTTCAGCTTAATAATTTCTTAGTTTGTAATTAGCAGAGTAAATGTCTGCTGCTGCTTTTTTTAACTCATGATTTACGGAATACTTGAGATTCTTTGTAAACCATCGTGACATTTGGCAGACTATTTAGAATGAAAAGTATTCTTGAACTGCAGAATTTATGAAAGAACCAAGAAATAATGGATGTGAGACTGAACATCACGTTGCAGTGAAAATTGAGCTGCACAGCGACAGGATGTCTACCAATCAGCCATAAGTCGACATTGCATGAAAAAAAGTGCTGTAAAAAACCACAACATCCATCTCAAATGAAATAGTATCGCCCGCCGTTCGATTGCTTTCTTACCGTTTACCGATCTTTGTGAATCATCCAAATAGTAATCGTGTTTGCGCTGATGTATCTTCCAATTTGTAACGTTCACAAACGAGCGCGCACATTCAATCAGCTCTCATTCGCCGTTTTTGTGTTGATTTTCTGTTCGTTTTGCTTATGAAATGAATATACCAAATGCAAACGCGCTCGTGTGCAATGAATGCACGGAGGTTAATAGAAAAAGTGAAGTTAATACGGACAAGGAAAAAAATCAATCTCCAACATTTTTATGTGCACATACTTCAATAATTCAAACGAGCAAATATGTACATTGTGAACATGATTCCATCCGACACTCATTCGTAATACATCTAAGTACTTTTTTCCTTCTCTCTCTCTTTCTATCTGTCTCGGTTGTTTACACTTCTTTCACTCACCCAACAAATGCCGCATACAAAACAACATGCATGAATGTTAATAATTTGCAAGCAAACAAACTATTGATTCTCAGCTAAATCACAAACCGTTGCGTTTTTTTATTTAGTTTTGTGTGTTTTTTCGTGTGCATAGAACGACTGCGTTTTTTTATTGAACAGATTTTTTGTGCAAAGTGAATGAATATTCCGATGTTCGGATTTATTAAATATCAAAAATTATTGATGTTCGGGCAATCGAGTGTGCATTTTTTATGATGTTTCCGACTGTTGAGCAGGTAGTTTCTCATTCTCGGCGTTCATCTTTTTTAGCTGAGTGTAAATGTTTCGGCACCTTTGTTTACTGATAGTGTACCGCCAGCACCGGCTGCCAAAGCATCGCGGTGGCATTCGATTTTAACACTTAATAATGTATTTAAGTCCAACCACATGCTGCGCTGCTGAGCGATATGATTTTTGTCATTTTTCAACCTTTGAATCTCCTAAAAAAACAATGACAAGACGAAAAAAACATTCTCAATAAATTAAAATTATGTGGAACTCAACAAAATCGAATTTCAAACAGGGCTTTTTTCTTCATTAAAAATAAAGTATGCATCGAACGAACGAGGAGATGTATTTGCTTTATTTTCCGAATAATATGTGTCCAGTTCGTGTGTGCCAATGTGTCTGTTAACGGTGTAAGTGGAAGCCCTATCAATAACTGAAAGCAAAGAAGGCGAACAAAAAGCGATGGTTATTTTGCTCAACCTCTTTCACTGCTGCTAAGGTATTCTCTTGTTCTTTGATCTGATCGGTAAGTGTTGCCTTCAGCGATAATTTATTTGAAGTGTTTCCTTCAAGCTCTTCTTGCGCTTTTTGCAGCAATGCTTTCTGCCGATTTTGTATCGTCTGCACATTTTTTCGCCGCACAAGTGAGATAGAAAATAAGATGGAAATAGAAAGAAAATGAGAATGAGAGAGAAAGAATGGGAAATCGTAGAAATCATAAAATGTTTTTCATCGCATGAAAGGCATTTATTTACTTATGCATCAAGCTCGGCTTCGATTGGTTTTTATTTTGAAAAACAAAAAACAGCAACCAACTTCTATTTCGCGGTCAGCTTTTGCATTTCCAGTCATCGAGAAGTAGTACATTACCTGTAAATGCGCATAAGTGCGTTCCAATTCTTTGATTGAATTTTCCGTTTCACTTATTTCACTCTGCATCATTGCTAGCTCGGTGTTGAGTTGCGTTTGCAATGCATTGTACGTCTGGTACATTATGTTTGGAATGCATTCAATTGGCGGATATATTTCCATCGTGAAAAGTGCGAGGAATTTCAAGGAAAAATGAATTTATAAATTTATCTGAGCAAAGTTGTCGGATAGAAGAGAAAAACTGATCGAATTTGAATAGTTCGATTTGTGTACCTTCTTTTTTTCATCGCAATCATCTTTCAGAATGATAATCTTTTCTTTGAGCGGCTGCAAATCGTGCAATAATGCGCTGACTTCGTCTCGTGTAGTTTGCACCACTTTCGTTAAATGCGAGACAATGCGTGAAATATCCATCGGCGTGGCATTGGACATATCGCTTAATGGTTTTATATCATCGGGCAAACCGCCGTTATCACCATCATATCCATCTGTTTGGTCGGCCGGTATGTACAGCGATGGATGTTGCGCTTTCAATTTCTCCAGTGTCGATGCCAAATCTTTGTATTCAATCTGTTTATTAAAATGGAAAATGTATAAAAAAAGGGAATTGAAGAAAGTTTCGGTGTTGTTGGCTTTTTCTGATTGATTTTATCCACATCATTACTGTTTCATTTCCTACCAAGGAAAATCGATCCGAAACTCACTTCTAAGGCTGATAATTCTGCCCGCTGTTTCTTATACACCGAACTTTTTGCCTTCAACATATTGACGTATTGCTTTAAATCGTCACCTCGCAAATAAGTTTCGCCAACGCGCTGCTTCAATTCGTCCTGCTTTCGAACGATAGTCGATTCGAGGTCGCGAATTGATTTCGTCAGTTCATCGAGTTGCTCAGCCGATGTCTCTTTGATGCGAATCAATGTGGCTGCTTGTTGGCGAAATGGCATCAAATTATCCGATTCACGTTCAACCAGTCGACTTTCCGATATGGTTTTTATTTCCTGACTCAATTTATCAATCTAAATCGAGTGAAAGGCATGAAAGAATCAACATATTTCGAAATGTCAGCCTAGATTCTTACCTGATTTTGTAGATTAGTCAAGTACTGATTGTTGACATTGCGCTCGTTGATCACATCCTCATATGCTTGCAACTCCATCTTTTTCGCGGTGATTTCCTTTGGCAATTTCTCTTCGACCATAAATTGAAGTACCTGAGAGAAAATCGACGATTGGCAACCGAAAATCATTTCTAATAAAAACCATCGGCTGACCTGTGTTTTTTCCTGCATTGATCGTATTATTTGCTCGGGTGTTAGGTCCAACGAATTCGATCTGGCGATTTTCATCTCGTTTTGCAGCCTCACGTGAATCTGTTCGGGTGCAATTTTGCACATTCATGTCAATGAACAACAATACACAGAATTTGCTTACCGTTGTTGCCCTTTGAATGTCTTGCTTTTGGTGCTCAAGCTGCGTTTTCAGCTCTTTTTGCCGTTCTCTTTCGATTCGCAACGCATGAGCGGCTTCCAAAACCAATTCCTGATTCGGCAGCTTGTCTAAGCGTGACTGTGTGCGGTCGATCCTTTTCTTCACTAAACAACATAGAAATAGCAAGGATCATTATGGAGGTATCTCATTTTTTTACACATTTCACAACAAAAATTGCAAGTCAACGATTTAGATGAAGATTTAGTCAACGAACACAGGATTAATATTCCGTTTGAAAGAAACGCATTTGAATATATACCATTTTCTTTTTCCATTTCGATGATATCGATATCGCCGCGTAATTCGCGCAGCTGTGAATTTTCTTTCAACGATTTCTGATATTTTCGGTGAGCCTCCTTAAATTCATCCATAATGAGCTCATACTCATCTTGAAGACTGGCAATGGCCGGTGTTGCCAAGGCTTCAGGTGGCAATGCAATTGGTATCAAGTATCTACGAGTAAATTACAATTTTCAACGAGCTATTGAGTGAAATGAGCACGGAAATTTGTGTGAAAATAACAGCAAATTCTAGTCGATTTGAAGCAATTCAGTCTTCGTTTTATGTTTTCAATTTACTTCGAAATTCGAACACAAAGGAATTGCGAAAAATGGTTTCAAATAACCAAAAAAGATGAAACAAGTTTGAAAATGAGAAGAAAATAATCGAAAAAATCAAAGCAAACACATGACAAAAATAGAAAATGTACAGCTATTTAGTAAAACAGAAACGCTGAAAGAAAGATCATAAATCTGAATAAACGTAGGCAATGAACAATTATTTGTATATGGAGAGCATCAGACACATTTACTTGGATAAATAAACAGCATTCCGATTCTTCTCGCTGTCCTTAAAAATATATTGAAAAATATTGTAAATTTCATTTTTATCTCCAATCAATAATTTTCTCGCCAACGATGCATAATTTTGCTCGACTCTGTGGTATTGAATGCGATCGAGCGCTTCCAGTATGCGGGTCTTCGTATAGTCAGGATCGGCTTCTTTCACATCAAACTGCACGTGAGCGCGCGCGCGCGGAGTCAGAGAAGAGGAGAAAAAATTGACTTAAATTATACATAAACGAATAAAATATGTGGATAGAGTGTTGTACGGTTTGGCAGTCGGAATTCACGCGCTTAAAAAGACGAAACAAATTGCTGCATGAGCTGCGTTATCGCGCACAGCTCTCGAACTAGTTAACAGCGTGTAGTCGTAGCTATAGCAAGCGGCAGCGGTGTTATTTTGTGAAAATGATAAATGGCATAAAATTAACGTTACAATAATCAGTATATTGTTTGGCCAATCATTTTCTCGGCCGTTGTTTTTTTCGTTTGCTCATTCGCCTCTTTTAATCACTGTCTTATTGCCCATATTCCTTGTGCTGATCGCGCGAAAAAGTGCGTATCGAAATCTTGCGCCGCATCGCGCATTTGCTGCTTTCCGATTACTGTTGTCTTTCACGTGCACGTCGATATTTTTCTTCGTATATATTCCAAAAACACTCGTATGGCAAATCGACTCAAAAAATATCATTGTTTCTACAATTGAAGGTATGCTGTGCGGGATCATTTGCCCGAATCTGTCTCAATTGTACACACACGAATCCAGTCGCATTTACGCATTTCTCCCCTTTAATCATCACTTCATTTCGAATTCTTTCTCGTTAATTATTAATTTGTATCGGCATCGAGATCATTTTCACATTAATCTGACATTCACACAATTAGCGCGCACCACCGACACACCATTCACTGCCGCACCATACATGGCCACAACCGCATATTATATTCTTTTCATTTCCAATTGCAAATTGCTGTTTAATTGATAATTACCTTCGATAATGCACCAAAATCGTGCAGGACGTCCACTAGAATTTGCACCAAATTTACAATTGGCAATGCATCGAACGAAATCATGTTGTAATCACTATTAATTAGTTTGTTTACTTCGGAAACGATGAATTTTAAATCGGCCATTGTGCTTTCCGTCGTTGTCAACAATTGCGTTCACAATAAATGGCCTTACAATTCGCTTTTAGTTTTCTCAAATTTTCACCTTTTGTCGTTGCACTGAAATTATAGGTTGAAATTCTTCGCAAATCTTTTGCTTTTGAATGGTGCAATTTTGTAGAAATGAAGACGAATTTTCGGTCAACACTTTTACGATTGATGTGTTAATGACACAGTGGTTAATGCAAACCTGTAAATTCTCGTTTTGATTTGACGTGGGCCTGGTTATTGTTGTGTTTGGCTCGCAGGTTGCCTGGATACGCTCTGTCACTCATGGATACACGTTGAATTCGATGCAGCCTGTTGAATTGACGGTTTTCTTTGCCGGCTCTTTTCTATGCTCCCATTTAAAACTAAATATGAAAAAGCGTACATGACTCATGTGTGTGCGCACCGCATTAATTTCAATTTTCTCATTTTCCTTGAAATAACTGCGCTCAAAAGACACCGATTGGCTGTGTCATCACGAAAGGTCAGTAAATATTTTGAATAAATTAGGGTGTAACAAATGCAGCTGTAAAATTATTGATTTTTAATGGACGACCATTACATTAAAGTTCAAATAAACGAATGAAATATTCAAAATTTCATGTAATTTTGTGTGACATAAAATGTTAAGAACAAATCTGTCGACACGATGTCCGGAGATTTGATGAGGGGTCATTCGTTGAGGATGCTCGATATCTTCCATTCCAACCGAATGAAAGTTAAACCAAAATAGAATGTTATTCAAAGTAGCCATCGGTGTTTAGTGAAGAAGTATTTTTTAGTAGAGACATGTCTGTGGTGCTCGCATATAAAAAGAATAGTTAAATAATTACAAATGATCATTTGAATGAGGAAACATGCGGAAAATGACTGAGCACTATTTCCATTTTATGGATGATTCGCCGTTACCGCTGGTTTCTCGCACGTCATTTCCATTTAATTCATTCACGAGCATGGATAAACAGAACACAATTCTCATTGCATCCACTCGGCCGCCGTGTGTGTTCTGCGCGAAGAAAAGCCCATTCACTCAACGACAACAAAAGAGAAACACAGAAAAAAATACCCAAATCGTATCAAAATATTTTTCTTCGGTTCGTTCCACGGCCACCGCTACAATGATTTCACCAGACCATCGCTGACATTATGTCAATGCTATAATTTATTGTGCTGTTTATAGCTATTTATCGCTTGATTAGTGCTTTCAATTTGTTTGATCGTCAATAAATCGAATCGCCGTGAAACTGAAACTCAATGAAATGGATGCGAGCGACTGATCTCTTTTCTTTGGCTTGAGGAATTTTCTTCAATGAGTAGGATCCATTCAAAAGTGGCCGTATTTTTGTTGAGAAAAAAAAAAACACCACGTCAACATTTGTTGTGATGGAATACAATTTTGTTTGGAGTCAAAGTGTGCAGCTCGTTAGTTAATGTTATAATAAAATTAATTCAAAAACGTAGTAAAATGGTGTAGTGTCAATGCAATAAAAACGTATGAATAAAAATTGAGGAAATCGAAGAAAATCATTCAAAAAATCACATTTGAATGGAGGGATACATTTATTGTTGTTGTTAAACAAGTGGTGAGCATTTGGGGTCATGTCGACACGACGTTTTCAAACCGAAAAATCTTCACTCTGAAATCCATGTTTTAATACGAAAAAAGAGCATGAAGATCATGCTCATTGATGAACAGTAATGACAAAACAGCAAATAATTTCTTTTCACCGCACATAACAACCGACAAATTGACACAAAATGGAGAAAAAAGAAATGAGAATCGAATTCGTTCTGCCCGCAGTACAAAAATTTTTCACTTCAAATCCGATGTTTTCTTTTTTTTTGAAGTTATAAACAAATTTGACAATTTATTCTGCAAAAGCGAGAAATACCGCAAAAAAAATGTTGCGCTCGAAACCACAAACTCATTTGGATCGTTTCATTTTATGCCGGGCTACTGCTATTTATCGGAAATTCTTTTGTGTGAACAGTTTCAACAACTGCTAGAAACGCCCGAAGCGCATATTCTTTGGGCCCAGAATTCTCTCAATGAAACGCCCCGTTTTGGCCAAATTGTATTTTTCTTCGGTCAATCTTGGTCATTTAATCATATTTGATTGATTTGATTTGCACGTTTTTCGATTACGATACGACGGGTGATTCATGTCGTTTAATTTAAACGAATGATACCTAAATTTAGAATCATCACAAGTCTTTTTGAATGTGCTGAAGATGAGAATAACGAATAACAACAGCAAATAAAATCGGCGGCTGAAGTTGTTTAAAGTGATAAATCTTAATCCATTACGAATTCTGATTGCAAATCATCCAGAAGTCAGCGTAAGAAAAGAAATTCGGTGTGTAACTTCTTTCCTTATCAATAAATACCGTTCTGGGATATTGACTGTTCACATTATAGGTTTATTACAACGTATTTATTCTCCGCTGGAAAAATAAGTTGCTTTTCACTTTCAAACATTTACTCTGCACCTTTCTCGCTGAGCGCGCGCAAGCAGTTTTGAAATAAGGTAAATTTGCGTTGTGAGTTCAACCAAATAGACGAATTGGCTATTTACAGTTAATGTGTGACTATAATTTATTTGGTGTAAATCAAAGTAATGCAATTTTTATATTGCGCCTGTTTTCGGTTGCGCACCATAAAGCCGAAACGTGAACTTTTCCCACAATGATATAACCCAATCGTTGTTAACTTTGATCCTTACGCCACAACTCGCATATGTGCGAGCGTGTACAAATATAGGGTCGATGATTACATCGAAATGATACACACACACGCTGGATCCTTGCAACTAGGGCAATTTATTTGGAATCTGGAATGGTTTTTGGGGTCGCATCGACACATAAGTGAAGCATATATTTTATCGCACATTTCAATTTGTTCTGGTTGCTTTATTTTCGCACAATAATATCATTTTCATTCGAAAAACTAAGTGAATGTGCCTGAAATGTGAATGGGGCTCAGCATCATTTTGTGGAAGTTGCCTTAAAGGAAAGTTTATTTACTGCGGAAAATTTATGCTCTTATCAAAATATACCTAAATTTGATGAAAATATGTTCAAGCATTTTCATAAGTAGCAAATATGCGTTCACTTTTATAACAATTTGTTGCTTTTAATCGAAAAATATGTTTATTCAAAAATGTCTTGTTTTTATACAATCCTCATTCGAAGAGATTTAGACAGAATTTCAAAAACAATTCGTTCGACAATGTCTCAGAATTATTACAAAAACATAAAAAAAATTCGGTCGAAAATGAAAAATGAATGTCTGCGGGGGAATTATGTGTTGGCAGCATTTTGCTGATGGTATCCTGCATAATTAGATTGCAGCCGGTGGCTGAACAAATTTAAAATGTGTAACCAAAGTCCTTGATCCACTCCAAATTGTCTTTCGAATTGTTTGTTGGTTTATATTCGCAGCCAACCCAATCATTATATCCAACATTTTCTAACACCTTAAACACATATTTGAAGTTCACTTCGCCTGCGGTATTCGGTTCATTACGATGCGGTGCCTGTGCAACCTGACCAATCGTCGAACAAACATGAAATGAGAAGAGAAAAAAAAAACACACACAAAATAAATGGGATGAAGGGAAATTTGCTTTTGGTCGCTCTTTTTTATTACATTTTTGGCACTATGAAATTACTTCTCAGCCTTTTTGCCTAATCGATTTGAAAATGGTTTGAAGTGTGAGCGAATAAATTTTTTTTTGACGTGTAAAGGTGTTTGAAAATCGAAGCAGCAAAAAAAAACTACAATAACAACATTACGCACATCAAATTTAAATGGAAATTTCTAAGAAACAGATCAAATGAAATTCACCGCCCAACCTGCCAAGTGCCAAATACAGGTAGATGTAAAAATAAACATGGCACAGATTCAGTTCTTAGATCAGTTTCAACATCGTACAAAAATGCACACAACAAACAAAAGCGCCATAAAAACTGACAACACCACCACCAAATCTGGCACTATCAATAATAGGAGGCAAGCGACTCGAAGGAGGAGAACAGAAAAAGAGAGAGAAAAATTAAATATTGTTCGGAAATTAATCGCTTTTCACATTTCAGATTTCGCCCGTATACATAATACGCACACCAAATACTTACTTGAACATGTCCAATGTGTGATTTCAAATCATTCAATGTGTTCGTTATGTTGCCTTTTATGAGTTGTAGGTGAAACAGATCAATCATTAACTTGATATTGCTATTATTCAATTTTTTCAAAATATTAAGTGCTGTAAATTGAATTAGAATCGGTTAGATCATAGAAAAACACAAATGCGCTTCACATCCATTCCTTTTCTGTTAGTTCGTCCGCTCAATTGGTGCCTATTGTGAATGTGATGCTTCATATTTTCGGCCTTTTTATCCGTTTTCAATATTTCTTTTTGAAAAGATGTTGGAGAAAATGGCCTTAGCGCACATTAAACACCAACAAAGGTCGAACAAATAATAATTAATGGATGTTAATCTTTAATCATACACAATTTTAGATCACACCTTTGTCGTAGCTGTTCAGATAATATCCGGGAACACTGTAATTATTGATCGGCTCAATCAATCCAATGATATCGGTCGATTCCAATTGCTTAGCGGCGAATTGCAAATTTCTGGAAAATCAAAATCGGATGTTTCTTATGTAAGCTCGAAAACCGAAATAAATTTTAGCGGCAGCAAATTTTAATGGTCAAAGTATTTTGTACTTTTGAAATAAGATTTGAAAAAGAACATATTAGCAGACTTCCGGTTTTGCTGAGCTGATCGAGGCTGCTGATCAGCTATCGCTGGCAATATATTTCTTATAACTTAATAAATCCATGGAAAACGATACGGTTATGTCTTCCATAAGCAATATACTGAAGGCGGCTACTGCTCTCAGCAGCCACTACCAGCTCAGCAAAACCAGATGACTGGCTGTTAGATACCTCAAATAAATTTCATCATTTTCAGGAGCATCTGGTGTTGAAGGCTTTCCGGCCATGATATGAATCCTGAATTCGAAAATAATTAGATTTTGTATTGTATTTATGTTTTGTTAGTTCAAAATGATTGAAAGTGAATAATATCAAAACGAACTTCTTGCAATTCAAAGCCTTTGCATATTCCAATGTTCGTTGGAAATTAGCACGGAATTCATTCTCAAGATTTGGCAAGGCAGTACAACCGAACGCTGCTTCTGGTTTTGAGCCTAAAATAAAAAAAAACGATTCATGAAAGCGTTTGGATAGAAGAATGTAGAAACAAGTATTTCGAATGCTTCATTCGGTCATGCGAACAATTGAGAAAAAAATCTTAGCTCAAGATGTGTTCAATCACTGAGGTCCATTAATTTTCGGAACAAACTCTTCAAAACACAACGAATAAATAAAACTGATCAAAATGCATTAACAAAATATGTAGAATCCAAAATCTACTGAATTACGCTGTGATTAACTAAACCAAACAATTATCTGTGGTTTTCTTTCACAATGACTCGAGCCAACTCACGTCTAAGGATATTGTAAATCGGAAAATATAAGAGAAATCGATACAACACCATTCATTGAAAAAAAGGTTGAGAATAAATTACTAACATTATTAATGGAAAAACACCAAATTCATTGAGCTGATGTCAATCGAATACGTGTAAGTATTTTAATGTTGCACTTTGATTCAAATTAACTACAGCAAGTATGTAGGAAATGGAAAAAATTCTTTGATTTGTGTCTATTTTTTCTCTCTCTAAATTCAATTCAAAACGGTAACCCTTTCATTCATAAGTAGATCGCACACGTTGGTGTGTTGATTTAAAATAAAAATCGTTTTTATCTATCTCACCAAGGCTGATGTTCATGAGAGTCACTTCAAGTTCATTCTGCTTTAGCGCAGCGGCTACTTCATCTTTACTGAATTGATCCGGGCAGGCAATTTCAACACCACGAAAACCAGCGGCTTTTGCTAAAGCAAACTTCTCCAAAATCGTTCCACCAGTTTCACAAAAAAGGAAATTTAAATTTGCAGCAAAACGAAGCGACATTTTGATGGAAAAAAATACGAATTTTGATCAAAAACCGAAAAGAAACTGTTTTATATTGAACCGCTGCGGGTTTACTAAAAGCAATCGCTGACATGTGTCATCTTTACTGTCATGTTCGATTCAATAAGTACACCGCAGCATACGTGTATTTCGTATTCATCGATACTTGTGTGCGTCACGTGCGTGGTTTTTATGTATAAGATTAAATAAAAGATTACCGCGGGAAAACAAAACTAATTTAATCAGCTGATAAATGCTTGACTAGCGGTTTTGCGCCTAGAATACTGTCGGTTTTTCATGTTTGGTAAATTATCTCGATGTTCTGATAAAAATTTTAGGTTTTTATCGCGATAGCAGTTTATATCTTATACCATCTGATAGGCATATTTTGGTTATTTACACATAATTAAGTCATGAGTTATTCTCGAAGGGCACCAATGATGATGATACAAACATGTTCCCTGTTTGTTTTTCTCGAAGTACTTTTAGCTTATCGCAGTGACATAAATTCTTTTTATATATGATGGCAAATAGAAAGAAATATAATTTGGAATCCAACCTATTATTTTAAATATCAAATCATATAAAAAGTCATTCTTATTTTTCTCAAATATTTTATTCACTAGAAATTAGAAAACTTTTTTTTTAACCTCGTTAATTTTCTTTTATTCTTTGGAGATAATGATTCTATGCCAAAATGAATTAATGCGCCAAATATTGTGCAATGAAGATTGTAATCAAGCGAAATAATTCAGAATTATAATTTTCAAAATAAATTTGTTCAAGTGGAGCTTAAAACAATCGGTAACTGGCTGAATGAGTCGCGGCGGTTATCTTTTGCAAAATTTCAGCGATGTGATCCCATTTTTTGGCTCGAGCCACATGTTGCATTTCATCCAAGAAGTCTCGTTGCGGCTTTTCTTCGTTCATTTTTTGCAAAATTTTCAGCATTCGTCCATAATGTTGCTTGTAGTAAGCGTGCCACAAAGACAAAATGAGAACCTGTAACAATTTTGAATTCGATCATTGAAGATTTTCGTTTGATATGGACTGTCTCTCTCGAACTACATCCAAATCTTCATATTAAGCGTGAATATGCTACCTTTTGATCGAAATAGTCGGTGAATTTTCCGATTTCGGTGAATATGGCATCGATATCATCGGAAACCGGGATGATCTTCGTCGCCGAATCACTTTCGCTTTGCCTCGATTCAATGAGATTTATTTTGCCAAATGCGATGACCTTCCGTACGTATGCATCCAAAAGATTGGCTTTTTGCTTGTCCATTTCGCTGTTGGAAAAATAAGTCATTTTCAAACATACGCAAAATGGGAACCATTACAATCTTACGCTTTAATTTTGGCGGCATCCGCTCGAGTGTCACTTTTCAGTCCGTAATAAGCCAATAAAGCATCGACGTTGACTCCATATATCACAGCATTAGCTAAACTTACAATCCGCTTGAGAGTGACCAATGAAGCGTCCAGGTCTTTTGTGTTGCTGAGTGATGCCTTGAATGTAAATGGAAGAGAGTTTTTCGCTTCGGCCAATTCGAGCTTTTGCATCAATGTAATGTGGGCCGTCAAGTAAGTGGGGAAATCTTTCACAATGTTAGCATAAATCTTTTCCGCATCAGCCAATTCTGTAGATCATGGAATCCATTTTCATAAATCAAAACTGAATTTTTGAAATCATATGCAAACATACCGAGTTTTGTAATCTGTCCATTTTGGAAGTCACGCAAGCCTTCGAGGTATTCATCGTACTTGCTTTTGCCTTCTTTGTTGTTTGTTTTCGATAAACCATTCTTTTTGACAACGCTTGGCCCATCGGGTAACACATAATCGAATACGATCTGATCAATCTTGCGAGCTGTCTCATCCTTTGACGTTGCCAAATAACCGTGCAAATATGCACACTGATTTACGCAACCGGCTTTCGTCAACCTGATTGGACAATCAATTTCAATGTTAATACAGATGCAAACATTCAATTTCATTGAAACACTTACTTTTCCGAGCTCAATGGTGCGATGTAGAATGGAACTGGCCGTGCGGCTGGAACAGTCATTGATGTCACTTTCTTCTCGCCAAGCAAAGCGGTTCTGTATGAACTGTAGATGTCCAAATTCAATGTCGACGACAATTTAAACGTTGCGGTCAAGGTGGCTTCATTCACTTTTTCCAATAAATCTTTCTTTTCGTGGCGAACCTGAACCTTTATGCAATACTCTCCTTTGTTTAACTTGTAAAACAAATTGCCCGAATAGGCATCGCCCACAACGAGCTGACGACGGTTCGAGTCGAAGCACATAAATAATTGACTTTCGAATTCCGATTCGTACAAAACATTATTCAATAGTGGCAATGAAAATGCAACTTCTTGTGGCTTTGATAAGTTCAAAACATAAGTTAAAATATTCTGATAGATTTGGCGACTGTGTGGCAAAACATCGCGGCTACTCAATGGTGAAATCTTGGATTCGGTTGGTTTCAGAACCATTGCAGACGCTTTAAATTGAATTGATGGAACTATCTCTTCGCGTCTCAGTGATGTCATATCCATGCGATAAATGCCGCTTGCACCATGAACCATCGAATCTGCAATAATTTGAAATGTCAATGCCAAATTCATTCAAATCAGAAATAATGTTTACTCACTTGGTAGGTTAACACGAACTCCATGGAATTCGATGCTTGCATTCAATGTTGTTGTGCCGAAGTTCGACCAGTATTTTGCAATACAAACTTCGAGAATGTTATTTTGCTGTTAACGATTGTTAATCGAAATAGAGAATATATTAAGGGTTGAATTAAGAGATGAAGTTGACTGTAGTTTCGCCTATTCTTACCGTCGAAATAGGATGAATTCGGTTGTCATCCAACTGTACGTCATGTCTGAATTTCATACTATTTCGACGGTGTAAACGGGGTTATAAACGGTCGAATGCACTTCCAAATAAGGTAAAAACATTACTTCTTTTTACGTTAAAATGAATTTAAATGTATATTATGTTAAAAAATGAACAAAATTTCGTAAAAAATTCCCCATTCAAATGGATTCAATGAATTTACCTCGACACGGAAATGATGAAAGGTACCGTTTTCTGATGAAACCGGTAGAATTTTTTGCGTATCAAAAGTTTTGCAGTATTTTTGCGGAACAATTTGCATAGTATGAACCAAAAACTTGGCTTGTGTTGACTTAACCGCATCATTCGAACGTAAGCGAACCACTAAATGAGGTAAAAAATGTGGGACATTACAAAAATTCTAAACAGAAAGATTCAAATAGGGTACTCACCAGCCCAAGATGCATTATTTGGCACCATAATAAAATGACGCAAAATGGTATTTGGTTTACACACAACCTCGTCGAAGGTATGTTGCCAGTTCGACTGAGGATCCAAAACTATTGGCTGCACAACCGTAACTGGGATCTCAAAAACAGATCCTTTTTCAATATCGTCACACTCAAATGCACGAATTCTAGAATGAATATTAAAATAATAAACCATTAAAATATTGAAACATCAAAATATCAAATTGGTGTCGTTTGAATAGTGATTGAACTGAAGATGCATACTTTCCGGCGTGAACACCTGGTGACAAGGCAGTAGGATCAATTTTAACGATAATTGATCGTGCTGAATAGCATAAATCCAAAAATGATCCGCATTGAATCCATGATTCGGAGGGAATCAATGTCAATCGTTTGTTAAATTCGATTTTAGCTTTAGTTGCTGAAAATAGACAGAAGCAGACAAAATGTATGAAGATTATTCAAGTTAAAATTCGATTCAGCATACCATATTCTTTATCCATTAAGAAAACTGGTTGAATGGTTACATTGATTTCTTCCGGTTTATTCAATACACCGCGTCTCAAATGGATTCCTTTTGCGTTTTGCGATCCAACACTAATTGCAAAGCTGTAAAATTTCATAGCGTTTCCAAATAAATATGGAGTTTTCGAACAATTTGTAAATATTGAGTTTTAATGTCGCAATTTTCTCACCGAATATCCCTTTCAGATCGATCCGAATATTTCACCAAATGGTCATAAGCTGCTCCGACATTCAATAGCCCGTTCCCCTGAGCAAATTTATCAACATGTTGCAAACGAGTGGCAGTGTTCCAAAGAGCACGTTTAATACTATATGGCGAGTAATTAATGTTATTCTTTATCAATCCTGAGATTAACAGAGCAATGGCGCCGCAAACATGTGGAGCTGACATACTGGTCCCTTAAGTATTCAAGGTTGTGCGAAAAAGAGGGTATTGAATGGTTATTTTTTGGCAAATTCTCCAAAAATCGCATACCATTCATGAGTTGCTGATGATTGAGTGTGAACTGCGGCACGCTGGCAATAGCCGCACCTGGAGCGCACACTGTAACACCTTCACCGCCGTCTATGCATGGATCTCTCGATGTCCATGTGTAAACATTCCCGGGCAATTTTTCACGCAGCGAGTATTCGGCTTCCATCATTTCGGGAGACACATAAGCCCCCACGGCAATGCAAGCTGGCTGGGAAATATCTGGCGGCGTACCGATTGTACATAGTGCTGGACCGTGATTTCCAGCTGATGCAACCCAAACTACGCCATAATCATTAACGATTTCATTCATAATTTCACCAATTCGACTGTAGAGTAAGAGAAAGATTTATATGATATTAAGAAAGACTTATTCAAAGATTCAAAACAAAATAGTTCACAATATCAATGACTTTCATCTTCTCCGCTGCTTACCCTGTGTTGGACCAATGTGTAAATTCACCGTAGCTCATGTTAATCAAATGAACACGTCTTCCAGCATTGCATAGCTCCATGATTTTCATTAGGGCGCGAACAATAGCTGTTCCTGTTTCCATTGATCTATTTAAAGAAAATAAAATATGATTTTATAAAATATTTTAATTCGAAGTCGTTCGAAAAACAACTGACCCCAATCGTCCATCACCGATTGTGAGGGACACAATTTTTGCACCTGGTGCAACTCCATCCAATTCCTCGTTGCCGTTGGATTTATGATTGCCCGCTGCAATTGAAGCCACATGTGTTCCGTGGCTCGAGCACATTCCAACAATTTCTAACACATTTCCATCATCATGCACATTCATTGTGACAGAAAGGAAATCGTCGATGCTCTTAATCTCATGCGTTTTACTATATTCGCCTAAGGAGATTGCCTTTTCGAGGTTTCCCTTTTGAAAGAAAACAATCGCATATTAAAGCAACAGCATTGAATAGATGAATTGCTCGTATTCAATGCTTACATCTAACGCAACATCGATAGCGCAACGCCATCCGTTTTTTGTCTGGTACAGAAGAATATCAAAGAATGTTTTGACGTCAGCATATTGTTTGTCGAACATTTGCAAACTTTCGAGTGTGCTGTCAATATCCTCTTTGACCAATTTATCAGCCGGCGAGAGATTTTGATCTGTGAGATTAGTGAAATGCGAATAAGAATTGATATCAAAATTCAAATTAATCATAGCATTGTTTTTTACTCACTTGATGCATTAGTTGATTCGAATTCGGTTAATCGCCTTGATGCGTCCGCTACGGCTGCTTTATGTTTTGGATCCCATATTTTGTATTTTGAGTCGGCATTGATTTTTTCATTGACTTTCGATGGATAAAGGTCGTGTAGACTTTTCAAGCCAATTCGATACTCTAAGCCGGTATTTTCTTTTATTATGGCCTCAGATAGCTAATATAAAAAATAAAATCATTGTTTTTTATCACATAAATTGCGATTACGATAGCAAAAGCAAAACCATCAAATGAGTCAGAGCGAATGAATGTGTTCAGCACCATTTATCATGGGATTATAAATCTGTATGGTCATAATGAGTGCTATTTGTACTAGTAATTGGCATATAATAAAATACCTTGATTGTACGCCCAGATAAACCGACAATTGTACCATCTGGGGTAGGTGAAACCTTTCTGCTAGTGTCAACGTCACCGCATCCGCTGCAATCATATCGTTCGATAACTTTTACTGAACCATCAGGAGTTTGCTGAATTCATATAAATATAGGTACAAAATGTGGTTATTAAATAAGAAGCAACGGTTTTTCACAACAACTGAAATCCGCATTTGGTACACACAGCACTCAAATGTGGCTATTAATAATCTAGAACGTTACACGTGTGTATGGCAATGACAATGCACAAACGATATAACTTTGTGTGCAATTTTTGCTAAGACAAGAGCGCACCTGTTCTAAAGCACACACACACATTAAGATAATTGGAATCGACTCACCTCGAGACCGCTGGCTTTTGGATCGACGCCCGAATCCAAAATGGCAATTGTCACACCATCACCATTGTACGTTGGATACTTTTTGAGAAATTGAATGACACCCGTTTCATGTTTTGGCACCAAAGAATCACCTGGAAATTTTCTATCAACAACAACACCCGCCATGATTGATGTTCGATTATAAACTGCTGCCGATCTATGTATAGCTGTCAAACGCAGCAGAAATTCTATAGTGACAGAGAGTTTGACATTTGTGTTATATATGCGGTTGGAAAGGGACAGTAACAGATGAGACAACGATACATCATTTTTAGTACATCGAACGATTTATTTTGCAAATCATAAATTTCAATGTAATTTAAAAAAAAAAAAATGGAAAAATTATATCAATTTGAAATGATAACAATGACTTACTCGATTGAAGAGTTCGGAACATAAAATGAAAGAAAATTTGCAAGAAAATCCTATGAAATCATAGAGATTGGAGTATTTTTTCGAGGAGATAGAAAATAATAGTGTTTTTTGTGACAACTCGATTCATTGAACCTAACCTCAAACACTCACGACGATGACAGCTGAAAAACGCAATGAAAGCAAACATCATTCAATGGATTTTGTCAAAACAATGTCGTTTACTTTGAAAATGGAATAAATTGAAATAATTCGGCTTACATATGTCAATAATTTCACTTAAGATAATGAATAATGAATCGCTTTAAAGCGATATTAGATGAATTGTTTATATTCTTATTGAATGAAAAAAAAAATCTTATTCGAATTTATAGCTTTCAACTAAAAGTGTCTGGCGATGAGATATTTTCAAAGTCTTCACTGCTCAATAGTGCAGCGACTTCACTTGTGCTTATAGCATTATTTATGTCGTCGTTCAGTTGATTGCAATCACTGAAGTCCGATAATATCGATGCTGTTTCAATGATAATTTGGCCTTCATTATTTTCGGCAGATGTCAAATCGACATCAAATGCACTAGCGATGGCCTCATTCAAGTCAATATCTGCAATTTCCACTTCAACATTGCATGAGTCTCCTCCAACTGCTCCTTCGTTCACAATTTGATCGATGACTTTTTGAGCTTCGGCTATTTCATCGAGCGCTGATTCGTCAACGATATGGCCTTCGACAGCTGGTTCAGTTGGCTCGTCAATATTTGGATCATCAATTGTTTCAACCATTGCAACATCTTTCTCAACGTCAGCCTCGACTGCGTTCGATGTAGGCTCCTCTTCGGCCTCTTTCATTTCAATATCATTTTCCACTGCATTTGATGTCGACGTAATTTCACTGTGACTCTCTTGATTGGATGCCCCTATTCCGTTATCACCACCGTCCGAGCAATTATCCGTGGATTTTGCTTCATTTTCGTTGAAATCGTCGTCGCCTATCAAAATGACTGCTTGCGGTGCTTCACATTCATTTTGGCTTGTTCCACCTTCACCGATTTTATTTTGTTCATCTTCTGTTTCCTTCGCTTGATCGGTTGGTTCATTAACAGTATCTTCGCTTGTTGGATCTTCGATATCATTTGCCTTTGTACTTTCCGCGGATTTGGTAGTTTCCTTTGCATTTTCATCGGCAGTTTCAGTTTTGTCTTCACTTTGAGAATGGCTCGGCGAGTCTAAAATCAAAACGCTGTCTTGCTCATCAATTTCTTCGTTTGTTCCTTCAGTATTTTCCATTTGCTCTTTCATTTTCTGGAGCGCCTTTTCCATTAAATCCGGAAAATCTTGTTCAACTGGTTTCAAATTGACAGTTGCCTTGCTCCTCAATTTAATATCATTTTCAATATCGGCGAGACATTCCGAAAGTGGTGGTGTAGCGATACCAACATCATTGCTCATACGGGTCAACAAACATTCGCCAAGATCTTCTTCACCTTCGTTTATATCGATTTGCAAAAGCGACGTCACATCAACATCACACTCAACATTTTCAGTTGATGAAGAAATGTCCAGCACAGCTCCATATTCAGTATCCAGTGTATTGTTAGACAGTTGAGCGATTTCTAATGCATTCTCACTCGAGGTGCTTGCATTATTTTTCAATTTATTTTTTTCCGGAGTTCGTTCATCGTCCGAATCTAAATTGATGGTTTGATGATTTGGTTCGACAATTTCCAGATCGTCTTCATCCACGTCACTGCCATACTTATCAATCACGTTGCCGGATGACAGTGAACTTGCATCGTTTTTAAAACCCATGCGGCGCATATCTTCCATGCATTTATCGTGCACCGATTGGAAACGTCCATTTGTATAGGTAAATAAATATGATAAATGAATGTATAGCTCTTTGATATCATGCAATTTTTGTACATTTTTATAGGCATTAGAATTCATGAGAGTTTTCAATTTGCCGTCGATTTGATGGCAAATCTGTATTGCATTGAAAATTTGACGTTCCAGTTGTGTGCGTGCTCGGCCAACTTGATCGTTTGCATAAGTTCGTGGTTGCATTGGAAGAGCTAAATTCACATTTGGCATTTGAACGTTCTGTTGAAAATTTGATGGCTGTTGTTGAATCTGCTGCTGTTGCTGTTGCTGTTGCAGTTGCTGTTGCTGTTGCTGTTGCTGTTGCTGTTGCTGTTGCTGTTGCTGTTGCTGTTGCTGTTGCTGTTGCTGTTGCTGTTGCTGTTGCTGTTGCTGTTGCTGTTGCTGTTGCTGTTGCTGTTGCTGTTGCTGTTGCTGTTGCTGTTGCTGTTGTTGCTGTTGCTGTTGTTGATGCTGTTGCTGCTGCTGCCTGTGTTGTTGTTGTAACATCTGTAAATGCATGTGAGCTTGTTGCAATGGCATAGACGCAATAGATCTTGGACCTGATGGCATCCGTAGCCGTCCACGTGATGTTGGTCCACGTGGTGATGGTCCACGTGTCGCTTGTTGGTTCATTGACAGCAGTGGCGGCATTGACATTACAGATCCCACTGAATTGATTATCAATGGCGGCGGTGGTGCTTGCGGAACAATAGCTGGCGCACGTTGGCTCGCATACATGTGGTCAATACGTGGCCGCGGCTGCTGGGCTACCGGTAGTGATGGGCGAATTGGTGGTGTGGCTCGAACCGGTTGATTTAATATTGGCCGAATAATTTGCGGTTGAGGCTGTGTTGTGATGGAATAACGGATCGCCTGATTTGAGGCATTGTTATTCAAAGGTGTTTGCTTTTTCACATGAATCACTTTGCCGTTTGGTAAACGAACTGTGCTCTGTTGTGCCGCATTATTCAAATCAATGCGATATCCATTGTAATTGTGATAGACCGGCGCTGTAGGGGATTGCGTAACTTGAGACCGAGCAACGCGTCGTAAAAATTGCTCGCGATTTACCGGCTGGGATGGTTCACTTGGTGTTTGCACTGCAATTGCATTGGAAATAGATTGATTTTGAGATGTCGATGGTATTTGTGCGGTTGAAGTAGCACCAGTTGACGACGATACCGAATTTTCTGATTGTTCATTTGAGCCATGCGTTTGCTCATAAGAATGATTTACCAAATATGCAAAAAGATCGGGAGTACAATCGATTTCCGCCGGTTCGGTGCTTGCAACTGGTGCTGAATTGGAATTTGTAGAATCATTAGTTGGAATGGTTGATGGCTCTTCGCGAGCACGCGGAGGTGGTTTAGGCTTCGGAGCAACCTTTTTCGGTGGTGATACTGCTGGTGCTTTCGGCGGTGCTGCTGCTGCTGCTGCTGGTTTCGGCGGTGCTGCTGTGGCTTTTGGCGATGCTGCTGTTGCTGTTGCTGGTTTCGGCAGTGCTGCTGCTGCTGTTGCTGGTTTCGGCGGTGCTGCTGCTGCTTTTGGCACTGAAGGAACTGGCTCATCTTTTTTTGCCACCACCGCCACTGTTGCCATTTTTTTCCGTTTCACTGATCGTTCTGAATCGATCGAATCAACATCCGAATTCGAATCATGCACGCTGGATTTTTTCTTTCTCAACCTTTTTGTTGATCTATTTGAATCATCCGAATCGTTATCTGATTCAATAATATTTATTAATCTTCGTTTCTTGATATCTGCATGTCGCCTTGCACTTTTTATGCCACAGCATTGCGAAGCGTCCTGATTCATAGCATCAGCAATTTCGTCTTGATCACGACTTTTCGACATTCGCTCGATTTTACTACGAACAGAAAAAAAAAAATTTCAATGAAATTCGCATTTGAAAACCTTTCCGATTCCAACTTACCGTTTTTGTTTAGCAATGAAATTCACTAGAGCCCAGTGTTGAGCTCGCAAATGATATAAGATTTTCGGTGCACACGAAAAACATTTCCAATTGTCATTGGATGTGACATCGTTCAATGCAACCTTGGTCAAATTACGTAGAATGCATTTTTTGCAGAAAACATACGGGCATTGAGAGCAACAGTAAACATCGCCGCCTAAGGAAAAAAATGAATAAATTTATTATAATATAATCAGGGGACGAATGAATTTTTGTGACATGACAATTTAATTATAATCAAAGTGAGTAGAACTAACCTTGTCCACACCAGCGGCAGTATAATTCGCTTCCATCTTCGCCTTTCTCGAATTCACCGCTATTGTAGAATCGGAAACACTTCACACATTGTGTAACACGCAAAACCGGGTGCATTCGAATGTTTTTTTCAGCCGATGGAGCCGTACCAATGTGACCATCACAGCATGTGCAATGCACACGACGATCGGCCACCATATTCACATTTGTGTAGCATTGAACGAAATATTTTCGCTCCTCGGGCGTATATCCATCTTCAAACTTTAGCTCAAAACCTATGGTTAGAAAATAGTGTGGTTAAGAAAAAGCATTCCACATTTTCATAAAAAAAAAAAATCATTCTTATATTTTCAATCAACAATGTGCACTAAAAGAGAATATAACCCATTAAACCGAATGCTGCGCCAATTAGAAAACAAATAAGATTTTAATGGTGTGAACGCCGCTTTTAAACAAGCATCAATCTACACAGTGAATGACACTTTGGCGCTAAAACAACTAAAAAGCAAGAGCGCTGTAAGTCACACACGAAAAAGACTATACAATACACACATCGAAAACTCGAATATACTTGTGAGTATATACAACCGTTTGCACAAAAAGTATAGCTTCACTTTGTGAACACTGTCAAAAGTATAGATGTGAAAAATGTATAATAATTTGTTTTTCTGAAGAAGAAAAGTTTTTTTTTGGAAATTCTATTTACCTTCATCATCATAATCTTTGATATTTTCCATGATTTCGGCGATAAATTACCGTCGCAAAACTTCTTTTCACTTTGTTGTTTCTAAAACAAAAATCAAGCACCAAGGTTTTTACTTCACTTTTTCTGCATGTCCAATAAATTCAAATTATCATTCACCAAATAGTTTGTTTCGTAAGGTATTTGAATGACATGAGCTCGCAATGAATGGTTGATAGATTTAAATTATGACTACAAAAATCCTGGCCAAACAAAAAAATAATAGCAAAATGGACGATTCCGATACGCTTATGTGCATACTACAGTGAATGTAATCCACTCTCTTCGTTTTAACGAATGCTCTCAGTGAGAGTGAAATTCCTACATATGCGGAGAGCCAATGAAGCAAAGAGCGAGCTGTGGCGCTGCATGTCGCTTCATCAAAATTATTTACGCACACATTTTTTCGTTAGAAAATCTGGTTTTTGAAGCGGTCTTGTGAGGTCTCTCTAGTCGCTTTATATTTTCTCAAGTATTCTTTATATTTTCGGCGAATGTTGGCATCGAAAAAATTTCATTTCAATGAAAAATTTTATTTCATTATTCAATAGTGTTTATGCAGATTTAAAACGAATTTCAGGTCATGATTTTGAATACAAGACTGCACATAACCTCAAAATTTAATACTCAGTTCGTTGTATTTTCGGAATTTCTAAATTATTTTTCGGAGTTTTTGTATTATTTTCGAACGAAACAAAATATTGACGAACAAGAGAGAAAAAATTGCACCCAAAACAATATTGAGAACACATGAATAGTTGATCAAATGATTAGGTAGAGGCGCTTTTTGAACATAGCAAAGTTGAAACGTCAGAGCTAACTCGTAAAAGTATTTTGGGTAGCTCATAGTTGGTGACTCTGTATCACACATATTCACAGGCTGTTTCCAAGGCATTGTAATTTGCTTATGTATAATACGCTAACTTATTCATAATATCGTATCTCCGTTTGCGTAGTTGCGTTGAAAACGCCGCAATGTCGCTACAGAGAATAACGCATGCAAGCATGCGGCATATTTTCTGTAGAGGCGTTGCGACGTTTTCAACGCAAATACGCAAACGGAGAAACGTTATTATAAATAAGTAAGTGTATTATACATGAGCAAGTTAGAATGTCTGCTGTTTTGATAGATAAAAAATATTGAATCAAAATGTGAACAAAAATTAATAAACTACATAACACAAGAGCTGTAATCAAAAAAACTGTATACGATGGTTAAATGGTCGAAAGTCCAAGTGAATAAATTATTATTATTATCGTTACACAGTTCCACGATTGCATATAAAATTTGTCATATTTCATGCAAAATTTACAAAGAATTGCCAAAAAATTCGGGGTATTTTCATTCTCTCACTTTTTTTAGGAATTTTTGACGTTCATTATTTTCAATTTGGTTGAGTGTGCTACGTGTACGTTCAATGATCAAGGGCCTCGGTTAAATTTTCCAAATGCTAAAGATTGAGACACACTCTATGCGGCGATGAGTTTGCAATAAGAAAATACCCAACGGGCTTACTATCCCAGGCCAGTGCAACGCCATACAAAATCAATGGTACACGTAGTAGACTACGCTATGTAGTTTGCATAGCGTAGTCAGTACACGTATTCAAATCGCTGCACCGCCTTGTACTATCCTCATAAGAACTTAAATCTCTTTTATTCGATGCAATAATTTTGATTTTCGTTTGTAATCGGGAATATGTTGAGGACAGAACTGTGAGGCAAAGAAGACTCGGCGACATTTACAACAACAATAGCATAGAAATTAAGTTCCGCCGGGGACTACTACATTGATTTGGGTAGCGCCGAGATCAGAGGTTTGACACGTTTCATGGATATGGTTGAGAACAATAATTTCAACCAATCAGAACAAATGATTATAATAAAATGTTACCGAATGTGTTCGAAATACACGTGACAGAATAAAATCTGAGTTAGTTTGGAATGAAATGTAACTATAATATTACTTGTGTATTGATCCAAAAGTGCAATTGAAGTTAATGCAATTCAGTGATTCAAGACCAGTGGCAAAATTTTAATAATTCTTTCATTTTCTGACACATTGAGTGTGCTAAAACTCAAATAATCCATTTGTGTATCAATTTGAAAACGAATTTTGACACAAACGATTGAGCGTTTTTTTTGTTGCAAACAAGAAGCGTCAATTTTATGCAGTGAACCAATCTAACTGATGAATGGACAGATGAATAGAAACCAACGATCACTCATTTTCTGCCAACATGAACACACACAATGAACACTTTTGGCTGTGATCAGCATACGTTGAACGCATTAGTCAGTTCCAGTGTCTATTCTCGGTTCGATTCATGTGGAATACGATTAGGTGTTCCTCACCTGTGTTTCATTGTGTAGTATTAGTTTGTTCTACCCATACACTGACATCGTTGTAGGCGACTACGTTTATAGTTGTATGCGAATCGATTTTGTAGACTTCGAAGTAAGAACACCAGTTAGAGTGCAATAGTATAGTTCGTTTTATATAAGCATCTTGCTCCAACATGCATACTGCATTGTGACACTCGCGAGTAATGCAAACAAATTAGTCATAAATGGTCAACCATCAAACAAAACATTGTTGGGATTAATAGCTTCACTTCTTTTACATTAATTGTATCTTTGTAATGCAAGGTAAGCGGGAGAAAGAGATGACCACAGTGATTTAGCTAGAATGATCATATTTATGTTTTAACATTGACTGTCCACCGAATCGATGCGCACACAGCTTAAATAGCAGTCAGCGAGCATACGTGTATAGCTTGTGTGAAACAACTATAGTTGCTATTCTTGTTCGAATTCCCTACAAACACGAATTCCATCATTCATTTCTTGCTGCTATCAAAATACAGGTAAAAACATTTATTATTTTATTATCAGACTTCCTTTCGGCTACGCAATATTCTCCAGCAAAAGATTTTCCCATGTCTGACAAACGAGTGAAACATAAAATTGTTGTGATTATGAAATTGTGCTCCACCCAAACTGCAAAGCAAAAATATCATTGAATGTAGCATGTGGGGTGTTTTAGTTAATTGAATCAAGATCAAAATTGAATGCAAGAAGAATTGTCAGCTCAAGAATAGATAATTTAATTCATAGAAGCACTGTAAAAAGTGAGAGAAAACAGAACAACTAGATACTCTCGCAAAATGTGTTAGTGTGAGAAATTATTCGAAGCAATAGCATCTCGTTACGAGCATTCGCGATCATTTTGACAGTCTTATCATAAACACTCTTATCTCAGAAGTAAACAATGAAAATAGAAAACATTATGTGCATTATTGAAGCTAAGAAACTAAGTGGAATTTATTAAATTAGTTTTATAATAGAAGCATATTTCTGTTAATAGCGCCAATTCACGCTTTAGTCGGCCAAGACACTCGCAAAAAATTCAAAATTCGAATTACACTCATTGATTCGAAATCAGAATATTCTCCACATTGCAAATTGTCGAAAATCTTATGGTCATTTTTATTTGAAAAATAATGAACACAAATCAAAATTATATAAAATCATTGTTCAATCGTTCTTTTGATATTCAGTTTTCTACAAATCCAGTTTACAGATCTGAAATAGCTTGTTTGCCGTGAGATGCAGCCAATCAATATGAGGAATTTTATGATAATCGGCGTCTTTTTAACCTGCAGTCTTATCGAAACGGGTAGATCTTTCATTATGGATACAAATTCATTTTCCTTTCAAACACACTGTAATAAATATAATTTGTTATATATTCCAGCAACTTCAATCAACTGCTATGTTTGCAATGCAACTGACTCAAATGCGCCATTCCAGTGCGGTGAATGGTTTGAACGGTACGATACACCTGACATCAAACCACAAGATTGTTCAAATGTGTACGGTGCCAAATATTGCGTAAAGCACATCGGACGTTTTGAAGGTGAGTTTAATTTCGCAAAAAGCAAAAATTCACTACAGAATTATGAAAATGTGCATTCCTCTCTAGGTGGAATTGGTGCAAAGAGATTCTGCTCATCCAAAGATTTGGGAAACTACTGTAACTATGTCTCCAATAAGGGCGATCAAATGGAATATCGTTCGTGCATTTTTACTTGCGATTCAGATGGCTGCAATCATTCCAATTACGTTAGCTCAAGTCATTTTGTATTCATTGTTTGTCTGAGCACAATATTCAGTTTTCTGAAGCTACCATTGCGGCAATTTTTTGAGTGTTCATCATTTGATTGATGATTCAACTTATCCATATTGGTAGATTTATGTAACTTAGGACGTTGGAAATAAAGTTTTGCAGAGAACTCCCCTGAAAAAAGTCAACATCGATTTATAACTTTTATTTTATTTTATTTATGTATATATTGGTTATAAAAACGTTGAAAACAAGTGGCTTCTTAAAAAAAATCAGATGAATTTTGACCTGAGTCATGTCTGGAACAACCTCAAGACACTTCTCAAATACATAGAAAAATAAATGCTTTTACCAAAAAGTTTAGTGGTTGCTGAGACTTTGCACATGAACGGTCCATGACTAGCCAATAATAGATGGCGGTAGTGTATCGAATCGTTTTCAATGCATTTAAGCGATCTTTGAACTTGAACTAACATTTAGCAAAGAGCGGACGTGTTTTATAAATGCACGTGGAAGAAAGACGAAAAATGGAAGTCAGGTTTCGCGCACGGTCGGGTGATAAACCAATAAAACGTGTTTTTTCTCGACGCTGCTAAATGCTTATGAGAACAAGCAAACCGCTTCATTCAATTTATATACGATATTTCATGAGCAGTATTGCATTTAGGAAATGAAATCAAAAATATAAATGTGTATTTTCTTATAAATGCATTTTTTGTACTCGTTCATTGTTTACGTGTGTTTGGCTTTTGATCTCACATAAATCCATGGAAATGCCAGTTGGTCAGTTCGAAACCAGTTGTTCGGTCAAATGAAATACCATAAAAAATATGATTACAATAAATTGGGCAGCACCTTGATGCAATTTTATGAAGCGTTTTGTGGCTTTCTTTGTTCTGGTTTGTTTTCAATACACAACTTATTTATGTCAATGATGATATTGCTGTTGGGGTCAGTAGGCAAATAGATAATGAGAGAAAATCAATTGAGCCGAAGATTGCTAATCTCGCACTGAAATAATTATTGAATGTGAAGATACAGATTGAATTGTCAAACATGTTTGCAATTGGGGAAATATCTACTATTTGCAGTTGAAATGATGATAATTTTTCAACGAAAACAAATCGCGTCTTAATGAAAAATATGTCACAAACAATTGCACTTGATCTGAGTTCGAACTTTCTGTGTAAAAATAATTCATCACGAATTGGTGTTTCGCATTGCTTTGTCTAATCTTACAGATCTTACTTCAGTGTGACCGTGAAATGAAACGTGACAGAATGAAATCTTTCAAATGTTTCAATTTTAATCATTTCAACTTATCATTATTAATGCCAGTCATTTTGTTTTATCTTTATGGATCACGTCATCTCTATCCGTTCCGTTTGCATATGCCGGCCGTGTGTATTTTCATTTGAATTCAAATATCGGCTGAATCAATAAATGTTGGCTGAAATGGTAAGTGCTATCAAGCTCAAATCATGACCACTCACTGATACAGACAATAAGATTAGCGTTAATAAGGTTACGACCCGGGGATGGTCAAAGTCAAATTCTTATTATTAATTGCTCGAGCGCACGACAAATTCCTTTCAAGGTAAATTACTTTGATATTCACAAGTGGATGTGCAAGGCACAAAAAAATGTAAAGTAATTTTAATAATCGCAATATAAATATAAATTGTGAGCTCTTTTCAACCATAAGCTGTGAATGAAACGCCGTGTTCCAGTGAGGCACGTTTACGAGCTCAAATTGAAATAGAATACGACGAAATCACGTACAAAATGGAATAAATGCCTTCTGCTTTAATAATGATGATTTGGATTTGGGCAAAATATTGTTATTTCGGAGGGCGTGACCGAAACAAACGAATTCCAATCGACCGAAAGGAAGACCATCACACATTAAACATCATGTTCCAATCAAACACTTGATCACTTCTTTTAGATCACACGAAATAGATTTGTTGAACAATAATCAAACTAAAAAGTAGTGAGCCCGCGGGCAAATTCCGCGCAAACGCGCTAAAAATTGTGAAATATTTGTTTCGAAGCAAATCATTCAAGTAAAAATTACGCAAACAATTATTAAAAGATATATCAAGTTTTCAGCACATCTTGATCTAGCGCCTGTTTTTCTGTGATCATCTCCCATATGAACAATTCGAACTTAACCAGAAAAAAAGATTAGCTCTTTAATGTGCCAGCGCACAATGGTGAATCAAATTCAAATGGGTAACATAACACATTTGTTTACAAAACAAAGCAAATCAAGAAAAGAAACAAATGAACAGAATGAAAAAAACACATCCTCATCATAATCTGTTCAATAAGATTTCATCTCGCGCATGATATTCATATATAGTGACTTGTGCTCTTTCGATTGCGTCCATACGGAGAAGTGAGTCGATGGATCGAGAGAAAAAAACAACATGGTTTTAGTCCATGAAAATGGACTAAGCATCAAAACAAACAATCACGCTTCAATTTCAATTTCATCTTCAACCAAAGCATGAACGATATGTGCACATCGTTTCAACACACACAAAAAACACAAAAATAATTCATAAATATAATCAGTTCGAAGATGGAGTGTGTTTGGCGAATAAAACTTATTGAATATCATTGCGTCGCCGTTAAAAGTAGACAAACATTGTAACTGCCTGAATGAGCAGAAGTGTAAAATTAACTTCGGCATTCTTCGACTCAAACAAAACACATTGTTGTTTGTTTAAATTAAAAAATATCGCTTTTTTAATGGTTGAACTATCGTTGCAGAGCATGCGGTTTGATGCCCGATGTGTTGTGTTGACAAAACTCAGTCTTGACAGTCATTGTGCAGCTTTCGTTTCACTGCAACTTCTGGTTTTTTGGTTGTTGTCAAGTGACGCAATCACAAATATCTGCATTAAAATACATTTTCTCTCTCTCCGTCTCTTTTCATATGCAAAAACAATTGCTTTTTTCTCGCTGCAACAGCTTTATCGCATTGTAGTTATCGCATTTATTATTCTTCTCATTTATTTCGCAGATGATGCATGTGTGCAGCGAAGACTGAGAGCAAATTGTATGCAATTTACGATCGCAGGTATTAATTTTCGAATATAATATTCTGCGTTGTCTATTATAATTCTCACACAGTCATTCCGGTATTTGTTTAATGTTTGCACATTTTGAATTTTGTTGATATTATTGCAACTCGTCATAGCTACGACGTTCCCATGCCACTCTCTGTGTGCCGATTCTCTATTGTTTGCCTCATTTTTTTTATGTTCGAGCACTATGCTCACATACATTATTTATTACCTCGGTTTTTACTAAAAATTGTAGATTTTACCAACAGTTTCGACGTAAAAGATCTGTTCATTTTATATTTGAAATTATGTAACGATTCATTGAAATGATATTTTGTGTAGCAAAAATGTGATGTTTGATATTTCCAGCTAAAAACGGAGAAAAAAATTCTACTCCTTATCGGCGATCAGTGCGGCGAAGGCCATTTGATAAAAAAAGTCTGATTAAAGCAAATTCAATTTCCTTGTTTTTGGCATGGGAACTGAATTTGAATTATTTTTATTCCGTATCCATTTTAATAAATGATAAATTTGAGCGGCAGAAGCTTAAAAAATTTGAAGCAGCGTGGCCTTTCTCCCAAATTTGACCTTAATTCATTCCGACGTCATGAAGTGCCAATATAATGAATTTTGATGGATTAGGTTAAAATAAAACCTCGTTTAATACTAATGCACGTTGATTTTGGGATTTCGCAAGTCTCACTTGCCTCTTTGAATTAGCTATACATCAACCTTAAGACACCATATTTTTCATCTTCAATCAGCTAACACTTATCTATTTGGAAAAAAGAAGAACATTCAACTGGTTTGTTCGCTCAACGAGTAGCACATGATGAGATGTGACACATGAATAGTCAATTAAAATAAGCCTATGATTAAATCTCGTCCGTTACATGCATATTTTGTAATATTTCGCTCAATTTTGCGCACAAAATTATTACAGTGACAAGATTGCTTTCCTCATCACCGCACGGCACCATCAGTTTTATATTGTTTTAAGTTTTCCTTTGCGAAAATGAAGCGCTCTTTTGAAAACAGTTTCTTTTGTTTGCAGCAATGTTGTAATCATGGCGCGTAATGGAAAAAAGCATAACGGTCTTTGATCGAGACAGCTAAACAATGCACGAGCAAAAAATGACATTCTTGAAGATCACAAAGCATTTTGAATTTGAGGAGGTCTAGGTTTCGTATGATTCGTCATGTGAACCGTTTCATAATCCATGTTTACGGAAGTGAATGAAATAGTGAAGAAAAAAATTCAGTCCATTCCTGTTCCGTCTGATTGAGTATCATTCAGTTTGAAAAATAACCGGTTTTCTGCTATTATTTTCGTAGTGATAAAGACAATTAATCAGTTGATCTCAGTTTTCTTATCACAGTGATGGAACAATTCCAGCAAAAACCGAACATATCAAATTCACTGACATGAAAAGCAAAAGTTTTGGCAACAGTGCAAAAGAAATCGCTGCGGACATCATGGAGGTAGACAGATGCACTGTTGACTCGAATAAATTAGACGGCAGGTGTTGAGCAAATCAGCAATTTTTGTCGGAATATTCCGAAAAATTGCTGTTTGAGAGTGTAACGATGTCACACGATAAGCACAGCTAAAAATATAAGAAGAAAGGCGAAAAAATCGTCAACCAAACTTGATTTGAACAGTTTCTTGCCGCCGTATGCACGCACACTGTAACCAAGTGAAAATCAAACATGTGCTTGCGGCTTAGACAAAAAACTCTGAAGTGATCGCAAGTTTTTGGTCAATACACATCCGATTTGTTCGCAAAACAAAATCCAACTGCACAAATTCTGTGAAAGAATAATTACAAAATGATTGTCGTTCGTTTTTGTATGAACACGTGACATAATCTAAATTATATTGAATTGAAATGAAAAACCGCAGATTTATTGTAACTTTCCATTTTCATGTGGTCATTTTATATAAGGATCGAAATATGGAACTAAAAACACTGCTATTCCGTGGACTGTGCGAAGACAGGGACAAAATTGATGATTTTCCTCCTATTTCATTACACATTAAGCACAGTAGCCACACACACAAATGGAAAAAAAAACGAATCGGCTTGAAATCAGTTTCCGACGCAAGCAGACATAATGAAGTGCTTGTAGGTTGCAAGCGTCATGTGTAACGTAAACTAATTCGAACGACAGACGAATGGAGCGAGCGATTATGCTTGTTCTGCCTGATTCGGGTATCTTTCTCATGCCGCATGAACGCAACATCGCTAGCTGTGTCTGGTGTGCGATTTCCAATTTGTCGGCTCCAGCGATTTATTCACAGTACGAGCGTTGTCGAGTACAGTTGGGCTGCTCCTTACTTGTGTATACTTTGTGTGGCATTTGATTCTGTTTATTTCACTATTGCGCGAAATAGCTATTGTTCGAGAATCTAGCTCGAATCTCTGTCGTCGAATTTTACAAAAACAATCTTTCGTGTCTGTTGTTATCAAAACAAATGTGCGACCAGCTTCCAAAGTTTATATGAGATGGTTTTATCTGCACCGAAGTGGGTATTCACCGACTAAATTTAAACCGTTTACCATTTTAATAAAAAAAAAAATAAGTGTAAACAATTAGTTTAGTTTACAAAATTGTGCACTACCCAAAACAACAACAAAATACGCACACACTTTGATATTGTGAAGCATGTGAGGTGTTTTAGCGAATGTTTTCCAAGTGTGCAATTGAAATAATTGCAAAAAAACTCGTGTATTTTAAAATCAAAACAAAGTTATTTTAATTGTGGAAAAGATCTCTCAAACAAATGAACGAGAAAAACAGAAAAATCACGAGAACAAAGCGTTAGATGTTGTCCTAAATTGTGTCAGTGAGAGAATTTCAAGTGTACGCATCCATTTTCTGAGCGTTCAAAAGCATCCAATTTTAATTTACAAAGACATTTTGGGAGTTGTCAAGAATTTGTTTGCAAAAATTTTGGCTAATCTTCCACGCATTCCATTGAATAAGAAGGTAAGTGGCAAAAAATATATATGTTAATTGAAATAAAGGCAAATAAGAGCAATTTCTCGAAATCAGAATGTTCGCTGCTAAAGAAATTGAACCCACGATACGAATTTATATCTCTTCGGAAATATTTTCCTCTTCGCTCCGAGTCGAATACACTCGAATAAAATTGATGCCAATCCTGTACAGATATCCCCGCTTATATCAGGGCATTGAGCATTTCTATGATTTTTATTCGATGTGAATATTTCAAAATAAGCTCAAGCTTCGGAATTACGCATGGACATGTGTGGGAAAGGGATCCCTTCCTATCTGAATCACGGCATATATAAATAAACGCATGTTCTTATGTCAAAATATTTTCCAGTGGCTTTGCCAATGTTCACTTGAGAGCGAACGAGACTTTGTGAAGAGATTTTGGGCGCGTTTTGCGTGTGCACCATAGAGAATGTATTGCTCTGAGAGTAATTCGATTAGACTGTGACTTTACACAGACCGATTTTCCCGGGGAAAATGCGTGCTCTCTCTCGCTCTCTGTGTATGTTCTGCCATGTTGGGATAACAATAATCAAAGTAATACATCCATCACAATGTCCATTGTGTATTTGAGTTGGTTGTTGTGACGATATGACATAAACTGCGTTGATTTGTTTGAAGAAACATGGATGGAAAAGTTTGCAAAACGAAGAGAAGCAGGAGCCAGATTTTGCATCTATATTGAAAATCCTAGGCTATAGTAATTCAGTGCATTCGGTTGGAAATATAAATGAACACTCAGGGAGTTTGAGGGAAGCTCATCCACACAATCTAAACTTTTAAAAATAGATGGTAAAATATATCTATGTTATGTTCATTGATAAAATGAATGTATCAATGGCTCAAAACACATATTGCTTCATTGCTCCTTTCCAAATGCCCTCGCCTATTATATTGGCATTCAATCACTGTCATTGCACGCAGCCGGAGCTCGTAGCTGACAATTAGATACATGTTCAAAACTCAGCATGGCGCTGCCATATGATTTTCACACGAAGAGCTTGCTTCAAGATAACGCCGTATGAAACCGCCTATTTGCTGCTTGTTTGTACTTCTTACGATTTCGAAATGATAAATGAATGAGAATTGTGGCTAGAATATTCACCGTCCAATGTAATCCTTTATCGTTCGCATAATGAATGATTGACGCGCCAATTCGACGAATAAACACGGAACTCGATCAAACTTTATGAGAGTGAATTTGTTGCAAGGCTCGATTTGGTTCTGTCAAATCTATTGTGTTTTACTACTGTTTACGGCATTCATTGAAATGTTCACGAACATTTCCGCTTGCATGTACATATTACTTGTTGATTTCGATTGAATCGACAGAATAATCTGAATCGTAAAACAATATGCAATCAAATTCAAGTCAAATAATTTTGAAACTTCGCCAAATATGCAACAATGTTTACTTTATTGAAATTGATTTTTTTCCAAAGTCAAAAGGACTACAGTCACAGCAACAGCTTATCGCCTTTGTTTTGGCTTCAAAAAGAGAAAATTTTTTACTAAAAGAAACAGTAAAATAAACAATCGTTCTATACATGCATTTATGCAAGCGGTAGCAACGAGAGAAGAGAACGAGAAAAATTCACGCAATTCTATCAATTTGAAAGAACGCACCAAACGTCAATAAAATTAACATTGAACTCGATAGCATGAACAGGCATTTGTTTATTTCATCGATGTGTGTGTGTGCGTATGCTTTGGAGCAATGATAATAAATAAACAAATTTAAACTTGATATTGAAATTGACACCGCGAAATAAGTTAACACTCGTCCGGTTTCGAATTTTTTTCTCACATCAAAATACTTAATCCGCAATTAATTGTGTTGAAATTTTTAATCTGTTCGGCCTTAAATCCTATTATAATTTTGGAATTTATTAATTTCATTGCTTAATAAATCTAATTTTCTCGAAGTAAAATTTCAAATACATTTTTCAAATTTCAATATAAACACTAACATTTCGAAGCGTAAACTAAAAAGCCAAACTACAACCGCGTACATAAACATAAATGTTTTTGTGTGAAAGAATTGGTGATTCAGTGCATACTAAAGGAAATGATGCCTAATTCTCATAAAATCGCATGTTTACTTTAGCCAAATAAGCGTTTAGATATGCATTTGCGAGAGATATTTGCCATTCACAATAAGCGCCCAGCAAAAATAAGATCATATAAGCGAGTTTAATATTTCATATTATTAATGAGATCATTTATGAGTTAAATATTTTTAAATTTGTGCTGTACCAACTCGCGATACTCGGTATTAATTTCAGATTCCTGAGCAACATTAGTTTATTATCTATATAAATATAATATATTTACACACATGAATATGACAGCAAATATTTAGTAGCTAAACAATCTTATCGCTTGATTCAGATTAAATCATCATTTAGAAGCCGAAAATTCTTCAAAAATCATGTTGTATCAAGTTTTGTTTTATATGTTTTTCATACAGCTAATGAATATTCGCACAAAAAAAAATGCAAAAGTATAATAAAAGATGATTTTTGTAGAATTTTTTAGCTACAAGATGATAAAAATCATCAGAAACGAGCTAAAACATGATTCATGTCCAAAATTATTAAAGTCGCATTTGAATGTGTATATTTGACTCTTGACAACGGCCCATCGATAAGACACAAACCATAAACCATGATGCATTACTTATAACTAATCACAAAATCTGATGAAGTTAATGACAATTCTACAAAACTAATTGTTGATTTTCCGCAATAGCTTGAACAGTTGTAGGTTTATATTATCGCAACAATCGGGAACGCGTCCCTAATTGCTTGAGTTCAAATACGCAAACAAACAAAAAACGTCATTTCGAAAGAATCAAAATTGTGTATTAATTGCGTTGAAAAATTCGGAAATGCAATGAATGACCTTAAGAAAATAAAACAAACGGGAAAAAAAAAGAAGAAAGCAACTCAAAACCGAAGCCTAATTCACAAAGATTATTGCAGGAGCGAAAAAGAAATGGCAATTTTAAGGCAAATTATCATTCCGGCTTGATATTGCATTGCCTGGAGTGGCATGTGTCAACAAAAGGTAATAAATTTCAATTGGTTATGGCTTTATAGTATTGATTGCCTCACACAAACGTTTGTTTCAAACAATATTGATATCATATCATTAATGGAAATAATGTGAGTCATCGATGGATTGAAAGAAATGAATGCGCACTCAATTCATTGCCGATAATCGAACTGCTGGGACTTCAATTAAAATTTCGAAAATACGAAACATGTCTACGGAACGATATCAATCTTTCATCAATAATTGATGTAGTCGGCACTCGAGCGCGCTCCAGATTCAGTGAGAGTACGTGAAAATGTTCAGATTTTTTTTCATTCGAAGATCAGATCCGCCCAAGCTCGCCGCTCATTAAAAACGAATTTTCAAACTGACACCACGGACAAATTAACGGAGCGAAATGAAAAATTACATCAAAAATCTGGAAAGAAATCACTTGAAAAATGAGAGCCCAAAATATACAATCGAATTTCTTTTTGCGCAAATTTCATCGATATTTTGTTGTGGCATCCGATTTTTTTACGCCTTTCAGATCTATTTTCTTGATAGGCAGCACAAACGCTGCTGTTTTGACCATTAAATTCAATTATGCTTTCACTATGAATCAATATTTTTTACGAAAAAATCTTCCACCTATGCGCTACATCTAAACAATTAATAAACGGTATCAGGCCTCCATTACAACAATAAACGTTTAATTTTCGATTCAACGCGGCCAAAGTCAAAACTGATATTCAATCGGTGGTAATGGGAATGAAAACATTCATTTATTACATTCTTATTGACACGATTTATTATATCGTATTGAATAACATAATTTCAATACAGATAATCGCTTGAAAAATATTCAATTTTAATCGATGGATTTTTTTATTGATTAATTTTCGTTCAATGACCCGTTCTAATATCCCGTTTGACAAGCAAAGTCATTCTCAAAATATTGGGAATAAAAAAATATTAGGCACGTTTTTTAGTGGCCATTAAATAGCGTTCAATTACAATATGATCTTTTGGCTCGATGAATTCTTTGAATCCAATTGAAAATAGCTAATGAGTCTTTCCGTTGTTCAAACTGGCGGCAATTTTACTGAATTCAAGCAGTTTTATTACATTCAAACATTTGTCATCACACGCTTGAATACTGAATGCAAGGAAACGATAATATTGATTGAAATCAGCCGCTCATAAACCGTTGACCAGAATGACTCACTCCAAGATTGCTTTGATTTGCGCATCGGGTTATGGCAGTTTTTCGAGAAATTTGCCCATTTTATGATGTTTGTGTGTCCGATTCTTTCGCTTTTGTGAAAAATATATACTTAATTGGTTTTCTTTGTTCCCACAACACACATATCCACATCATTGTCGTTAGTTCTGCCCTTGGCCTTTTTTTCGTTGCGTTTCGTTTTTTCGTATTGTGTGATACTTGCATGAAAATCGCATATTCTATTCGATCGGCCAAACGACAACCGTTTCAACTCAAACGGATTTGAATCACAATTCTCGACTGGTAGCGATTGTGGAAAACGTGTTTTTGTTTCTAGTGATGCTTCAATTAAATATTGCCGCTTTCAATTTGAAGCGATCGAACAAAGAATCGAGTGTTTTGTGTTTTTGCGATTTCGTTACGAAATTCGTATTTGTCACGATATCGTTTAGTGAAGGGCGCCGAGTGTAGACAATTCAGATCCGATTCGAACGCTGAAAAAGATTTTGACATATTTTGGCTTTTAATTTGAATCTAATTTAAGTGAATACCAAAACAAAAACAAATCAGTGTGTTTTTCGAAGTGGTGTTTCCAATTCACACACAAACACACAGCAATGACACACATTTTCCCAGCCAGCCAATAATTTACGTAAAATGCTCCCAAAAATATGATTAAACGAGGTTGTCGGTGCGATTTATGCTGTTCCCATGTCGAAATTCAAATCGAAATTGATCGCTGTAATGTGAACAGTGCTGAAACATGTGTTCTCAATGAAATGAACAAAATAAGTTTCATCTGCACCTAATTCGATATCGGATGCAAGAGTTTCAAATTAGAATGCAAAATTAATATTCCTTGTCAGACTTTATGATGGTCACCCAAGTACTTGTATAACAAACTCCAAAATTCTGACGGTTGCGGCAATTTTAAATATGAATGCAATGTGAATGCGGTGTCACAGTTTTCATATCAATTCAAATGCGAATATCCAGTGCATGAATTCTCTGTAGACCACTTAAACCAACATAGATTCACTCAGCATTGGAATCATTACAGCTGCCATGCATTGCTACTGTAAAATTGAAATTCGAAACTTCCTCAACAACATCAGTATCTTTTTTTTCCAGCAATTTTCTGAATATTTTGCTGAAGCAGCACAACTCATGATATACGGTATCGATTCTCACTCATCGGTATCATTTCACACCCGAAACAAATGATAATGAACAAGAGAGAGCGGAAGCAAGAGAAAATCTAGAGAGCATGTTACGTTTGAGTTGAATTGGTACACTTTACACATTTCATGGTTAGAAAACGAACGCCGCATATTTTGTTGGTATTTCATTCGTGTCTATCTGTTTTTTTCGTTGGGAATATCGTGTAAACATCAGATCAAGTGTGCATCGAACAGCCGAGCCAACCCAACGAAACAGACATATCGCAGACGATATAACGAATATGAGTAACATGAAAAAATCACGAACAAAATCCACGACGCAGACTATAAAAAGAACAATGAGGCCTCTTGCTGATGGAAAGAGAATGCAAATTCTTTCTTGATTTCAGAAGGTATGCGAATAACTCTCATATTCAGTCGCTGTTGCGAGTAGATATTTTTCCCATTTCGTCGCTCGAATGAAATTCGAACACATTCTTTTTTGACCTGTCTAGATGCTTCAGGTCATTTCTTAAAAAAAAACAAACATTCCTCAACCGCAAATCCATATATTGAGATAAGCATAAAAAATATGATTGCAATTTAAAGGAAACTGACAATTTCGTGTGTGGGGATTTTCTACTAAATTTCACTTTTCATGCACGATTTTAGGTTAAAATTATTAAATTTTTTTGAGTTTGATTTTTGCATTTTCCGCATATTAACCTGTCTGCAACGTTCGATGTTTTCATTAAAAAAAACACATAAAAAAGATGAATGTCTCAAGTGGAATTTGATCTCCGAACATGTGCAAAAGATTAAACGCGATTTCACGGAATGTTGGTTTGTGCGATTTATTCGAATTGTACCAATATTTTCATTTTCGCTTTCTTCACTTATCGATCAATATATCATTGGATCCAAAACAGCGGAACAGCAAAATGAAGTCATTTATTAGAAGAAGCAGGAAAAAAGCAGAAACACTCTCCATTGCCCCTCATTCCGATCATTTTCCTTGGAAATAATTTGCAGGAGATTGAAATAATCAAAGGAGGAATAAATCAATTTGTTCATTCCTCACGAAAGCAGTTTATTAAAATCATTTTAATGAAATGAAAGTAAAGAATATCTAAACATTTAAAAATCACCGATCAAACTAAATGCTCATTTAAAATGATACGCGATGATTTCTTCATTGCAACAATTATTATGATCATTTGATCATTTGCTGATGTGGGACTTGCATTGCGCGCGGCATAAATGAAAGAGAATCGCTAATAGTAAAACTATCGACTAATAATAATTGAAGAATGAAAAAACCGCACCAATGACATTAACAAATGAACAGACATCAAAAGTACTTACACCGATGCCAAATCATTCATATGCATGGCTCTAGAAAGTGAAAAAAGCCTTTCGCTCATATTATTGACCGAATACCATTCAAATTCAAAGTGATTTTTTTTTTTTTTTTTGATTTTTTTCGGCCAGAAGACAAGAAAAAGTGGGGACTTTTCTCCGGAACACATCGATTGTATTATTTCAAATAAAGACATATGAGTTGTACACATGATTTTATACGTGTGACTTGCATTTGACTTTATCGAAATTACAATGAATAATATGTGCTAGTCATAATACGCTTAGTGGCGAATACTGAACAATGCCAATAAGAAAATATTTTCTTCATTTCACTTCATTTGGATTTAATCATCTTGTTTCATCGGGTGTGGACATTATTGTCTAGTCTTCCCATTTTTATTAAGCAAAGACATACGAAAACAAAACAACAAAGAAGAAATGGAAGAGATAAAAAAGATCATGTTTAACATTTCGGTTGAATGCCCTTTTTCTGCGCGCACAGCAGCAGTAACAGCAGCACCGATGACGGCGGCATTGCATACATGATGTTCAACAACACGCACTTTGCCACGATCGTTCAAAAATCGGTTTAAGAATATCTAATTTTATTTAATCAACCAACTAAGAAGCGACTGTATGCACAATTCATTTGAAATAAACGAACTTATCTTTCTAAATCCACGAATCTCCCTTTGCCGCATTCCATAAATGAAGAGAGAGAAAATCCATTCTTACACAGTGCGTATTCCCGTCCTGTACACACTCACACACACAATGCTGTCGAATGAACATTTCTCCATGGTTCATATAATTATTTTTCATTATGTTTTCGTTGGTTCTTGGTGCATTTCGATGGCAACAACAGCAATGTTCAGAATATGCTTCTACGTGCATGCCACAGCAATCACATGCAGCAGTCAGCGCTTTTGAAAAGCAAGCAGCAAAAATGAAAGATGAGATGATACAGTGCAAACGAAGCAATAATATTCGCTCAACCCGTGCTCAAATGCAAAGAAGCGCGATAAAAATGCAACGTGCGCGGGCGAACAACAACATCTGATATCGTTTTGCGATGCACAAACCATCTGCATAACGCAAGGCGTAAAAAAGCGCATAGTTATGAATAATGGAGAACAAAATTGAAGGAAATATAAAATGTTCAAGTGGAGATTTTGCTGTGAGCAACTACTTTGAGCACATCCAGGAAATCGAAACATACATTAAACATTTAAGACACGTCATAAAGTATCACAGTAAGAGCTCCTTTAGAATAATGCCATCGATTTATATTAGTCATTATAATGAGAAGCATCTTCGGAATATTCGACAAGTCTTCTTCGTTTGTTTGATGATGGTGGTGAGCGATGCCTCGTTGAATAATAATGGATTGAATTAATCTCATTTTGGATTTGTAGAATCTCTTGAAACTTGACAATAAATTTATTTTGAACAGATTTATTTGGTTCTCGTAATACGAACATCGTCAATGAATGCTGATTCGAGCGTAACAATAATGCTAGTTAGAGAGTCCTGCATTGAATTTGATTACCTGATTTCGTGTCTTCAGGTAGAATTTTAAATAGAAAACAATTGACGCTAATGCTCATTGCGTTCTCCATTCTTTTGGATGAACATTTCCTATTTTAAAATGCCATAATTAGTGGAGTGGAATAAGCGGATATTCCGTGGCATTGGACACCATGTCACAATTGAAGGCACCACCGCTTTTCAATACTCGGCAAATTATGTTAAAAAACCAAATAAAGACCGTCTCTAAGCAATCATTTTGAATAACTCAATGAATACAAATCAGAAGTGATTGCTGAACAAATGAAAAAAAATCAATGTTAACTGATGGACAAATAGATGCCGAAGCCGTGCAAGAGACGGTGAAAGTTTGTGCTGTGAGAATGAACGGATTGTGTCGAATTAATATCGCTTCTTCGCTAGTGCTAAATGTAATAAAAGTTTGTAAAGCATTCTGATTTAGTCGTTTATCGTAAGTGATGATGCAAAACTATTAACTAACTTGTGTAAAGATTCGCTTGGTGAAATTTCGCCACTCGCCAGTTTAAATTGGCCATGCTCACTGCAACAGCACTTGATGTTTGCAAAGTTAACACACTCTCTCCCGTTCGTTTCCTTTCTTTTTGCTACGCGCATGGTTGGAATTACATTTTTGCTGTGTGCAATTCTGTCAAACAAATTAGGTGAATACTCAAGGAAAATAGTGAGTTTTAATGCTTATCGAGTTGCACCACTACGTGAGTCGCATTCTCAAAACCAACTATGCCATGCGGAAGAAAAAAGAAACAAGATAAAAAACTTCATTTTCCAACATTAACTTCTGTCTTCGTTTCAACAGACGCTTGTCGTTTTCCAGTCGGTTTGGTGAGAATGCATGGTCGTGTGCGCCAAACGAATGTCAATACGACGATGAACTCTCGCATGAAAAACAGATCAAAATGCCGAAAGAAAACAGAAAAAGATAAAAATGGCTTCATGAAACATACAATTTTTAACGGCCACCACATAATTTTATCTTTGTGGCAATTCAACAGCGGACATTAATTAGCGCAGAAACGAAGAAACAAAAACGGATATATACAAATTGGATGTATGTCTGTTGGCCACATCTTATTTATTGCATTGCAAAACCATCGTCGGTTTACTTCAATTGTGTGAAAGTGAACAAGAGACTCAAGAAATTAGAATTCGGTCAACAGAATCTCAGATGAATTTTGTATAACAGTTTGGGATGGAAAATAGAACACAAGCATATAAATTTTGGATTAAACCGATTCGACTGGTCGTTTATCATCACGGTTACAACGATGTGCTGTTCCTCACTCGGTACATCCATTAAAATTCAAATTTATTGTTCAGTCAGTGACCACTTTTGACATTTTTCGGATTGCAGCCATTTATAAATGGCAACGCAAGAAAATTGGTTTTATGTGACAAGAATTTCGTTGCGTACGAAAATCCGAAAAATCGGACACAACAATTAGCCGTTGAACACATTAATTTCACCCAGAGCACACACAATATTGTTCAACTCTGCGTGATCATAAGCGAATCAACGAAAATCCAACTGTAAAATTCACTTGATTTATTTCAACGCTGACTCAAGCAATTAATGCGAAAAAAATGTTGTTGTTTTCTGTGTGTTTGCATTTTAATTAAGTCTTTTATCCATTGTCCGTAGTTGAGCATTTGGCCAAAGGAAAAGTTGGAACAACACACATTTTAAACGAAGCGTATGAAAAAAATATGACCCCGTTCATCTATTCATAAAATTCATCTAAAAAGAAGCACACAACTGCTCTTCAATTGCCAGCATTCAAACACATTCAGAGCAGACCCGTAAAAGTATATCTTAATATCTCTAAATCTCCATCTCTATCTGCTTGTGCGTGAGGGATAGAACCAAACATGAGAAATTTACTAAATTGGCGTGCTTCTGTTCTTTTGGATTTTCAAGAATCTAGATAAAATCCATTGTAGTTTAAAGTTAATGTGTATGTTTTCGATGTTTCAAGTGACTCCTAAAAATTGCATTTCGATTGTTTGTTTTTGGCTTGTTATTTCTTTGTTTTCAACTGAAATGACTCACCAAATGATTACTTCGGTAATATGTGACAACATTAAAAACGAAATAAATTTTTCAGTTTGTGAGTAGATAAGTGATTTCTCGAAATTGGACATTAACACGCGTTACATTTTAAAGGTACGTTAACGAGGTCACTAGATAAAACGTCGACTTTACTAATTGGTCTCGCTTCCAATGCAATATGGCAAAACCGATGAATGAAATAATTAAAGTCGAGCCCGTATAATTGTATGACCACTTCTAATTGATCGTGAAAACCACGAACAATTCGACGCATCAAATGGTTCTGCTAGAAGAAAATAGAAATTCTGACCGAAAGGTTAATTTGTTGGGCTCAGCCCATAATTTATTATTTCAATGACTTTTCGAATAGATTGCATATTCTTCTGTTTAATGACGTAAATCTTTTGTAAACACATTCCTTCCAACAGTTTACATGGGCAAACACTTAAAATATTTCAATTTGTTCGGAGTCATGTTTCAATTTGCATCGTCTAAGATGTGTTAATTTGAGTCGTTCAATAATACGCCGAAAATAAATATGAATTCATAACCGTGATTTGATATAATTGATTTTCAATAACGGATATTATTCAAATTGATCGGGGCTCATTTAAATATTTATAGAGAGTTTGGAAGAATATTTGAAATCAAACTATGGCATGAATTAAAGTTCAATTGCTTCAATGACTCTCGAACACACAGTATGCGGGCGCAATCTCATTTCTCTTTTAACAAATTGAACCGGTGATAGAATAGTTATGTGTCTCAATTCAAACTGGCCCCAATGTGAAAGATTTAAACTGAACGATGTTTGAGAGTTTGATTTATCTGAATGATTTCAAGTATCTACTTATTTCAAAGCGTCCATTGGCCATATTGTTTCAATCACCACATCATGTAAACTAATTCATTAATTCGGTTCGGACTTGAGTGATCTCATTGATTATGATAATAATTAAAATCTTATTCTTTCTTCGAACTTTTTTTGCAAAAAAATGGCAACAGCTCCATTTGGCGCAGCTGTTTTTATTTACATTTTTTTAGCATAAGCAAGGTAACATATTTTTGGAAAATTATCTCGTTCAGAATTTTTCACAGTCAAATAAACAACACTGATTATAAGGGACAAAATGAAGCTCACTTTGAAATGACTTTAATCATTAAAATGAATACTTTATCGGAGGAATTAAATATATGAATACTATTAAATGTTTCACATTAAGTAATACGTGAATATAAATTCAGTTTTGAATATGCAAGTGACTTCCTACAATCGATATGACGTAACGTTTTGTTTAATCATGCAAAGCAGAATCTATTCATGCTTTCAATTGAATTCAGAATGTACTCAATTTATTTTTTAATTGAATGTAAACATCGGTTGTTTGCTCAGAGCCTATGCAAAGTGTTGAGACAGCAATATTCCGTCATTCGACCAAATATTCTTGGTTACACACTCATGTTTGTGTTGCGAGTGAGCAATTCACATTACTTCGTTTACCTGCCATTTAAGTTTCAGTTAACTGATCAACGTAAGCTCAAAATAAGTGAGTCACTTCGCTTCGAAAAAAAGGTAGATAAGAAATTCTAGTGGAAATTAAACACGATTGCTTACATACGCATGATAAATGAATTATGCCTATCTATGGCTACCTCTTCGACGCATGAATACGTTGGCTGGCTCCCATCCGATTATCTTATCACCGATAGGCAATCAACATCGCAGTCAACAACGCAGTGTTCATAGAAAATGAGTAAACACATCAACCGAGCCAACATTGTTAGCACAACGACAATTTTGCACACTCAGCGCATAAGCCAAAATGATATTGATTATCATTTATCAGTAATCGAATAGGAGTTCAATTACCATATTCTTCAGCCAAATAAAGAGTTTTTGGTCTTGGTTCCGAGAACCCGGTGCGTTACACTGCTGGAATCGTTTAGTGTCAAAGACCTTCTTTGGAAACTTCAATTTCTATTCTTCATACGTTACTTTTAAAAGATAAATTTCCAATTATGTCTGGAGATCGTATCTTTCCCATCCACCTGGGTTGTATTTGTGACTTATTAGAAGGCTAAATTATGGGGAAATGTGATTTAAAAGTGAAAATTATACTTATATCTCTTCAATGGAATTTCGCTGCTCTTCGTCGTGATCCATTAACTCCACTTAATTGCTGCGGTTAATGAGTTCTTTAGTTTGAACACCGAGACATTCTATTAAATGAAATCGGTGTCTTTCAGTCTTCACCGCCTACACGGAAAATGGTCGTGAATTCACTTTTCCATTGTTTTATTTCAGCGAAGGTTTCAGATCACTATTTTTGAACCAGCATAAAAACGTCATTTAATGAAAGAGAAATTTTTCGGAACAATCTAAAGTGCGCAGTTTTGTTATTGTCTTTCGAAAACTTTCCGTGTACATGATTTTTCAGCGAATTTATTTTGCTTTCCTTACATTCAACTATTCTGTCACTCGTGCCATTTTGTTGGAAATAGTTTTCCACCGTTTTTAGTATTTTGAATGCATCTCGGCAAATTGATTGTTTCTATTTCAGACTTTCTGGCCCCAAGTCTATCTCTTTATTGAATCTAATCAAGTTAAATGTGGTTCTAAAATAGGTCAAACATGAACTATGTGACACTTTTTCGGTTTCATATATCCCATTCTTCGCATCACCAGACAATGTATATACATTTATTGTCTATGAATAGACATAATATAGTCGATAATGTCAAAATTTTAGCTTAGCACACTGAACATAGCGTGCGAAAGTGTCACGAATCAACTGGAAAATTAAAAAGATCGAAAGAAAATCGATTAAATGCCGACGCTTAAGGCAAAAACCGAATCAATCAGCTTATGTAATAGCGACAAATTGAAGAATAAGAGTCATTGACATGGAATATGCACCTGAGATGCCAAATATGCGCTAATCGGGATTTCATCCCCAGTAATTATAATAACTCAAATATATTCCATTCCCAATTCAAAAATTAAACGTTTTTTTCAAACATTTCCAGTCCCAAACGGTGTGTTTTAATTCAGTGCGGTTCCTCAATTGATTTGTTTACATTCAAATCGCAAGTTGTCCACAGTTGAGCACGCAACACGCATGCCACCGCCATGAATGCATCACAGACGCTTGAATCTATTTATGCCGTGACATAATATCCGAGACAGCATTCGCTCAATCTACGGCTTTCTAATCTAATAAGAAAAGTGCAATATAATTCCTGGTTCGACTGAAAAATACCATTTTCCGGTATTCCAAGTGATGTTTTCAGTCGTGAGTATGCAGTATGCACTGAATATAGGAAGACGATCACATTGATTACAAACCGAGGTCGGCCACTTACAAGCATCTGCATTAACTGCCACATCAACAAATGCAATTGCATATGGAGATATAAATCATTAAATCGCTTTTCCCCCTTGATGCAGAAAAAAACACACTTAAGACGCATCACTTTCAAATCCTACGAAACGCTCGTTGTCTACATCACAAAAAATTAATGTCAAACGATGGGCCGAGCAGCAAGCGCAGCATATTATTTTCACAGATTGATTCGATAATCCCGCTTTGGACCCACGATCATCGACACGTTTTCCTTTCACTTCGCAATTATTATATTTACACCGATTAATTATTTAATTTTTAATTTGAATGAACCAGCGTCGTTTGGCAATGCTTTTAACATCGCTAATTATGTATATCAATGCCTTATCGATGGGAATTGACATCACCGGATTAAGCGCGTGCACGCGAAATTTCATGAAATTGAATCTCTTGAATTCGAATTAGTTGCCAATGAATAAATTGCAAATGAGAGTTGAAGTTTTAAAAGCGAAATACAGTCTTCCAAAAAGACAATTTATTTAATTGAATTTCATTTCATGAGATGCAAATTCGGTCTCTTTCCTCAACGAAAATGTTATTAAAAATGATGGCTTCATCACATTTTTTGTTTCTATAGTTTCGTGTTCGTTTTACGGAGAATGTTGGGCCAGTCTATCTGTCTGGAGGTTAAATACAAAATGAAGTCGGATGAGTTCATGTTCAATGCCCTTTTTCGAAGATACACAATCTTATCAATGACCAAATGATTATTTTCAGGTTTCAAATTTTTCCCAATGAAAACATTTCAATATTTGGAGCGAAAGTAGGGAGAAAAGTGTATAATTTATACAATTTAAAAGATGAACTGTAACAGAATCGACATCGCTACCGCAATATTTTATAAAATTTGTAAGCACCGTCTGTGACCGACTCACCGACTGTTTGATTCAATCGTCACAAATGTGTTTTTTCTTTCTATCTCCGGGTTTTTGCTTATTATCGCGGTATGCTCGTGTGTCGCCATAAATCTATTACTGCGTATTTCTACATGCACTCAACGGCTCGCCAATGGCGAGTTAGCGCGAAAGAATTGTACAATTTGCGGCGGATGGTTTTAAATAACACACACTTTTGCAATCGTTTGCATTTTTCACAGAGTATGAATAAAAACCTCTTCGAGCAGCAATAATTTTCAATATAAAATGTAATCATACCCAGATTTATACGAATGAAAAAAAATGAAAGATATTCAGTGTCATTCGCTCAACGAGGCATATTGTTTCCAAATCGGTTCGGAAAAAACTACAATTTTCTCAAGAGTTTGTCTCACCCAACCGAATTCCAATTCAAAAGCCGCTTAGTTATGAAATTGCATGAAAAATTATTTGAAATCCAATCATTGGATAACCACAAACCGATGAAAAAACACGCGCTGAATTCATTTCATAGATAAATAAACAATATCGATACACCGTATTTACTTTGTTAGCTCAAATTTGAACGTAATACCGTATTTTTTCGTTAATTGTTTCATTAAATTACAATAAATTAAAATAAATACGTTTTCGACAAGTGCATAGAGAAAAAATTACTCCCTATGCAAATGGACACACAGACAAAATCATACAATTATCATGAAAAGAACCAAAATTATTCGTTTGTTTGTTTTCGCTTTTAATGCGCGGGAAATTTGCAGGTTTGTGTATGTGTTTGAAATGCCACGAACGCGCAAAAAAAACACTATTGCCCATAGATGGTAAGTGATACCTCGTCGAATGACTTTGTATTGTTCGATTGCGCGAAGAGTTCGTATCACGTTTCCTCAAATCATCAAACCTTTACTTCAACCGTGTGCGCGCGCACACACTGGATTCAAATAAATATACTTATTATACTTTTTTTCTCGGTACACTTACCGTGTAACGCATTGTTATTTTCAAAAGAATGAGTTTTTTTACAGTAATTGAAACACCGTTTCAGTAGAGTAAAATGCGTTTTAAATACCAACGAAGGCTTCTGCTTAGGAACTCTTTCACTTTTCATATGAGTACAGCGTCAATTTCCTTATTATTCAATCTCAAGCGATTTTAAATTCATAGATTTTCCATACTTATAATAATTTGTTGATGGTTTTGTATATTTTTTGATTTAATTGTTTCACTATTCGTTCCAAAAACGAAAATTCGATTGAACAGTCGCGAAGCTAAAGCAGAGCACAAATATATTTAAATGAACGTTTAACGCACTAGAAAACGAAGCTAATAGCAATTTAATGCCTTCGTCTGTATTGAATAACACATTTAACCGACAATTTACCAATTCAGCGGAATAATTTCGTTCGTTCACCTACTGCGTATTTGGTCTTTGTTTGCATGTCATTCCAAATGGGTCTCTCGGTCTCTAATGTGCGATTTGTTTTGATATATAATTGAAATAATTTCGCGAGCAATTACTTTCAACTGGACACTTTTTGTGCGTTTGATTTGTTTATTGACGTGTTCTCCGGAGGAAAATGTAATCAAACTAATTGTTGACGCCTAAAAGTATCAATTGGATAGACTATTGACGCGATTCGAGTGACTCAACAGCATTTTAGTGTTAGATATATTCGATGATTGACCGTCTGGCTGACGAGTGTATGTAGCAGCAGTTTTCACGGAAAAATGAAAAAAATCTGCAATTAGTGCACCTCTTCGTGATTGACGTATTCATCCAAAGTGACGTGTTAAATTGGCAATACGAGCAAATATCCAAAAAAATTCCAATTGTTCAGATGCACATAACTAATTTAACGTATTGGCAAACGTGCATGAGCCTATAAGAATACATTACTCAGGATTTTTTAATGTTTTGATCTATTCATTTTGAAAACGATTGTCAATCTTTTGCAAATGGATCTTCGGCTTATCAGAACTATTGAGTTTTGGAAGAATTTTGCAACGACGTTTGATAAGTCATTGAATGAGATTAATATTTTGAGCTGAAGCGGATGTCTGAAAAGCCTCGACGAGGCGATCGATTGATAAAGAGGCTGATATTCTGAACTAGAAGAAGTAAAAAAGATGATAATCGAGAGCAACAGACATTATTTCCTTATTAATAGGCGTTAAATGACGCAAAAATACGATATCATCAGGGATGATTTATTTAAATTACCTTTCGATATTTTTGCAAGCATTTTATAGCATAAATTATTTGAATCAATTAAAATTGTAATTCATGAATAAAGCGCATAAATCTTTAACTTTGAAATATGAGAATCATCAAGTTGTGAAAAATAATTATCTTGGGAGACGTGATACTGTTATGTAAATGCTGGATATATAATTTTAAAATGTTGTAAAAAGCACAAAGAGGCTCTGACATAATCATAGACGCATAAATGTTCTTCATCATACGGGATTTCGTTCCTCTCATGCAACAATGGAACACAGGGGAAACCGCTTGGAATTAATATGCACCGCAAATAGGCGTTTAGCAGCAGCAGAGGGGAAAAAACAGAAAAGAATGATAGCTCATCGATGCAATGAAGAGATGAAAACAGATTTATAATTACAAACAAATTATATGCGTTCTTTATTATCATAGTTTATGTAGACTTTTATTGCAAAACTATCGTCAAGTGTGTATTTTTAATGCAAACTTTGTTGAATGCTAGACTTTAAACACAATAAAATGCACAATTACAATGTGAACAGAGTTTGAACACGATCGTTGCGTAATCGCACGCAAAATTACAAGCTATGTATAGTTAAGTCACTAGTTTACCATTTAAAGCTTCAAATCGACACAAAGCAAGCATTTCTTTTCGCTAAGGTCAGTCAGAATCGACAATACACTAATTTAAAAGCGTAACATGTTAACATTGACTGCGTTCTGTTTTGGAAAGTCATTCAAGAAAAATAGTTTGCTTTTTTCGGCAGATATTCATTCCGAAAAAGTAGACTGTATCTTTTACATCGCTACTTCTTTTATCGCACACTTATTTTGAAATATGAAAATAGCCACAATCATATACTATGTGTTTCCTTACTTCCGCATGTACTGCGTTTGTGTACTATTTGATTTGGTCGAAAGCAGCAACCACATTCTGATTGAGTGAGCGTAGCTAAGCGCACTCATAGGCTCCAAAAACGACTTGCTATGCCATTATGAAGACACAATCAATTACTATTATAATGGGCAACTGGTGTTAAATAAAAGCAATTTTCGCCGAGAAAACGTGTAATTTTTTCGTGTTGACTTTTGAAGCAGAGAAAGAGAAATATGTGCAGAAGAGCCGCCGACCAAATCCATTTCATTGCATGATTTTGGCAACCTCATAGAAAATACAGCATTGTGAAGCAAAAAGGATATACTTTACAGGCGTAACTCTCGTAAAAATCAATGAAAACATTGAGATCTGACTGCCAAATTTGGATTATTATGAAGATGAACATTGTGATAGTTTCATAATTATAATTTATCGCGTGCCTGAGATTTATCGGAATTAATAATTACGTGTGATTGCATAACGTTTCAGGTGATTAAAATTGTAAATGAAAACTGGTAGTAAGAAGTGCGATAATTTATATTTTTCTCATCATCTGAAAAAAGAATTATCTTTGCCAGTTGAGTTCCAAGCACCTGTGCAAAGCGTGCTTAATAATTGAAAGCCTTTGCACCTAGTTTTCGATTCCAAAATGTGTGACGTCTGTTCTGTAGATTAATTCAATGCCACCAAATATTTTAGTTTTGCATGATCTAAGCAGACTGCGATGCAATGAAATTTGCATTGAGTTTCAAGAGAGAGAGAGAGAGAGAGAGAGAGAGAGACTTATGTTTCGGCAGCATTATCAATCATTTTTAATGGCTGAAATTAAAATAACCGAAAATGTGAGAAAGCCGTAATTTGACGAGTTTGTACGTACTAAATGTGTCTGACATGAATATATATGTCGTCACTATAGCAACAGTATTTCGTTTTCCATTGAAAATTCAACGAAAACAAGTAGAGTCGATTTTCGACTAGCCGAGAACAATAGATATGACGACCTACCACAAGCGAACGAACATTCAAGTGCATACTAGTTTGTATCGATCAAACAAACGCAAATTCCGATGTGTCGGAATGTGAGATGATTGCTTCTATTCATTTTGAAAGTAAACCTTATTGCCTCAGTCTTCCTCCAAAGCCTGATACATTTGATTTGTTTTTTTTGTTTATTTCCAGAATGTCAGTCTCTCTAAAAATTCGATCGAGATTAAGTTCGGTTGGTGACAGTGCACCGCCAAGTGAATCATCGGACGGATCAACGTCGGAAACATTTGAGCAAGGCCCGGACTGGCACCAAACAGACCAACAACAAATCATGGCCAGCGATTCAATTTACTCGAATTCATCCGATATTCACATGCTTAGCCCAGACAATCCAGATATGGGAGGTGCAATCAGTGATAATGAACGCGTTCAAGTTGAAAGTTTTTTCAGTGGTCTTGGAACGGAGGTAGGTCAATTCAAGTGCAAGCGATTCTGTCAGCACGCGTTGCGTTCAACCAATATTTGTCATCGTAATTTAGCATAGGGCGCGTGAGAATCAAACCGGAAACAATATGATTCATTGTCTGAAATAATAATATAAGATAATAAGGCGAATGAATTTCTTATGAATTTTACACATAAATTGATGTGTTCTATACTAGTTCTGTCAGGTTTTACATCCACATACAATATTCAACACACGTAAGCCCATACAATGTGTCATCTGTTGTGAATTTCGCACATCCATTAACAAGAGCCGAGAATTATTTACACGTTGTCGACTTCTATTATCGCCTTATTCGCCATCTCTTTCAATCATCTTTCTGTATGTCGATTATCTTGTTGTTTTTACCGAGACTTCAATATTATATTTTAAAAAACATATTATTATTTGATGAACTCATCGTTGAGTTGACTCAAATATTTCCGTACAAGGTGTGTAGCAAATATGAGCCTATTAAATTGAAATCAACTAGAACGGAGAGTGTTGATGCCGAGAATTGATGTATGTGTTTTTTTGACTTAGAAATGCGAATTCACGGTCTTACCCGATAACAATCTCTTGAAATACAGCAGTACAATAACTGTACTATTTCATCAGCTGGAAAAAAAGTTTATGGTGAATGACGCGTGTGCCAGCGCTTACACAATGACTTCAATTGTTGTTGCTTCGCATTTTACTTTGGATGGAAAAAAACATTATTTTCTTAATAATAAATAAGGTTCGTTCCATTGTTCACACCTAATATTCATTCACAAGCCCGTATCAAATTTGAAAATCTTTCCAATTGTAAAATGAGTTAACGGCATTTAATCAAGCTATTGGTTTAGATTTAAAAGATCTCGAATGTGCTCGAATTTCGAATGGAAATGTATCGAGCGCGAAATAAATTTAAGATACAAAATTCGCGCACAAAATGCTGGGATGCACTGCTCAAATATAGCATGAAATGTAATCACGTTCGCTGATAAACGAAATATAGCCTAGAAACGGCTTCATTCAATTCAAAGAGATCAATGTGATACACGAAATGAGTCACACACTCCACCGCATCAAGATTATCGCTGAAAATGAAAACAAGATAATTTATCTATTGGATGAACAACGCATGCTGAATGAAGTACAATTTACAACGGCATGTGTTGGCCAAAACTTTGCGATTGCATACATTCAGGCGAATTTGGAAATAATGTTACTTTTGCTTTTACACTTTCAGGTCTATGTCTGTCCATCACTGGCCAACTTGTACGAGAATGTAAATAAAAGTGATTGGCGCTTGAAATACACGGGCGTTCCGGTTTTATTGCATGACAAGGGATCAGCACGTTCACGTGCCGTACCGCGGGTCACTTTCATATTAGCCGAACGCGGTTCGTGTTTTGCACTTTGGCAAGATACCATCGACAATTTGTCAGCATATCGCGTTGCTGGACCATCGTTTCACACAATGTGCTTATCAAGCGGTAAGTGTTTAGCTAATCAAGCATTTATCAATTGACGATCAACTTTGGATGGCACATTTTGCTAAAATCTATTTGGAATTCTATTTATTTGTATTCAGATCATACCAAAGTAATCGGATTCAGTTTCGATTCAAATGAAGCGGCTCAAGAAATATGGACCGGCATCGAACGACTGATTAGCGACCCAGAGAATATATCATTAAGTGTTCCTGGACGCAAACGTAAGCAACAAAAACGCCCGAAACCAGCACCTTTGCCGCTAAAATCGCAAATATCGCAACCGTGCCAGTTTTCACATGTGACCAGTGTCACAACCAACGATACAAATCGATACTTTAGTTTACAAGCGTTTGTTGGCCAATCGCTCAACCATAGAGAGCATTAAAACAGCCCCTTCGAAATCATCTCATATTTTGATCAAACGACAGCGTTCTACAAATTCATGTGCATCGATTTTGGAATTATAAACGCATTTGATTTCGTTTATCATCGATGAACTCGTTAATGATGATCAATTAATGAATTAAATTTTATGCCATAAAATGTAATCGATTTTTGTTGCTAAGTTTTAATTTTTAAGAAATTTAGAATTAGTCATCCAGACATAGACCGTTAAATACAAATTATTTTCAATAAAGAAAGAGAGATGATTGTTGTTTAATTCTGAAAATAAAGTGAATCGGGGCTTCGCCTCCTCCAAGTCCAAGGGCTCAGCTGTTTTATTGAGCTGGCTCAGTGAATATAACAAACATACATATGTAGGGCTGAGAGTAAAAGCGGTTAAAAACATATTATCTCCTGCTCACACCAAGGGAAATTCTCGTAAGCGTGAGCATGACGTAAGATGTTTTTAACCGTTTTTACTCTCAGCCCACATCAGACATATGTAACACAACGAAAACCAAATGTCAAACTTACTCTCACGTTTATTATTCACTGAACCAGCTCAATAACAGCTAAACTGTCAGTTTATGGAGATCCCACTTCCAGGCACAACACAAGTTATAACTACGCATCGATGGCTTCGATTTTTTCCATAAATTCACTCAAGATCGCACGTTCAGTATTCCGATTTTGATTCTCCAGGTTTCACTATTAATTTTGAAGTAGAATGTACAACAAATCCATTCGAAAACATGTATTAAGTAAATACTCATGCCTCATAAAAATTGAGAGTAAGAAAACTTGAAAAGGAAACACTTTGAATGAAATGAAATATGCAGTGAATATTCGTACTTTTAGCAAACAATGCATGTTATTTTATAGATTAACCTGTGATAAAATTAACTATTGAATTCATTTAAAATTTTATTCGAAGAACGCGTTGAACTCAATTTACAACATTTTCACAATAGTTACAAAGTCAACACACTTACAATTTTTTAAATCGCTTCGTTATTCAAACTTTTCTTTCGATTGTCTCAAAGATAAAGATCTATTAGAATTTTAACCTACTCCATTTTTTACTTTTCCGTGAACACCACTGTGTGTAATAAAAGTATTGCGATCGGTCGAAGGAGGAGTCGAATCAAAAATGGGCTGTTTTTCTATATAATTAAGAAAAATTTGTATGGGGACTATGTATAGTTCGTATTGTATCGAATTGAAACTTTCAGAATAATATTTTTTTATGGAAAAAATAATTCGTACAAAATATCAAGTCATTCCGATGAGATTTAGGACTACCTCCCCTGCAAAATTTTCGTATTTCTGGGTCTCTTCGGGGTCGAATCGAAAAATTTGTATGGTGATGTTCAATGACAGCTCAGTTTATGGCTACTTCCCCAGGCACAGGTTTTTAGAGCAAAGTAATAATTCAAAGTGAACCAAAGAATCGAAATATGCTGTTCAGCTCGCGCTGCGTCTCTCAATCAGCAGGCTGAGCAGCATATTTCGATGTTTTAGTGAACATCAAGAATAGCTAATAGTTTCCGTCTCGCTATTGGTGAGTTTGAACAAAATAACAATACCAATAAATTCGCAAACATGGCTCGGCTGATCCGTAGTAATAATTTATCCTAAATCTCATCGTAATGACTTAAAATTTGGTGTGACATATTCTCAAAGTTAAATGATGATACGATAAGAAATAAACTTAACCTGTGAACCCTTACACTGTCGAGAAATGTGCGGAAAATTTAGTTTTACGTATGTAAGGCCATTTATTTTTATTTGATTTTCGAAGTTTTTACAGTCAAAGACGTAATTTTTTTTGTATAATCATATATTAATAGTAAGTTCAATTAAAATCACTACTTCCTGCAGTCATTTCTAACATTGGTCCACAACAAGAAACCACACGTACCTTTGAGATTTAAAACAAAAACAAATTATATGAATGTTCGCTGCTATTTTTATGATCCAATGGCTAGAATATCAATGAAGTTTCACGGAATTTAAATATTATAATCGAAAATTCAGAGTAAACTTAATAAAGAAAATTCGTGTTAATATATGTATTAAAATTGTGCATTTTTTTTAATGGAAGAGTCTTCGTCCGCTTCGATTGCCGCATTTTTTGTATAATTTTAGGGATTTATCTGAGTTTGCTTTTGTAAAGTTAATATTATAAACACAGCGAATAGATTGAGGTGCTTTTGCTCCTATTTTGGTGTTGAAAGCTCCGTTTGAGGAGTAAACGTTCCGATTACTGTGAAGTTCAGAGTAGACTTACTATTTTGATTGTTTTTGTGTTCGTTAATATCTAAAATTCACGTTTCTACTTTACTAGGCGCAAAAAACGACTTCACTTAATCTGTGTACATGGTTAACAATAAAATGTTTATAATTATTATTCAGCAAACATAGAAAAACCCCTGAAATGTATTTTATATAGAAAACTTTGTGCAATTGATAGGTTTTTTCCAGTGTTTGGATTCAGCTTCATTGCTTCGCGCATCTCTCGTCGTCCGGATCGGAGCACTTGCTCTCCAAAGTCACAGTTTTTGGTGGTAGCTTCAATGTATCACCCAATCATCTTGATCTGGCATACACCATTCGCACACTTTGAAACGATGTTATTGAGTCCTTATGTCGATAAGTCTGAATCATCTAACGAATAGCTGTGATGTTCTCGCTTCATCGACTCATCTTACGACATTGTGTGACACCAACAAGCATTTATAGACCATTAATGCCTTTCAGCGTCTGGTCTGTTTTTTAACGAAACGTTAAGAATCCTACACTTCTATAAATACTTCTCCACAAATCCCGATCGAGAGCCAAGTTTAGAGCCATATAGAATAGTTGGTCAGAACGGGTCAATATGCATCAAAATCTTTGTTTCTCTACTCAAATCACATTATATAAAACTTGTGATCTCAGTTGCGTTGCAACCTCATTTCCATTGATTTTCGCTTTTGTACTCGTCAAGACGTTTCCAACGGTATATCGATCATCAAAATCAGACAAACCGTTTAAAAGTTATGACAGATCGAAATTTTCCTTTATAGCTCCCATGATGATGATTTGGTATATTTATTTGTTCAATGTTCAACTTCGAATTCGTATCTTTTTTTTCGTGTAGCTGCTCTGTATGTTATGTTCTGCGCAATAGAAAAATGATTATTTATTCATAATTCATTTATTATTACACCGCCAAAAACTGACTGGCTATTGCAGTACAGGGAAGAACAGAGCATAATTGATTACAAATTAAAATGAATGGAAAATGAATGAGAATAAAATTTATCTCGAGAAAAAGCTTTCAAAATGAAAAATTATCAATTCTACCGGAAAGAAGAATGCAATTAAACAGAATTAAGTAACAAGAAATGGATCAAAGCATTCGACTGCATTCCCAGATCTATGTTGTGGTCAGTCTTGGCCGATTATGGTGTGAATGGCTATCTTCTCAACGCGATTCAAAGTTTGTACGCAAACAGCAAAGCAGCAGTAAGAGTGGATGGAGATTTGAGTGAATGGTTTAAAGTAAGTAATGGTCTGCGACAGGGGTGTAAATACAATTTCACCTCTTCTATTCATTATTTATATGGACAAGCTGATCGAATCAGCCAAATCTCTCTGCATTGGCTTACGCAGATGACCTGGTACTATTTGGAAATTCTGAAGGTGAGAAAAGGCAAAGGAAATGTCCCTCACTCTCTGCAGCTCTGCCACAGTAGTCGCAGTCTGGATCATCTCTAATTCCAATTTTTTTTAGGTGTTCGTTCAACCTAATATGGCCAGTGATGATTGAGATAGTAAAGCTCATATCCATCTTGTCGAGGGTGAGCAATTCATTTGCAAAATTCTTTTTCGGTGTTTCGATGAACTCTTTAGTGTGAGGTGTTGGCAGCTTGCCACTTCTCTCTCATACACTCATCGACCCAAGAATCGCAGATTAATCTGCATTTTCTATCTTTCCACGCGAGGAAGGGTTCTAGGCCTGGTGTAGGGTTCGAGGCTCCTCCCTTGACAAGCAAATCGGCTCTGCGATTTCCTTCACACCCGGAGTGTCCTTTTACCCATATTAGTGTTTGGATGCAGTTCATTACTAGCTTTGATTCAATTTTATATCTGCTAATGGCTTTTAGAGCCCCTAGGCTTTCGCTATAAATTTAAATCGAGGAGTTGCCGGCATTTTCAGTGGCTATCTCGCATACGCATACATGTATTGCGCTAGTTCGGCTTGTGCTTTATCTGTTTGCTTTCCCAGATATCCGCACACTTCTCTCCCGCCATTTGCATGGTAAATCCCATAGCCAGAGCTATGATTGTTCACCGAAGCATCAGTGAACCATTTTTCAATGTGTGGATCAGATTCCTCCTCATCACCTCTATCGTTTTCCTCCAGCCTAACGCTGAATGGTCTACCGATGATGTATGAAGGGGGGCATCTATCCACGTGCGCTTCTAGGGTTAGTTCCAGGTTGTTCAACTCATGTAGTACAGATCCATGACCCTGCTTCCAGTTGCATTTTTGTATAATACATTCCATGAACCTTGAACATGCGTGCCTCGGCTTGAATGTAAATATCAGGCATGAGGTTTTGTATAGAAATACTATACTACTGTGATCAAAAAGTAAGGTGAATTTGGTTATAAAATGCAAATTCTTCATTTATTCTTCCAAATCAATTTCATCCCCTTCAAAGTAATCCCCGTCCGATAAAACGCACTTTTCCCAACGCTTTTTCCAGTCCTCGAAATAGTCGGAATAGTCTTTTTCTGGTATACCCTTCAGGCCTTCTTCGATTCGGTTTTTATCTCCTCAATCGTGTCAAAACGGCGTCCCCGCATTGGCCTTCTGAGTTTGCTGAATAGCCAGAAGTCGCACGGAGCCAAATCAGGCGAATACGGTGGTTGCGGAACGATATGAGTCGAGTTCTTGGCAAAAAAGTCGCGCAGAACCAATGCAGTATGACATGGTGCATTATCGTGATGAAGGAACCAAGAGTTGTTCGCCCATAATTCCGGCCGTTTCAGACGAATAGCTTCACGCAAACGACGCATAACGCTTGCTAATTGTCAATCGACGACTTTCAAGCACCAAATCTTTGATTTTTTGGACGTGGCCCTTGTCGGTAGACGTTGATGGCCGTCCAAAGCGCGGTTCGTCTTCAACGCGTTCTCGGCCCGCTTTGAACTCGTTGTACCACTTATACACGTTTTTTTGTGCCATAGTTTGATCACCAAAGGCCTTCCGCAACATTTTCAACGTGTCAAGAATATTCGTTCCGCAAACAAAATTTGATGCAAGTTCTTTGCTCAACAAAATCACCCATTGTAAAAATCGAAAAATTCACTTTTGGTTGTTTACAAAAACACGTGTAATTCGGAGATAATTAAACCTTTTGACTAACAGACGCTTGGCGAATGTCATAGACAGTCCTACCAACGTAGGAAAAATACATTTACCTGCCTTCCAAATGCCCGGGAGTTTTAAATGACGATTTCACCTTACTTTTTGATCACAGTAGTATATAAATATTTCTATGCAAATATCTATACACAATATATATAGAGTATATTTGTCGCTTCTCAACAGACACGTTGCACGCGCGCCGTCAAACATGCGAGTGTCACATACGGCGAGAACGATGAGTAATTATTCAATGAGCATATGTGCAATGGAACATTCAAAGATTAAATTAATAAAAAAGATTTTTGCAGTCTCAAAATAATAGCTCATCATAATTATGAGGGGATATGAATGGTGTGATGAAACTCAAAACTTGGCTCTCGATCGGGTATATCGCATGGTTCTATCGTATTGCAGACACAAACCCAAAAAACACTTTTTCATGCTCAATTGATCGATCGGTGCTCGAGTTTGCGTCAGTGCTTCGGGCTCAGACGTGAGCTGTTTATATAAAGCGAATTGAATCAATTGAGAAGAGTCGGATTCACTCCAGATCACGTGCCTTTTGCAACAAATCCCATTGATTTCACATTGTGATTTTATTATTACGACAAGAATGCACCCTAATCCAAAACCGATTCATGGCCATTTGTATTTTCCTTTTCTTACTTTTCCGCACATACCACTGTGTGTGGTAAAAGTATTGCGAGCGGTCCAAAAAATTCAAAACGCTCGGAATAAGTTTTCTATGCGTTTTGAACCTAGAAAAAACGATTGCGACCATTCCCGGGGCAATTTATTGTCCGTGTGTGGTACGTTGTCCGTTGTCCGTTGTCCGTTGTACGTTGTCCGTTGTACGTTGTCTGTTGTACGTTGTCTGTTGTACGTTGTCCGTTGTACGTTGTCCGTTGTACGTTGTCCGTTGTACGTTGTCCGTTGTACGTTGTCCGTTGTACGTTGTCTGTTGTACGTTGTCTGTTGTACGTTGTCCGTTGTACGTTGTCCGTTGTACGTTGTCCGTTGTCCGTTGTCCGTTGTCCGTTGTCCGTTGTCCGTTGTACGTTGTCTGTTGTACGTTGTCTGTTGTACGTTGTCCGTTGTACGTTGTCCGTTGTACGTTGTCTGTTGTACGTTGTCTGTTGTACGTTGTCCGTTGTACGTTGTCCGTTGTCCGTTGTACGTTGTCCGTTGTACGTTGTCTGTTGTACGTTGTCTGTTGTCCGTTGTACGTTGTCCGTTGTCCGTTGTACGTTGTCCGTTGTACGTTGTCTGTTGTACGTTGTCCGTTGTACGTTGTCCGTTGTACGTTGTCTGTTGTACGTTGTCTGTTGTACGTTGTCCGTTGTACGTTGTCCGTTGTCTGTTGTACGTTGTCCGTTGTACGTTGTCCGTTGTACGTTGTCCGTTGTACGTTGTCCGTTGTCCGTTGTACGTTGTCCGTTGTCCGTTGTACGTTGTCTGTTGTACGTTGTCTGTTGTACGTTGTCCGTTGTACGTTGTCCGTTGTACGTTGTCTGTTGTACGTTGTCTGTTGTACGTTGTCCGTTGTACGTTGTCCGTTGTACGTTGTCCGTTGTCCGTTGTACGTTGTCCGTTGTACGTTGTCTGTTGTACGTTGTCCGTTGTACGTTGTCCGTTGTACGTTGTCCGTTGTCCGTTGTCCGTTGTCCGTTGTCCGTTGTACGTTGTCCGTTGTACGTTGTCTGTTGTACGTTGTACGTTGTCTGTTGTACGTTGTCCGTTGTACGTTGTCCGTTGTACGTTGTCCGTTGTCCGTTGTCCGTTGTCCGTTGTACGTTGTCCGTTGTACGTTGTCCGTTGTACGTTGTCCGTTGTACGTTGTCCGTTGTACGTTGTCCGTTGTACGTTGTCCGTTGTACGTTGTCCGTTGTACATTGTCCGTTGTACGTTGTCCGTTGTACGTTGTCCGTTGTCCGTTGTACGCAAAAATTTGTTAACACGATAACTCAAAAAATTGATTTTAGAATTGAACAAAAATTTACACACACATTTGTCTTCATTAGGAATAGAAACCTATTAATTTTCAGCCTAATCAGATAATTTTATCAAGTAGCTCTAGTGGAGTGGAATCAAAAAATGGGCTGTTTTTCAATATAATTACGAAAAATTTATATGGGGACTATGACTATTTCGCATTGTATCATTATGAAACTTTCAGAATATTATTTTTTTATGAAAAAAATGAGGCATGCAAAATTTACTACCTCCCCTGCAAAATTTCGGATTTTTGGAGTCTTTTCGGGGTCAAAACTGAAAAATTGTATGGCGGCTATCTTAAGTTCACATTGTTTCCTATTGGAATTGTCAGAATGTTATTTTCTATGTTTTTCAAGTCATTCTGATGAGATTTAAGACCAGCTCCTTCACAAAATTTTCAAATTTCGGGGTCAATATTCAAATCAATAAATTGGATGAAGTATTTGTGATTTTCTAATCTGTGTTTTTTCATCAGTTTGAATGCTCATGCTGTTACCGAAAGTTATACTGTTATACATAACATAAATGTAGGCCCATATCTATCGTTGGCATGAATTGAAAGTTCACATCAGAGTGAACTAATTCGCAATTGTTATTACCAATTCAAAAATAGAGAACGTTGAAGTAAGAATTAGGAACTGAGATGTTTATTTGTTTTTATATTAAAATTTAAATTTAAATCACATGATGTGTAATGACTCGAAATTCGATCTCATCGTAATGACTTCAAATTTTCTGTGATTTATTCTCAAAGTTGCATGATGATTCGATAAGGAATAAACATAAATCCAATACAAATGAGTAGCAATCAATGAAAAATGCGTAAGCCCGAACAATTTCGGGAAATGTGCGGAAAAGTTATGATAGTTTTACGTACGTAAGACCATTTATTTTTTGATTTGCTATCACATACACAGCAAAACTCTCTTTCATTGTACGTTGCCGTATCAGTGATGCTGATTATAGAAAAATTAATCGCATGCATAAGCTACTAATTATGCGACAACTGATGCGATTTTGAGCACAGAGCTGTATTTGTATTCCATTTCTATGTATTCATCAGGATCCGTCGAAAACACATAGTGTCATTGGGGCCCATAGCTTTCGCTGCAAACAATGTATGTATATTCAAAGAAGAAACAATAAATACTGATAATAATGTATGCATAATTCTTAATCGAATCAAGCAAAATGCGGACAATTTCGTTGTATGAATGTAAGACTCTTTAATTTGGCTCAAAACTTCAAGATTTGAATACATTATAATGAATATTCGAGGTTTTGGATGTTTCATCATTCGAAATATATGACTCGAAAACTGTTTAAATACCCATACTTTGATGCCAACGAGTCAGTATCATTCGACACCCCTAGCAACATGCAATTTTTAACAGCAGCTTTTTGTTTATTAGTCATCAATTTCATGTATGACGTAAGTATTTATAAAGTAGTAATAATTTATAAAAGCTTAGTTCACAGTTTCGTCTCCGATTTTCTTTTTTCTATTCATTATTTTCCTGAAAAATCTAAACATTATTCTCTTTAGTTTAATTATTAGCGATTTTTTTCGTCAGATAATAATTTTAAGCTCAAATTTATAATGGATTTTGTTCTCAGTTTATTTGTTTTGCATTACAGAATCAGATTCATGTTTCTGGCAAGGAACGTCAAAACGCACTGTTTACCAACCCATGTAAAAACAAAAAATTCATTTCCACTGTCAAAGAATATAATAATACTTTGACACATGTTCTCCCGATTATCACCGAAAAAATTCATAGCGCTGAAAATCCAGACCAAGATACTTTAGTTGCAATAGAAAGCCTGCCAATATTTCTACCTGTTATACAATCTGCTCTTGAACACTTTATAAAAGTGTTTGCTATTTGGGGGGAATGTTGCTTCAAATTTGAAGAATATCATATTCATAGATTTGAATCAGCTCATACAAATGGGAAGCTGGATATTTTGGAAGCCATAAAAGTGCCACTTAAAGAGAAGGTTGAAAAAGACTTCGACAGTTTGTTTGAATTGATGAAGTTATTTAAGGTTGAACTGAAAAGGGCCGCAACTGCTTTTGGATCCTTCATTCAAATGTCCAAAACAAAAATTGAAGCGGATTTTCTACGAAAGTGGCCCGATGCAGTGAGAAAGATAGAAGATGAGCGTAATAAACTTGTTGAATTGATGTTTGATGACGATCATGATATAGGTGAAAAATGCTTGGATGATTTGGATGTTTTCAAATCTGCATGTAAAAGATACATTGATGGGAAAAAGACCAAAAGAGCATAAAAATGTTATCATCAAAAATGCAGATATTATTAAAAATTCTTGCAAACATAAGATTTACTATATAATATATCAACTGAATAAAAATACAACAACAAAAATTGTTTTTTGATCATTAAATCCTTTCAGTGTGCGGCCTGTTTTACGAAACAGATTTCATCACACAATTAATGGACCACCTCATTCTAAACTGATTTAACCGAATCTAGATAACGTCTACGTGCACGTAGATAGACCGTGGTCTATCCCTAACCCAGTCTGGATTTCTCATTTATTCTCACTGATACTGAGGATGAGGATTTTACTGAAGAGTGAAATTCCTCCTCTGAGAAGAAAAATATATTTTTTCATTCAAATTATTGATATTAAAATGATTGCAATCAAACCATTGTTCTGAAGATTGGCCCGTGAATCAACATCTTTGTTCCTGTGCTCAATTCACGTTTATTGAAAACTTGCGACCTGAGTTGCGCTACTACCTTATTTCTATTGACCCTACGCTGTTCCAAATCTTTAATAATTTTTCGAAAAAATGCAACCCAAATATTTGAATTTGGAAACTTGTTCCAAGATGCCATTCAATGTGCAATAAAATGTTCAGTTGAAACGCAAGTCATTTGAAAACAATGTTAGAAATTCATTCATTCATTCATTCATTATTCAGTATTTATAGACCAAATTGTGTACCGTTAGGTGTGTTCAGTCTTTTTTCGTATTCCATGAATGCCACCAGCATTAGAACTATTATTCGAATACATTGATGAGAGGCTTGCAGGGCACGACTGCACCGCATTCGAATGCTCGAGCCCATGAATGGCTACTACCTTTTTTGCGGTGGTGTATTGAATATTGAAATACCCAATAACACATCCTTAGCGTTAAGGTAGTCAATTTACGTGTGTCTGTGCTAATTCAAAATCCTCTTTGTGCACACACACGGGACCGACGGCTTAAAGTGTCCTCCGAAACACTTCGTGAGTCGAACATCACTGTTTTTTTATGTGTTAGTTTGTCTCCCATCAATATATCACTGTTATTGGCAATGATAAAATTGATAGAAAATCAAACGGCCGCTAGTGAGACTCGAACCCACGTCCCCATGCTTGCAAAGCGGGCACGCTAACCACAGCTGGTAGGTGTTTACAAATCAGAATAAATGGTCTTACGTACGTAAAACTAACTTTTCCGCACATTTCCCGAAATTGTTCGGGCTTACGCATTTTTCATTGACTGCTACTCATTTGTATTGGATTTATGTTTATTTCTTATCGAATCATCATGCAACTTTGAGAATAAATCACAGAAAATTTGAAGTCATTACGATGAGATCGAATTTCGAGTCATTACACATCATGTGATTTAAATTTAAATTCTAATACAAAAACAAATAAACATCTCAGTTCCTAATTCTTACTTCAACGTTCTCTATTTTTGAATTGGTAATAAAAATTACGAATTAGTTCACTCTGATGTGAACTTACAATTCATGCCAACGATAGATATGGGCCTACATTTATGTTATGTATAACAGTATAACTTTCGGTAACAGCATGAGCATTCAAACTGATGAAAAAACACAGATTAGAAAATCACAAATACTTCATCCAATTTATTGATTTGAATATTGACCCCGAAATTTGAAAATTTTGTGAAGGAGCTGGTCTTAAATCTCATCAGAATGACTTGAAAAACATAGAAAATAACATTCTGACAATTCCAATAGGAAACAATGTGAACTTAAGATAGCCGCCATACAATTTTTCAGTTTTGACCCCGAAAAGACACCAAAAATCTGAAATTTTGCAGGGGAGGTAGTTTTAAATCTAGTCAGAATGACTTGAAATTTTGCACGACTCATTTGTTTCATAAAAAAATAATATATTCAAAGTTTCAATTCGTTACAACGTAAACTTGAGATAGCTGCCTTACAAATTTTTCGTTTCGACCCCGAGAAGACCCCGAAAATCGAACATTTTACAGGGGAGGTAGTCCTGAATCTCATTGGAATGACTTGAAATTTTGCATGCCTCATTTTTTTCATAAAAAAATAATATTCTGAAAGTTTCATAATGATACAATGCGAAATAGTCATAGTCCCCATACAAATTTTTCGTAATTATATTGAAAAACAGCCCATTTTTTGATTCCACTCCACTAGAGCTACTAGATAAAATTATCTGATTAGGCTGAAAATTAATAGGTTTCTATTCCTAATGAAGACAAATGTGTGTGTAAATTTTTGTTCAATTCTAAAATCAATTTTTTGAGTTATCGTGTTAACAAATTTTTGCGTACAACGGACAACGGACAACGGACAACACATGTTAACTACTGATCGGCACCACTGATACGACATCTGATGCGATTTTGAGCACTGTATTCGATTCTATATGTTGTCATAATGCAAAATACAAGCAAAATGCGGAAAATTTCGTTGAATGAATGTTTAAACATTATAATGAATGAATATTCGAAAAAAATTTCGACGATCTTTTTAAAATGTTTAAATACCCATATTTTGACGCCACCCACGGAAAAATTGGCGCTTCATTTACATGGATTCTACATGTGGTGCTCTGCGCGCTACATCTACGATGACTGTTCATGTATGTGCGCCACAATAAAACCTAACTTGGCGCGTGTACATGTACAGTCCATTTGAATCAAGTGAAAATGTAGCGCGTAGCGCATCTATATGTAGATGTGGCGCGATTTACTTATGTAAATGTGCATTTGACTGAATAGGATATCCTATTGTTATGTCAAATGCACATTTACATAAGTAAATCGCGCCACATCTACATATAGATGCGCTACGCGCTACATTTACATTTGATTCAAATGGAATGTACATGTATGCGCGACAAGTTAGGTTTTATTGTGGCGCACATACATGAACAGTCATCGTAGATGTAGCGCGCAGAGCACTACATGTAGAATCCATGTAAATGAAGCGCCAATTTTTACGTGGGCAACGAGTTAGTATCATACAACACCCTTAGCAACATGAAATTTTTAAAAGCAGCTTTTGGTTTATTAGTCATCATTTTGATTTACAGCGTAAGTATGAAATATTAATATTCTATTAAAGCTGCGTTTACATTTTCATCTCCGATTTTTTCCTGTTCATCAATTTCCCGAAAATTTCCCGATGTGTGATCTCAACATTATTCTTTGAAGCTTAATCTCTTTTCCAACAATGTTTTTCGTCTGATTTTAATTTAAAAATTTAACGCTCATTTTATAATGGAATTTGATCCCAGTTTATTTGTTTTTTATAACAGAACCAAATTCAAGTTGAGTCTCCGCCGGCACGTCAGAATCCAATGTTCACCCACCCATGTGTAAATAAACAAATTATTTCCACTATCATAGGATATAATAGCACTTTGATACATGTTCTACCGATTATCACCGAAAAAATTCATAGCTCTGAAAATCCAGATCAAGATATTTTAGTTGCAATAGAAAGCCTCCCAGAATTTCTGCCTGTTATACAATCTGCTCTTGAACAATTTTTAAAATTGTTTGCTATTTGGGAGGATTGTTGCTTCAAATTTGAGCGATATTATTACAGCAGATTTCAACGAGCTAAAACGCATGGATACCTGTATATTTTGAAAGCTGCAATAGCGCCAGTTAAAGCGAAGGTTGAAAAAGACTTCAAAAGTTTGTTTGAATTCATGGAAGTATTACAAAATGAACTGAAAAGAGCCGCAAATGCGTTTGGAGCATATTCTCTTTATCATGTAAACAAAATTGAAGCGGATTTTCTACGAAAGTGGCCCGATGCAGTGAGAAAGATAGAAGATGGGCGTAATGAAATTTTCGTATTGCTGTTGGACGACGATCATGATGTAGGTGAAGAATGCCTAGAAGATTTTGATGTTTTCAAATCAGCATGTCAAAAATACATTGATGGGAAAAAGACAAAAAAAGCATAGGAATGTTATCATCAAAGATGCAGATATTTTTATGAATTCTTGCAATTGAAAAATTTACTATCTCATATTTCAACTGAATAAAAAGAATCGAGACAATATACTATTGAGTTTTATCATCAGAATTTAGAAATATTCCCGATGAGACATGATCAGCTGAACTGGAATTTTTTCTGTGCTCCCTCAATTCTCTCTCTTTCTCTCCCTCTCACTTGGTCCCACATATTCGTTATGCACATGTGAATTCAAGCATTGCGAACTCAAGCATTTTTTTCTGAAACTGCTTCGCACACAAAACACTGACCTCAACAACAGAATGAAATGCCATTTATTTGGTGGTTTTATTAAAATAGTTTCACTCAGACAGCTCAAATATGACAGTGGACGGTGGTCCAAGTCTCTGTCGTGCGAGTGTAATGAGTGAGGTTCTGCTCATCGCATTCAGCAATTCGTTAGCGACCTCATCAGCGAATTTGCAAAGTTGCGGCAATGGAGCTTGCAACGCGATTCGTTTTGACGTTTGACTTTTACAAGATTCCGTATTGAGTTTTCAAAAACAAAATCGAGGTAAAAAATTTAATTGACGCCAAAAACGTTTTCAGTACACTGAAAGAGTCTCTCTCCGAGTATTACAAGATATGTTGGCAGTATCACCCTCATGCATTGAAACCAAACCAAAGTTCTGGTATTGGAACTCTGTGCACAGAGATCATAACAGTTTTGTTTGGATCTTCTTTACGGTGTAACAGTAGACCAATGTACAGATACCGTTGTGTGAGTATGTTGGTATTCATTAGAACCTCTATAACGTCATGAATGCATGAGCACCACAAGTGATTATAGGCAAACTTAATTTTTTTTAAATGTACATATTTTACAGAATCATTTGAGAATAATTGGCAATTCCAAAAATTACTGACTATTCCCGAAATTTTTTGTCTGAAAAATCGTTCATCCGAATCGTTGTCAAATGGAATATTTACACGTGTCCTTCTATCTTTGTGTCTCCAAGTGGCAGAAATTATTCATGCCATATACAAATCTTCTATTCAGAAAAGTATTGTCATTGGCTCGATAAATAGATACGCTTCAAATTATGTTTTCGATCCATTTCGATGCTTAAGAAACAAGAAAATGAGTGTTCACTCGGGTCACAAATTTACATAGTTTCCTCCTAACCCCACTGTTTTGCCAATTACCTCGAGGACTAGCCCACACAGGAGGTGAACACTCATCGAAACCTTTGTGAAAAAAATGACTTGCGATCATTTTAATGTTATCGAAATCGAACGGTTTTATCTTAAAAAAATATTTTCAATGTTAAATGGATTTGGGACAACACAGTTCTGAAAATCTCATTCTACTTACTTACATGCGATTTTAAGCATTGTTCGTATGTGCGGAAAATTTCGTTGTATGAATGTAAAACACTTTAATTTGGTTAAAAAAAATATGATGAAATAAATTTTCGAAAAAATTTCGAGAAAATTTTGAAAACTGTTTAAATACCCATATTTTGACGCCAACGAGTCAGTATCATTCGACAACACTACCAACATGAAATTTTCAAATTCAATCTTTTGTGTATTGGCCATCATATTTATGCACGGCGTAAGTATGAAACATTTATTTATAAAATTGTAAACGGACAAGCACCTCAATAAGTGATAGAAAGAAATATCCCTTTTATCAAAAGGGCATGAAACTATATAGTTCTCTGCCTAGTGAAATTAAATAACAAGATTCAATATTGATTAAGAAACTATATTATATGCTCTAAATAATGGAAAGCTTCTTAAATAAAATAAACGAATGAAGATTTCAGACCAAAACGGTGCTATGTGCTATGTAAAGGTCTGGCAATTTTGAACCTTATTGCTTTATGTAATACATATACCAATAAGGCTCAAGATCGCTTGACATTTACGTTGTACATACCACCGTTTTCAACCGAAGTCTTCAAATAATGAATTAAAAATTATATTTAATTATTTCACAGTTCCGTTTCCGACATTCGGCCACGATTTTATTTTGATATTCGTTGTTTTCCCGAAAATGTCCCGATTTGTGATCTTAAATTTATTCTTTGAAAATAAAATGTTGGCTAACTCATTTTTCAGCATGGCAAAATTGTTCGTCGGATAATAATTTATAGCTCACTTTAGAATGGAATTTGATCTAATTCTATTTGTTTTTTATTACAGAATCAGATTCATGTTGAGTCTGGCCTGCCACGTCAGAGCCCAATGTTCAACCAACCATGTAAAAACTATAAATTATTAACCACTCTCTCAGGATATAATAGCACTTTGATATATGTTCTCCCGATTATCACCGAAAAAATTCATAGTTTTGCTAATCCAGATCAAGATACTTTAGCCGCAATAGAAAGCCTCCCCCAACTTCTGCCACTTATACAAAATGCTCTTGAGCACTTTATAAGATTTTTAGGCATTTGGGAGGAATGTTGCGAAAGTTTTGAAACTTATCATCACAAAAAATTAGCACTAGCTGAAAAGAATGGAAAGCTTGATGCTTTGACAGCAGCAGTAGTGCCAGCTAAAGCGAAAGTTGAAGAAGACTTCAAGAGCTTCTTTGAATTAAAGGAATTATTGAAGGTTGAACTGAAAAGTGCCACAGCTGCGTTTGGATCTTACACTCCAATGTCCAAAACAAAAATTGAAGCGGATTTTCTAAAAAATTGGCCCGATGCAGTGAGAAAGATTGAAGATGGGCGTAATAAACTTGTTGAATTGATGTTGGATGACGATCAAGATATAGGTGAAAAATGCTCAAAGCATTACAATAAATTCAAACTGGATTATCAAATACACACGGATGGAAGAAGGAAGAAAAAAGCGAAGGTTTGATTTTATTATCTTAAATGCAGATTATATTAGTAGTTCTTGCAATTGAAAAATGTACAATCTCATATTTCAACTGAATAAAAAGAATCGAGACAATACGTATATAATCATCAGCATTTAGAAATATTCCCGATGAGACATGTATTTGATCAGGTGGACCGTAATTTATTCTTTGCTCCCTCACTTCTCTCTCTTTCTCTCCCTCTCACTTGGTCCGACACATTCGTTATACACATGTGAATTAAAGAATTGCGAACTTAAGCATTTTTATCTACCATTTAATAAGTTGTTTTATTGAGATAATTTCGTTCAGACAGCTCAAGTATCACAGTGGACGGTGGTCCATGTGAATGAAGCGAGCACCCCCATCTGGTCACAAGTCTATATAAACTCTATACAGCCAATTTTCAGCTATGAGATCGATGGAAAGCCTTTGGGCTATTGGTCTTACATGAACGCCATTCTGGTTTTCGTAAGGATCACAGCTCCACAGCGGAGTTGTTGAACATATCAGAAATCGGCAATTAATAGTCCAAAAGTTGTTATTTGTGTTTTTTTAGACATTCAAAGCGCGTTTCCATAGTTTTCACACAACGTTTTGCTAAATATTAAGTAAACAATGATGTACTTCCCCTGATTCTCCTGAATCAGGCCGGTTTTGCCATGGTTTTCCGGAATCAATATCGGTATTTAAAGTCTATTCATAAATACCATCCCCCCTTGATGAAATGTAATAGTCTTCTTGCTTAAGTCGCACCATGGGCGGAATTCATATCGTATTGGGTCTAAGACCAGCATGTTCTCAGCTTGCTGAGAGCACACATTGGTATGAATTTAGGTTTTGCAATAAATAAATAAATAAATAAATAAAAGTATGTAAATCTTACAGTTCTTTTATCAAATCTCCTCAATTTATTAAATCAGTTTACAGTAAATTCTTTTGAATAACAGGAAGGCAAAAGTCATGATAATCAACAAAAACAACAACATATGTGCTCATGGAAAATAACATAGCCGAAACTCGCATGGATTTTTTGGGCATTCCTGAAGTTTCGATCGAAGAAATAAAAAAACATCCCTTCAAACACCAATAACATTCTTTGTTCTAGATCACATTGGACCAAATATCTACCAGCCTGTTTTGGGTAACGGTCTTGCATTAACCATAGTCCTCATAACATATCCAATAAACCCAGGCGATGGCCGAGCGGTAAGAGCACTGCGCTTATTTGTGTCATAGTCATGGGGACGTAGGTTCGAATCTCGAGCAAAATTGCTTTGATGGCAAAATTGCTTTGACTATTAAATATTCTCAATGTTCATAATAGATGACTGAAGAGATCAGAGTTTATTTCCTTCGTCAAATAAATATACAAGGTGGGCCATCTAACGTTTGCATTGTGACAAAATTGTTTATTTAGAGAATGACAGCTCACATAAAAAAATGACTCAAATGTCTAAATTTAAATGTCAAAATGCAAATTTTATATGGCCCAATCTATATTTGAGCCAATCGGTCAGTTCGTCTTACAGAAACATGTTATGAGCATGGCAATGGAGCTTGCAATTCGATTCATTTTGACGTTTGACAAGATTCCGTTTTGAGTTTTCAAATACAAAATCGAGGTAAACAATTTCATTGACGTCAAAAACGTTTTCAGTACACTGAAAGAGTCTCTCTCCGAGTATTACAAGAAATGTCGGCAGTATCACCATCATGTATTGAAACCAATCCGAAGCGCCGGTATTGTTACTTTGCGCACAGAGGTCATAACAAAAATAACGTTATCTGTTCGTTTGCAACACACCCCCCCCCCCCCTCCCTCGAAAGTTTGTTTTATACAATATTTATACGATGTTATTCCAAATGACATTAAACATTCACATTCGCTAAATATTTTCAAAAATAGATGTAAAAAATATTATTTATTGAAAATTGTTATATCGAATGAACTTCAAAACAAAAAAAACTTAAGCTTTTAACCCTTGCTGTTGTTGTTCCATCTCATCATAGCGAACAAATGATTGCCAATGAAATCTAATCCTTTTCCACATATGGCAACTTTTAATTTATCAAGCAGCAACTGTATTTCCTGTGCGACATCACAAATCATCTGAATGCAATAAATCTGAAGCTGCAAGGGAGAGACAGATTTTTATTTTCCCTCTTAGGGTGATTCGAAAGAACTTGTTTGAACAAAAAATTGTGTGTGTCTCCAATGATTTTAACAAATGAGTATTAGGTGGTGTTGCACCAAACCTTACGAATTCACAAGCTTATGCGTTTATGTAAATCCGTTTTTTTGGAGTTTTGATGGCGACCGTCCAGTTCAATAGAAAAAGTTCAAAGAATAAGATTTGGAGGCTTGACGAGGATCGTGTCAAGCGCAAGAGCGAACTGCAAGATCGTTAAGAGTTTATCAGACAATCATTTACAGGCGTCTGAAAGTATTGGTAATGATCTTAAAGCATAGAAATTGAGTCTCAACTAGGATGTGCTACACCACCCGCCGTATTCCCCTGACATTGTGCTTTCTGATTGCCACTTATTCCGATCGATGACGCATGGACTGAGTGAAAAGCTTCACTTCTTATGGAAATACCAAATACAGGATCGATACAGGCGGAATCCATCTCTCGCCCGAAAGTTGGGAAAAAATTGTGGCTAGCGATGACCAATACTTTGAATGATGTATTAATTTTTATTATTGAAATAAAGCAATTTTTATCTTGAAACCCCCTTTAAATTAATGCATACTCCAAAAGTATTTCAAAATACTTTAGCTGTCTGAACAAAACTATCTTAATGAAACCACAAATTTAATGGCATTTCATGTAGTTTTGTGTGTCAGTGTTTTGTGTGCGAAGCAGTTTCAGCATAAGAGAAGTGAGAGAGTAAAAAAAAAATTACAGTTCAGCTGATCAAATATATGTCTCATCGGGAATATTTCTAAATGCTGATGATAAAATTAAACATATTTTCTCGATTCATTTTATTCACTTGAAAAATGGGATAGTAAATTTTTCAATTGAAAGAATTTCTTTGTTTGTGTTTTTGATGATAACATTCTTACGCTTTTTTTGTCTTTTTCCCTTTGATATATTTTTTACATACTGATTTGAAACGTTTCAAATCCTTTATGCATTCTGCACCTATATCATGATCGTCATCAAACATCAATTCGAAAAATGTATTACGCCCATCTTCAATCTTTCTTACTGCTTCGGGCCAATTTTTTAGAAAATTCGCATCAATTTTTGTTTCGCATTCTAGAGTGTAGGATCCAAACGCAGTTGTGGCACTTTTTAGTTCAACCTTTAATAATTTCATAAATTCAAAGAAGCTCTTGAAATCCTCTTCAACCTTCTCTTTAGCTGGCACTACTGCTGCTGTCAAGGTATCCTGCTTCCCATTCTTTTCAACCAGGACTAATCTAGTGTAATAATATTTTTCAAATTTGAAGCAACATTTCTCCCAAATAGCAAACACTTTTATAAAGTGTTCAAGAGCAGATTGTATAAGTGGCAGAAGTTTTGGCAGGCTTTCTATTGCAGCTAAAGTATCTTGATCTGGATTTGCAAAACTATGAATTTTTTTGGTGATAATTGGTAGAATACTAATCAAAGTGCTATTATATCCTGAGAGAGTGGTTATAAATTGATGGTTTTTACATGGTTGGCTGAACATTGGGCTCTGGCGTGGCGGGCCAGACTCAACATGAACCTGATTCTGTAATAAAAAAACAAATAGACTGAGATCAAAATCCATTTTGTGAGATTTAAATTATTTAATTATTATCATCAGACGAAAAAAATTACTGGAAGATAATAAAGTTAACAGTTTATCTTCAAAGAATAATGTGAAAATCACACATAGGGAAATTTTCTGAATAGGACTAATATCGGAGACGAAACTGTAAACTTAGCTTTAATTAGAATATTTAAATTTCAAACTTACGCTATATATCAAAATGATAACTAATAAACAAAAGGTTGCTTCTAAAAATTTCATGTTGCTAAGGGCATCGAATTATACTGACTCATTGGCATCAAAATATGGGTATATATACAGTTTGTGAAATTCTCTCGAAATTCTTCGAATATTCATTTCAATATAATGTTTTGAACCAAATTAAAGTGTCTTACATTCATACAACGAAATTTTCCGCATTTTGCTTGATTTTATTTTGCATTATGCACATATAGAAAATCAAATACTGCTCTGTACTCAAAATCGGATCAGATGTCGTATCAGTGGAGCCGATCAGTAGCTTAAACATGTGATTTTTGAAATTGCTTCCATGAATTGTCATACATGATCTCAACAACTGTGGGAAACAGTATTATATTCGTAACCATAATGTATTCATTCGTTGTGTATATTTTTGTTGCGATGTGAAAGGAATGAATGTGAACTAAGAAATAAACTTGCGCACAGCGATGTCACACTCAACGACCTTGGTTTGAAGTTGTGCGCGAGTCGCCGTATTTTTTTTGATTATTTCTTTTTATTTCCAGTGAAAGATAAGGTCACATACAGTACAGGCCAAAAATATGGATACAGCAACAGATATTCCGTTTTTCCAACTTTGTCATCATATTTTCATAATAAATTGATATTGTTTCGCTTTATTTTTGTTCTTTAATGTAAATCTGAGATTTTTTAATCATTCTGAACAAAATCTATGGCAATAAAATGAAATAATTACTTCTAATTGTCTTTTTCCATGCGCAATAAGATTATTGCGAATCTGTGGCAATTAAAAATATCATTTTTCTTGTTGATTTCAACGAATATTTCTGCTTGTTTTGAATTTGCCACGTTTTTCTTTGACAATTGATATAATTTTGAATGATTTGCAACGACATGGTCTGCATCACACCACCTGAATAACGGTAAATTCCATGAAATGTATTTAGATGAAAAAAGTATCAATCAAACGTCAATAACGATCAAAATATCAGTGGTAAATTAGTTTCTGTGCTGCAAAATGTCAAGAAAAAATGAAATAAGTTCAGAAAAACGCTCACAAATTGAAATATTAAAAAAACTGGCAAATCATACGCCGAAATCGCCAAAATATTAAAAATTTCGAGGAGTGGTGTGCAGAAATGTTGGCAAAGGTTCATTGAAACTGGCAGTAACATGAACAGAGCTGAACGCGGACGACCACGAAAGGCATCTAAGAGAGATGACAACCATATTTTATTGATTTCCAAGGCAAACCGATTCAAATCAGCGTCAGATATTCGAGCTGAAATCAATCAAACATTGGCCGCTCCAATTTCCTTGAATACTGTCAAACGGCGACTGCGAGAAAATGGAATGGTTGGACGAATAGCTGCGAAAAAACCACTCTTGCGACCGATAAACAAACGGAAACGTTTAAAATTTGTCCAAGAACACAAAGATTGGTCGATTGCTCAATGGAAATCAGTGCTTCGGTCAGATGAGTCAAAATTTCAACTTTTTGGCAGTAATCGGCGTCAATTCGTCCGTAGAAAACCAGGTGAACGGCTCAATTCCGATTGTATTGCGCCAACTATTAAACACGGCGGCAGTTCTGTGATGGTTTGGGGCTGTTTTTCGTATGATGGAGTCGGCCAACTCAAGTAAATTGATGGAAAAATGACAAAAGAGTCATACCACAGCACTTTTCAACGCCATGCGATTCCATCTGGAAATCAATTGATCGGTCGTGGATTTATTTTCCAGCAGGATAATGATCCAAAACACACTTCTGGATTGTGCTCCACTTTTTTACAAAATAAACAAGACCTTGGTGTGCTTCAAGTCATGGAATGGCCGCCACAATCACCAGATATCAACCCAATCGAACTTCTGTGGGACGAACTCGATCGCCGTGTGAAATATTTGCGACCAAAAAGCCTTGTACATCTCTGGAAATGTCTGAAAGATTCTTGGCAAAACATACAAGTGGAAACACTGCATAATCTTGTTGAAAGATTGCCCAAAATATGCGCTGCACTCATCAAAGCCAGAGGTGGCCATTTTAAAGAAAATCGTCTTAAGTAGAATTTTCTCAATTTTGATTTGTAAAAGTCATTTCATTTATACAAAATGAATATAGAATAGTCACTAGAAGTGAATTCGTAAACATATGTGCCTTCAAAATGCAGATAAAGTCATCTGATTTCGTTATAAAGACAAAAAATTGAATTTTTCTTGCTGTATCCATATTTTTGGCCTGTACTGTATATAGGATGCTTCTTACTATTCATCGAAGTGCTAATTTAATAATAGGTTAAGAGTTTCTGGATGAGTGCACATGATTAAAGAAAAAATTAAATAAACAGCAACATGTGATTTTTGATAAATTTAACAAGTTTAAAGGGCAGTATTGTATACTAGTCCCGGTTGTCCGTTAAAACGGCGATGAAAGCTAATTATTGGATGCTAACTTATGTATATATAATATACAGGCTATCAACCGTTAGGACCATTATTCGAGCCGTTTTAGAACTTCAATTATGCCTCTAATAATAGTGGCAATTTCGCAATTTCTAGTCATAGACCCATGTTTTGATTTATTTTTAGAAGCCCCACTGTCAATATGAACGGATTCAACCGACTCATTAGCAGTCATCATCCTGTTGTGGAGGTGTCCCCGCTTGTGTGAAAAGCCAGTTGGCATTCTGGCAATGATGTCTTCATGAAGCACATTGAATTTTTTTTCCTGAATTGATTTGAGTCTTGATGCGTATTTTGTAGCATTAACTTTCTCATTTTTTTGCTTAGTCACCGGTTTTTATTGGCAGGTACATCTGATTACATGCCCGACTTGGAGTGTTTGTTAAAAAACTGACATTCACGGAAATTGTTGGCCGTGTGTCCCGAAAATTGGGTGAATTTTGCCGCCATACAATTTACGCAACCTATTGGTAAATTGGAATTAACCTTTCGACGACAGAGCCCCGGTTCGTGATTTCCCGTGCATTGTACAAAGCGGTAGGAGTAGCTGCATTGATTGGCCGTGTGATTGAATCTTTGACAATTGCGGCATTGAATTATGTTTGATTTTTTCATTTTTTGGATTGTGTCTCTAAAAGAGCCGATTTGCCTGATTTCTCAAATGTTACCATCTATAGCATCAGCATCTACGATGACCGCATACAGAACAGCTGCATTTTCGGGATTTCGTTTCATGTATTCCGTGATGTGACGTTTAACAGTAAAATTACCAGTAACACCATGGTCCATTAATGTGTTGTTTATTTTATCAATCATCAATTCGTCACTACCATCCGCCAATCCACGAATAATATTTCCGCGCTTTCGATCTCTTTTGTTGGAAAAAGAGCTAAATTCGACTCCGGCTGCGCGAAGAAAATTGGCAATTTCGGCCCTTGTATGTTCATCAGACGGATAAATTCTGGCCGTGTAATTTGGATTTAGTTGTTTCCAAGTAAATTTACCGTCGAACTTGATGTCAAGATTGTTACGAATTTTACTGTTTCCATCCCGATCAAGGGGACCGTGCTATTTGAGACATTTTAATCATATCTATTCTCCAGCGCCATCTATTGGGCAGTTGTATTAATGTGATATTTCAATCGTTTCAATGACTCATTTGTTTTTATTATTTGTGTCAATAAAAATTTTGTTCGTATTACGATGGATCTAAATTGGGTTCACTGTAAAATAAGATGGCGCGGTCAATTGGCATACTCTCGAATAGCTCTCCAATCCCATACAAGCACGGTCCGCTTGATCCCGATCATAGTGGTTGATTTGAATTGGTGTAGCTTTTTCGCCCGATGAATTAGTGAAATCTTCTTTCACCATGTTGGCCCAAGAATCGGTTTGTTCGGTATTGCTTTTGTCGGTGTTCACCGGTGTGCCATCAGCGTCCATAAAATTGTCATCTGGTTTGTTTTGATCATCTGTCGAATTTAATGTTTTGTTTGTTACATTTACCCGTTGAATTTTTGAATTGCCCGACTGGTTCGGTTCGATGGTTGGAGACCATTATTCAGTTCAACATTTAGTTTGACTAAATCACGATTTTGATTTAATAGGTAACCTAGAGCCTTGTTTTGTTCATTTGAATCACTCAATTGTTTTTGGAGTGAGGTTATGGTATCCTGAAAACGTTTACGTTCTTCTTCGTCCATTATGTGCGTGCGTTCGTAACGAAAGCAGAGCGAAGACTGACGCGAGTCGCCGTATGCATCGTGAGCTGTGTGCCTGCCTGTCATTGTTATTGAGCTGTCGTTGGATGGCTATGCAAATATGACATTTAATATTTGTGTTGTGTTGTGGTTACGTCGTACAAAAACATTAGAACAGGGTTGTCACAACGATAAACTCTCTTTGTGGAAAAAAAAATATGTTTTCGATCCATTTTGATGCTTAAGAAACAAGAAAATGAGTTTTCTCCGGGTCTCAAATGTACATAGTTTGCTCCTCACCCCACTGTTTTGCCAATTAACTCGAGGACTAGCCCACACAGGAATGAACACTCATCGAAACCCTTGTGAAAAAGAAGGCTATCGATCATTTTACTGTTATCGAAATCGAACGGTTTTATCTTAAAAAAAAAATAATTTTAATGTGAAAACGATTTGGGACAACACTGGAACTGCTCTGAAAATCTCATTCTACGTTGAAGTACATACGTATCAGGATGGTGATTAAAGCAATTTTTCATTCGATTTTCATCATTTGTCGCATATTTTACATTAATGTAATGAGGTCATGTATGACTTTTCATGCAAGCAATTCAAAAAATTGCATTTTAAGCTACTAATCGTCACCACTGATACGACATTTTGAGTACAGAGCAGTATTTGATTTTCTATGTGTGCATAATACAGAATAAAATCAAGCAAAATGTGGAAAATTTCGCTGTATGAATGTAATACATACTCTTTAATTTGGCCCAAAACTTCAAGATTTGAATACATTAAAATGAATATTCGAATTTTTGAATGTTTCATTCAAATATTTGACACAAAAACTGTTTAAATACCTATACTTTGATGCCAACGAGTCAGTATCATTCGACACCCTTAGCAACATGAAATTGTTAGAAGCAGCCTTTGGTTTATTGGTCATCATTTTGATGTATGACGTAAGTATGAAATATTTATATTCCGTTAAAGCTAAGTTTACGGTTTTGTCTCCAATTTTGTTCCTTTTCAGGAAATTTCCCAATGTGTGATCTTCACATTATTCTTTGAATATAAACTGTTAACTTTATTATTTTCCAGCAATTTTTTTCGTCTGATGATAATTTAATAATTTTAAGGTAAATTTGTGATTGATTTTGATCTCAGTTCATTTGTTTTTTATTACAGAATCAGATTCATGTTGAGTCTCCCAAGACACGTCCGAACCCAATGTTCGACCACAAATGTATAGACAAACATTTTATTTCCACTCGCACAGAACATATTAGCACATTGGAGAATGTTCTACCGATTGTCACCAAAAAAATTCATAGTTTTGAAAATCCAGACCAAGATACTTTAGTTGCAATAGAAAGCCTGCCAATATTTCTGCCTGTTTTACAATCTGCTCTTGAACACTTTTTAAAAGTGTTTCCTATTTGGGAGGAATGTTGCCTCACATTTGAACGTTATCTGGACAGTAGATATGAACGAGCTGAAGAGAATGGAAAGATTGATGCATTGAAAGCCGCAATAAAGCCATCTAAAGCGAAGATTGAAGCAGGCTTCACGAGTTTCTTTGAATTAAAGGAATTATTAAAAGTTGAACTGGAAAGTGCCGCAACTGCGTTTGGATCCTTGACTGGAAGATTCAAAACAAAAATTGAAGCGGATTTTCTAAAAAATTGGTCCGATGCAGTGAAAAGGATAGAGACTGGGCGTAATAAACTTGCTGAATTGTTGTTGGGTGACGGCAAACAATATTTGATTAAAGAATGCACAGATGAATACGAGAATTTCAAATATGAATATCAATTGATCATGGATGGAAGAAGGAAGAAAAAATCAAAAGTTTGATTTTATTATCTTAAATGCAGATTACATTTGTAATTCTTGCAATTGAAAAATTTACTATCTAAAATTTCAACTGAATAAAAAAGAATTGAGAAAATATGTAAAATTGCATCATTAGCATTTAGAAATATTCCCGATGAGACATGCATTTGAATCAGAAAGAATATTCATGACCTTCAAAACAAAAGTTTTTATTCATGCCCCCAAACCGTTGCTGCAAAATAGATTTTTTGTGTAATGTCCAGATGTCGTTAGCTGAAACTGCACAAACTCCAACTGATTTAAATTGTAGCACTCTTTGAATTTGTAGATGTCGCCAATGATAAATCACTGTTGCAGCAACCGTGTGCATGCCCCGTAAAAAAAGTTTAAATAAAAAATCCAGAGACGACGCAATGGTCCACGTTTGTTGGCTGGTTTGCTTAGCCGGCTAATGCCTATCCATTAGCCGTAGATATGCACAAGTGTTACGCTTACTCATAAAGAGTAGTGCGGTTGCCGCAAGCACACAGACGCATGCGCACTCTCTCTCTCTCAATCTTTGCGACTCTTCCTAATTTTGTGTACCTAAATTTGTAAATGTTCCTACATATCATAGAAAGGTTTGAAATCGAATAAATAGGCGTTATAATTATAACAGCGTTATAATTATAACAGCGTTATAAATAATTATTTATGATCAGCAAATGGAATTATGAATGTATTTTTGCATTGTTTGACTTGCAAAAATCAACAATATTTTAATGTCACAAATCACAAGAACTAATGATAAAAAATATAAGTACAAAGTTATTTTGCATAATGCGGTTTTGAAATATGAGTTGACTGAGTTTAATGGCATGCGGTACATGCATAAGATGAAGTGACGGAGTTTGCGGCGGTTGCGAAAGTGCAACGTATGATGCGGTACATGCCCACTTGTGTGCAGTTAGCCGGCTAATTAACATGCGTATGGGCTTTGCGGCCCATGCGATCGGGTCTCTGAAAAAATCCCCATGAAAAAAATGAATTTTCGGGGAAAATGGTAAGAGATACAATTTCGGCATATTGCAGCCCATCATTAGTTAAGAACTTAGTCGAACATGCCGTAGCTGTATCTCAGATCATTTCCCCGGAAAATGTTCTAGAATGGGAAAGTTCCCTGATTGTTTTTTCAATTTTTGGTCAAAACGAAACATTTTTATTAAGACTATGATAAGCAAGTGCACTTCGTATCACTATGAAACATTCAGAATCTTATTTTAATCCTAATTGGTGTGTGATGTGTACCGCCTACTGCAATTGTTCGTGAAATAATCACAACTATCGAAATTGTATATCAATAATATTCGCAAACAGTTTTTACGCTAAAACTAATTCATACATTATATTGCTGTATCTTACATATTCGAGTGCAAATGTAAAATGTATTTTTACTCATCATAATTCTACATACAGTGATTCTGTAATGACCACACAAAACATGACCATAATAATCAAATCATCAGAAAAATGTATTCTAATTTTCGTTGGTGACTATTTTTTTTCTGGGAAAAAATAGCAATTTTGTAAGCATTGACTGAACCCATGGAATTTGTTTCATTTCATTGAGATGTGTGTGTTTTGAATGCGAATGAAAATCATAAGCTACATATTGTGACACAGCTGTTAAAATTCTTAAGAAATCATAATCATGTTTGTGTTTATCAAATTCTTCACAAAGTGCTTGAATGAACCAGGAACCATGATCCATGGACCTAAATGCGATGTATTCGGGCAAAGTTGCGAAGGCAACTACGAAATCTTTGTGTGGCCAATAGTCCTTCTCTTTTTTTAACTTGAAAACACAGCTATCGACTTCACTTCTCCACGAATTTCTTGATTTAATTACGATCCCTTCATCCAATTGTTGGCCTTGACAAGCTTGGAACAAAAATATTCGCGGTTTATCCACCAAAGTTTGACACTTCTCATCCGTAAAATGTCTGAAAATATTTTGAATCGAATATATTTTATCCCTCGCATGAACGTGACTCACAAGATGATGAGATAAAATTGTGCTGTCTTTATTGCCAAACTTATCAGTTAGTTTCACTAGTACACCGTGTGTCAACAGTATCACCATTAAACAGTCATTATCCGAATGATCCATTGCAGCAACTGAAAGACGAATTGTGGAATAAAAACGGATTGAAATTGAAAAAGTGTGTTTACCTCGTTCCAGTATACTTGTTATTTCTTTTTCTGTTTGATCATGATGAACTTCGACATCGAAATCAAGCGGAGTGAAAGTTTTTTGTAGGCGTTCCCAATCGAAATTAGTACCTGTCCGGGTCGGTACTTTTGAATTGTCAAACTTTGAGTGGTTGAAAATTAAGAGCTTTCCGCGATTCTTGTGATTCATTTTGTAGTGTATGTCAGAGGGCGACAGCGGCCGGCTCAACAGCTCATTCATTTTAGCTTGTATTTTTGGATCAGAGATGCGCTTCTTTGGATTCTCATACCTAAAATTGCCCAATATTATGAAATGTTCCTTTCTTCAGGTTGATTATCGATATTTTACTCTGTCTCTTCATCGATTTTGAGCTGAGTAGCATCAACATTTTTCACACATGGCAATGATATTTTCCATTTTGATAAAATATTTCCCATTTTCCATGTGTATTTCTCACTTATCACTTCACAGTCAATTAGTTCGACCACACTCTGATCGACAGTCAAATCTATGCAAATCTCAATATAAGAACAAGAATTCTAAAGAACACACTAATTCCTAATCAAATAACAAAAAATGCTTAACACAAGAAATTTCTTGAGCTCTCTTTGAGTTGTTATCAGCAAATGCTCACCCATGCGTTCTTCTACGATTCAAAATGTATACAGTCATCACTTCTAATTGATTAATTTAACATTAAAACTCTGCAAGTGTATGAAAATTAAATTCAGATTTCTTCGCCATATTTATCCTGGGGCTGATAACCATTTATTTGGAAGAGATTACATCATAAATATATGAAACATTTATCTGAAATGCTAAATAATGATTCAGAATGAATTTTGAGTGCTATGAAATTGATTATGCCATTTCGATAATGATAATGTATGTTTTGTTTATTATTAGCATTTGTAATCTTTAATGAAGCAACACATCAAATGTAAAATACAAGGGAGGAATGCTGTGAGTAAGTTCTTTCGCGTTTTTTTTGGGAAAAATAGTAATTTTGTAAGTCTTGACACAATGCATGGAATTTGTTTTCGCTGAGCAATATCGAATTCGTACGACTCATAGTCATTTAACACCACTTGGGAAACACGTGTTAGAATGCGAATCAAGTCATCTGTTGTGCCTCTCTCGTTGAGCTCCTTACATAGCGATACAATGAACCATGACCCTTTTCCTAGAATTACACAACATCATGAAATTTGCAATATTCATGGCTAAATTTTTGATAGAATCTTGCTTACCGGTGTCTCTGAATGACACATCTCCAGGGAAACAAGAATAAGCAATCAGGAAATCCTTTTGGGGAAATGGTTGTGAGGCACTCGTTAATATTTCTGCATTCCAAAATGGTGCGCTTTCATCGTCTGTATTTCTTTTTTCAGTATTTTTCACATCTTGACATGCTTGAATTATAAATATGCGTGGTTTGTTCACCAACGTCGGGCAGTTTACATCCGAGAAAAATTTACACATTTTTACACATGGAAAATCTCAACTATGACTCTTACGAAACGATTGTGTTTCAACGTCTTTCTGTCATTGTCACCGATGTCGTGTATGCAATTGGAGCGAAAAGGTATAATTTTACCTACTTTTCAACTGGAAATAGTGAAATTGATAGGGATTCTGATCTCATTTCACCAGGTGTTTGGACCAATTATCGCCAACAGCATCGAAACAGAGAATTTTGTCTGCAGTCCTGTTGGGAAATTTTGGAATTTTCATAATCGATCACATTCATTTCCAGTATAATGGCGTACTCTTTGGAATTCTATTGCTTAGTATTTCGTACATGTGTGAAGAAAAATTCCTAAAGTCGGCGTTTTGCTTTGCTGTTCTACTGAATATGAAGCACATTTTTGTGTATGTCAGTCCAGTTTACATTGTCTATTTGTTGAAAGTGTACTGTTGGCATAGCAAATCGATGAAGAACGCGATAATGAATTTAGTGAAGTTAGGGACAATCACTGTCGGTGTTACAGCAGCATCATTCGGCCCATTCGTGCATCAAATTCCGCAGGTACAAAAATTACATTCGTTGTCAATTTTCTGGCTTTTGAAATTTAAAATAATATATGATTACGTTTCCATAGGTACTATCGAGATTGTTCCCATTCAAACGTGGACTCTGTCATGCATATTGGGCACCAAATTTTTGGGCGATCTACAACATAGCTGATAAATTTGGTTCCATAGCAACGAATAAAGCTTCAAATGCTTCGTCGAACACTGGTGGATTAGTGCAAGAATATGAACATCAATTTTTACCTGTTATTAAACCATATGTAACCTTCGTAATCACAATCGTGGCCATGATTCCATGCATCGCGAAAATTGCTTCTGGAGCCTACAACAAGTGAGTGCGATATAAATTGTGATTCTAGATGCAATCATTCAAAACCACTCAAATTAAACAACACATTCGTGTCAACGTCTATTTAATTTTGTTCCAATATAACTATGATCTAGGTCCACAAATAAGTTTGACTTTATTCGAGGCATTGTGATTTGTGGATGCACGTCATTTCTGTTCGGATGGCACGTTCACGAAAAAGCCATTCTCATGACGGTCATCCCATTGAGGTGAGTGAGCTACAAATAATTTGCTCAAATCGGCTCAATTTTTCGAATTTAAGCCATATTCATGTCATATTTCACAAAATAGTTAAATTATTTTCATGTTAATAAACATTTATTTCATTTCAGCATTTTAATGGCCGTAAGTGAGTCTGAGGCTAAGCATATGTTTTTTTTGTCAATCGTCTCACATTTTTCACTATTTCCACTACTTTTCAAGTCCAATTTAGCCGTCATAAAAATCAGTTTACTATTAACTTACATAGCTGTAATGATAAATAGTGTGAAAAGTTTATGGTCATCCAAGATTCGTAGTTATATTCTACCGATGCATGAACTGTTGTATATATTTGGACTGGCTGGAATATTTTTATATGAATTTTGTGTTCAATATTTGATAGGATTCGATAAGAAACTACCATTCCTACCTCTTTTGTTGACGAGTGTATATTGTAGCATAGGAATTATATATTTTTGGTTGAAATATTACGCAATGTTCTTATTTAGTAATGACCGCAATAGAGCCACTCCAAAAAAAGTTAAAAAAAATTGAATCTTGGAGTGTCGGTTTGCACTGTTAACTTTATAGAATTGAAATAATGTGTACCGCCTACTGCAATTGTTCGTGAAATAATCACAACTATCGAAATTGTATATCAATAATATTCGCAAACAGTTTTTACGCTAAAACTAATTCATACATTATATTGCTGTATCTTACATATTCGAGTGCAAATGTAAAATGTATTTTTACTCATCAATGTAATGACCACACAAAACATGACCATAATAATCAAATCATCAGAAAAATGTATTCTAATTTTCGTTGGTGACTATTTCTTTTCTGGGAAAAAATAGCAATTTTGTAAGCATTGACTGAACCCATGGAATTTGTTTCATTTCATTGAGATGTGTGTGTTTTGAATGCGAATGAAAATCATAAGCTACATATTGTGACACAGCTGTTAAAATTCTTAAGAAATCATAATCATGTTTGTGTTTATCAAATTCTTCACAAAGTGCTTGAATGAACCAGGAACCATGATCCATGGACCTAAATGCGATGTATTCGGGCAAAGTTGCGAAGGCAACTACGAAATCTTTGTGTGGCCAATAGTCCTTCTCTTTTTTTAACTTGAAAACACAGCTATCGACTTCACTTCTCCACGAATTTCTTGATTTAATTACGATCCCTTCATCCAATTGTTGGCCTTGACAAGCTTGGAACAAAAATATTCGCGGTTTATCCACCAAAGTTTGACACTTCTCATCCGTAAAATGTCTGAAAATATTTTGAATCGAATATATTTTATCCCTCGCATGAACGTGACTCACAAGATGATGAGATAAAATTGTGCTGTCTTTATTGCCAAACTTATCAGTTAGTTTCACTAGTACACCGTGTGTCAACAGTATCACCATTAAACAGTCATTATCCGAATGATCCATTGCAGCAACTGAAAGACGAATTGTGGAATAAAAACGGATTGAAATCATGAGGTTTGTCACTATCTTGTAAAATTAAGAGCTTTCCGCGATTCTTGTGATTCATTTTGTAGTGTATGTCAGAGGGCGACAGCGGCCGGCTCAACAGCTCATTCATTTTAGCTTGTATTTTTGGATCAGAGATGCGCTTCTTTGGATTCTCATACCTAAAATTGCCCAATATTATGAAATGTTCCGTTCTTCAGGTTGATTATCGATATTTTACTCTGTCTCTTCATCGATTTTGAGCTGAGTAGCATCAACATTTTTCACACATGGCAATGATATTTTCCATTTTGATAAAATATTTCCCATTTTCCATGTGTATTTCTCACTTATCACTTCACAGTCAATTAGTTCGACCACACTCTGATCGACAGTCAAATCTATGCAAATCTCAATATAAGAACAAGAATTCTAAAGAACACACTAATTCCTAATCAAATAACAAAAAATGCTTAACACAAGAAATTTCTTGAGCTCTCTTTGAGTTGTTATCAGCAAATGCTCACCCATGCGTTCTTCTACGATTCAAAATGTATACAGTCATCACTTCTAATTGATTAATTTAACATTAAAACTCTGCAAGTGTATGAAAATTAAATTCAGATTTCTTCGCCATATTTATCCTGGGGCTGATAACCATTTATTTGGAAGAGATTACATCATAAATATATGAAACATTTATCTGAAATGCTAAATAATGATTCAGAATGAATTTTGAGTGCTATGAAATTGATTATGCCATTTCGATAATGATAATGTATGTTTTGTTTATTATTAGCATTTGTAATCTTTAATGAAGCAACACATCAAATGTAAAATACAAGGGAGGAATGCTGTGAGTAAGTTCTTTCGCGTTTTTTTTGGGAAAAATAGTAATTTTGTAAGTCTTGACACAATGCATGGAATTTGTTTTCGCTGAGCAATATCGAATTCGTACGACTCATAGTCATTTAACACCACTTGGGAAACACGTGTTAGAATGCGAATCAAGTCATCTGTTGTGCCTCTCTCGTTGAGCTCCTTACATAGCGATACAATGAACCATGACCCTTTTCCTAGAATTACACAACATCATGAAATTTGCAATATTCATGGCTAAATTTTTGATAGAATCTTGCTTACCGGTGTCTCTGAATGACACATCTCCAGGGAAACAAGAATAAGCAATCAGGAAATCCTTTTGGGGAAATGGTTGTGAGGCACTCGTTAATATTTCTGCATTCCAAAATGGTGCGCTTTCATCGTCTGTATTTCTTTTTTCAGTATTTTTCACATCTTGACATGCTTGAATTATAAATATGCGTGGTTTGTTCACCAACGTCGGGCAGTTTACATCCGAGAAAAATTTACACATTTTTACACATGGAAAATCTCAACTATGACTCTTACGAAACGATTGTGTTTCAACGTCTTTCTGTCATTGTCACCGATGTCGTGTATGCAATTGGAGCGAAAAGGTATAATTTTACCTACTTTTCAACTGGAAATAGTGAAATTGATAGGGATTCTGATCTCATTTCACCAGGTGTTTGGACCAATTATCGCCAACAGCATCGAAACAGAGAATTTTGTCTGCAGTCCTGTTGGGAAATTTTGGAATTTTCATAATCGATCACATTCATTTCCAGTATAATGGCGTACTCTTTGGAATTCTATTGCTTAGTATTTCGTACATGTGTGAAGAAAAATTCCTAAAGTCGGCGTTTTGCTTTGCTGTTCTACTGAATATGAAGCACATTTTTGTGTATGTCAGTCCAGTTTACATTGTCTATTTGTTGAAAGTGTACTGTTGGCATAGCAAATCGATGAAGAACGCGATAATGAATTTAGTGAAGTTAGGGACAATCACTGTCGGTGTTACAGCAGCATCATTCGGCCCATTCGTGCATCAAATTCCGCAGGTACAAAAATTACATTCGTTGTCAATTTTCTGGCTTTTGAAATTTAAAATAATATATGATTACGTTTCCATAGGTACTATCGAGATTGTTCCCATTCAAACGTGGACTCTGTCATGCATATTGGGCACCAAATTTTTGGGCGATCTACAACATAGCTGATAAATTTGGTTCCATAGCAACGAATAAAGCTTCAAATGCTTCGTCGAACACTGGTGGATTAGTGCAAGAATATGAACATCAATTTTTACCTGTTATTAAACCATATGTAACCTTCGTAATCACAATCGTGGCCATGATTCCATGCATCGCGAAAATTGCTTCTGGAGCCTACAACAAGTGAGTGCGATATAAATTGTGATTCTAGATGCAATCATTCAAAACCACTCAAATTAAACAACACATTCGTGTCAACGTCTATTTAATTTTGTTCCAATATAACTATGATCTAGGTCCACAAATAAGTTTGACTTTATTCGAGGCATTGTGATTTGTGGATGCACGTCATTTCTGTTCGGATGGCACGTTCACGAAAAAGCCATTCTCATGACGGTCATCCCATTGAGGTGAGTGAGCTACAAATAATTTGCTCAAATCGGCTCAATTTTTCGAATTTAAGCCATATTCATGTCATATTTCACAAAATAGTTAAATTATTTTCATGTTAATAAACATTTATTTCATTTCAGCATTTTAATGGCCGTAAGTGAGTCTGAGGCTAAGCATATGTTTTTTTTGTCAATCGTCTCACATTTTTCACTATTTCCACTACTTTTCAAGTCCAATTTAGCCGTCATAAAAATCAGTTTACTATTAACTTACATAGCTGTAATGATAAATAGTGTGAAAAGTTTATGGTCATCCAAGATTCGTAGTTATATTCTACCGATGCATGAACTGTTGTATATATTTGGACTGGCTGGAATATTTTTATATGAATTTTGTGTTCAATATTTGATAGGATTCGATAAGAAACTACCATTCCTACCTCTTTTGTTGACGAGTGTATATTGTAGCATAGGAATTATATATTTTTGGTTGAAATATTACGCAATGTTCTTATTTAGTAATGACCGCAATAGAGCCACTCCAAAAAAAGTTAAAAAAAATTGAATCTTGGAGTGTCGGTTTGCACTGTTAACTTTATAGAATTGAAATAATGTGTACCGCCTACTGCAATTGTTCGTGAAATAATCACAACTATCGAAATTGTATATCAATAATATTCGCAAACAGTTTTTACGCTAAAACTAATTCATACATTATATTGCTGTATCTTACATATTCGAGTGCAAATGTAAAATGTATTTTTACTCATCATAATTCTACATACAGTGATTCTGTAATGACCACACAAAACATGACCATAATAATCAAATCATCAGAAAAATGTATTCTAATTTTCGTTGGTGACTATTTCTTTTCTGGGAAAAAATAGCAATTTTGTAAGCATTGACTGAACCCATGGAATTTGTTTCATTTCATTGAGATGTGTGTGTTTTGAATGCGAATGAAAATCATAAGCTACATATTGTGACACAGCTGTTAAAATTCTTAAGAAATCATAATCATGTTTGTGTTTATCAAATTCTTCACAAAGTGCTTGAATGAACCAGGAACCATGATCCATGGACCTAAATGCGATGTATTCGGGCAAAGTTGCGAAGGCAACTACGAAATCTTTGTGTGGCCAATAGTCCTTCTCTTTTTTTAACTTGAAAACACAGCTATCGACTTCACTTCTCCACGAATTTCTTGATTTAATTACGATCCCTTCATCCAATTGTTGGCCTTGACAAGCTTGGAACAAAAATATTCGCGGTTTATCCACCAAAGTTTGACACTTCTCATCCGTAAAATGTCTGAAAATATTTTGAATCGAATATATTTTATCCCTCGCATGAACGTGACTCACAAGATGATGAGATAAAATTGTGCTGTCTTTATTGCCAAACTTATCAGTTAGTTTCACTAGTACACCGTGTGTCAACAGTATCACCATTAAACAGTCATTATCCGAATGATCCATTGCAGCAACTGAAAGACGAATTGTGGAATAAAAACGGATTGAAATTGAAAAAGTGTGTTTACCTCGTTCCAGTATACTTGTTATTTCTTTTTCTGTTTGATCATGATGAACTTCGACATCGAAATCAAGCGGAGTGAAAGTTTTTTGTAGGCGTTCCCAATCGAAATTAGTACCTGTCCGGGTCGGTACTTTTGAATTGTCAAACTTTGAGTGGTTGAAAATTAAGAGCTTTCCGCGATTCTTGTGATTCATTTTGTAGTGTATGTCAGAGGGCGACAGCGGCCGGCTCAACAGCTCATTCATTTTAGCTTGTATTTTTGGATCAGAGATGCGCTTCTTTGGATTCTCATACCTAAAATTGCCCAATATTATGAAATGTTCCTTTCTTCAGGTTGATTATCGATATTTTACTCTGTCTCTTCATCGATTTTGAGCTGAGTAGCATCAACATTTTTCACACATGGCAATGATATTTTCCATTTTGATAAAATATTTCCCATTTTCCATGTGTATTTCTCACTTATCACTTCACAGTCAATTAGTTCGACCACACTCTGATCGACAGTCAAATCTATGCAAATCTCAATATAAGAACAAGAATTCTAAAGAACACACTAATTCCTAATCAAATAACAAAAAATGCTTAACACAAGAAATTTCTTGAGCTCTCTTTGAGTTGTTATCAGCAAATGCTCACCCATGCGTTCTTCTACGATTCAAAATGTATACAGTCATCACTTCTAATTGATTAATTTAACATTAAAACTCTGCAAGTGTATGAAAATTAAATTCAGATTTCTTCGCCATATTTATCCTGGGGCTGATAACCATTTATTTGGAAGAGATTACATCATAAATATATGAAACATTTATCTGAAATGCTAAATAATGATTCAGAATGAATTTTGAGTGCTATGAAATTGATTATGCCATTTCGATAATGATAATGTATGTTTTGTTTATTATTAGCATTTGTAATCTTTAATGAAGCAACACATCAAATGTAAAATACAAGGGAGGAATGCTGTGAGTAAGTTCTTTCGCGTTTTTTTTGGGAAAAATAGTAATTTTGTAAGTCTTGACACAATGCATGGAATTTGTTTTCGCTGAGCAATATCGAATTCGTACGACTCATAGTCATTTAACACCACTTGGGAAACACGTGTTAGAATGCGAATCAAGTCATCTGTTGTGCCTCTCTCGTTGAGCTCCTTACATAGCGATACAATGAACCATGACCCTTTTCCTAGAATTACACAACATCATGAAATTTGCAATATTCATGGCTAAATTTTTGATAGAATCTTGCTTACCGGTGTCTCTGAATGACACATCTCCAGGGAAACAAGAATAAGCAATCAGGAAATCCTTTTGGGGAAATGGTTGTGAGGCACTCGTTAATATTTCTGCATTCCAAAATGGTGCGCTTTCATCGTCTGTATTTCTTTTTTCAGTATTTTTCACATCTTGACATGCTTGAATTATAAATATACGTGGTTTGTTCACCAACGTCGGGCAGTTTACATCCGAGAAAAATTTACACATTTTTTGTGTTGGGAATGCTCCATCAATCGCATGAATGTGGCTCATGTGATCGTGATTCAATATCGTATCGCACGCATTTTGAACGTGAATGGACCTTGTTTCACCATGCGAAAGCACTATAACCACTAAACAGTCTCTATCCGAATGATTTTTACTGGCGACTGAAAAACAAACAAACATGAATATTTTCAGAAATCATCATGAATTCCAAATATTTTCATTTTTTCAAGTCAGAATAAAAATGTAGGTTGAAATAGATAACTAAATATTTCACTAGCCATTCTGTAGGATTCGCACTATTTCCGATTTTGTTCGATCTTCATAGACTTTTACTTTGAAATCGAGAGAAGTGAATGTCTGTATCAGACGGTCCCGATCCAAGTGAGTTCCTCTGCGAAAACGAAGCTTTGCGAATGTTTCGTGGTTGAATATGATTGCCATGCCGCGTTTCTTGTGATACATATCGTAGCAATAGTCCAATGGTCGCGATAGTCGGTCGTCCATTTCATACGTTGGGTAATGCTATCGAACGTTCAACCTCTTGAGAACTGAAATTGAATAATGAAAATGTAAACACTCATCACTTTTTAAAAAATTGGCATGTTAAAAACTGACGAGCAACCACCATTGGCTATATAGATAATTGAGTATACTCGTTGTTTCAGATTTTTTATTTCTCATCAATTAACCGAAAAAAAGAGCATAAGTTTCTCTAGAAATAAAAATGGTTAAAGGCGCACATGTAAAATCGTTTCAATGAAATTAAAAGCAAAAATTCGTGCTTGAATAAACGACCGTACCACTATTAAATTTTACGAAAGTTGGTCTTTGTTCGATCCAGTAAAGGAGATTAAAAAATTACGTTCAATTATTTTTGTTTTATCCAACGATTAAGCTTACCTTGTTTTCATTCAATTTTTTTTCGTAAGATGGCGTAAGCTATGTGACAATTTGACACATCATAATCAAAACATATTGTTTGATGTCGAGTAAACAGATAAATCGGGAGGCATGTTTTGGTCGATATTTGGATTGATTACCGGCATTAAATTACTTTTTCTGCCGGCATAGTAAGTCATTTTTATACAATGCTATGATTAAAATTGACGATTGCACATTTTCTGCTATTTTAGCCGGTCAACCGATTTTGAAGTACACCGCAATTGGTTGGCGATAACACATTCACTGCCGATCTCAGAATGGTACGTGGACACAACAAGCGAATGGACACTGGACTATCCACCGATTTTTGCTTATTTTGAGCTTTTACTCTCACATGCAGCGAAATACTTTGATGAAAATATGCTGAAAGTGGAAAATCTCAACTATGACTCTTACGAAACGATTGTGTTTCAACGTCTTTCTGTCATTGTCACCGATGTCGTGTATGCAATTGGAGCGAAAAGGTATAATTTTACCTACTTTTCAACTGGAAATAGTGAAATTGATAGGGATTCTGATCTCATTTCACCAGGTGTTTGGACCAATTATCGCCAACAGCATCGAAACAGAGAATTTTGTCTGCAGTCCTGTTGGGAAATTTTGGAATTTTCATAATCGATCACATTCATTTCCAGTATAATGGCGTACTCTTTGGAATTCTATTGCTTAGTATTTCGTACATGTGTGAAGAAAAATTCCTAAAGTCGGCGTTTTGCTTTGCTGTTCTACTGAATATGAAGCACATTTTTGTGTATGTCAGTCCAGTTTACATTGTCTATTTGTTGAAAGTGTACTGTTGGCATAGCAAATCGATGAAGAACGCGATAATGAATTTAGTGAAGTTAGGGACAATCACTGTCGGTGTTACAGCAGCATCATTCGGCCCATTCGTGCATCAAATTCCGCAGGTACAAAAATTACATTCGTTGTCAATTTTCTGGCTTTTGAAATTTAAAATAATATATGATGACGTTTCCATAGGTACTATCGAGATTGTTCCCATTCAAACGTGGACTCTGTCATGCATATTGGGCACCAAATTTTTGGGCGATCTACAACATAGCTGATAAATTTGGTTCCATAGCAACGAATAAAGCTTCAAATGCTTCGTCGAACACTGGTGGATTAGTGCAAGAATATGAACATCAATTTTTACCTGTTATTAAACCATATGTAACCTTCGTAATCACAATCGTGGCCATGATTCCATGCATCGCGAAAATTGCTTTTGGAGCCTACAACAAGTGAGTGCGATATAAATTGTGATTCTAGATGCAATCATTCAAAACCACTCAAATTAAACAACACATTCGTGTCAACGTCTATTTAATTTTGTTCCAATATAACTATGATCTAGGTCCACAAATAAGTTTGACTTTATTCGAGGCATTGTGATTTGTGGATGCACGTCATTTCTGTTCGGATGGCACGTTCACGAAAAAGCCATTCTCATGACGGTCATCCCATTGAGGTGAGTGAGATACAAATAATTTGCTCAAATCGGCTCAATTTTTCGAATTTAAGCCATATTCATGTCATATTTCACAAAATAGTTAAATTATTTTCATTTTAATAAAAATTTATTTCATTTCAGCATTTTAATGACCGTAAGTGAGTCTGAGGCTAAGGATATGTTTTTTTTGTCAATCGTCTCACATTTTTCACTATTTCCACTACTTTTCAAGTCCAATTTAGCCGTCATAAAAATTAGCTTACTATTAACTTACATAGCTGTAATGATAAATAGTGTGAAAAGTTTATGGTCATCCAAGATTCGTAGTTATATTCTACCGATGCATGAACTGTTGTATATATTTGGACTGGCTGGAATATTTTTATATGAATTTTGTGTTCAATATTTGATAGGATTCGATAAGAAACTACCATTCCTACCTCTTTTGTTGACGAGTGTATATTGTAGCATAGGAATTATATATTTTTGGTTGAAATATTACGCAATGTTCTTATTTAGTAATGACCGCAATAGAGCCACTCCAAAAAAAGTTAAAAAAAATTGAATCTTGGAGTATCGGTTTGCACTGTTAACTTTATAGAATTGAAATAAGAATAATATTTATTTTCAATGTTGTTGTAAAATTTTAACATTTTTTCAATAAATATACTTTTGTTATGTTATACATGTTAAATCAAAATGAACAACCAAACAAATTAGTCGACGTGCGTTGGGGATATTCATCTTGAATACGCAGCCAATCGTTGTTGTATAACCAATGCAGGTTTCCTTTGAAGAAATATGTTTTATTATTTTGTAATGAAATTGCTGCATCCATGTTATTCGGAAGACCATTCCATTGATCGCTTATATTTTTTGGATAATGTGCATCCAAGCGTCGATGCTTTTCATTGTAACGAAGGAATTTCGAACCGCTGAATAAATATGTGCGCTCATCTCTACTCATGGCTGCATCTACTTTTGGAACACTCCCATCAAAACCATATTCAGAAATTGGCCGTGGGCTATTCTCGACGAAACCATTGCCATCAAAAATCCAATACGCTTGGCCTGAATGCGAAAAAAAATGTTTACAGCATTTAATTAACACAAATGTAAGTAAGAATAATACCGTGAAATAGGATAATAGCTCCATCTGTATTTCGTTCATACGCTGCATCGATATGCCGAACGGAGTTTGGAATATTTTGGAAAATCTCATTCAAATGAACCGGATAACCAGGAAAAGGTTGAAATTCCGCGGTAAATCGCCACATATATTCGCCTTTGAATACGAATATCTCTCCTCGCAGCGAAGCGACTGTGTCAAACCAACGATTTTCACATAAATTTGGCGGAGACTTTGGAGTTTGCTCCGTAGAGTCGCCAAAGCGATGCTGAAAAATTTTGCAAAGCATTGCAATCGTAGTTGATTTATTTCAGATGAAGTGATACCTTTTTCCTTCGTGTTGAACCAGAATCATCCACATGCGTTGTGTATGTCCATGTTAAACTTGTGGATTCGATTTTTCTCGAAACTATTGGAATTGTCGTTTCGTCGTGTGATGTTATCGCTCTTATCCGAGCAGTCGTTTGTGTTTCAACGACTGTTGCTTTCTCAGTAGTTGATAATTCTTCTCTGGCTGTGACTTTAACATGACCCTCATCATCAATCTTCGTTGTTCTATCTAATTCCTCATCATTTGTACTCACACGATTTTTAACTATTCACCAATAACATTTTTATTCGATAATCAAGTCTAACTTGACTAATCAACTTACTATACAATTCGTACATGGCCAACACGTCATCATATCCCAGGTCCTTTGACTCTTCTGGTCCTTTGTAATACGGAAACATGATTGATGAAAAATCGGATGAATGCGCCAAACCAAGACTATGTCCTAGCTCATGAACCGCCACTGACTGGAAATCGACGCCTATATTAAAACTCTCACTTTAAAAACAACAGTCTGAATAATAATTCGGAAACTTCTGTTTTTACCTTCATTCATGTGTTGCGCATTTTCTTTCCAGTTTTCATCATTGTCAAAATGCATGTCACCACTAAAATCTCGAAATTCGTACGGATAAAAGGCATGCGCTAGAACATGCCCTGGACCATCAAATGGAAACGGATCGCCATGATAGCCGGAACCAAATGCCACAATAATATCGGCATTCGATTCAAAAACACGTACAAATCGGAGTCCTGAATACTTGGACCAAATTGAGAACACTTGTTCAAGAGCCATGGCCATTTTATCTTCCCCAATTTTTGGCGACCAATTGGAAATACTTTCAAAATAATGGAACATTGATTAGCTATTCATTTTCAAATATTTGCAATGACTTACTAATAAGTGATGCGCTGCTTTTGCCAACCATGCGAAGCAATCACAAACCGTTTTATTCTGAGATTGTCCAAATTTAGCGTACTTTTAGCAATATCAGGAACACCACATCGAGGCGCAGTTAAAAGCTATAAACAATAACTCATTGAATATTGATTATTTTGACATGTTAGCGTCATTCAGTCTTTATATTTTCTATTCTCAATCACTTTCAAGCATTTGCAATCAAAGAATACCGACCTTGAGCGTTGCATTATCTAGAACACCCGTCACGTTTAACGCTCCATACAATTGCATGTTCTTTATAGCAGTGATAAATGCTTCCTCATGATAAATTGTATCCAAAGTTGTTTGGATTGTATTCAAATAGCCGAATTTCCGCATAAAACCCAACTTTAATTCAATAAACCAAAATTAATAGATACTTATCGGTTATGATTTTTTTATTTTTATGATGTAATTACAATTTCTGATTGATTAACTGGCAAATTTTGCTCAACATATTCAATATCTCGGTTCAACGAATGAAAATTGGCTGGAAAACCATTTGCAAATGCAATAAAAAGAGCAATCACAATCAAATTAGATGGATGATGTCTCATTTTGAAGCAGGTATCAATTTAGTTAGCCAATTCTACGAAAGACTCTTAAAACTTGTTGTTATTTGAGGAGCTCCTCAGTGATACTGACGTGGTTGAAAATAAATCCTGAAATATATGCTCTTATCACAGTTTTGAGCTCTAAAAAAGAGTGTGGGATGAATGCGAGAATCTGTATCTGCTATGTGTAATTATGCTTTTGATATAATATTTCAAACGAATACAATATATTTATAATTAAAAGAGAAAATAGTTTCTGTTATTATGCCCGAGTTGAACGTTACAAATATCGATTATAGACGTACCAAATTTGTATATGAAAAGAATTACAGATGTTTGGCCAACATATATTTTATTTAAATTTGTGCCCAAGTAATTTTGTATAAATGGGAATAATTATTCGATTCTCATTTTTATCATTATTATGTATCATTGATATTAGGTTGTTGTGTCGAAGAGCTCAGAAGTTAGATGCTACAGCTTCATTCAACAAGCGACTTCAAAAACTCGTGATAGAATGACTTACTCTTACTTAGGTTCTTAATGTGATAAGGTATACTAGGAGTAGGGAAAATAGAGAAAACGTTGCGTACGTGTTCGGATGCAATGTTGATAAAATGTGTAATGAACAAATGTGACCGTTTGTGAATATCATTTGTACACTGCATATTACATCGCATTATTTTTCATCAGCAATATGGAACAAAAGAATTCCAAACAAATTTTTTTTTTTTTCATGTATTGTGCATGAAGCATGAATACTCATTTCGACGGAGATTCGGCTTGTTAATAATAAAAATAAGTAATAAATGCGTTATGTGTGTGGGCACACTTGCATTAGTCAATACTCGAATTTGAAGTCGTATTGAATTCGTTTATCGTCCGTCGCAAAGAGGGGTCGGGTGGTGATACATATACGGGCTCCCTGAATTTTGACTGAACATATATGTTTTTTCGATTTTTAGACTGAATTTTTCTTGGCAAATGTAATAGTTTCGTCAGATTTGATACAATATATGGCATATTACTGTTATCATCCGTCTTTGGCACTGATTCAGAAGCAAGCGCCAAAATACCTAATAAGTCAAGCGTTGTTGCTCTTGCAATTAACTCATTACAAAACGCTTCAATAAAAATCGATCCATTCTCTGCATCATTTCCCAATCTCACGGAAGGCAGCGAATAGTAGACCAATAAAACATCTTCTTGCGGTAAAAAAGAAGGATCTCTTCGAAGTGAGATGCAATCTGACTTCGAACCGCACGCACTCATCGCGATTTCTTCATATCTTTTAACATCCTGATATGCTTGAACGATAAACACTTTTGGCTTTTGTTTCAAAGTTGGGCAGTCCTCGTTTGTGAAATACCTCCAAATACCAAGCAAAGGATGCTTTCCGTTGTAAGCATTTATATTTCCCATCGTGGGATTCAAAACTGCATCACAAGTTTGATCATCAAATGTATCAATGTCTCCATGGGAGAGTATTATAACCACAAAGCAATCTTCATCCGAATGATTCAAGAGGGATACTAAAATTGATTGAATTATTAATGTGATTGATTTGATGATTTCAGACGAAAACTTTGACATGTGATAAACGAATAAGATTCAAAGTCGCTGGACATTTACGTTGCAATTCTTATCGTTCTCTTCTAAAATATTCAACTATTTTGAGAATATTTTGAATTTTAGATGAATTGATTCCAGAACAAACCAAAACTTTGTCAAAATCAGGGATCATTGCATAAAACTGAATTACAATTACAAATTTGTTGAAATTGTTGGAATTTATGTGAAAACATTTACAATTTCGCAAATTTTCTTTCTGGTGTGCTCAAGGATGAAAATCTTGTATGAATTGTTCTTTAACTTCAGAACCAATGTAAGTAAAGTAAATTTCACCTTGGTATAAATTCTGTTTGATTTGACATTGAGTTTGATTCAGATAAACTCTAACATCGAAATCGAGTAAATGAAATGCATCTTGAAGTCGGTCACAATCAATACAAATGTCGTTTCGTGTGCTCAATTCATCAAGTTCTTTGTGAATAAATATCAATGCCATTCCTCGTTTCTTGTGGTACATGCAGTAGCAACTTCCTTTTGAATAAATATGGCGATTATTTCTCACACATTCAATAGTGTCTATTGATTGAACGTATTCCAGTTGAAGACTATGGTTGCTCTGGCTGAAAAATGGCCAAACATGTAAGTTATATGCAAATGATTTTATGCGGATGTGGACATGGTAAAAAATTATTGTTAACACGTTACCTTTTCTTCAAGCGTCTTCCAATATTTTTGAAATTGGGCAAAGTAGTCCATTTAAAATATTTGCTGCCAAATACTCCCATTATTTTGCAACTTATCCTCTCAAGAAACACTTTAAGAATGATCGAATTGAAACTTTGGGAAAAGTTTTTGATTATTTCGTTTAACATGTTTTCGATACGTTTTAATTCATTTTATTTTCAATTATTATCAAGAAAATTGTGACTTTGTCATTTCTGATAGCGTTTGAAATTGAAAACACCATATTTTTCTATAAATAGTAATGTAAGAAACAGCCGAATATAATTTTATCGCACAAAGTTTAATTAAGATTAAAACAACTTTTGCTTGATTTTCAGTGTTTTTTTATTTATTTTAAATTTTTCTTCATTACTAATCATACTTAATATAAATTGTTTACTTCGATAAATGAATTACTGTGCAACTGAACATTAACACAATTCTGATCACATGATATCGATATTTTCCATAAAAGTGTGTATGCATAATTGTTTTGGTGGAGCTTTTTTCGGCGATTTCATTGATTTGCTGTGCTGAAAAATGAACGCTGCTGCACATTTGTTAAATCTTTGGATTTGCAGAAATGTCACCTTCAACGTTATAGCATATCCCAATCTCGCCAGACATAATTTCGATTACGAACACATGGCATCTGTACGAGATAATATTGGATTTTAAATAAATTTGCATTCATTTCGATTCCTTAATTGTAAATTTCTTTTCTTTTGTTGTATAAAAAAAGGCTGAATTTTGTCTAAGGAATAAATTTCAATAAAAACATTCAAGGCGTTGTGAAAATAAATTTTATTTTGGATTTTCAAATGGAAATGGCGCAAATTCGATCAAATTTTGATGTAAATGTTCAAGAACAATCTGGAACAATCAGCTCTTAATGAATAAGTGTTTTGTTTGCGATGAGGACGAAGCCAATGAAAAATCTAGCGATAAATGTAGGTAGTAATTTTGTATGGCAGAAAAATGCAAGGAGATAGTCATCGTATGAGAGAAATCACGATCTTTGTATCACTTCAGAGTCGCGATTTTTACAGCAGCCTGTTTTTTTTTCAGATTTTTCAATGTTCCAAAATACAATTTTTTATGTCAAACTCATACAAATAAAATGTGCTTAAAAGAATAATTACAATCTTTATATTTTTCCATTGTCCGTCCAAACTGATCATACACAATCTTACTATTACGTAATTGATCACTATATACGCTTGAGGGATTATTGCATTTCATTGAAGACAAAAATGTGACAGATAAAATGAAGCAAACGTATGCATCGGTCTATATAAAGGAGCTCTGAACTACAATAAATGTAAGTCGGATACACGATGTTATATTCGTTGAACAAGAGTTGTTTGAGCTCAATTCTGAATATTTTGTATTCAAGTTGCCTTCAAAAAAAAGTCAACGCATATTTTTTGTTTTTGTTTTTTCCTTTCAACTCAATTACAATAAATTAGTAAAGACAATCGAACAAATACACAATTTTCTATATAAAAATGTATAATTTTAGTGCATATAAAAGTAACTGTTTGTTTTTGCTGTAAAAAAAAGAATAGAACGAGACGATTTACAATGAATTAAAATTGTTGCTGCTGTTAAAACAATTGAAATGGATAGCTAAATAATTTTCTTTTGCTTTCTCTTCCTGTAATGAAAAATCCACTGTGAATACAAAAGTAAGCACGAAGTTGTATACAATTGCTGATAACGTGCGAGCAACATTCTTCTATTACAAATAATTATTAAATTAATTATTCTCAACCTAATGTCTATGTCGAGCTATTTTCAAAGGATTCTATATACGTTAGACTGAATTATTCCGCTCTTAAATTACGTAAATGTGTATTTGTGTGAGTGTGTGTGTGTTCGTGTGTATTTGTTTGTAGTTTATTTAAGGTGTCGGTCTGATTTGTGTCTTACGAATATTTAGCCTTTTTTGCTGTAACAGAACTTCCATTACGACTCATGTCCAGTTTATCTAGTCAATCTACATCCAATTTCTTTGCTTGTTCCCAAGGGAAGCAGTCACGGCCGAAATGACCGTAGCAACTGGTCAATTGGTAAATCGGCATACGGAGATTTAACTCTCTGGAAAGTATTCAAACGAAATCCAGTTAATATCATTCAATCAAATGTACAAAATTAACAAATGTAGTTCTTACTTGACAATGCGGCCGGGTCGAAGGTCGAAGTTTCGTTTGACGATGTCTAGTAAATCGCTTTGAGATCGCTTTGATGTGCCGTAGTCAAAAACAGTGATCGAAATTGGCTCAGCTACGCCGATTGCATATGACACTTGTACTAAGCAACGGCGACAGATTTTGGCTTCAACCAGTGATTTGGCCACCCAACGAGCTGCATATGCCGCCGATCTATCGACTTTTGTAAAGTCTTTGCCCGAAAATGCACCGCCACCGTGAGCGCCCCATCCTCCGTATGTGTCGACAATGATTTTTCTACCTGTCAAACCAGCATCACCCTATGCAATCGTTCGAGTTTTTCATTAAACACACTATTTGTTGATTCGATTATGTTACGAGTACGATAATTATTAAGCAAAAAAACACCCACCATTGGTCCACCGATGTGAAAATCTCCGCATGGATTTATGTGCACAATTGTTTTGGCATCGAAATACTGTCCGGGAATCACGGTCTTGATAACTTTCTCCATTACTTCACGACGAAGTAAATCCAATGTGACTTTGTCCGAATGTTGAAGTGATACGACTACCGTATGAACACGTTTTGGTATGCATGCGCCTTTATCGAACAAGTATTCGCACGTGACCTAGCAATTCAATGCGAAAAATCATTTAATTTTCTGCAAATCAATCGTCTCAAAATGAAATGATTTGTTGGAAAAATGACATCAGAATTACGTTTGCATCATGCTTCAATCAAGAGTAGCAAATAATCTTTTCGAATTGTTTAACATCATGAACATGGTTTCCCTCGATTTTAATGATTTTTTCCGATAAAGTCACCTACAAAAATGTTCAAAACTCTTCATACCTGTGTTTTCGAATCTGGACGAGCCCAGCTAAATTCTCCAGATCGTCGAAGTTCGGCGATCTTTGCATTGAGTCTGTGCGCTAACACAACAGTCAATGGCATACACTCTTCCGTCTCATCAGTTGCATAGCCGAACATCAATCCCTTTTTTGTCAATAATAATTAAATATCAGTATCTCAATTCGAAAATAATAATATCTCAAAAGCAATCAAAAAATTGTTATTATGGTTAATTACAAAAAGATCATGCAAAAGGAATTAGTTAACAACAAAATTTACACGTCGGCTGCAAGCACAACGGCCTCTGAATAATCGTCAGGAATTATAAGGATTCGCATGAAAACCAATGGCGTGAAATTGAAATTTAATCTGAACATTTGCGGCATGCATAGATGTCTCCACTAATGAATCAATGTTTCAGCCAACTTGAGTCAAAATAATATTGTTGAAATTGCGGAAAATTGTGAATAAACATGCTCATCGGCCTGTCAATTATTATTAGCGAATCGATTAAATAATTAAATGAATGATTACTGATTAACAACAGCAACTAATATTTTGAAAGGTTTTAATGGAAAATATCAAATTATTGCGTGAAAATAGTCAATATGAACGTGTGTTCTGCATGAATTTGTGTGTTGATTTCAAATGAAGAGAGATGAAGCTAAATACAATGTAAAAAATGAATGCGATAAAAAATAATGCGTGGGACTACCGAAAAAGTGCACTTACAAGGCGATATGTGATAAGAGAAAGCCAAAATTCATGTTTTGTATGATAGAAATACAAAGAAAATGTGTCGAAAATGCTGATTGATTTCAATAAAAATGCTACACTCAACAGAATTGGTCGCGTGTTTAATAAAACATGAAGTGCATATGCAAAATAATTTGTGCGAGAGAGGTAATCCTTTGCATCATTGTCAAATTAAGTATATACGCTTGATGAATTCAATAATATCAAAAGAAACACATAGAAATGGCAACGCTACGGATTCGGATGAAATGTTGAGTCCTGACCTGATCACCTGCACCGATATCATCTTCATCACGGTTCACATGAACACCGGCTGCTATTTCAGGCGATTGTTGATCCAGTGCGAGCAAAACATTACATGTTTTATGGTCGAATCCTTCGAGAACGAAAAGAATGGAATCAAAACAATTTTGACAGATATTTTGTGTTTGCAATACATTTCGCTGCTATCTCTTTCTGTAAAATACAGTTTGCTTGATTGGATGTATCGTTTGTTGAACTTGATATATTGTTAACGCGCTTGCCGTTTCGCAATGACGTAGTCGATCAATACACATCGATTTCAAGGCAAGAATAAATATTCTGTGATTTCGTTTATTTAAAACTTAAATGAATTGAACAAACAATTTTCCGATGTATCTGCTTAATAATTTTCGCAAAAAAAAAAACCACAGCAGTTTGCCCGATAAAAATTCGTCGAATTGATTGTTGGCAACAATTGTCGATGTAATCCAATTGATTGTGGTAGAAATAATGCTCCGTTCAACTCTCCTCAAAAGACCAAAGTTAGATTCATGTTCACTGATTCTATTGACTATCGAATGTTTCCAATTTGTTAATAACATGCACAAAACAGGCAACAAGAACAACGACGGCAATCAGAATTTGGGAAGAAAACCAATCGGGAATTCCGAGTTTCAAATCATAAGAGGTGCAAGAGAAAACCTCCTAAAAATGTAGTCGAATACAATGGGTGGACATCACAAATATTAATAATCATTTGTTGATAGCAGAAAAAAAATATTGAATCCCAAATGTAGTGTGAAATGAGACGAATCGTAATCAAATAGTCGTCAAAATGTTGGGAGTGTGTGTATGTGTTTGTATGTGTGTGTGTGATCTTTCTTTTCCTATGCGTTAATCGATTTGTTTTAGTACGAATCAAAATTTGATGATTTTTAATTGTGTTTGAAACGCGATTCCCTGCATGATTTTGTTTGTATGGCTGTTATTTGTATTTGGTTTTTTGTGTATGTGTGTACCTGATCGCCAGCACCGATGTCTTCTTCGATACGATTCACATGAACACCGTTCGCAATATTAGCAGATTGCTCTTCAAGAGCGACCAACAGATTTAATGTACGCCAATCAAAACCTAGTTTTAACGCATTTCGTCGGCGGAAGAAGAAGAATTGTAATAAAGTCTCATTTCAAATGTTCATTGGGACATTCACAATACAGATATTTTGAAGAGCTGTTGCTTTTATTTGGTCTAAACTTTGTTCAACAAACGGAATGAAGTGGCGGCAGCCGTTCTGTTCCACTTCTATTTAAGTTCCTTTGAAAATGAATTCGTGCGGAGCGAAAAAGTCCGAGACAAATTTGGCTTACCTTTTGATGAATCGTCGTATCCTATATGATTGATTGTGTCTCGTACAACTTTTTGGTAGTCTACGACCGCTTTGCTCGTAATTTCACCGCACAATAAGATCATTCCGGTTTTGGCAACGGTTTCTATAAAAAGAATTACATGAACAAATTATATTTGCAAAATTCATTCATCTTTTCTCGAATGACATAATACGGGTTAAACTCTCCATAACATTCTCACCGACATCAATTCGGTAAATGGGGGAAAAACAGGCAGTTACGATAGAATATGATGTATCTGAACTGAAGGTATTTAAAAATAGGCTCACATCTGTGGCGCAAGTAAGCTCATGTGCATCGAATTGTCTCGCCGACAAATGAAAATGAAATAAGAACGCGTTGAAAAACAGACAAAGTAAAACTTTACATGCACAAACACAATTGAATAGTGACAATCATATGAAATAGATATTTTTAGACTCAAAAAACTACAATTTTTAGCATATGTATTGAGCGAAATGCGGAACAATTTAAGAGCCATCAGCTGCGATATCAACGAGAACACGATGTGTAGAATATATCCCGTTTTACGGTATCAAAATGGTCGCCATGCTATGAGCGATTTCATAGAGATAATATTTGCCCGAAGTCGACTTGCTCTACATATACAGACGCGCAAGCACGCATTCGGAAAACATCGTCCCCTTTTTTTCGATTTTACCGGCATTTTTATCGCTTCTATTTTGATATTTGATATTCGGCATACGCTTGAATGCAAGGAAACTAACTAGGCGAAACATTCCCATTTATATTGACGCACTCAGTGTATTTGTGTGAGTTGACATGACAATGCTCATCACATGCTAATTTTATCACTAAATATCTAATTCACTTCATTCGGTTTGAACATTTCAATTACAATACGAATTTTTATGAAAATTCGCCTCACCACATGCAACTTTGGCGTTCGGGTCTTGCTTGAGATGGGCATCCAACACAGCATCACTAATTTGATCACACATTTTATCTGAAAAATAAAGAAAATATGGTTAAAATTCAGTAGAATTATATTTGTTTGGGCTTGCATCTATCTCAAGCTGATTAAAACGGAACACAAACATGTGACCTCAGCAAAATGCAGTTTTTTCATTCGAAAAGAAACACAAAACAAAAGTCTAGACATGAGATGAACTCCGCACAAGCAAAAGGTCTGAATTCAATACAAACAATAGCAAAGTCGACGCATATGAATAACGAAGGGATAAAGGGATTCTTAGAATACTGAAATTTGAATTGGTCGAACAGGAGTTCGTCATTGAAGACTCGAACAGTATTTCTGTTATAATGCGAGCAATATCAGATTTGTGCTGGTTCAACGCAACCAACGGATTCATACTGCGTAGGCAGTTTTTTTTCATAGACTTCGGCTCGCACGTGCACACCTCACTTCTGTTCGTGGTTTGTATTTCAGACTCTTTTCTTGCGTTTGATTCGTCAGCTCATATGGCAAAACGTGCACTCTTCGAATATCCCGAAAATGGAGTGCCGTTTCAATCTTATCAAATCAGCAAGAATTTGCGTGATGTTACGCTTTCTCATCAGTTTTAACATTTTTTCAATCAAATTTGGCGGCTTACATCAGCTTTTTTTGAACCAGTATCGAATATCGACAATCCATTGCATTAATACTCGTTAAGCATAGTTACGATATAGATTTTCGCATAATATTTTGAAATTGTTTATTTGAATTTAAACTCGATTTAAGCTGATTAAAAACTGTTTAACTTCATGGAATCGATGTGTTTATTCGAGCGCTTCTTGAAAGTGTTTGGCTATGTTGGCGTCCGATTTTCCAAGATATCGTACTCGATTGTGTGTATACAGAAAAATCGCTATCGGCAAGCCTTGTATGCCAATCTAAAATTTCTAAGATGATAATAAATAGTAAACAACTTGACATAAAAATGGTTAATTCCGATCGATAGGTTCAAAATCCAGAAATCAGTGCCCGTGCGATTAATATTAGCAGCGTTGCTAATTTCCAATGCACTCTGATGTTTGCGAACTATTTCAATTCGAATCAATCAAAAAGAAAGAATATCGAATGTTTCAGCTACCTGCAGAGAGATAGCCTTCGGAGGGGTCATTAATTCTTCAACAGCTCCAAACCGGTTTAATGGAAATTTATTATTTCATTGGAAACGACTTAGAACATAAAGAAAGAATTCGAAGGCAACAAACGAAAGTAAATGATGCTGGTGCACAAACGTTCATTGTTATTCAAAGCACATGGGCAATTCGTGTTTGGTAGGGCGGCTGTCTGTTTTGTTATTATGCTCGATTGTTGTTTGCGATTGAACAGAAAAAAATAGTGCACTCTCGTCAAAAGAGGATAACGATCACGTTTACAAAGAAAACCGAGTGATTGAACGATTCTTTTATTGCATACCGTAATGCAAACACAATTTTTATAATTTGTATCGCTTTTTTCTATTTCTACACTGAATTGCGTAAGAATCGCTGATCAAATACGAAGAATTGCGTTTGCACGTTGTGATGAATACATGCCAGGCGTAATATATCCATGCAATTTTTATTATTATGTAAATTCATTCTGTAAATATGGCACTACGTGTTCGCTTGAATCTAAGTCGAGACTATGTTTGGTCTATCAGAATGCTACAGAAAGCGTATCATCGATACCGGTCGAAGCATGTGTTTACAAGAAAAATGAATTACACAGACACCAAGCATGCGAATCAAATAGAATGGAAAGACAGTGGCGGCAATGTATCCGGAGCTGCTGACTGCGCGCCAAACCGTCGCAGGTATGAAGACCTATATGGAAATTTGGTTTACACTCTCGATGCATGTCGATGTCAATCATATTTGTGCTGCATGAAATGGATACCTGCTGTCGAACGTCATTGTTAAATGTGTCGCCGAAAAAATGTATTTGTGCCATTGTGTAGAAAACAATTGTTACATCTGTTCAGCTGTCCAAATATGCTAAAAAATTCTTGCTCTTTGATTCATATAGCAATGGCGAAACGAGAACTTTTTCGTTTTGTAATGAGTTCTCTGTTGGTCATTAGATTTCTAGATCAAGCAAATTGACGTCAAAAAGTAAGCCACATCAAATTCATTTTCACGCTGTTGCTGCGCCAAGTCCACGTGTTTGTGGACGTCAAATGTCGTCATCAATTTATCGTGGTTGCACACATAAAAAAAATACAATTACGCGGCTCTTGTCGTAAACTGTAATGGAGCAAAAAGTTGTGAAACAATTTCGAGAGCGCATTTTTGCGCACAGTCATCGACGGAACTGAACTGGTTGTGTGTCACGAGCAGTTTTATTTTGTCTTGCCAAGGGTTTTGCATCTTATCATCGCACACACTGACAATTCAATGCTATTGTTTGAGCCCACAAACAAGATAACGAACCGAACTACTACTCTTTTGAGTGCACGATTTTCTTTCTTTGTCAAATCTCAAATAGTAGGGAAATATAACGAAATCAGAACAGATAGCACACAAGTATCGGTCGGCACTCACAATTATTGGAAATGTCGATTTCATTTCAAATCATACATTTTTTATTCATTTGGTTCTTATAACGCGTGTCGATGATTGTACAAATCATCTTACTTCGATTCGGATTGTCAGAATTCAGCGTTCAATAATTTCTTTCCGTGTATTTCGCTGCGTGTGCGTTGTATTCGGGATAGCGCGCGCCGGAATTCCAGTGAATTTTGAGCATATGGCTCCAGACACGCGTTTCGACGCCATATTGCGAATGCGGCAATCTAGAATATGTTGAGTGTTTTAATGGATGAACCACTTATATTTCGCGCACCTTTGGCACACGAGACCGATTCTGACAATAGAACTAAATCACAATATGCTTGGATACAGTTCAGCAATATAATAATCAATTATTGGCAATTCATTAATTTCGTGTATCGCTGATTACACACGTTCAGTTTGTTCGATGGGGGCTGCTTTTTAATTGGGTTAACAGCTGAATGCAATAGATATCAGTTGTTGACACTGTCAATGTGGATATGTTTTGCCGATATTATGGCCGATTTAATGAGTTTCAGATTCATTTGAATCACAAAAGAATACCGAAACCATTAGAAAATGCCCATCGCATTGATTTGGAAAGTGAGTAAAGTTATAATTCACTTTGTCGACGCGCGATGCCTTAAAAACAACATTTACGCAACAAAATAAATCTAAATTTAGAAAATCAAGCAAAGCAAAGCACTCTGAATCATTTATACGGATGGATTCAGTACATTCATGTTATTTTTGTACAGTTTTAAGGCCAGAAAATGTTGGGTCGACAAAATGTGAGGATGGCTGTCGCATACAATGCGATTTAAATCAATTGTCTTGTGTGTGAAAATTCAAAATCTTGTGCCATCTAATCATCACTGGTATTCTAATTGATTATCACATTGAAACTTACCGGGATGACCTTCGCCAACTGATTCGGAAGTGAATAAGAAGATTTGCTGGTCCTCCATTTCGTACAATCCATTGGCGCCATGGCCGTTCGTGTAACCATTCGTATGAGTTGATTGCGGCATATTGTCTCTCTGTTTTTATCTCTGGTGACGGTCTGAATCCAAACTAATAAATTTTAAAGTAGATATGTTATATATTTTATGTGAATTTCGTTGTAAAATTTGTTGATTTCAAGAACATTGAGCAATTTCGCGAATTCATCAGATTATTATGTATTCCTATTCTTTTTGTTAAACACACTTTGGGGTTTTCCCTTCGAAGTTTCTGGGATTCTTAAAAATGATTCATAGACACATCAAAATACAAATCAATTTCGTTTCGTCGTCCTTTTTTTGTCGTTGCCGATCTACAGAAATGTGGATGCGCGCGGCTTTTTATAATAAATACACTCACTCACTTCTTTTTTTCGTCAATCAATCGAATTTTGCACACACAACCAAAAATCGAACGAATTTTATTGGGAGTCTTCTGTTGTTCTGTTTTTAATTGCACTTTAATTGCTGATTGATTTTGATGAATCAAAATGTTTCGTTTTATTTTAATTTTTGGCTGAGATAGCTGAATGCAACTCATACACAGAGCTAGTGATGTGTGGATTTGTAAGCCTGTCGAATGTCGTCTGTATCACATCAAATTAAGTAAAGAGACAAACATAAATGGCGTGCTGTATTTTATATAAACTTCGCAATTGTACCGCTCGCACTGAACCAATCGCAAACATCTATTAGTGTGTGCGTGCATGCGCTTCGACGTTCCATATACAAATGGTGCTGGCGATGTGTTTGTATTTTTCTGTGTTGCGGCATCGAATCGAAAAAACCATGTGCTCCATACAATGAATTCTATACTAATTTCGAACTGTCAGCACAATTGCGGTTCATTGTGTGCGTTCAATGACGTTCAACCGATTCGTGTTTTCATAATTCGTTGAAATATTCAGTGAATGATTATTTGGAGGCGAAAATATGAAGATTTCGTTTATACGAGAAATCAAGATCAACAGACGCAATTTTCAGCGTATTTTAACGCATTTTTTTTTTTTAATAAAAAAATTCTTTACCTCAATTTTTTCAGCTATATTTTTTTTTGTCTATATTTCGTTATGCATGTGTTCGTTGTTTTGCATGATAAAAACGGTTTTCAATGTCAAACAAATTTGTTTTACGTCGAATTCATTCGTAACGTTTTGCATGCCATAACCTATGAAAACAATTCCAATCTCAGTTGCTTTTATTAGACAAAAAGATCCCATTTATCTGCCGTGGCAAAAGTCAAAAGGGATTAAGTCAAACATTCAAAATGCCGATTTGGAATTCAGAACGCAGCTTCTTTGCATGAAAACAACCGATTATTGCGATAGAAATAAAAAATAAACAAAATGTAAAAAAAATGTTAATAAAATTGAGGTCGTTTAACGGAAGCTAGATCGATCTATCCGTACAAAATAGATTGCACGTTTTGTTTCGCTATCTATATCGATTGGGTCATGACGCTTTTGTTTGACTCGACGCTGTCGCAACAGTGTATCATGTTAGTTACAGTAGTTCGGTTAGTAACAACAACAGAAAAATCAATCAATTTTGATGAATTTGATTCGAGCTGATAAGATTTGTAGGAACAATTTTCGTAATCTCTATTTGCACTGTTGAGGCAAACCGATGAAAATGTAATTAACATAAAAAAAATTAAGCTACTGATCACACGTGGCATACATTTGCTTCATTTTTATTCATATCAAATCTTCAGCAAAGAAAAAAATTGCGTTCGAAAAACTCAAAACAATATAAACGAAATGAACATAAAAATTATGTACCCAAGAGTGTCTTTGATTAATTTATTAGAGTGATTTATTTTTATTTATTAGCTCACAAAACCCAAACGGCAGCAGATCTTGGATAACTTAACTTTTTCCCAATTGTCATCCAATCTTTTATTTCTTTTATACGAATTATAATTTGATAATTTTAACTTTTTAATAATATTTAAAATTATAATTTTTCTTTATTCAGCCCAATTTTATTAATTTCATCACTTTTTTTGGCACTTAGTAACATTGTTGTAAGAAAATAGTTTAAAAGTGTATGAACCGTCTACAAACCTAAATCAATGTTGATTTTTTCCTAACAACTAAACTTATGTTCACCTCCTTTAGAAATATTGCACTGACTAAGAAAATGTTCGTTGTGAAAGATTTTATTCCATTTGATTATGATAGGCGAACGCAAATTTATGTTTTCATTCGAAAACCGCAGTAATCGGAACCGCTTCAATGAAAAGCTCCTGCTGCTTGAAAATAACTTCACAAATGCTGAGAAATGAATTTGAGTGTCCCTTAATAAGCATCCTTGTTCTCTCGTTACGTTAATTTTGTTTTCTACAGATAATCGGCTGATGCTGGCGATTGATACGACTCAACCAAGCATGTGTGAATACTCGTGAGTGTGCAATGTGGATTTTATTCTGTCCAATGCCAATGACGATTGTCTTTTTCATGTAAACACACTTACGTTTACTTTCTCGCTAAGAATCCGTATCAGAACACCAAAAATAATACGAATTTATCAACAATCATTTATTATTTAATATTTTTTTTTTTCAAGAGAATCATCCGAGGCAAAAAACATCGGCATTTAACTGTCGCTAATATATATCGCTTCATTAAAAAGTGTGTTGAGTCAATCATGTGAACACACTTGCAAGGGGGAAAGTTCAATAACGTATTTTGACAAATGCATGTATTGACTTTAGACTGAATTTGCTGTAGTTCTGTAAAACCTCTGCATGCGGCGCCACTGAAAATATCAGCAAATTCAGAATAAACCCAATACAAACAACAGCATTGACATTTCAATAATTTCAAAACATATGACATTATCAAAAAACTTAAATATGCGTTTGGGCAACTAGTAGAGATGGCGCCGCCAATGAGTGACGTCATCTCTGTATAAACAAGATCTACTGTCGTAATATGCGATTGGCAAAAATTCTCCAAAGATTTTCATTCTTTAACTTTCAGAAATGATATCTCTTCAAAGTCAAATCGTATTTCTCACCATTGAGCTTCAGTAAAAGATGAAATTGATTTGAAATGATCGCATATACATGTATATCTAAATGTAAATAATGTATTTGACAAAGCCGATGGCAAAATCAAATGGAAAAATGACTTTTTTCTTCCGAATTGCAATATTTGCATTTATTTGAACCGTAAAAACCGAGTTAAAACCCCCTAGGTGTTGAGTCTGCTACATAACAAAAATATTGATAAGTCGATTTGAGGAAAAATAAAACAAAAAACACGAATAATATTAATAAAAATATATCATAAAATACGATTAAAGCAACATCATCAAGATTGACAGCAAATATAAATAAAAACATGCGAGATTACAGCAGTTCGTGAGCCTGGAGCAATGGCATTAAATGAGAGCTAACGCTTTATGAATGGACGCTTTTGTGTGTGTGTGGTGAAAATGCATTTCTTCAACAGTCCGTGCGTCATCGGGCGTAAACATCAAACCAATACCGACACGAGCGTTCTCAATTCAATGGACAATTCAATGCAATTTAAATATTCATTTCGGAACTAAAGCATGATGGCATTGCCGCCCCCTGTCGTGCTTAGCTTTAGTTGTTTCTGTGCATTCTCACGGATTGAAAGCGGAAACCATGCACACGCTTCCAGCTGGTGTTCACATTTATGCTGATGTTAACTCAATTTTTAATTAATCAGCGATGTGAGAGAAAAGTGCAAATGACAAAAGTCTAGATATTCAAAAATATGACGTCAGACAGACCTTTGCACTTGTAACGGCTGTTGCAAGTTTTCTGGCTGAAATAAGCAATTCAATAGATCATATGATCATTGCCTCGCTGTATCGCCCGAATTAGAGAAAAAGAATAGCAAACGAAGAAAGTAGAGAGCGTTTGGTATAATCTTGCCATTGCAAACAACATTTCATCAAAGCGGCCCGTATCGGTGGCAATTTTCCATCATGAAAACAATTCCCCCGAAAAAATATGTGAAATCAATTTAATTTATTGATAAAAATTGGAAATTAATTATTATTCGTGCAATTTGAAAATTAATTTGTTTTGCAAAAAAACTGAAAATCATCGTTGTACGCAAATAAAGGTTAAAAAATACCAAATTTGACCTCTCGATTTAAATTTTTTCAATTCGTTATCATCCCGCTTGTTTTTTTTTTGATGAAAAAAAAGCGGAAATATATATTTTTTTTCAATATATTTTTGAAAAACCGTCAAATCACGCGGTAATTAACCCATTTCAAACTTTTTTCTGATCAAAAATGTATATCTTTTCGTTTTCATATTTTTTGAATGCTTTTCTCTAGAAGTGCCGCTTTTTTCTGGAAAGTGTCTGAAAATGATGAATCTTTGGGAAAACCTTATTGAGGCCCTAAAAATGATCGTCGAAAATTGTTATAATTAAGTTTAAGCGTTCCCTAGAACCGGCGAAAAATGGGTTAAAAATGAGCGAAATAAATCATTGTCCATGGATGATCTAGACTATCTGCACTGTCATGCCGACTCTCAATATTCCGAATAAAAAAAATACGTGATTTTTCACAAACATGCTACGAAAAAAATATCAGCGAGAAAAAATTTATTCCAAAATACGGATCATAAACAGCTGCCGTCAGCGATACAGAGTGTCTCACAAAAAAAAATCATCAAAGAATTTAAGCACTTTTCGAAAACCTGACATTGATAACGGCTACAAATTTCGAATGAAAAAAAAAACAAGGATTAAATTCATAGTGTTTTAACACTACTATCATTTCGTGACGAGATAATTGATTGCTTCTAGAAGTGAAACAAAAAAATGCGTTGGAAACGTGATCCCCGCCGTAAACTGCATTTCAGGTACTTACAAAAAATGTTACATTCACTTTGAATGCCATAGTAATTATTATTCATTAAATGAAGTATTCAGTGCAATTCAATCGCTTTTGACGGAAATAATTTGAGTTGAATCTTTGTAAAAATAACGTAAAACTTGTAACATAATCAAATCGACTGCTAAAAAGGTCAACCTTTTTTTTAATCCATTACTGAAATAGAAATTCTGTTGAAAATCCATTTAAAATTTCTGCTGAAACATTTATGCAGAATTGAACGCAACCACATATCAAACCACTGACACGCAGTCCAAAATGTCATTTTTGACATTTCATTTAATGATTGTTTTTTCCACTTCTCAACAAAACACACGAAAAAAATGACGAAGCTCAACTGTGCAACATAAAAAATCACAAGACGTTTGCAAAACGTTATTCATTCAATTCTAACATAGAAATGTTCGACAAGTGCTTACCTTCGTTGATTTTTCATTGGATTTTAACCAAATAAGTCACAAATTACTGTGTGAAAGTGTTATTGATTGAAACATATGTTGAAAATCGAACGCCATGCCGACTAAAATTGTAGCAAGACGACCCAAGGCCATTTCTGTGTCTCGAGAGCTCTTATCAATAATTTGGATAGTTTATGCGAGTTGCCTTATAAACAGTGTGTGCTGCGATGAGGTTAATAAAACCCAGATAGCTCCGTCATCGATAACACCCATATCGAACGCATCAGCACCGCCAAATGCACATATCGCGGTGAGTTCGGGTCAATCGAGCACAACTACATTAAAACCGAGCCAAATTCAGCCTACTCCAGACAATAAAATAAATAAACCATCGCCATCGTCGGCGGCGCCCGAGAATGCAGCGGATGTGGACAACAAAGAAGCCGATGTCAACAGAACAGAGACAAAAACCGATTCGTCGAAAGCCGTTGAACAAGAGCACAATAATTCCATGGCCATTTTCTTTGTGCTGTGTATCATTGCGCTGGGAATACTTCTGATTCACACAATGCTTGAAACGGGATTCCAGTATTTGCCAGAATCCATTGTTGTCGTATTTTTGGGTGCACTAATCGGTTTACTCATCAATTTACTGTCGGACCAAAAGATTTCCAACTGGAAACGTGAACAGGTCTTTTCACCAACCGCTTTCTTTTTGGTCCTTTTGCCGCCGATTATTTTTGAGTCTGGATACAATTTGCATAAAGGCAATTTCTTTCAAAATATCGGCTCAATTCTGATATTTGCGATAGTAGGAACAACGATTTCGGCGTTCACCATTGGAACTGGCATCTATGTTTTGGGCTTAGCTGATGTGGCATACAGATGTAATTAGTCATTTACTCAATTTTACATAGGATTTTCAAAGAAACAAAAATAATTTTATCATTTACAGTAAATTTTGTGGAAAGTTTTGCATTTGGTTCGCTGATATCAGCAGTTGACCCAGTCGCCACAGTTGCCATTTTTCATGCCATTGACGTCGATCCCGTATTGAACATGTTGGTTTTCGGTGAAAGTATTTTAAATGGTAATGACACGCTTACTTCTATAAATAGGATAAAATACGTTGATATTTTTTCATAGTGAGTCGATGATTCATAAAATGCGATACAAGGCATGCAACACAACGTGCTTATCAGAAATTCTCAATATGTCCTTATCAGAAATTCCATTTCGTTCATATCAATTCTTTCTAAATTTTCAGATGCTATTGCTATCGTTCTAACGACAACTGTATCCCAAATTCCTGACTCCAACACTGGAGAAGCCATTGCGTCGGCATTCAAAACATTTTTCACGATGTTCTTTGCATCGGCTGGCATTGGAATGGTGTTTGCTTTGATCAGTGCATTGTTGCTGAAACACATCGACTTGCGAAAGCATCCATCGTTAGAGTTTGGTTTGATGTTAGTGTTTACGTACGCGCCATACGTATTAGCCGAAGGTATTCACTTGTCCGGAATCATGGCGATTTTATTCTGTGGCATTGTTATGTCGCACTATACTCACTTCAACCTATCGACGGTAACGCAAATAACGATGCAGCAAACGATGAGAACATTATCGTTCATTGCGGAAACATGCATTTTTGCCTACCTGGGACTGGCTATTTTTTCGTTCAACCATCGGTGCGAGCTGGCTTTGGTGATCTGGGCCATTATTCTGTGTTTGATTGGACGCGCATGCAATATTTTTCCATTGGCCTGGATGGTAAACAAATTCCGTGAGCACAAAATAACAAATAGAATGCAATTTGTCATGTGGTTTTCGGGTCTTCGTGGTGCTATCTCATATGCGCTTTCGCTGCATTCGGAATTTTCGAGTGAAGAGTCGCGCAGAGTTATGATAACAACCACATTGATTATTGTATTATTCACCACTTTAGTGTTTGGGGGATCGACAATGCCATTATTGAAGTATTTGCAGCCGGGCAAAAAATCGATTAAGCGAATGAGAAAGCGGTCGGGTCGTGACCGCAAGAGTTCGATATCGTTGAGTAAAACTCGAGAATGGGGCCATGCAATCGATTCGGAACATTTGTCAGAATACACAGAAGATGATGAAGTCGGTGTTAAAGTGAAATTGGGCGGATTCGCGCTATGGGATACAAAATATTTGAAACCATTTTTCACACGTCGTTTTACAACGCAGGAACTGCACGACTGCAAGAGCCAAATGACCGACCTAACCAATAAATGGTACCAAGCCATTCGAGTGTCTCCCGACCACAGCGACGAAGAGGATCTTGGAACAGCATCAACTCTTCCAATTGCATCACCTGGCACATCGAAAAGCAACAGTATTCAAAGCTTTGCAACAAATGCATAAATACCGAAGTGATAGATGAACAAGTCTTAGTGCAAAATACCGCCTTCAGTTCAGTTTAGACTAGGTTTAGAAATCTTATGAAGGATTTTCATGCACGTATTTACGAAATGTAAATCAACCAACAACTTGGTAGAATTTTAAAAAAGCGGTAATCACGAATTGCGTGGTTTTCTTGGATATATTCCAAATGTTTGGCTTAACAAATATATTATTGTAACGATAAGAATGCGTTACTTCAAATGGGAAAAAACGAAAATTTTTAATAAGCCGACAAAACAAAAGAGCACCTCCTCAATGATGCTCCGTGGAGTTATTCCAAAGATAAAAGCATGCTAGAGCAACCGACAAAAAGGTATCAACAAATTATCAAGTGATTTTACAGCGGCAAAATTTCCCCAGCGTTTCCTTTAATTTAAGTATTTATTTGTTCTTTTTTGTGTCCAAAAACATGTTACCAACATTCTTGAAGTGGCTGTTGATTTTATTAAGCGTGGCTATAGGATCGTCATTCGAATAAACTCGATGATTTTGCATGAATGTATTAATAAATTTGGTTTCATTGTTTTGAATATAGGATAAATAAAATTGATATTGTTTGAAATTTTGTTTTGGGAAATGAAAAATGTTCACATTTGATATAAATTCAAAAGTCGTGTACTGTTTACTAATTACTCAAAAAATGTAGGACACTTCATTCGTCAAACCACATCTAAAATAAGTCTATCAGTTAGATGGAGTGGCGAGTGTGTACGTTTAAATTAATACAAACTATCTCAACGATAGATGTATGAAGTGTACATTTTTATGATCCACAACGTTTTCTTTTATCATTTTAACAAAAACCAAGTACAATGAAATGTCCTAGTTTTCTCACTCTATCCCATTAGACGTACAGTTGTTCGAATATTCAACCACTCTAAAAGAGTGCATATTCTCTCAAATTCAAACGGTGCACATTGCCTGCACAGACAGACCGAATCTTGAAACTCTTTTCAGCGTCATCTAGTGAAAGTCCGGTGAAATCTTGCATGCCGGTGTGTAAATATATTTTGTTTTGCTTGATTATTATTGCGAGATTCAACAGATTGTGCATTGGAATTTCCGTAAGCAATAATTTGGATTTTATATCGAATATTAGTGCATTCACCTCAAACCGTGCCAATTGAAGATAGTAAATAACGAAGCTTTTGTTGCCGAATTCACGAAACATGCAACATTAACCTTTTTCCATGGAAAATTGCAATATAAAAATTATTTTTGCATTATTTTGAACTGCTACCGGCGAAGCGTCGGTTTAGTAGATCCATTTCGTAAACACCAACGCCCGAAACCCGTTCAAATAAATTGTTTCACGGGAATTATGTGTCCGTGTGTGATCAACAATGACCTCAAGCCAATGGCAATCGAAATACATAATATAAATCCAGCGAAGAATCATAATCAAATTACACGTTTTACCATTCGTATTAATATGCTAGACGAATGAATGAAATGACCGCCTGAAGAGAGCGAATCGTAAAAATTACCAACGGAAAACCAATTGGTAATCGTGAAATGCCCATCATTTATTTTCCCTTTCAATGAAAGTGAAAGCACCAAACATAGTTGAAGACAACGCAGTACACCAAATAAACTCTAAAGTAAAAAAAATCACGTATTCTCTCTGTGCGACTAGCGTATTTAATTTTCGGATTGTTTCTGCTCATTTTATTCCATCGATCTTTTGAAATCGTTCCTTTTGAACTGTGCACAGTTTGCTACTATACATAAATTAATGTGATTATTTGTATTTGCATATTTATTTTATGTTTCGGAGCTTGAGCATTTTTTTTTCACTGCTTTCTACCTTCTGTATAATCTTGATTATGATAGTAGAGGAAATAAGCGTGTATAAGCCACATTGATCAATCATTTGTAACGACGTTAAACAAAGAGTCATGAATTCAAAACCACGTGCATTTTGGTGGGTGATGAAATCGATTATGAAATGATACATTGACAACAACAAATGAAACGGAAGAATGGCATCGGCCAATGTGCCAATTTATCCGATAATTATCATTGAAACCATGATCACGTTGTTTTTAGGCGCGACGGAATCATCAACAGCGTTTAGTAATAACAACAACCGAAGCATCAATTTCAGTGATATAAATTATTTATGTGGAAACTGAATACGCAACTCAACTTGTTGGCGCCCTCCAACCGATTTTACTGAAGAAATATGTTTCGGTTTTCGCAAGAGTTTCTTTTGTTGAACATTTGTTTGGTATCTGATGCATTTCCTCATATGGATTACGGCGTCGAATCTTTCTCATTCTACTGAATATATTATGTAAACCAGCAAATCGGTGCCGATGATTCAATGTCAATTGAACGTGAAATCCGAAATGAAATGTCTAGTGAAACACATTATTTTTCGGTAACAAAATTATTTTTTTTTTTCAATATTTACATATTATTTGTGTAACAATATTTAAATCTACGAAACAGTGATAGAAATTGAGAAGGAATGAAAAACATAAAATTAGTCAAAGAATGGACAGGAGCTGGCACTATGCTGGAAGAATGCAGATTGTTTGCCCATCATTGCATATTTCCTTGTTTGGAAGTAAACAAAGGATCACATCATTTTAGCAAAAGTCTCAAAAAGGTTGTTAAAAATAGAGTCCATCGTATTGAAACTGCCTAATTGCGTCCGACCGAGTCGATTTGCCGTTGGAGGTTTCGAACAACTTCAGGTGGGAATTGTGAGCCGAGCAAAGAGAATAAGTCGATTTGTTGGTTGCCTGGAATGTTTTCCAGAGCGCTTAGCTCAATTCCTTCATCTACCTATTGAGAAAAAAAAAAATTGAAATTTCAAATTCGATAAGAGCGTGATAAAAAACAGTTGCTTAAAAGTTAATGCATATTCATTGGGATCTGTTCCATAACAAAATAATCAATTAAAAATCCAAAACTTCCCAATCAAATAATAATTGTTACATAAGTGAATGTTACGTGCCTTTTGAATTTGTGCATCTTGCGGGATTAAATGAGAGGTTTGTGCTTGACGAATGGCTTCATTCGTGTATGCTGCACCTTCTTGGGCTGGGTAAGCGGCGGCCACGGCAATGATTGCGGCAAGACAGATTATTGCTTTCATTTTGACCTAAAGAAGAGTTTGACATTATTGAGTTTTTTCTGGAACGCATCGAAATAACACTTCATCAAAAAAAATGGCACATGATAAACGATCAACGGTTCGATTATTTCATAATACCAGAAAACAAATAAATCCATCATCACATTATGTATCGCGAGATTACCATGAATTTCGTAACCAACATTTTGTTTTATCACACTTTTGATGCAATCTTCATTGCAGCGCCTTTCATGATTGATATTCGTTTTTCATTGATGATTCTCGCTGTATTCACATCGATCAAGGAGAATGCACTCGAACGTCGACTGGCACTCAAAACTAAACGCGTTTTAACTTGTTGCTACTTGTTATCGATTCTTTTCAAATTCAGCGTTTAGAAAGTTGTCGCAGCGACTATTCATAAATCCAAAAATTTTCGGACAGTGAAAGTGTATTGGCACACATATTTCTTATTTTTTTTTTGTATTTCTGTTCTTTTATACGATTTTAATTCAGATTAGCGAGAAAACAATCTTTTTGAACTTCATATTTATCAAAATCATCACTTAAATTCAGATGTGTAGATAAAAATACACTTTCAAAGAAAACCCACCTTTTTTGTGTTGTTGTGAATTCACTTCTCAACCAATATGTAATGCGTTCACTGGAAGAATGACGATGCCGGCAGAAAATTAATCTTTTATATAGGTAATGGTCCCCACTACGGGTGATGACGATTACGTATTTCAAGCGCTGACTGCGCGTGAACTTTTTTACGGCAATGTTAACCCCACTAAAACGGCTAATTGATATCGATCGACAAAATACTGTTCATACTCAGATGGAAGAGATAAACAGAAGAAAGTGATTGAAACTCAGATGTTCTCTAGCACGACATCACGAGTGAATGCATCTAAATCATTGATCTAAAAACCATTTTTCAAGCACAAATCGGAGACATTTTCAATCTCAAACGATAAATTGATTATATTTTTCATGTTTTCAGAGTCAGTTCAAATCTTCTTTGTTTTTTTTTTATAAGCATTGATCATGCATAATTAATTTTGCTCAGACGTTGACGCTCATCTCGTATGGTTTTCATCGAAAGCTTAGTCGTTTATTGATAAGTCTTTTGTGGTCAAATTTTGTCTTTTTTGTTGACTTGCGAATTTTTTGGCGAAATTAGACAGAGTTTTGAACAACTGGAATGATCCGGACGTTGTGAAAGTTTCATGCGGTGGAAATCAAATTGAAAAGATACGAATTTGTATTTATTCGAAAAAGCCAAAGATTTGGATATAAAGAGATCAAATTACTAACAATGTTCCGAAATTCAGACTATTTACAACGATTCAAATCACCTGCGGCATCAGATCCAGCGAACAAAAGCTTATAAATCAGTGATGCAACCGTACATTTGTTCCATCATCAGCTCAACGAAAGCCAATCGAGCTCAATCGGTTGATTAAAAACCGGGTCTGATTTCCAAATTGAAACAGTCGGATTTCCAATTTCAATGTCTTTATTCATGAGTTATCGTACATAATTTTGTTATAGCACATATCAATAAATAATAATTAAAAATTCTATTTAAAATTAATGTCACTTTTTAAAGATAAATTTTTATTTTCATTTACCTTTGATTTGAAATTAATTTCGGTCATTTGAACAGGTTTGTTGCGCGCAAAAATTGTAAAAATATTCAAAATATGAAATTTGGAACGGTGAAATGTTCTTGAATGTTACTCGCTAGATGATACAATTTTGGTGATAGTTTGAACGAAAAAAATATGCATAAATGAAAACTATATCACATAAATAATTATGTTATCTAATCAAAATGGAGAAATGAAATGAAGAGAATAAAATACAAATCCAAATTTAATTTGTTTTCGGTGTGAAAATAACATATAGAAAATGAAAAACATGCGTTGTAATTTGTGTTTCTAACTTGTTTCGTTCGTTCGTTCGAAGCCGAAATGCAAATTCGTACGTGACGTTTTTGAATCCGGCCTCACAATCGAATGCAACACAACTTGAAGGGATGAAGAGGAGGAGGAGGAAACACACTTAATTGCACTTTTCAATGATAATTTACTCGCAAATATCTACCGATTACGAACGTCGTAATCACATTTTATCATCTAAAATTCTAAAAAATATTTCATCGTCTTCCTATTCAAAATTCACTAGATCATAATCGCTAACATTAAAATAAAATTAGAAAAAGTCTTGTGGCACGACTCTCATTCATCAATGCACAATTTGTGCACAATAAATACGTTTCACATTGTGTTTTGTTCTTGATTGCGTTTTCTCTTGCTTCTCATTCGTTTCATTAACGATTCTACTTCTAACTCGCTCCTTCCGATTTTCTTTCTGACATGTTTCGTATCATCAACAAATTGCATTAATTGTTATAAAAGAGCATTCAGGTTTCATTCGTCATGTTATTATCACTCTAGAACTAATCTAGAATTGTAAATCCATTCTCTTTGGCCAGGTGACGCCAATAATTGGTAAATGAATTTTCTTCAATCTGGAATAATTGGCCGGTGCGTGATTCAGTCTCGTCCGTATCTTCACTGCCACTGCTATTGAATTTAATACTTTCGGCATCGTCTTTCGGCGATGCACCTTCCATTGTTGAATCATCAAATTCGGATTGGACTGAAGAGGCTGAACCTTCTTCACTGACATCGGTATCGATGTAGCCTTTTGTAGCCGGCCGTTCGGTTGTTGGTTCCTTCCGACCGTATTTTTCTTCGGAGCTCACATCATTTGGAAGATTTTCACCGCTCGTTGTCAGCGCTTCACTCTTATTCGTATTCACATTAAGTGCATTAGTTGCGGCCACTTTTACTTTTTCAATGATCGCTGTTCGATTGATTTCATTTGGCAATGTAACCGAAGCAGCTGTTGTGTTTCTCTCCCATTCGGGTATCAAAACAGGCTCGCCCGGTGCTCGAGATTCAACGATGTCTTCTGCATGAGACATTTTGATCTCATCAAGCGTTGGTGGTCCTTGAGTTGTACTCGAATCGATTACTATCGCAACATCACACGATTCACATGGCGGTCCCACTGTCGATGATGCGGCCTCTTTTGGTTGCGTACGGTGTTTCTCCTCCTCTTGAAAATTGCTTTCCTTATGCGGAAAACTTAAATCGTCTGGAATATATGGGTATTCTGGATTTTCGACGGTTGGAACTTCTTCCTCTTCAAATGGAATTCGACTAGACATTTCAAAGACTGATGATCCAGTTGATTTTATACCTTTCGCCATATTTGATGGCTGTGTTACGGAAACCGATAATGGAACGGATGAGCCACTAATTTCTGTCGTTGAAAAGCTAATTTCTGACGAACTGCTCGCATCTGTTGTCGAAAAACTATCTTCCGTTGAAGACATAAACGAATCATTTGGAGGCTCACTCGATGGAGACGCCGTAGATTTGTCTTCTGCTTCGAAAGCAGACGTTACCAAAAAACTGTCTGTGGTTGACACTTCGATAGAATTATTCGCTAAATGCTCCGTATCGCTCTCATTTGAATTCAACGTGTTGTCGAGCTTTTTGTTAATGTCCAACGACGATACAGTGACGGTTTCATCGAAATTTTCTGGCAAACTAGTTGTTGAAGAGCTATCACTAAGCATTTCCTCGCTGGACCCGTTTTCAATGCTCTGGTCAGTTGATGTGAAAACAGATTGCGAACTTGATTCCTCTTGTATATTCTCTGTCGTCGAACTAAAAAAATCTGGCTCTTCAACGCGCTGCAAACCATCCGTTCCAGAAATGTGGAAAGATTCGGTTTTGCCACCTTGTCGCACGACAACCAAATTTTTCGGCGTTGTGGTTGAAGCTATCAAATCAATCACTTCGCCGCTACTGTAGTTGTACTCAGCACCATCTTGTGTACTTGTGGCCAATAGATCGCTAAGCGCTGTACTGGATTCAGTGCCACTCTCAGTGGTCGAACTAAATTCATAAACATTCTCTGAAGACTGATCAATATCAACACCGTTGGTGCTGTTTTCTGTAGTCTGTCGCACACTTTTATTGCCCGAATCATCGCCGATGCTATTTGAATCGGCGTTCACCAACAGCAATTGCGGCTCCACCTCACCTTCGGCTGACAAAGCTTTGGTTGGTGGAGCTGTCGATGAGCCTTCGCCACTCACCGATACACTGTCATCATCAACACGTTCATGTTCACTCCAGATATTCGATTGGTTTGTGTCTTCGATTGGCGCTTCTTTACTGTCCGTTGGAACCTCAGTGCTAACGCTGTTAACGGTTGAAGTCGATTCGGTACTTGAACTGTCCGTCATCGTGGTGGTGCTCGGTGTGGTTGTAGTTGTTGTCGTCGTCGATTTGAATGGATTAAATGGTTTTGGTTTATCGTCCGTGATCCTTATCTCTTCAGGTTTCGTTATTTCTTTAATTTTAATACCCAATGGATTTTCATTAGCTAACTGCAGCAACGGGTTTTTGTCTTCCTTCGTTGTACCAGTTCCGGCTGTTGTGGTCGTCAACGATATGATCACATCATTCTTAGGTAATTTTACGTCTGCATCTTTTGCGGCAGGAATTTTCACATCGTCTGGGATAGAGAAAATGGAAATCGAATTTTTCAAACAGTATTAAATCAATGGAAAGTGTTTTATACAATTGGAAATTATAATTAATTCAAGCTTTACCTATTGGCGGACAGTTGTCATACTGTGGGCAACAGACGCCTTTCACGTATCTTGGCTTGCAGTCATCGCGGATGTAACAGGAAACATCATTACAAGTTACTTCTCCACCTGGGTGAGGATGTAATGAGAAGTAGAGTAAGTGAAAAGGTCGATAATGAGAAATAAATCAAGTCGTGACCGAACTGACAAGCGGGACTGAACCTTACCCTTGCAAACACATCGCCGGCATGGATTATGGCTAACGATTTTCTCTCCATTTTCGTACTTTCGATCCTCGTGATTACACTCTATTGAATGGAAGGATTAATATTAATCTTTGCTGTTTTTCCGACATCCAATCGATAAATCAGTCAATTATTCTTCACTTCAGTAAATATTTCATTAGCATAAATACCATGAAACGGTGTTTCGTTCGAAAATCTATTAACGGAATTTAATTGAATATTACCGCATTGATAGTCCGGACAGCATTCGCCGGTCTTTTGTATTAGTTTGCATCCAGTTTTTATTTCACATTTCACCGCTGCTTGTTGAACTTCGATTCCATCTCGAAAGCAAGTAGCTGTAAAATACAACCTTGAATTAGAGTGTGTGTGCACGTTATTTTCGGCAAAATGTCAACTCACCATTTGAAATTGCGTTACTATTAGTTGCATCGAATGAATACGTCTCACGAACCATACGCCTTGGTCGCACGGGCACTATAAATGCAAAACAATCGACAATTAAAACAGCAAACGAACTATTTTGTAATGTAAACATCGACTAATTCGCGTAAAAAGATGAATTAGCGTAAAAAAAATTGTAATAAACAGATACACACAATTTTAATGAAATAAATTTCATAATTTGGCAAGGCAATGAACTAGATTGACCTATTTAAGCTACATGTTGAATGTAAACGGCGCGGCATGAGTCATTTTCCAACAAATATAATTGCATGAAAATAATAATACGTTTGATTAAACAGTTGTTTATCACGGGAAAAATGTGCAATTTAAAATATAATTTTAAAACGTTCGGAAAAAATTGTGTCATCATTTAATGCTTTTTGTTGTTGTTGCGCATTGATATGAGTATCTGAGTGAAAAATGACCCTGTCTGCTTCGACATATCAAAAAGTTTACGATTAAATTATTGTGAAAAATCATCGTTCGCATTGGCAACCATTATCACATTAACAATAGACGAAGCTCAAATCGGTATTATGCCGCCTCCAGACAGAATTAAGGCAAGAATGAATCGATTTTATCCAAATCAATGCTGCATTGGATGTTGAATTGAAAAAAAATGAGACAATGAAAAAAAAAGGCTCTGATACAGCAATGCACCACACACACGCAACTATACACCTGAGAAATTGATTTCTATTTTACCAAAAGATTTGATCCCAATCACGAAAAATGGTTTGCGAGGAAATCACACTTTTTTTACCTCAAATGATTTGCATTTTTTCATTGCAATGTCGAAATGATTGCCAGTTTTCATGTAAAAATCATCGACTCGAAAACGAGCATTCAATCAAAATGCGATGCGGTTGTAGTTGCTGTTAATTTTTTTCTCTCCATTTTATCCAGATTCTTTTTTAAGTATTCTTACAACTTATCGAACATCAATATGTGCACAATTTCATTTGATTTGAGCGAATTCCCTTGTGTGCGGCGGGAATAAAGGAAGAAAGATTGAAATGGCATAAGTTCTAGTGCGAAAAATGGCGAAGAATAGTTTGGTGATAGAGTGAAGTTTTTGCCAAATGAATGAACAAGTTATAAACCAAAAGCAGAAAAAAATCTATGGCGTTTGAATCGAATGCAAATGTTTCGAAATGTTTTGGAAGTTGAGAAACAACAAGCGCATGTTATCGAGTGAGAGAGCGGAAATGAGCAATCGGGAATCGATCGGATTACATTGCATCAAGTGCTGTTAAGAGTATTCAGCCATGAGTTGATCACGTCATCATGTTTAGTGGATTTGTACCGCCCCAAAAATTATGGGAACTAATTGAATATTCATAAGCGAGAATCCCGTTTTCAATTGAAACAACAACGATTGCGCTTCCATTTATCCCAAACACCCATTGTAAATTTATATTCAGTTGCTCGCGTTTCATCTAGCGACAAACCATTTCAAATGTAAACAAAGTTCAGCGATTTTTGGTTGTAAGCTTAGCGACACATTGACAACGTTACAAAAAACCTTTTGCATAGTGATGAAACTTTCCATCTAGAACCTTTTCGCTGATGTTTTTCAATCATTTTTTTTGCATTTTTTATGCTGTCGACTGACGTTTCGATGAACTGCTCCTGTTCGAAAACGAGGTGTACATGGTTTGATCGTTTGTGATGAGAATTTCCCATTTAAATCGATCTGTTTCAGAGTCGGTGCAAAGTTTACATGAAATGACAAGTTGAAATGGTTTTAATGAAATGTATTGTTGTTTTTTTCATGTTTTCTGCGGCATTTTGATCGAATGAATCAATAAATCAGATGTGTGTAAAGTTGAATGAAGGCGCATAAACTGCACTGAATATTGAATTGTTCTAATGCCAAGGACTAATCCGATATTGTGGCGAATAACAAGAAATGTATGTTGAATTCAATTGAATTGAATGAAAACATGGTTGTGAGCGACGCGTGGGGATTTCCCAACCTATCGAATTACATACGATACGGAACAATTGCTCAGCAAAACAATGGAAAGGTCTGTCTAATATGTAAATATATATCCAGACTAAACACCAGTGAAATCGCCATAAACACATAATTTGTGTGCGTTTCAAAGTGTGTCGATTACGGAGCACTTACATGCCCAACAATTACTTCTCATCACTTTCAATCAAGATTAGAATAGACATTTAGGCTCATGTAATGTTGAATCAAGATTTGCTTAACTTGATCGTGCTCACACAATCGATTTCTGTGTGAATTCATTAAAAATGCGTTGATTTCGATTGATTTCTAAATGCGGAGAAAACAAATCTGCACCGTGAAAATGTACGAAATCATGACGTAATTGTTCAAGAAACTTGGCGTTTCGTTGAAGCAATTATAATCAATATGCACGGTGTGCGGACAGACGGAGCAAAAACATCGAATCACATAAAGTGGTGTGAAAATATTGGTTTGCATTGACGCGTCGATTCGTGAAATTCTAGACCAAGGTACTGGAATCTGTATCAATTTTCTGAGAATAGCAAGACCGCATTCTTGTATCGTCGCGCAGAGTTCTTTGTTGAAAGCGCGTCGAAAGTTTTAGTTGAAAGTACGACACAATGTTTGACGTGGGAAACATCTAAAACCGCAAAGCTGTGAACACAAGCCATAACGCACATAAACATTTGGACCATTGGAAAACTTTATGTGTGTTTGTATGTAGTGTCAAACAGCTTATTAACATAGAACCATTGCCAATTCCGAAAATTAATGAGTTAATCAACAACTTGGAAATGAATTGTATTGTTTAATCGATTAAATTTAATTGTTGCATCCACTTACCCGCAATGGCTGTTGACGACAGAATGACGAATACACAGCAACAGGTGTATAATGGTGACCATCGAAGATACTTGGAATTTCCTTGCATTGTGTTGATAATCTGGAATCGAAAGAGAGAATGTTTGCTTAAGTTTTGTGTGATGAACAAAACCAAAATTGCACGGTGAGTTTGAATCAAAAATAAAATGACTGGAGATAATAATAATTAGGTTGATGCTGATGCTGTTTTAATGAATGGCCCTCGATGAACATTATCAGTTTGGAAAATCGCTAATTAGTTTCGTGCGAATCGTGACACGAAGTATTGCAATTGACATGTGAACTATGAACCGAGTGGATAAAAAAATTAATTATCATTTTATGGTTGGAAATTAAGCCAAGTGCCAGACATCATGCATGCATACGATAAATGGACTATGAAGGTACCGATATGAAAATGTGCTTTGCGCGCTGCCGATTCGCAATTTCTATTCCTCTTTCACATCTAATAATAATGCGATCGACGTGAATATTATCGCCTGAAACACCTCTTTATTATAATCAATGTGCGAAAAATGCAACAAAAACAGAGCTAGCAGCAGCCGATGCAGCCACATATTCAATGTGATGAAATCGAGTCGCCAATATTTGGAATTGATTGCATTTCCATACGAATTAACTAACAGCATGTATCGTTTGTTGTCATTACGAGATAATTTGTATAATTTATGTCAATTATTGAACGTATTGATATAAAGCCGTATAATTGTCCAAAATAAACGTGCGGTATCGATGTACGAAGCGTATGGCGTGGCATGGAATGAATTGACTGGATTTGTCGGAATGATGCCACTGGACTAGCGTAAACGCATGATTATCTCACTAAACATATGAGTAAATAAACGCCAAACTGGCCAATATATTCGTGCTACATCCATTTTCGCTATTGGGATCAGTGTAAGTTCGCTGTGCTGGTGATTCAATGGCTATTGTCACCCTATTTTGTATACAATATAATAAATGTGAATACACATACATATATGCGGTTTTTATAAAATTGCATTCATTTAACAAATTAAACAATGCGTATGTGTGTTATTTTCAATATGTACCAGGTTGAACAGACAATAGTTGGATAGAGTTGAAGGCAACACCCACAAATATACATATCAACAATACCATTTTTCCTCTATCGAACAAAAAATAAATTGTATAAAATTACATGGTTTTCATGCACGATTGCCGCGTACTCACTTTGTTTATACACACACACACACGATTTGTATTCAAACAAAATTGATACGCCACGCGCAAATACGACGGATAGCTATTTGAATAGAGGTAAAGAGCGCGATATCGATAGCGCACTCGATTATGGCGCAAATCAATAAAAATTCATTATCAAATATCGGCCATGATTTTAAATATACCAAAGCTATTGAGAAAATTGTTTGAATTTCAGCTAACTTTACATGTTTGTGGCGCGGCAAAAAAGAGCAAAGTTCTTCGATATATAAAAGTGTCTTGGTCAATTGTGATGTGCGCAAAAAGAAGTAGACACTGATTGACGATTGGTTGTTACCCAATTTGTCGACTGATATGCGACAATTCAGTGATTTTCGTGTATTGTAGGAATCCGGAATTGGCGAACGTGGTTGTCGATTGTCATGTTTGTTTTGCCCATTTATTTTGCACTGAACAATTTTTGAATATCCTTCATATATTCTCGAGATGGATAAAAAAAGCACTATAATTTTGAAGATTTTACACAAAAACTGAAATGACCTTGAAAAATTGTGGCCGATTACACGTTTCTATTGACGTTCTCTTATAGAATTCGGCGCAAATTTCGAGAAACAAACCGATTGGATCATCGAATAGAATCAATTTTGGAAACAAAACTGCATGATTATTTGGCTATTTTCGCTGATGAACATTGCTTTTGTCATCGCTACAATGACCAAAAAAACGTTTAACGCTATTGATACAAATTCAAGCGATTCCAACATCACGTACAATGTTTGTTCGCTTTCAATTCTCTAGTAATAAATGAAAAAACACTATCAATTACATTTTAAATGTTCGAAAACGTTTTTTTTTTCCGCTGGCGATCGAAAATATTTGCATAATTGCGCATAATATTGACACGGAATGAAATACGGAAATATGACATATTATTTGAATTGCCCGAACTATTGATTTCTCCCGTTGAAATCGTGCTTAAGAAAATCGCATCGTTCTTGGAAATAGTTGATATGTTGTTTGAAATCAATTTGTTAGCAGTTTTTTTCTTTCTCTCTCTCTCCGTCAAAAACTACGTAAAAATGTGTGTAAGACCGTGAATTTGTGAATGGCTTTTACTACCAAAAGCACGATCTTCCGAGGTATTTATTATTCATTCACAAGAGTTGTGTGCCGGTGAAATCGAATGTGAAACACAAGTGGAAAAAGCAATGCTTTAATTTACGAGCTTCTGGTGCTAATCAGCCGATGAATAACAATTCACGAGCAAAAAGAAGAATTTGGCCTGGATTTTGTCGATCACAGTGATGTTCGTTGATATATCGACGCCTGGCCAAGCCATGCACGGAACCTATTCAGCTCACCTGAGAAATTCTCAATAAAATCGAACATTGTTTGATTGCGAGCAAACACTTTTGTTTCAATCAATTCAAATGACGATCATTTGAATGTGCTGTACTGTTTTTTCTTCAACTTCTTTTTTCTCGCAATTAAATGAGCATTTTTCTTGATAAAATAGAGAGACGGCTGGAATTAGCGTACGATTCAAATTGGTATTCAAGTGTAAAAAAAAGTGCACGTGCTCGCCAAACACAATTATTTCATATCTATGTGACGCATTTACATGTGCAAGACGTCACCTTCAATATTTGTTTGGCACTCGAGCGAGCGAACGAACATTCCGTTGGCATGTTTATTTTACTCTTCTTTCAACTTTTTGTGCACCTTGGAATGCAAATCGACGGCTCAATTCATTCAGTCATATTCAATTATTTCACTATCAAATGTTTTTTATGGCCACAATATTTGCAAGCACGTTCTTCACACCAAATATGAAGTGCAGTATGATTTTTGGCGCATTGATTTTGAAATGGATATTGAAATTTGTTTCTCTCTCCAGATGCTGTGCAAAATCGATTCCAGAATGTGTCATGAATTCATGATCAAATGTCGAGAAAAAAGTCGAATATTCAAGACTCTTTTTTCTGTGAGAGAATAAAACAGAATTGGTTTCGCCGTTGCGATAATGATCACACACGAACAATACTTTTAATTAGATTCCGCATGCGCAGAGTCAACGAAACAGCACATGTTTTGAGTTTTTCATTACAATGAACGATAACCACGACATTTATGCATTGTTCATCCATCATTTCTAATCTCATTTAAAAGTAGAATCCAAATTATTTATCGTATAAATACCAACTGCTTTTGATCACTTTCTCCACAATTCTTTGTTCTCATCGGTAAAATTTTTTCTAAACCCCATCCAAAGTGATCAATTGAAAATAAAAGTCGGAACAAAATGTTTGCGGAAAAGAATTCTCAAAATTGTGGCCTTGTCTTCGAAAAATTTGCCATAAATTTGCACTAGAATTGACAAACGGTAGATATTTGCTTAACTCGTCACCTTGCACAGTAAAACAGCCACAATTTCTGCCACTCAACTAAAATTTCGCATTCTAAACTAATAAATCCGACAAAAGTACTCGCAAATATTGTCGCGTGCGTTTCCAGCGTTTAAAACAACATTTTTGCTATCGCAGAAGTGCGATTTGAGTGGAGACAAAGCATCAAAAGAGAGCATAAACAAACAAAACTTCAAAATCGATTGCAATTTAATTCCGTATATCGGTGGAAAGGCACGTGTTTAGTTGTCGCCTGGACTTAACAGCTCGAAAATCTCACGTGTAGAGTTGCGCTAGGCAAATATTGACTCCCGGCGACTCTTGCGTGCCTGTCGGATACGCAAAAAGCGCATGTGTAAGTGGCACTAAACCAGTTTGACACAGCGATTTCAAAATAAAAACTGATCCACTGCTTCAAAACGATTGGGAAAATTGTAACATTTGTGAGCCAATGTATTTCATTTCCTTCAATTCACGATTCAAAGTGGAAAATGATTGAAAATTCACAACTTTATTCAATTTGGGTTTTTTGTGTTTTTTGTGTGCCCAAGAAAATGAAAATTCAGCACTCACAAACTAGAATGATTGCCGGTTATTCGAGCAAGGTGTGCACGCGCACGCTCGCTGTGCATATTGGCTAGAATCATCGACACGAAAAAACAACCTGTCTGAATATGGTGTGAATATGTGAATTCACGAAAGAGAAATGCATTTGATTTATGTCGTGTTCATTGTTCTTCCATGCACAAAACCAGATATGATATGAAACCTGTATGGAATTTCGTAATAACATTAATTTATTGATGTGAGCTCAAGTCAATGGGGTTTTTCGCTTGTTTCAGATTCATTTTGCCATGAGTGTGCCATAAAAAGGAGTGCAAGCATTAAAATCAAGACCAAATTGGCGTTGATCAAAGCAAAAGCTAAAAAGGAGAAGAAACATGCAAACGGAAAAAGAAAAAAATGCCGAATTTGTGTGTGGTTCAAATGTGCTATTGTTTGGATTGCAAGCTATTTTAATTTGAAGTAATCGAGACAATTTTTTCTCGCAATGAATATTATTAATTGTTCGGTGAGTTAGTAGCAATAAATTAAGTAATGTAGACGTTAACTGGCGAAAAATGAGCACTGTATGTTGTTAGTTGATGGTACTGCTTTTCACTGAAATTTTATACACACACCGAAATGCGATCCGACTGCAGAAAATGTAGTGGAGGATAAATTACGATGCAAAAATAGTAATTCAAAGAAAAAATGTGACACAATGAGAATACAATTAATGAAATGTCGCTCGCTTGGTGTAATGTTCACTTTTCAAGCGGATTTATTGCAATGAAAACCGCATGAATCGATTAAATATTTGCCTGGAAATGAAATAAGATTTTAGTCAAAATGTTTTAACGGCAAATTTTGTCAAACAGCAATTGCCCATGAATTGTGTCAATTTGTCGTGAGAAATGTGGTGGATCGAAGGAATCTGAGACACAAACACACGATCTCTCTCTCTCCCTCGCACAGATCAGTCGTAAAATCAATGAGCGTGCCCGTCGTCATAGTTGCAATACATTTGTTGACGTTTGCATTGTATGTATTTGGCTGCTGTGCGTGCGTGCGAAATTTATGTTTTTAATTCCCGGTATCGATTTGACATTTGTAAAGGGAATTCAGCGGCGCGGAAACGACGAATACTTAATTTCACGGCATCGTGTTCACATTGAATGATAAAGCAAATTATTTCAAAGAAGTCAACAATAAAATCCCGTGTCTCTCTCACTCTCTCATTTTCTTTCTCTCTGATTCGGCGAAAGACCAATGCGGTGTTATACTTTGCTTCGACGCTCGAGCGTGCATTATACTTATACTTGATCCTCAAACATGCAATATAAACAGTAATTTATTAGCATTGCTTTGGCAACATGTTTGCGTCACTTTGTGAGAGTGCACTGGAATGCAATGTCACTGTAAAATTGGATTACAGCACGTTATGCAGTCGAAAATGAGGGAAAATTCGTCAAGTAAATCAACAAATCAGGATCAAATGCAAGAGTGCGCCGTGCACCCTCACTGAAAATCTCAAACATTCCAAGTTGAATAAACTTAATTTAAATATTTTATATATTTTCGTCAAACGGGGCAAGCTCAATGTGAAAATATTTTGTCAACTCTTCGGGCAACTATGTGCAACTATTCGTAATTACACTTGACAAAGTTTTTTCGATAAAATTTGTGCATTTGTCTTCTCTTTCAATCCGTAAACTTTGTCTCTCTTTCACACTTCCAAAACTTTTGCCATTTTACGATAAAATTGTTTATCATTTTGTAACGAGGTTTGTCGACGGAATTTGTATACTTGAATGAGAAAACGCATGCCCCAACCAATTTTGTTGGGTCTGCCAAAATGATCCATTTTTCGGAGGATTCAATCTCAATTTGTTGAAACGATTGAATGCGATTCTTTCTAACAGAAAAATGGTACCGCTGCAATGACATCCATTTTAAACATCATCTTTTTGACAAATAAATGGAGAAACATTAGGCAATCTCATGTAAAATGAGTGTCGTGTCGCTAAAGAGTTCGAGAGTTCAAATAATTTACACAATTTCATAAAATCAAAAATGTCGTAAAACTTTAAAAACCAGTTTGGATTTCGTCGTACATTGCCACCGAACCAATGTTATTGCAATCAACTAATGAACATGTGCACGATGAACGCACATCCAAATAGAACAAGTAAACGACAAAATTCTTGTTCGCCAATTAAGAGAGAGATAGAACAGTTGTGTTTGTATGACAAAGATGGATTTTTGCTGAGTGCGTTTTCCAAGCCGCGGTTTTTGTTAAGTGCTGATGCAAGCAGCAGCACTAATCGCATTGTAATCCTGATCGCTATTTAGCGTGGCAATAAAATTTTAATTTATGCTAATTTGAAATAGTGTCCATGGCCTTCTTCAGTCACAAACACACACCGAGTGCGATGTGTGCCACAACCGTTACCCCCTTTTTCTGCAATAAGTCACATAGCGGTAATTTACTAACAACTCAAAGCACTGGCCAATATTAAACGTCAAAACATATGTTGATGTCGATTTCATACGATTGCGTGGTGTGTTCTGTGACCAAACTTCAAAGCAACTAGTCATCAGGAAATAAAAAAAAATGTATATTTTTATGGTAAACAGGAACGTTGGCACAGTGTATGTTTTGAGCGATATCATCACGTTTTAAAGCGAGGCTGTTGAATGGGCCGTTTTTACCGAAGCGCTTTATTCTATCCAGAAATGAAAATTCACAAATTTCGAATAGCACGCAATAAAGAAGCTTGAATGATGCTGCGAGCGTTGAATGTGAAATTTTGACATGAAATGTATTTTGCATGAAAATGGCTCGCGAATTTAGAAAATTGTTTTTCAATCGCTTGTGCGCGTTCACAGCAGGGGATAAGTGCACGGCGGTAGCTCCAATTAAATCACAAACTCTATGGAAAGTGTGTCTGAAATAGCGCAAATAATGATGCAAATGAGTTAATTATTCACTTCTGGTTTATTACACTCACAAATGTGCATTTCGGACGAATCAAACAAATGCTTGGGTCGTGATATCATCGAACAAAATTTTTGAATCTCTTTTTTTTCTCCATGACTTTTGAATAATTGAAATAAATTCTTGATTCTTCCGATTTTCGATCCATTGTCGAATAAATAAGAATGATCATATTTTGATTTTTTTTTTCGGCGAATCAATTTGCTGAATAGTTAGAATTTATTGAACAAATATTTTGCCATGAATCATGAAAATGTGATTAGTTATTCGGGGAAAAGTGCTCAATATCGAGACAATGTGTGTGAAGAAATGCGGGTGAAATAATGGCAACGAACTCTCCGTAATCGAAAAGAAAACGAACGAAAAAAGCAATGAAAAAATCACTCTATTTGCATATTAAACATATGACAATGGAATTTAGCGGGTGCTTGCTCGAGCCAGCCGTCGAATGAATAACATCGAAACTATGCGCGAATGTGTCAATAACAGATCAAGACATTGCACCAAATAAAAAAAAAATATCACTGAAATAGATATAAAATCATGAAACTTACCGGTTTTTTGCGGTCGAACTACGGAGAAATGCTTAACACATTCACACAAACACACACACACACACACCAAATACTCTCAGTGACTCTTTTTGCTTCGAATCGGACAACGGTTTTGCCGGAATGAATGTGCTGCCCAATGGAATTTCGTGTGATAACTTCGTGTGTTTGGTGCGCGACGTGATAAAAGTGTTCAAAGGTAAGGCATGAAACAGTGCTTCTCGCCGCAGGTAAATGCCATCGATATGTGCACAACCGTCTGGAGCCAATATACTTAGCGTTTCTTTTTTTTTAAGACTAATTTCGACGCATTAAATGATATCAGTATTGCAATGGAAATGCGTAGATTTAATTTTTTTCCGTTCTAATCGTTTTGGTCGAAGAATGATGCTTAATTGAACTGCTCACAACTTCTGTTGTTCGTCTGTTTATTTATAGATACTTTTTCTTTTGTTCTTTATCTCAGTGTTTGTGCTCGGGGACTCAAACAGCTAAATTGTTATTTGTCTATTTAAAAAAAATGTTCTTGTTACTTAATATGTTTCGTTTTGTTGTTGCTTTGGCTTTTCGGTTCATAAAATTTGGGATCGAGAATAGAATTAAAATATATATCGTGATATTGAATTGATGGAAAACAAAAGAGAGAGAGAGAGAGAAAACTGCAAAATCGAAAAGTCTGTGTTCATAAATATTTTATGAATCACCGCGTGCGCACTAAATCGTCGAAAAAATTCGTCGGTTACACGCAAACTTTGTTTTCATTACATGACTTCTTGGTTACGGGCGATTGTTATTATTGCCACCCAAAATGTGTGTGTCAGTTTCGGCGAAACGCTGTAAAATTTATGATTGTTATGAGCTCTTTTGTATTTAACTAATTTGATCGTATATATTTTTCCTTGCCTCTAATTAATTACTTATCAACATCTCCGTCTAATTGATTCGAAAGATTCGTTTCTAAACGCGAGAAATAGTATACGGTGTAAGCAACGAAAAGAGCGGCGGCGGCAGCAGAAGCAGCCGAGAAAAATGAGTGAATTTCATTAAATGCGGTTTAAAATTAGATTTATTGGCAGCAATTACGCGATGTTCACTGGTTGTTATGGAAATTCGTCACCTTATTTTCAACTAATCGCCACAAATGCATATTATCTATGCCAAGAACCCATCAAATTCCGTAATAGCAAAGATAACGTCAGTTTATTTCAAAATCATTACGATTTTTGCAGTTCGTTAGATTTATTTATTTGAGGAAATTATGATAATTATTCGAAAAAAAAAAATCTATTTTTTCTTGAATTTTGACTTCCGCTCTTTTAAATCTCACTTGAAACCGATTTTTGAGCGAAAGCTATTATCCAAAATGAGTTAATTGCTCATTATAAATAATCTCGCTGAAAATTCCAATTCGCGTTGTTCTCAAGAAGTTCAATCTGATAATCGCAACGCATCGAATGAGTGTGCACCTGATATAATCAATTTACCGAATATCAAGCACTCAATATCACCAGAATGAAATTGAATGAGTTGCGATCGCACAATACACGGTAAGCATATCGAACGATATAATCGAGCGAACGTCACACACGATCAATTCAAAATGAAATGCTCAACTGAACTCTGAAAGACAAATGAACGCGCACAGCACGTCTACTTACATTGAATTCTTAGTTAAAACTAAATATTACAAGTTCAAAAGCACTGGATTTTTTTCTGGTCGTTTTTCCGTTTTGGTTACACACCAAATACAATTAGCGTATAATGTAAAATAACATAGAAGAAGCGAACAGAATCAATGTGAGTGTTGTGTGTGTTTTTTTATCGTTCGTTTGTTCGTTCGTTCGTATGAATACATTTTGAATTGAGTCGCCGCATGCCGTTGTGTACCTTAGTCTCTACCTGTATGAATCGTCAACACAGTTAAAGCATGAAAACGAACAAACGATGATCGACGTTGTGTATTGACTTGCTGGATATGTCTGGGGTGCTTGTGTTGCTGTTGGTCTATTCATGATTTGGATTCTATCTCGCTCTCAATCTCACTCTTTCTTTCTGTTTGCTCTGTGTGGTTCAGTTCAGCGCGAGTTCTAATATAAGCGCAAACCATATTGCAAATGTGTAAACACAAAGCAATACGATGAAAACTGTTGGCGTAAAATAAAAACCAAAAACGCATTTGCACTAATACAAGGATTGTGGTCGTTCGGTGTGTTTCTATCTCTCTCTCTCTCTCTCTCTCTCTCTCTCTCTCTCTCTCTTAGCGTTTCAGCATTCGGGCATACTTCGAATTCCAATCCGTTTGATGAATGTGCCTGAGTATGCTTGTTGTGATAGCATGTAAATTACCAGTGAGAATCAAATAATCACTCCAGAGCAACAATTTTTCATTGAATGCTCTTAATTCTTTTCATTCTCTATTTGAAAATCTTCTGACGCCGATTCTCGCCGGATTTCGCATGTCATGCAAATTTAATATTTACAGAGACTAGAGAGATTTTCTACCGAATTCGCATTCGTTCACATGGCAAACTGTGAATAAGTGCATTTTTTTGAAAGCATATGTGTAAGTGTGGGTTTAAAATGCCGGTCACATAAAGCGTGAGTGAAGCTCTCTCTCTCTCACTCTGTATGTGTGTTTAATTTCAAGAAGTTTCTTTCTTCGCGAATTCCGCTTTGAATGTACTTGTGGATTCGCGACGCGTCGCGATCAATGTGTATGCTTCACGCTGCATATGATTTTTGCTGTGCCAATGAGCGCACCACGAAGGGGAATCATGCAATCCAATTGTGCTTCAGCTAATGGACTACCTGCACGGATATCTAAATGAATTTACTTTGGGATATAATCAAATGAATAAATTGCACATCACACAAACACTCAAATATATGGGCAGCAGCGCACATACTCACTTTCGTGGCAGACTTAGATCGAAATCAAGTATAATACAATCACTTTAGGCTTAAAATCATATTTGAGTGAAGTCTATATATCATATCACATCAAGACACTTGATGTTTTACCATATCCGACGCATTCATATTTCATATTCCGTATGCAATACACTCATTCTAGCTACAAAATAAATCACACACAGTAGACGAGTGTCGAGTGTCGCTGGTTTGGCTCGGTTTTACCTCACGCCCGTCGCCCTCTCCGGCTTTATCTTGCACTCATTCGATAAAATTCAAATTTATTATTTATTGGAAATTCTGTTTGCGTTGGCGTTTATGCAATTTCCCGAACAACTGAATCGATATGCTAAGCAGCGTGTGTTTTGTTCGTGCCGTAAACGAACGAACCTGAACACACAAAGAACAGTGCAAGCGCGCGAGTGCGCGAATGTGTGTGCATGTGTGTGTTTACGGCTCATCGAAATGACATGGCTTTGATTCTCAAAATACGCTTAAATCATAATACATGAATTTATGCGGCAATTTGAATAAACTGCAAAAACTGTCCTGAGATTTTACTTATAAGCTTCAGCTAACGTTTGACTTTCGTCTTCAGCTTCATTAAAATTTAAAGGACCACAGCAACATTTATATATAATAAAAAGAAGGAAAGACTGACTACAATTTCGGTCAGAACGAGAAAAAAACTAATATAAATTTAAAATTCATCAATTTTCCGATTAAAAATTGGTGAGAGAGAGAGAGAGAGAGAGAGATATTCGCAGCCGCTTTTGCTGTAGATAATTGAAATCTATTCGAAAAATACACGAAAGAACGGTGCTACACTTTGTCAACACGCACGATGCGCGACTCAGAAGACTAGACGAGAAGAGCCGAGCAGCCACCAAATACAAGCACAACCATTTTAATAATCATGTCGATATTGAACTTGATGTTGGAGCCTATGTTTGGATTTTCAACGAATCCAACGCCGCTCTCAATCGATTTTCAGATGGTGTGCAGTGCATAGATTAGAGCGAAGAGCCGAGTCGAGTCAAGACAAGACGAAACACAATTTCAAGTATTGATCAAGTATTTGCTTAGACATGTGTAAATGTGCTGCTTTTGCCGTTTGCTGGCAGTGAAGAGATGGTGGAGAGAGAGCAAGAGAGAAAGAGAAAGAGTCTGAGACTGTTTGTATAGCGACACTGAGAATATTCGCAGATTACATTCACATATGCAAACCTATTTCGCGTTCATCATGTATTTTATCTCGGCAATATTTTACGATTTTTGCAGCGATGTGTGTGCGTTAGTCATTAGATGACGGCCAAACTGAATGGTGCTTTGCATGCATTTTGGTTTTGTTCACATTCTTTTTTATTTGCCTCGCGGTCTCCTTTTCCTGTGTCGCTTTGCATGGCGTGTTGTTCCGTTTTGTATTCACGTCCGCACTATAATTTCCAACCGAAAGAAGCAACACGATAATCAGATGTAATTCTACACCATTTCTTGATCACATTTCAAACGCACTCATTTCACGTGTTCTTGCGCGTTCGCTTCTTCGGCGTTGCCGTCATGTTTTCTTGTTGTTTTTTATTCAAATACGGTCCCATAAGTGATTTAGCAGCAGAAGCAACGGCGAGGTTATGCGAACACTGCATATTTAGTGCGTTGCAATATGTCCATTGCGCAACCATGTATGGACATGATTCGGTGTAATCGGGACCATCGTTTCAACAATTGCATCGCTTGCATAAAAATGCATTCAATGCAAGCGATGCGATGATACAATACGGTTTTGTGGGTCGTCACAAAATTTGTGTTCGAACGGGTCGCACATTTAATTTTATTTGCATTGCGTGAGTAGTATTCGTGCGCTCGCCAAAGCGAGGAAGAAAAAAAAGTCATTTCCAAAATCGTAAATTTTCGCTGAAAAAGCGGTTTCAATAAAATGCGCTCAGGTGTATTTTGGTGTCGTATTGCGAAATGAAACTGCTCAGGTGGTCTTAACACACGTATTCCAATTTTTTTCCCCAACGATATTGGCAATTCGTAATTTTTGCTGACACCACGACTAAAAATCGAAAGACATTTTTTTTCCGTCGTCGTCAATGGTCAATTCTATCAAAACACGCGATTTCAATCAGCCGATTCAATTCATGAACAATTTATCTACACAAAAAATGGCATACATATTTCTTGGAACTGGAAAATAATCTTTTTCTTTGTGTCATTTACGAGTGTGCGGATTGTTTGAGATACTTTGTCATCGGGCTGATTTAAATCCTTGCCGTTTGATGGCATTGATATGCATATGAATGTATGTGTTAAACGCGACCCAAACAAATAACGATAATTTACATGGAGCATTTGTAACATCGTGCCGCATAAATGCCGCATAAATCAACATCGACAACTCACTTTAACATGCAAAAGAGGTGCTTTTAGAAGTGTGTTCAACTATTTGATACGCCGTTCAAGTTCAAGTTAATCGCTCACGTTCATAGGCAAACGCACAGCATATTTTCATTCACACCACCGCAGTCTGCTTCAGCACTCAGCCAATATGAGTTTGCTTCGTAAACATCATATGCATTTTGCTCGGTTCATCTCTCAGTCTTCCACATCGAATCCGGCGTTGTGCTGCCGACGATCAATGAACTACGTTTGCCGTATGCGATCGTGATACCTTCAATTTATGAGTTCGCATCCGCAAACGTTTGTTGAATTTGTCTAGATTCGTCATTTACATAAAATTAACAACAAAAGAGAAACGCCCAGCTGGTGCTCGACGAGTTTTTTTTATTGTTTGTTTGTTTGTTTGTTTAATCAATCTTTCGCTGTTGGAGATTTGCTACTGCATTAATGCTGATTATTTGACGTTTTTATGGGAATTCGACGGAGAAAAAGCACGGCGCCAAAAAAAGCTGTAAACAATCAATAAATTGATGTAAATATAATGTAATGCCATTGAAATTTGGAATGTAATTTAAAAGCAACAACAACGCATGAATAGTGAATCGAAATTGACATTCACAACCACACTTCAAAAACGGTTTTGTCCCTTATCATTTGGCTAGAGAATCTACGACGTAAATTATAGGTTGGCCAATGCGAAATTGACCCAATTGTTGGCGGCTCGGCGTTTGTTTGTCTAGGCTGTTTTGGATACGTGTCATTGAGCACCGTAATAATACTTCAATGGAACAGTTGATATCGTTGTTCAATAGAATTTATATGCGCAAATCGACGGTTGCGCCGACTTTTTCTGACGCTATACATGTCATACGATGAATGATCGATTTTTAGATTCACACAGTATTGAAGAATAGCGACGTTTACATGATTTTGAAATGATCATCGTGAATTAAAGATCAGAGTTGATCGCCGGAAACACAAGAATGTAAATCTACAAAATGATTTTCGGCTTCTTTTATTCGACCGGGTGTTCAGAAAAGTGATATTAATACTCAATCTATTAGGATTGATTGGATTTAAATTGCATCATCATTTCAACATAGGAGTCAAAGATTGTTGATAGTTCGAACATTATAAAGATTATATTCGGGTTTTTTTTCCATAACTTGAAACCGATTTCTATTTGTATTTCAGCGTTTTTTTTACATTTCGATACACGATTGTTTAATCGTCTCTTTCATTCAAAACACAAATATGGCTCTTTTAATCATTTTTAGTATTTGAAGAGCATATTAATTATAAATAGTGTCCGTAAAAACTCAAAATAACGATTGCATTAATGTATTTGACAGCTCCATATAACGATTTGATTCTATTCGATAGCCCCAGAGTAAAAGAGAGATACAAATATATAGATGAAGAGAGAAACAACTGGTTAGAAAAAAAATATAGATAAATAGAATTGAAATCATCGTGTGTGTGAACTGTGATCGATGCTTCAAAATTTGCTAAAAATTCACGATATATGTTCCGGGCTCTACAAATTATTCCGGAATAGATTTTTTCGAAAATTATTCATTTCCATCGAATTGATCATGTTTTTCTTGGAATGCTTCTTATTAGAAGCATAGCAATGATTTAATTATTCAAATGGATGATCATCAGTAATTGATCAGTTTTAAATAGGAATTAAATTACGGAACAAAAACCCGGATTAAGCAAACAATGTATTTAAGAAGGAATCAATTGTTTGCGATTGCTTCTAATTAACTGTGATTGCAAACGTTTTCTGCGTTCTTAAAAAAAAACAGATGATATTTCAATTATTGTTGAAAAACGTTTGCAAACCGCGCACGAGAGCTCAAATGCCTGTTTTATTTGAATAATAATCAGCGAACGCTGAGGCAAAATGATACGGTAATAGATATACGAAACATTTGATCAACATATTGACAAAGCTATGGCCATTTGCATAGTAAATCAAATCAGATGTGAACAGCTATAATTTTGCCTCATATTTCCAATTGATTGTCACATTGAGTATGTAAACAAAAGGCAAACGCTGCGAGATATCCGATTAACACCCGTTTTGTGGGGAAATACCGCAGCACGTTCCAACTGATACGGGAATCAACAACATCCGAAAGACATTGAAAAATCATAGGGCAAAACTATGAACTGCCATTCGATGGAAGAAAGATGATCAAATATCTACATCACAGCAAAAATTCGCTTAAGTCATAAATGTTTTTCCCATGGAAATGCTCCACCTAGCGTTTTCCAAGAAATTTTTTCTAAAAAGTCCACATTTCGGTTGAATTTCATTGATTACAAGCGAAAATATTCAAGCCAAATCGATGTCAATATCGACTGATTTTTTGGTGGTCACAGCAGAAATCCATTCGTAAAACGTGCTAATAAACTGATAAATAAGCAATTCGTAAGCGAAACAAGTGAAATCATTAATAATAAATACAAAATGATGACTATTGACACGTATCAGCTACGATAATTACTCAAAACCAGCCTGACGAAAGATAACAACAGCCGAAGAAAAACCCAAAATAAATTCATTCAATTTCGCATTTGAATTGTCCAACAGAACGAACATTCGAGAAATTTTTTGTTTAAATTGAACGAAAGTATTAACGAACAGAAGTATCATTTTTACCTGTTTGTGCAAATTTATTGATACACACACAGCAATTTTATGCATGGAATTTCAATCGATTCGAGTGTATCGATTTTTCGAAAAAAAAGCACACAAAGAAACACACACACAACCATCGAAAAGACATTCTCGACGACAGAAAAATGCAGCAGTGAATAAACTTTGTCAATGCTTTTGGGAAGCTACGCATCGCCAAATTATTCACTTCCTCAATTACTTGTCGGGTTGTTGCTGTTTTCGAAGCGTATGAACCGAAAATATATAGAAAAAAATATGTGCATTTATCTACTTCCTCTAATGTGGAGCAAGATACAAATTATATTGAAGTATGGCACAAGACATTATCCAAAATCATGCGATTTACGTGGAAGAAATCGAACGGAAGCAAGAGGAAAAAAGAGATAACAACGTGCACATTGGCTTCCAGTTTGGAACGTGGCGAGAGAGTTTGTTAGGTAAGCATGAAATGATGTCGTCTGTCGTTGAGATGCACCGAAAGCGAGAGCGAGACAGAATGAGAAAAAGCGTGTGCCACACTGACATGGCTGCATATTTGAGTGCTGCACTCCATAAGCCGATTATAATAGCAACAGATTGAATTAAATTAGTAGCGACGTGATGAGTTGGCGCCAATGAAATGGCATAAAAAATAACCAGTGACATCATTAAATATAAAGCAGAAATCAAGCGAGCAGTAAAATAGCAAGAATGAAAAAAGCACACGAATCCGTCTGATTGAAATGCGCGTTTGTGAGAAGTGAATTCATCAATTTGCGCAACAACGATGCAGCCAATACGTAACTGATGATGATAATTTTCTTCATTTTAATTGATTTACAAGTACTTGTTTGAATTTTACATGCGCTGAACGAGTCTGACAGAAGAGGTAAACAAAGTTTGCTCAACAAACGACCGATTTTTATGGATGATTTTGAGCGGTCTGACTGTTAATGGATCCGGTGCACATTTTCTTGTAATGTTCAATGAACCGAATAAATGGGCGCATTCCCTTTCTTGAGATACTCCCTTTGTAGATGTGCTCATCGAACAGAAGTTCCATTTTTTTAAGCTGATTTATTGAATCGATTTAATGAATAAATCAAAAAAAGAAGTTGAAAAAAATCGGAAAGATTCTCCATTTTTGTAAGAAATTTTTCCAAACGCAGACATTTTTTTCCGAAATCTGTCTTTCTATTGACAGATCTAACGAGAAGCAAAATAAGTCAATGAAACGGTAGTTACTCGTCCAAACAAGTTCCTCATCATTTTGACCTTTGACGCTCGAATTTCGGGTCAAAAGCAGTGGCTCGAGCGAAAAAACTATCGAAATGGGTGTGTTGTGATGAGTGCGTTAAACTTGCACAGCTATAAGGTTTATGCATTCTCGGTCAACGTACTTTGTAAGTAGTGAGGTATTTAAAGAGCTCTCGATGCCATGCCATAAATCGAACGTAACAAAATTCTTTTTTTATTTTGATTTAATTAAAAACTTGATCGAGGCAAGGTATCCGCTCTTTGACTTATTCACTTTGTTTGTGTTTTGTTACAGTGTGTTGGCAAAGAGTTTAGTTTGACATTCATTTTTCCCATCGTATTTAATCTTTGCTATGGTCATAAAACCAGATGAAAAAAAACATGAAAAAAAGCTTCAATCTTAAGAATGTTGCTACTTACGTTTTTCGTTTGAACTTCGTCCATAATTTTTAATCAATATGTGGCTGTAGGCACATTTTTTCCGCGTCGATGAGAGCCAGCCGGCCAGCCCGCAGAAGGCAACGATGAGAAAGAAGCAAAGAATTTACTTTCATTCTTACTTTGAGTATGCACTTGATAGACGGATATTTTTTTGTTTGTTGCTGTTGTGTGTCGTTAATATGTGAATATATTGCCGTATTGTATACCTGCTTTTGCTGAAAACGTGCAACCGCAGCAAAAACAACATCAACGAAAAACCAATTATTATGTAAAAGAAAGATGAAGAACGTCTTCAGTCTGCTCCTCATACGTTTTTCTTTTCGTGTTGAAAATAAATGCTAATGATTTTGTAGGCAAAGGAAAGAAGATAATATATATCAAGCATTTCAGGAGGTAGCTCACATTTTGCTACATAAAAACACTCCAGTGAGTCGTCCTCTCTGCTTCTCTCCAAATGTTCGATATCGTTCTTGCGTTCCATTGAAAACGTAACGTTTCGTTGAGATATGCTGCAAACCATTCGATTGCAATGTCTAAATCGCATTCCGTTGGTAAATTTGATGAAGCGATGAACCGATAATCGTTTGGACAATGCACGGCCTAAAAATATCATTTTGGAATGCAACATAAAATGAGCAGAAAATACAAATAAATTCCGAGTGCTTTATTTTCACCATTCCTTCGGGAGAGTATGCTGTCGTGCATAGCTCGTGGCTCTTTCGCTGCTTTTCAGAGCATGTGGGCCACTTAATGTTCAAAATCAGACAGAATACCTCGAGTGATTTCGTTATTCCTCTTTCATTTTCAATGTCAACGTCAATGAACTCAGTAGAAGAAAAAGCGAATTCGTCGCCAATCCTTGCGTCAACCATGCGGCTATTGGCATTGTTATTATTGTGTTTTTAGATCACGTTCAATGAGTCATCGACTCAATGGGACTTAAAATTCGAAATCACTTCACTGCACTTCAGAAGAACAAAAAAAAAAGAATTACGTAAACAAGAATTTATAGTCCATTGTTCGATGTTCACATTGAATTTTTGACTTTTCTCTCTCTCGCGCACACACAAGTGAGCTCTCGTCTTATAAAAGATTTAAAGGGTCATTTCGAATGCAAAAATGACTGGAGATCACATCTCGCTGTAATTTTCGGCTGGGCGGAAAAGAAGTTCAAGCCTGTTACGGTTAAAAATCATGACACAGGCCCCCTCACCCTTGCATCACCCTTGCGTCCCATTGCGTCATTCAGAGAGCGAAGTCTATGCGCCAAACATTGATTAGCACAAAGATTTCAATTGTGGTATTTCATTTTAAAATTATATTAAGTACAGTACAAAAACTCTGCTTTGTTTGAATTGTTCATTCTGTTTACAATTTACACTGCCACTCACTCGCCCACTCACTCACACATTCACTCGTTCGCTCGATTGTATACTATATGTATACTACATTTCTCTCTCTACTTCTCTCTCCTTCTCCTCATTCTGTCTCCCATATCTTTTTTTGCTTTTACAACTGCTCTCTCTCACTCATGCATTCGCGAATAGTATGTAAATATAAAGGGGTTTTCAATAGGGACGCTACAAAAGTAGACCGATAGGGACAGCAAACGACGCCCATATTTTTTCCCGCTCTCTTGTTATTTCTCTTCAGTAAGGTTTGCCATTTCATCATGGGAAGATATACGATCCAACAAAAAGTCGAAAAAATTAAAATTTACTATCGAAATTCGGAGTCAGTGGCCTCAACTTTAAGAGCGCTACGTCCAATTTATGGTCGTCATAATCGTCCTGCCAGATCAACAATTGAGCGTCCAGTGGAAAAATTTAAATCCACAGGCACAGTACAAAATGTTCCCGTGCCAGTGAGACAAAGAAGTACCCGTAGTGTCGAGAATATTGCTGCCGCTAGCGCATCAATTGAGGAAGACCCAAATCAGTCTCTCACACGTCGTTCTCAAGCGTTGGGCATATCTGTGACGTCGTTGTGGCGAATTTTGCGAAAAGATCTTGGCCTACATGCTTACAAGATCAAATTCACGTAAGAACTGAAGTCGCTTAACCACCAGAAGCGTCGTATGTTCGTGAATTGGGCTGAGCAACAACTTGAAAATGATCCGGATTTTCATCGAAAAATCATCTTCAGCGATGAGGCTCATTTCTGGCTGAATGGCTTCGTCAATAAGCAAAATATGCGTTATTGGTCAAGCAGCAATCCACACGTACTCCATGAGTCACCATTGCATCCCGAAAAAATTACGGTTTGGTGCGGTTTATGGGCCGGCGGCGTCATTGAGCCGTAATTCTTCCGTGATGATCAAGACCGGCACGTTACTGTGAATGGGAATCGCTACCGCTCAATGATAACCGAATATTTTTGGCCCGAATTGGATGATATGGACTTGGACAATATGTGGTTTCAACAGAACGGCGCCACAAGCCACACAGCGAATGTCACAATTGATTTATTGAAAACCAAGTTTGGTGAACGTGTTATCTCACGAAATGGCCCAGTTAATTGGCCGCTTCGGTAGTGTGATTTGACGCCGTAAGACTATTTCCTGTGGGGCTACGTCTAGTCTATGGTCTATGCCAACAAGCTAGCGATGATTGATGAACTTCGTACAAGGGGACCGTGACAACCCGACAAGACATTTTAATCATATCTATTTTCCAGCGCCATCTATTGGGCAGTTGTACTAATGTGATATTTCAATCGTTACAATGACTCATTTGTTTTTATTATTTGTGTCAATAAAAATTTTGTTCGTATTTTAATGGATCTAAATTGAGCTCACCCATGTAAAATAAGATGGCGCGGTCAATTGGCATACTCTCGAATAGCTCTCCAATCCCATACAAGCACGGTCCGCTTGACTTCGTACGCATATCGAACGTGAAATTGCAGCAGTATCGACCGATTTATGCTTGAAAAACGTCGAGAATTGGGTTCAGCGTCTGGACTTCTGCAAGCGTACCCGTGGTGGCCCAGCAGAAGAAATCGAGTTCCATACATAATGGCATCGAATGTACTTTCACTTGAATAAAGAATTTCATTGATATCCAAAACCGTTTTAGTTTTATTTAAAAAAATATATACAAATATGTAAGGTATTAAATAAAAAGCAGAATAAAAACCAAAAAACTATTAATGAATAAATCTGGTTTTTCTTCGCTTTATTTAATTCAAAAAATAAAATTCCGGGGTTCAAAGAAATGAATTTCGTACATAAAATCTGTATTTGTTTAATTTGCTTTTTTGTTTCCTCCATTTTTTCTATTGTCTAGTTACAAATTTTCACGATGAAATGCCTTGTCATACTACTTCGAAAAACAAAAATAATAATCTGAAACTTGAATCGAACAACAATGCCCAATACAAAAAAATGGTCAGAAAGAAATATTCCAACAAAAGAAACTACAACACTTGAGTTTAAAAAATGTTGTTTATTCGTTTCTTTTGTCCTATTTTTCGGTTGAAACAACATCATCATTAGGTAGCTTCGCTTATAAATTATTTAAACCTTTGCCCTTCGAACTCTATTTTACTTGCACACATTTTTTAGATTTTCGATCCTTCATCTTAAAATACTTTGTGTGAGTTTGAAATGTATTGCAGCGTTCTTTTATTTTCAGTTTTTGAGTCAGTCTTTACTTAGCATTGAAACATAAAGGACCTTATGCTCCTCGACTTTTTTACATTAGGTAGTAGAAATTTCGGTTTTATTAAAGTGCCTTGTCGCAAACATTCAAAATGTAAGCTATTAATTCAAAAAAACAGTAAATAATAAATTTTGAATACCAAATTTCGTGCAACTAGTAATCTATTGTTTCATTAAAATCGATATTTTTCAGGCAGTTATTGTTCGTTGCACTAATATTCTATTTTATTTCATCATCAACATCAACATCACGTCGATGGGAATTTGTCCTTGATCTTTATAATCAAAATGCATCATCTATAGAGTTGAATACTAGAAGCATATGTTAATGCAAAGCAAAGACTACAAGACTCAACGTGTACAACAGTTCGTTGACAGTACTACCAAGTCGTTCATTAAAAAATTGTATTACTGGACAATCTGAATTTATCAAGTAATAAAATTGTCGAAGTTAAACACGACACATTCGAGAATTTAACTGATTTGAATCACTAAGATTTATCATTTAATCAACTCACCATATTGCCCAAAGTCCTATTCAAATCGTTAGTGAATTTGCTGTCATTGAAGTTGCAGGGAAATCGGATCCAAATAGTTGATTCAGATCTCTTCTTTCATAATATATTTGTCTGCCGTATACATAAATAACAACAGCCTAAGCGTTATTCAGCCAAAATGATTTCGTAATAATCTTTATCTTTCTCTTTTGCATGTTAACGACAATCGTAACTTAATTAATATTGATTTATTTCCTGATGACCGCACGACTCTCGATTCATTAAAATTATCCGATTGTGGGTTTTCTCAACTTTACATTCCCAAAAATTTTGAAGAAATTGATGCAAGGTTTAATGAAATGAATTCAGTTACGGCTCACCCCGAAAGTATATTGAAAGTTTTGCAAATAAATCAAAAATTCTTTGACCAGTTTAGCACGTTTACCACGATTAGACAAATTAAAATCATTGGTTATTCACAGAAATGCCATCGAATTCTTTGATTTCCATGATCTTTCACGTTTCAAAAATATATGGTTGCTGTCGATAGACCTAAATCCAAAACACAATATTAGTGCGGTTGACATAAAAACAATTTTACCATTATTTAGTGATTTGTACATAAATTCTCCTGGCATAAGCATTGAAAATCTAAAACGAATTTGGTACGATTTCAAACGCAACGGAATTCGTATTGTTATTAATTTCGATAGATCGATTGAACGATATTTGGACGAAAACACTGAGGATGAAGAGGAATGTTAGGGTAGGTGCATGACAAGCGGACGATGCTTTGTATCTTCTCCTATGTAAAGGAGTAGTGAATGTCGTTGGACCGCGCCATCTCTACCTAAACGATTGTACTAAACGCTTCAACATTTCTCACCTTCCCCGCCTTCCCCTTCTTCAAACAGCGAGTTTGACAGGCTCCGCATCTTTGCTGTCATTGTTTGAAGAAATGGAAGAAGTGTTTACCAACCATAGACGAATGGTACAGAGGGCGCTGCTGTCAAGCTAAATGTCAAAATTCAAGTTTGCATCGTCCGCTTGGTGCATGATTATAAAAAAAATGTAACCAAATGAAATTAAATTGTAAACAATACTTTTTTACGGAGAAATATACTGCTTATAAAATTTATCAAATCATTCAATAAAATACAGTTCGCTTGGAATAAAATTGAAAATATGATAATAGCAAAACAACATGTATATATCTTGTAAATCGATTTGATAAGGTCTTTGTGTTCGATTTTTTGCTTCAAGAGAGGTAGAGAGAGAGAGAGAGATTTAGTATACATATAGTATACAATCGAGCGAACGAGTGAATGTGTGAGTGAGTGGGCGAGTGAGTGGCAGTGTAAATTGTAAACAAAATGAACAATTCAAACAAAGCAGAGTTTTTGTACTGTACCTAATATAATTTTAAAATGAAATACCACAATTGAAATCTTTGTGCTAATCAATGTTTGGCGCATAGACTTCGCTCTCTGAATGACGCAATGGGACGCAAGGGTGAAGGGGCCTGTGTCGGCCTTGCGTTAACCGCATGGTTGACGCAAGGATTGGCAACGAATCCGCCTTTTCCTACTACTGAACTCCATGATTTTTAACCGTAACAGGCTTGAACTTCTTTTCCGCCCAGCCGAAAAATACAGCGAGATGTGCTCTCCAGTCATTTTTGCATTCGAAATGACCCTTTAAATCTTTGATAAGACGAGAGCAAGTGAGCGTGTGTGCGCGAGAGAGAGAGAAAAGTCAAAAATTCAATGTGAACATCGAACAATGGACTATAAATTCTTGTTTACGTAATTCCTTTTTTTTTTTGTTCTTCTGAAGTGCAGTGAAGTGATTTCGAATTTTAAGTCCCATTGAGTCGATGACTCATTGAACGTGATCTAAAAACACAATAATAGCATATAATATAAGGCAACAGCGAAAAAAGGAACGACAGAAATTAAATCGAACGTTCAACAATGCCAATAGCCATGTGATATTTATTGGGCTCGTCTCGCATCCAGATGCGTCATTGTTTTTTTTATGCGATGCGGCTATTAGCGCACAAAACAAAAACGGCAAAACAAGCTCTGAACTTCATTTTTATGCAATTTTGCGTTCGTGGCCCCAGTTTTACAATAAAACAATCTTGAATTCGATTAAGAGTATTTTATGATGGGCACATCGAAGATGCTGAATGATAAAAAAATCCCAACAAGTGTGTGTGCGAATGCACGCAGGGCTGTAAAAAATCATCCGACTTTCGAGAGCATTTTATTGTTCACCAATCGACTTTTTAGCTGCAATTTTTATTTACATAATAAAATATAATCTTTGTATTGAATCGATTCAGGGTCAGGGTTAGGCTCATTGTGTGTACATTGCACACATTTCAAGAATCCCTTGACGTTGCACACCAACTCGACCGTTTATATTTTATCTGCATTTTTCTCGTGCACTTTTTGCAATCTCTATAAAGCATTTTTGTATGTTTGCTTGCTGTTATGTAAGATGTCTTACAGTTGAACCATTTTATTCACATTTATTCAATCATTTTTTTTTTCTAGTTTGCGCATTTACGCCATGGGTTTTGTGGCGTTTCGCATGAGTCATGATTTTGTTGTGAATTCCATGGAACTCATCGCATTGGTACAGAATGCATCGCTTCGCATAGTTACCAAAAATATGTGTGCGGAATTTTGCGTTTCTTGGCTCGTTGTTGTATATTCATTTGATTTTCGCACGCTGATGTTGCTGTCGATGTAAATAGCCGAAAGCTCTCCATTCTTGCACTCTCTGACTCAAATTCTTTCCATCTCAATTTAAAATCGTTGAAAGGTAATCAAATGAAAATTCGGTGAAAAACTTCTTCATTGATATGATGTGGTGATTTTGAAACTCTCGGCGAACCCATTTGAATAATTGAACACGAAATACTGTTACTTTGATTTTGTGTTGTTTGATTTTAGCCATTGGTGATCGATTTGAGGGAAGTTGGCTTTACTTTATTCGTCATTCGCTTGTTTATCGTAAGTCAATTCATTTCAAACTATGCCAATAGCCTGTCAAATTAAATCTGTACAAGAGTTTTTCACCTGGCCCCATTCGGTTCTGTTCAAAGTTCAGAGGTGAGAATGCCATTGGAAGGATGCCAAAATTCATTCACACATACTTTTGCTATAAATATACTTGGTGTGTTTATTCAGAGGGCGTAATCGATATTCAGCATTAATCAAAATAGCCGTTTCATGTGGGTGCAAAAAAATCACGTTATATAAAGCTTTCATGGAAAACATGTGTTAAACCTGATTTTAATGATGATTTTATTACCGCACGAGCTGCTCGTCTGTAATCGGAACTAATGGCAGTATGCGGAAACTAAAAGAAATAGTTATTGAGTCGCACATGCGACAAGCATACGCATATACTTACCCTCAAATCTACAGATACTTTGTTCCATAAAACCCATGCTAATGAATTGAATTTTAACAGAACTTCAGCCTTAAATTGCCGCCAATTCGTTTAATGAAAAATTCCAAATTTGACCCAAACGACACAAGTTCAAGTTTTTCGATTACTTCTGCATCAAAATGAGTTCGTAAATGTATGAAACATTCAATTAAATTAAATTTGTTTGACGTCTTCATGTATATGATTGATGAGAAATCGAAAATTGTTTGCACATAATGAATGATTTGATATTGGAAAAGGTTTACTCACACATTGCATGACAAAAGATCACAAGCAGCGGAAGCTAAAATTTACGTTCATTTAGCCATTTCGGAATTTTTCAAATATTATTCGACGATTTCATTGCAACAACAAGTTCAACGCAAAAATAGCTGCAAAAGAGTTCTATCCGCTTGATTCATTTGTGATCCGAGAATGTGAAGAAGTTGAAAGTATATTCAATTCAGTCGTATAATCAAATATTGATGGTGTGTTGAAATGATGCCGGGTAGACAAAATGACGACAAAAATATGCAACGCGTAGTAAAAATCATAAGTTCCATCAAGTTGTTTGCCTTCTGGGCGCAGTCAATCTGTTTTGTGCTTATTGTGAGATTGCCAATTTATTGTAATTGTTCGAAGTTCGAACATGAAATTTATGCAGACTTCAATTTTGAATACTTGCCAACGTCGTTGAAAATGCCACAACCCCACTGAGAAATGCTGATCGAACTGCTCATCTAACCCTTTTTGCCTTTTCATTCGACAAACGGCCCCTTAGCGAGCGTTACAATCAAATATCCACTTCATAGCACTGGATTAAAAAGAAGCAGTTGGAAAATCAACATGCCATTTGTTGGATAAATCGCTTTTATCATTATGACCAAAAAAAATGCCCACTAACACACCTGCCCGGACGTGTTGAATCTCTTCCATCAATGTATTTTGTAATGGGAACACAATTTTGTTGTGCGGTTTCGATTTACAGTGAATAGAAGTTTTGGTATTTTTATCGCTTATGTCCCCAAACATTCAGCACTTTTAACGTCTTCGCCAACTTCTCTTGAAATTAAAAACCGGTATGTTGGTCATTGGAACTGACATTCTGGCCAGTTTCATAATTCTAAAAGAAAATCTAAAGTTTAAAATTGAGCAGATTTCAAATAAAACACGAATCTTTTAAATGTTTGACTTGAATTTTTATTGAAATTTCAATGCATACGTACAGGAGCTGATTTTCACATGATTCTTATTTGTGTTTTAAGAAAAACATTAGATTTATTTGGACAATTGTAGTATTTATTATTATGCAAAAATGGATTGAAATGGAATGAATAAAAATGTGTTTTCTTATATTGTGAAATATTGATTAAATTGGATGAAAGTCCGAATAATGTGATGCGTACTTTTCTAGCGAATGTTTTTTTCTTCCTAAAAACCGCAATCTGATATTGATTTAACTGCAATGAATATGTCATCAATGTGCATTCATCACATATATCCGACGAGGGGCAAATCCATCAAATGCTTTCACATAAAAACATTCAGTAAAGTGTTTTTGATTTTAGGTAATTATTGAGTAATGAAACTCCATAATTGCAACTTTTCAGAACCAAAAAATAAGTTCAACGTTGCGGTAGACCGTTTTCACACTCGCGCACCGGCAAATTCTATCAGCAAATGTTTGGAAAATTCCATCCAATGACGAACAACGAATTGAGCGGAATTTAAATCAACACCCACAAAAGAATTCGTCAAAAAAAGTTTTGTTTCTGGGAAGTAAATTGCTTCAGGTTACTTCAAATGCAAACGCCTCCTTCTGCAATTTCTTTTGGAATTTCATTCATTTCTCTCTTCCCACATTTCCTTTTGATTGAAATCATGAGCAAAAGCATTCGATATGATTCGCACACCTCATCTTCCTGAATTGTCCAAAATATGAAACGGTAAATGGTTTGAAAATTTGTCATAAATTTTCCTTTGATTTATGCTTTTAAATAGTTTGGATAAAGTTTTGAACAATTTTATGTTTCTCTTAAATTGTACATAATAAAATTTTACAATTATTACGATATTTTCAAGCACAATTCTGGCTGCTCAAAACTTCATAAGCACACTGAAACTTGTTAAATGTACAGAGGAAAAATATGGGCTCTATATAAAACTCGCGAACATTTTTTTTTAAAATGCATGTTTCGAAAAATTGATAGAATAACACGATGAGATAGATTTGTTTGCAAATCGCAATAAAAAAAATTTTGAAACACTTTTTAAAGTTTTTGAACTCCTCCGCTTTATGGAATTAAACATTCCTCTAAAAGATATGAATTTATTAGATATTTTTTCTCGCTAATTCTCTAAAGTCATAAGTAAAATGTCAGAAAATAGAAGTAGTATGATTTATTTGCTCAAAATTCCATTATTTCGACTTTGAGCAAGGAAATTCTTGTGCTTCTTCTCTTTTTGTATATGGATGAAATGATCGATTCACTTGTTATAGTTTTGATTATTTAAAGTGAACTAACTAACAAATTTACATAGGAATTGTATGTATCACTATTAGAATGTTGATTTAACAGCAACGTATTTCTTGGATCTAGCGATGAGATTGGAAAAAAGAGTCGTATGCACCTCTCTGTGTCTAGGACCCAGATTGTTTGTGCCTATTCATCTTGTGATAAGCAACGAGCAGTTCGTACGCGTTTGCGTCTTTTGTGGGAAATCGCTTGAATGGAAAAAGAACTTCACTGGGACATCTTTTTTAGTTCATTGCAACCCAAAACATACAATCGGAATTGTGATGGTTAAGATTTATGTCACTCTTGGTGCTGTTGAATCCCAGCGACTGAAAATGATCTGAAGTAACTTCACAGCGATTGTATAATTTAGGGCTTGTGCAATTGTTATATGTGAAAATGGTTTTAAATGGAATTGTGTTTAGTTCATTCAATTTGGTGTTGAGGTCATTGATACGAATGCCACTCTTCAAATAAACACGCATTTATTGTCAAGCCGTTTTCGCTCAACAATGCATCCAAATTAACTATCATACGGTCAATATTCGAATTTAGATATATAAGTTTTTGATTTGACTGAATTTAGTTTTATTTACAAATTGAACACACTTGCTTCAAAAAACTCGTGCTTCCGAAGAAGACGGAATCTGTTTGACAGATGCCTTGTGCTCCTTGAACAGCTTATAAGCAGCAATCACTCTTATGCTAAGCAAATTTGAGTGTATTGCATTTAATAGTTCAATTGCTTGTTTTTGTTGCACGCAGTTTTTTTTTTTATTTCAAGCGTTCCATTCTGATAGAATACTTAAATCTGTTTCTTTTTATTTACAATCAAATAGAGTAAAAATTGATATTGATCGATTTGCTAGATTGAATGAATTGGTTAAGTAGTTTACAACATTCGTATGTGATTTATTTGGTTATTTTTTTTTCCAAAAATCAATGGAATTTATCTAGGGTAAAGACTCAAAAATTGGGAAAAATCAAAGCTTCACACATCACGATCAGCGTTCGCTTTGCATGCACGTTCTACATTGTATTCGGTTCCTCTTATTAACTTTGACGTTTCGAAAAATGGTTGTTTCAAAACAGAGAACCGCTTTCAATACATTCCCTTAAACTACTCATTCTCACTTTCGCTATTTCTACACCTTAAGGTTTGTTGTGCTGAAACCCATTCAGGATAACCCTTTAAAATGTCAGACGCAATACTGGAAATGTGCATAAGAATTAGCTAACTTCGTGCAAAATATGAAGAAAAAAAATATGTGCTTAAATTATAGAGGCGAACATTTGAATTGATTATATTTGAAATTGTGCGAGATTTGTGTTTATCATCTCTGCATGTTTTGTTTATTCATTATATATCTATATACATTACTCACCAACGCGTTGAATCGACGTTGCAAATGCCGAACAATCATTAACAGCTATTTTTATTGTGATCATTTCGAGAAAAATTAATTTGATTTCGATGTTTGATTTATGAATGAGAGGGGAAAAAATAGTATTAGACATCGAAAGCTATTCACTGTGTGAAATGAAGTAGATTAAATGCCGTTCATTGAGGTCGTCGAGCTACTTTATTTCTATTAGATTTATTTATTTTCGTTTATCTCCGTCGACCCATATGGTGTGCCTGTGATTATGTGTGTGAAGTTACAAGAAGCGTTCCGCTCAATTCAGTGGCTGCCCCACTAAGGTTGCGATGCCATTCGTATTCTAGCCGTGGCTCTTGATTTATTATGAATTTCAGCCGTACGCAATGTTATTCCGAATATGTCTTCGTGATATCGATTTTGATCCTAGAAGTCAAATGCACACGATTTCATTTCGCAATTGTAAAATTAGAACGTTCATAGAATTTTAGAAAAACGTTGGCTGACTTTTGTTCGTTTCATCGAACAACAAGAAAAATAACATCAACATAAAGAAAAAAGAGTATAATCGATAGGCATTTTCGATCATCCTTCATCTTCATTTGGATATAATTCATATCGACAGGCAATAAAAATAACAATAACTTAAATCAAACTAGCTGAAAACGCCATATACATTGACTTACCCTTAATGCCAATAAATACTTTTCCACTTCCGATTCACTTTTGCTCTCCATCGAAGCGATTATTTTTCTGCACAAACACAAATGAAGAAAAGAGAGAAAAAGAGAGAGCGAAGAGATATTAAATGCATCACATGAAAACCTTATTCATAATAATAGTCATTTAATGGTGCTTTGCAAAGAACAATAATTGCGCTGCGGACGTTTATGATGAAAATGATTATAAATAATGCAATAACGATGAGAGTGAACGATCGCATACCTAATCGTTAAGTAAACGTGTTCGGCCATTGTTACATCTCCACAAACATAAATGTGGCCCTCTTCGGCTACGATTAACTTGTAAATGGCATCAGCTTCTTTGGCCGCTAAGTCTTGTACGTAGGTCTACAAAGTCGATGTAATTTACGATGAATATAAATGTGCGAAAAATATTTGTTGTGTGGATTAAATGCTATCGTTAAGTTGTATTCGACAGATAAAAATACCAACAAATAACAGACACAATGTTCAAATTTAATTTCCATGTGAAGTTGGCATACCTTTGGAATATTCGGTTCTCTTGATAGCGCTAAGAAGACTCTATCCAAGATTTTCTTGTCCACCATTTCCTGCTTCTCGTCACTGTACAAGTCCAATGCTTTGGTTCGACATCCGAAGAAAAGCCAAACTTTCGGCAACTATTGAATAAAATAGCATATGCATTCGACAGTAGAATTTATGAACCATTTTCAACATGCAAATCAATCTTTGTTCGATAATAATGTGATTTTTATTGTGAATTACTTGTGTACTCGGATCTTGTTCCTTCAAATAGTCCCAGTGTTGCCAGAATGCTCGATATGGTGCAATGCCAGTTCCAGGTCCAATAAGTATGATTGGTTTTGTTGGATCTTCTGGTAAATGAAAACTTGATGCGCTGTGTACGAAAACGAATTTAAAGCATTGAACATTTAGCATTGCATTTCTTGGGAAACAATTTCAAAGTCGACCATTCAACTTACTTCCGCAAGAACAAGTAGACATTTTCATTCTCGTTAAGTCCTTCTAAATAATTGGAACACACACCAAAATGTTCAGCGCCATCGCCGTCTTCGGCACGATACTTGACCACGGCCACGGTCAAATGAATTTCATTGCGGTATTTGTTGGGACAGGATGAAATTGAATAGAAACGCGGTTGCATTGGTACTAGATTTGCGATGAGCAGTGAAGCTGGCGGTTTACACGATGGAAACTCTTCGAGCACTTCGAGCAAATGCGGTAAGCGCCAATGGCGCCAGTCCTCGTAAGCCGATGATTCCTGGAAATAAACCACGAATTCAAATGGCAATTAAATTAAGCCGATATTATTGAGAATGACGCAAATTACGTTTGCTAAAATGTTAAGCTTCTCCTTATCCGCTTTATCTTCACAAAATGATGCTAAAAGTGTCAAGAGCTGACGAGTCGGCGGTGTGGTTATATCAAGGAATCGTGTTAATAGTGTTCGCAGCGAACAAGCCGGCAGTTTTTCGTGTGGTTCCCAACTTTTTGTCACTCCTACAATAATATAAAACATTTAATCTGTTACTTGCTTTATCATTATTCAACTTTAGATGAATTCCTTCCGCAAAATTACAGATTTTTGAAACGAAAGGTAGATATGATCAAAAGAGGAAGGATAATAATAATTAGGAAAAGATATGAGTCGACCGGAATAAAAGTGAGAATACACCGGCTCTAGATCAGTACTGCGACTAGATAATCAGAAACGCTGAAGTGAACCATGAATATTGTTGAGTGGCAGCAGCGGTTCTTAATTTTCGCTATCAATGTTCATTTTACACTAAAAATAAACATTGATAGCGAAAATTATGAACCGCTGCTGCCACTCAACAATATTCATGGTTCACTTCAGCGTTTTTGATTATCTCGTCGCAGTACTGATCTAGAGCCGGTGTATTCTCACTTTTATTCCGGTCGACTCATATCGTATAATTGGATGACTCAATTACCATTTGTCGTGTGATTCTCCTTAAGCATTTGCAATTGTAGTATTTCGTCGAAATTATCAACGCCGTTTAGCTTACTCAAAATACCATCAACGATTTCTTTGCGATTGGTTGGAAATATGCCGACATGATCGCCAGGTTGATAGTGCACGTTATTCGCGATGATTTCTACGAGAATGGTTGATCGCGTGGCTGTAGCAGACCGATGCAAATTGCGTGGTTTCGTTTTGGTTCGGCCGACACTCACGGTCTTATTGTGGTATTTGGCCAATTGAATATCTGTTTGAGTGGTGTCATTTACATGCACCAAACGGACTGTATCAATTGTTATCGAATACCCATGCAACGTAGCACTTGAAAACGATTCATCCGTGTCCAAACAAAACGTTTCACAAGCCACCTATCAAATAAACAACACACAAAACAATTACAACGGGCAAACTGAAAGAGGGATCGCCATCCAATTTCTATGTCGACAAATAAGCTAATATGATTGATTTATGACCGAACAATAATAATGGCATAATATTTAATCTAAGCTCAATGATACCTTAAATACTTCTGGTGCCCATTTCCTGAACGCATGTTCTTGACCGCACATTTCATCGCCGTAAGCAATTTTCGTGAGACGTTCGCCGCCCAATTCGCCCAAAATGTTATCCAGATACTTGCCATACGCACAGAAATTCGGATATGCCGACGAACCAAGAGCAAACACAGCAAATCGTACATTTGATAACGGTCCGAACGTTTCTTCGGTGTAAGTTTCCGTAGTAGAGCCACGCAATGAATCCAATCTATCCATTTTGCGGACCTGTTGGAAGTTTACTTTGCCAAAGTCGGAACGAGAATTGGCTCTCATGAATGATTTCGATGACACTGTTATGCTGCACAATAAACATACAAAACACATGAATAGCTTTTCCTTTTGGGGGAAGCCATCTTTCCAAGACCAAAGAGCAGAGACAATGATGTGTAAGTGAATGCAGCTGTGACAAGCTTGTTAAAATGGGGGAGATTCCAGCTTGTTGACTGCTGGCAAAAGATTTATTTGCATTTGGAATAGAAATGATTATATTTGTCACGATGCGAAAATGAAAACAAATGCCGAGCGATTCTAATTACAGCGGAGCGATTGTTTATCACGAGAATTTCATGTGGAAAAATGAGTAGAATGCGATAAGAATAAATTGAAAATGAAATTTACGCCACAATTTCACTGCCAACACCGCATATCCAGAGAGATTCAAACGGTTTATATGAAAAGTCTTGAGTAAATATTTATGTTATTTTACAGAGCAGACAAATGCGTTTATCAACGGGTTTCACAGTCTACAAATGAATGAGTGGAGAGAGATGGAGAAAGGGAAAGGGAAAAATTACCTCTTTTGATAGTCAACGCTTTCGCCGCTCTCATGTAGTTTCATCGCGTATAATCCTTTTGCAAATTCCTTTAGATTGCAATGGAGCAGCAGCAGCAGCAGCAGTTGCCGTAAAACAGCAATGGGATTGCAATGAAAATGCAACAGATGAACACATCAATCCGAAAGAGCGTTGAGAATTATTCAGTGCAGCGACATTGAAGAGGTTGCAAACATGCAAATAGACACACAACGAAAAAAAAATACATATTTCGGAATAAAATATAGTTTCACTTCGTAGGAATGAAAAAAGTGTATATATAAATGAAACTTGAATATATTCAAGTGTATGATTGTTTTTCGTTGCTATGTTCATTTCAAGAGGATTTTGTGTTTGGCGAAATGTGAGTATTTGTTGTTGAGTACTACTCTATTGTAAGGATCTTCTTTTTGAATTCATGCCAAAACAGAATTTAAACAAATTGTAGCCGTTCGTTTGTGTTTGCATTGTGTGACTCGTGGATGATGAGCGAGAGAGAGCAAATAAAAAAATGGGTCGATTTTCTAAGTTTTAAGCTTTGGCCGAGATAAATCGTAGATACAAATTAAAATAGCCATTGAAATTGAACCAATTCATTCATGTGAGAGACGAAAAAAATTGTATGAATTTGAAAAAGGAAAAGAATCTTTATAGATTGATGTGACACAAAGAATATGTCACGTACTAAATAAACATCACTGATCCGAAAGGAGGAAAGAGAGATAGAGAGAGAGAGAACTAAATAGCATGATGGAAATACGATGATACCGATGACAATCATATGGAGGGAGTGGGAAGTGTATTGGAAATAGGAATGCGTTTTTTGCAAATGTAATTTCTAATGGAATTTTTGATTGTCCCGTTACATCAATCTTTTCAGTGAGGCAAAAAAAAAATCCCTTATTTTGCGGAAGAATGGCGCGGTATCGGATGGTTTGCGACACACAAATGAAAAATTCACAAAAGAAACAAATCGATTTTTTTTCTAGATCCATCTTCATCATTCACAGACAATCACTGTGTCGATTTCATGCCAGAAGATGCCAGTAGGTGGTACCGAACGCACACAGGTATTGAAAACAAATTAACATCACCAAATCAACAGTTAATGCCGATCATTTGCGAAGAAAACCGATAATGAAACGCACAATAGATTGATACTTTTGAAAATTAGTTCCTCAATCACGTGTTCATACTTTTGAATTCTGCCATTCACTGAGTAACAGAATTCCAACACATACGTCGTCCCAGTTCAATCAGTTTCTAACAATGGCAACCTTCAATTTGAATAACGCTTCTGATTTTCAATACATTTAAACCGATTTTTTTTACTTTCGTACAATTCGTCGCATTTATATGTGATTCCATCGGGTTTCATCCCAAATCTCTCGTACATAATTAATGCGTTTGCCTAATTACCATAAATATTCTAATTTATTGCCTTTAATTATTTAATTTCTCCTCTCGCTATCTTTCTGGGCCAATTTTGATTTCGGCAAAAATATGAAAGCTAATCGCAACTTTTTAATCTGGCTCACTGAATTTGTGGCTTACATTTATTTATGCTTCCCTAACTCAATTTCTATCATTTTTCTTCTGAATCATATGTGCTTTTAAGCAAAAGGGATGGGCATACCTCTCCGTTTTCCGGCGGATCTCCATTGCCGAATGTTGATGCGACGACTAGTAGAAGCGCTTCATGCTCAATGGAAGATATGTCATATTCATCTAAGCGAAAAATCTAAAAGACAAAAAATGTCATAAAATAGGACTTATTATACGTTTATCATACGTTAATATCATTTCATGTTGATTTTATTGACAATTTTCAATAAATTCCTCGAAATCTCATTTTTAAAAAATCGAAATTTTTGTTTCTTTTATTAAACAGAAAACTCACATGTGAAACTCATACATAAAGAGAAAATTCCAAAAATCACCAAATTTAATTATCGAAATGAGTATTCCGATGGATTTATTCCGACAATGAACAGTGCAATAGAGCAGAGCGAATATGATTTTCAAGGTATTTTCGTTACCAGCTCGCGGCGTCGCGCCACAAAAAAATGATTAATAAGTAAATGAAAATTGGTATATGACATCCGTGAGGTTCAGTTGAATGAACGAACAATTGATGAAAAACAAATGGTTTGCATTGAATCGAAATTAAGTTTTTCAACATAATTGCTTCGCCCAAAGAAAAATGCATGCACACGAGTATTTAAGCTGAATGAAAGTTAAAATGCTGATAGCGCTGCATTTTCATCGGAATTCTCATTACAAAATCTTATGAACATTTGCAGACTTTTTCTGGGTTTGTTCTGTGTTTTTCTTCTCCAAAAGCATCGCATTCATAATATGTTGCGAATATGTGCATGGGCAAATTGTTATTCTCATTTACAAAATATGTCAAATTTAAAGACTAATTCGTTAGGCTCTCTGTCACATTGTGTGACTACAGAGCATGATTTACGCATAATTCTCGAATTCAAATTCAATATTTTCACCTTGAAATGATCACGTACAAATATGAGACCAGTGTGAAAATTCTTGTGATTCGAAAAGAAAACGGCACATGCACAGTAAAAATTCAATTCATTAAAACATTTTGCAAGATTCGAGCACAATTGGCATTCGGTTTCCCATTGAATCAGATGCAGTGGGACCGAAAAGAATCACCGAGTAAGTTAAATTCAACCGAATGTTAGAATTATGCTTTAAATCTTCTATTTTATAGCGAAGACGGTTTGAGAAACGAAGTTACGGCAGCATACACAAGTAATTTCGAGTGAATTAATTCGGTACAAGAATTTGGACATCAGGCAGAAGTTCGCAATGCGTTGCCTGAAAAGTTTTCATGTTAAGATTGTCTTTAATCCATTCCAGTACTTTGTTCTGAACACATTTTGAAGACATGAAGAACGAAGTTGCTATGCGAAGCTAACAGTCCAAAGATTCTCAACACACTGTTGGGACAACCCATGCATTGAATGGCGTTCTCTTTCTCGTTCGCCTGCAAACATTGCTTCAGTTGTCCCGTTAAATAAACAGACATGCGAGGCAAATCCACTTCATTCATTTTCACTTTTACCTCTGCTAATATTCCTCAACTTAAATGAAATAGATCACGTGATGTGGATGAACCGGTATTTGAATTGTTAACGATTTTCACTGGCGTCATATCGACCTAAAACTCCCGAATTATTTTTGACTCATGCACCAACTTCAGAGAAGCGGTCGAATGAAAATTAACGCTAGAGCAATCCACATTGCATTAAGCGTCCACGAATTTCCATCCCAAAAACTTGTTTACATTTTCCTTTATCGTCTAAAATAACTAGAGCATTGTACATAAATTATGCGGTGGGACTGTGTTTTTTCGTGAGAGATAAAAAAAAGGAAATGTCGAGGGGCAGTGACATTGCCGCAATAGATTATTGTTGACTTTAATTTGTAATATTTGTCTATTGTTGTCAGTTGTCGTTTGTTTTTTAAATTGACCTGCCATCAGGTTAAAAAGCATCGCATTTGTGATAAGGAAGTGAGCGAACTTCACCTTTATTCAGAAAAAAACAAGCAAATGTCAAGACTGAAGGATTTGCGATGAAACTTTTGCTTATTTGAATGCCCCAGAAATAAAGTACATCTTTATTTTGCTACATGTATTAGTGAAACTCAGACGCGTTGCTTTTTGAAGCAAAAGAGAATTTTTTTACTGCATGAAAGCAGTGCAAATTGTTGTTACAATCCCGGTCTTAAAATCTGTGTGCAATATTTATATTTTTCACTTTGAAAAAGAATTGAAATTTTGTGCCGCTTCGATGAGATCTCTTTTTGAGCTTCGCTTTACTAGCAGCAGAATGAAAATGTACTTTTATTCTGATGCATTCATTTTGCTGTCATTGCAGCAATTTCAGTTTTAAACACTTTAGCTGCGCGCATTGAAAATGTCCCTACAATTTAAAAAGTATGTTAATTGCAAGTTGTAATGCACTTTATTGTCGTTTCAAGCTTCAAACTGCGAAGGTTGCTTTTCGGACATCTCTCTTACTCAAATTTAGTTTTACCAGCATCTCTATCCATTCATCTGTCAGCTCTATTGAATGTTTGTGAAGATGAAAAACAAATTATCCAATTTTGCAAGATTCGGATGGATTGGAATCGAATCGAAGGATTGCATTGATAAAAACGAAATCAGTAATGCGCACAAGTTGAAATTGTGTTCTCAAAAGCAGATGCCATCGACACTTCAAATGCTCTCGAAATTGATTAGTTTCACTGGTTGATCTGACATTAATTTCGCCGCTGTTCAAGTTTTATTGCATCCAAATTATGCTCTATATTATGCATTTCGTTTGGTATTTTCAATGAATCAATTTGGCATCTACGCTCCAGCATACATTAATAATTCAGCATCCAGATTCGCAATCACACACAGGAACTTTTCGCATCGCCATCGGTGTGTTCTATATACACGCGTAATCGTATGTCAATAGACCAAAGTCATGCTAATGCATCGAATTGAATGGACATGTTTCAGAAGTGGTACAAAGCCAAACAATAAATGAAGTTCGAGCGCTGCCGCAATTTTCGAGCGTCTGCAAGTGAAAGCAATTAGCTAATGTGTTGATTACGTGTGAAAACAGATGCACAAATTATCCACTAGCTCTTTTCAATTGCAGAGAAACTGGGTGGTCGCACGCGCACTGCATTTACAATAGGATTGAATGAATTTTCGTATGCGAAAATTCAAAAGAAACATTTTCAATTCATTGCAATGCCATTGAATATCCAAACTAGTTTCAATTGAATTGCAATCAAAATAGCTATTTAGGAGACGCTTTCACGAACTTGTCCCGTTCGAGGTGGAAAATGAAAATGTAAATGCGAGTGAATGGCGGTAGCTGAATGCTAACAATGTCGAACTGGATCACATTTACACTAATTTGACAAAACGCATTTATTTTTATGCATATCCGTCACAATGGATCAGGTGACCTGTGCGCGACGCTGAATCATCATTCCAAAAACATGCTACACAGAGAAAGATAGAGAGAGGAATATGTATACGTACCTGAGCGTTGAATGCATGGCCCAAAAGTTCAACAAGCTGCTTTGCATACTGCTCCGATTTACCAGTCTCCGTTGCATATAGAACTGTGGCTTTGATGCGACGCGATAATGCACGACCGAACAATTTAGATGTAAATTTCACCGCCCTGGTTAATTGACGAAAGTGGTAAAAAGACGAAACCAAACAAAAAAAAAACACATGAAATGGATTTTCGCTGGTGCTTGCATATAATCACCATTTTTTTTTTGGGATATGCATTGAATAAAAATGGGTTTTAGAACAACAAAAAATCCTTTTTAACGGAGAATGAAAAAGTTTGTGTTGTTGAAATTCATATCTCTACACAAAGGAGCCCGAATTTCAGTAAGAAACAGCAAATTGCAATGCTATAAGGTAATTTCAGTTTGGATATGTGCAAATGACAAAAGAATTCAGAAACGGAACAGAAAGTGAAGAATGCGTTTAGTTCAAATTGGAAGATGACAATAGAATATTAACGAAGAAGTTAACACATGTCCACCATACTAAATAATATCAAGTTTTCGCCCAACTGCACTGAATTATGTAATTTGTATGTGAATATCACGGTTTCTCTCACTCAAACGAGTTAAATCGCAGTACTTGCAATTGTGCGTATATTCTCTGCATTTGTGGGATGCCAAAAAGTGTAAATCGTGCACTTGTTAGCCCATACGATCGATGGCTATCTCAGCAATTACCTGGCAATTTGTTTGAAATGGAACTTGCGCCGTGGTTTGCGTGATTTTGATTTATCTCTATCTTTTTTCCATACGTGCAATTTCCATGCGGCTTCTTGATATTCAAACGATGGTTTTAAACTATATAGAGCCATTTCCTGATGGAAAACGGGCAAAATGGACGATGACATCGGCGGAACGATCCACACCCAATCAGCGGGACAGCCATTTCTGAAAATGATTTATAGAAAATTGCACTTAAAAACTGGTTCACATGAAAACGCAAAAACACAGTAGCTCTTTTTCTATATTTTCCACCATAAATAAATCGAAATCAATTTTAATTACCTCAATTTCGTTTCATTTTCTAAGTGCTTCATAAAACTTTCGCTGGCTGTGTGATGATCGACAATCGTTACGTTGTGGCTTTGAAACGAGTGCAGAACAGCAATATTTACTTCAACAAGTGTTTTGTCCTTCCATAACGATGTCGATGTGCGCGTATCCAAATCCATTTTCAGTGCGATTTTCTACATATTTGTGCAATTAAAATCAATATGCAGCAATTGTTGAAACATCGAAAATATAAATAAAATGAACAAGAGAGATGGTGCAAAAACGAATGGAGCTTCTCCATGCATAATTGCTCTTTCATATGCGTTTTTGAACGATTCATTCGGAAAAGTAAATCGCCTTTTTCACTTGAAAGGCCACGAAAAACTGTTCCAATCGGCCACTCGTTCTTTTTTCTGTGCTGACTGTGAATAGCAATAACAATTGGCAATCATTAAAAACGACTGGAAATTGGTATCGCTTGTTTCAACTATTACTTTAAAAGCTCGCTTTCGACCCTTTCTAATAACAATCACTTGAAGTGGCTATCGATTTTTCTGACAATCCGACAGATTTTATTTCAATTGAAATCCCTCCATTTTTTTCCATTACAACGGAACAAATCTGATTGAATTGAGAGGATATCCGTATCGCTTTATGATTTGTTGTTTAATTTTTTATTGATTTCAACAAAAAAACTATGTGAAATTCATCTCAATAAATGCAGTGTTATAAAAATTATTTACTTACTTCGGTTAAATTCCTTCGACTAACATCACATAAATCTCTGCAACCAATTTCGGTCGACATATACCATCCGCTAAAAGCAGTTGCTGTGAATTGAATGCCACCACAGTCGAACAGCATGCTCGACACAGCCGGCACCGCATACCATCTCAGTTTCAATTCTGCGAACCATTTGTATCTGTTAAAAGGGAGTCATCAGGGTAGATCAGATGAAATGTTAGACTAAATTCTGTTGGACACCTAACCGAATTGTATATGAAACCATTGATTTGTGCGCACATACACAATTGTGGCTAGAGAAATAATCCTCACCAATTGAATCACACAGTTCGGTTTCGACCAACCGCAAACGAATGAATGGCATAAATTATTATCAGTTCGATCAATGTGTGAAAAACACTTACGTGGGATGACTCAATGGCACTTCCAGCACCAAATCTGGCGGATAATCAAAATAGTCAGGATCATGCCCGTTTGCCGAAACAACTAGTGGCAATATGTCCCATTCGGTGCATTTTCCTTTCCAACCCAGTTTCGTACACAGCTAAAATGGTCCATTTATTTTGGCATGAAAAATTTATCGTTTCTTTTTTTTGTGTTGCAAATGTGGAACCTCTCGTACCTCTGTGAATTCTGCATTCGTTGGATCTCCGACGACTTGTCCGTCTGGCATTCGATAGCCAGCATATGCAATTAATTGCTGATTCCATATCCTATAGTCGTGACAGCCATCGGTTCGCTGAGGGAATATCGTTATCGCTGATCTGCTCGATTTCAATCAAACATCCAATTACAAATCAAATCATTTCAAACATTTCATTCTTTTTACGCTCAAAATGAATAAACTGCAATAAAAATGCACCACAAATCCATCACATGCCAATTTCAAAAAACAACATATAAAATTTTACGGGCAATTTTCATTGCATTTATTATGTTCATTTTGATTGATCGATTATGTGCTAACGAGCGGCGATAAAAAAAAATGGAAATGATTAAACGGTCGCTTACCTCAAATTTCCTTTATTTGTGGCATATTTGATATGATTACAAATCGCTTCGAACATTCCGCTAGTTGTGGTCACCAATCGGCAATCAAAAACCTACACACACACAAAAAAATCAACACACACCTTACAATCTGATGAGCGGATGACATAAATCCATCATCATAAAATATGGCGTGGCATCGAGACTAATCGATGCATGCTGATTCGCATTCAGTTGGGTATAGCAAATCAAACCACTTGTCATAAATCACAAAAAATATTTTTGGCTTTAATTTTAATTACAATTTATGCAACAAGTCGAAAGCTATTGATGCTGCAATCGAAATGGAGCAGCGCTCACAATAGTGTGTGCTTGCAAAATGCCATTTTGAAAATAATTACAATGAATGCCGCTGCAGAATATTCAATTTTGTTGTCATTTGTTTTGTATCCGTTACGGTGTGAAACATGAATGAAACATTAATAGAAGGCTCCGTACATGCGACATGATACGGGCTTCCTATTCAGACAACGTGGCATTTTGACAAGCATATTTTCTCCATTCTTTCCCCAATCCCTTTTTTCTTTTCCCTCGCTCTCTCTCTCTCTCTCTCTCTCTCTCTCGGAATACGAGTGATTCGATTGAAGGTGGAATTGAATGAATTGTTTTCGTGCAAAACAGCACATTTTGTGAATTATCGCCTTTCTGTTGTGGTTTGTGACCATATTTTTGATTCGGTTATTGGATTCAATTCATGTGTCAGTGGGATAGTTTATCTGTACAACTATTCAATTGTTACCTGTAGTTTGGACCATTGGATTCGTCCGATGCATCGTGCCGAATTCCTCCAGGCCAGCTTTGCGCCATAGATCAATTCCGTCTCTGTTAGATGATATGTTCCCGTTGCTTCAATATCCTTTTGTACGTGCTGTAATCGAGTGTCGTGCGCCGGCGATTTGTGCCTGTAATATTCATACAACCCAACAAAAAGAAATATACAAAAGCTTCAGTAACGGATAAACCCATCGAATTACATATGGTCGACTGACACGCAACCATCAGTGGTGCTTTGTGCAAACATAAAGATAAACTGCAAAAACTTTTAAACTGAATTGCGAAATAATCTTGAAACTTTTCCTTTTTTGTTCTGACAATTTGGTAAAAATTTCGGATATTTTTCAAAAATCCGTTTAATGTTTTTCTATTCTACTGAGGTGAAATATGAGGGGCGAAGTAAGGAAACCTCCTCCTTAATCAAGGAAAAATAAATTTTAAAGATAAAACAAAAATTTCATCGAACGTATGAGTTTTATTTTTTCAAAAAATGCACACAGAAAATCTTCCAAATATGCCCCAGATTTGATATCGAAACCCGAAACTCGGATAACATCAATCAATTAGTTAGCATTTGTCGAATATCTGCAGCGCAAAATCTTTGCTTTGATCAAAAAATTGCTTTCCAAAACAAATAAATTCCGGTATCAGCGAATAAAAGATAAAGTTATAAATAATAAACAGTAATTCTTTCCATTAAGCATATTTTAACGTTTATTTAATTTCATTTGGCTAAGAAAAAAGACGTGAGCACTCATTGAATCAGAATAATCGCACTATACGAATTGCATTGCATTTTTAAGTGAAAGCATGTTAATTGAATTTTATGTTGAACATTATTTCAACATTAAATTTGCATTCCGTTGAATTTATTCGTACCAGATTTTCCGAGATTTGAGGCTATAAAACTGTTCTCGAGTGAAAAACACGTGTTTTTGCCGTATGGAGTGAAATGCAAACGAAATTGAATAATGAATGCATGAAAATGCGTGTGACGACTTCAATATTCGCATCATAAATACAATAACAACGGTATAATCCTGAGCTCTTGAACAACATTACATTACATCATAAATGGTGGAGTCGTTAAAACGCCTGTCGGTATACTATATCGTTTTGTTCACCAATGTATGAAAAGGTGTTGTGATGAAGTAATATTTTACACATTCGCACCTGAAATAGTTCAGTTTCAGCTCTAGATTCCGACCGGGATGAGAGTGTTTAATTGTCGGAGCTATGAGTTGGCGTTATGAATCCACTCGACACCAAATTAAGAGTGTATAAGCGGTTTTAAGAACATTTAAACATTTATATAGCATATTCACTTGCCAACCAGACTGAAAGCTTCGCCGTTTTTCACTTGCTAGCTAGTTCATTTGTTTTCGAAATATAGCATATCATGCGATGCAGACGATAAATGATCTCGCAAAATTCAGAACTCCCTCTTCGAGTTTTATTTTTACATCATCGTAATATGCTCATTCTTTATGTTGCTTGCCAGTTATTCCTCATCCAAACCATTTTATGGCCGGTTTTATTTTCATTATTTAGTGTTTATGTGCATGTGTAAATAAAACAATATAAAAACCACATTGGGGATTTAGCATTACCAACAACAAACTATTTATTGCATTTCACACTGCTGTTCTTTGGCTGCTCTCACCGCCAGAACATGAATTTATGCATAAATCACTGTCATATATATTCCTGTAAGTTTAATTTAATTCCGTGGTCATTTGTCAAAAAAACCAACTGTTGCCTGTTTGATTTATACATCACTTTTGCTAGAGCACCTCTTCATGATTAAATTAATGTTGCATGCGGTAGCTTAATTACACGAAAGCTCCACCAAAAAAGGGGGAGCACATCAAAAGCGGATTTCGATGTGAAAACACAAACATAACAAGTGTTTGATTTCTCAAAATTTATTTCCAAATCACTCTTTATCTGAGTGAATAATTTTTGTGGTAAATTGAAAATTGTAATAAATATTTCCGATGATGACAATACACAATTTCCTGTCGGAAGAAATAATTCGTCGATATTATTATTATTGTAATTTTTTGCAACATTTGTTTCATTAACAAGCTCGTCAAAGCAAGTTCTCGCTGTCAATGTAATTAGTGTGTGGATGCAGTCGAAAGTCGGCTTCACATATGTCAACGACATGAATCAGACGCTCGCTTATTGCATGATTCACAAATTTCCGACGAGAATACTGTCAAGAGCATTTTTGTGGATTATTTAATGGAGTCTATGCAACAGTCATGCATAATAAAAGTGTCGAGCTTGTGCTTCCTTCTGAAACGAATAGATTTTTCAACGGGTTTTCTTATTTGATTCTGAACAAATATTTGTTTAAAATAAAAATATCGATTGAATTGCGATGACCTTTTTTCCATTGAAATTGTAACATTTTTTATCTGAGCACAGTGCCAATCGGTGGGTTTTCCCGTTGCTCATCGGATTATCTTCATTTGGAATTCAGCCGAGCGCGTTTAATATTGTTTGCACCCACCCTTTTTCAATAAAGTATTAAAATTTTCATCGAATGAGTGTCGAATGTGGCACAAACATCATGCACTTTTCTTCATCAGGTAATTCCATTTCGAAACTCTTCTCTCTGGCACTTAATCAAATTTTGTATGTTCGTTAGAAAAACATTTTTAGAAGAAGACATCTCTGGATGTCAGACATTTTTTTTTTTTATTTCTACAGACATCTCTGGATGTACATTTATGGCACGAATATTCTAGTCCGTTATCATTCTGTTCCAAAAAAATCCGACTTTGAACCGAAAATACCGAAGGAATTTTTGCATGTTTCATTACGGACTGTTTGATGAAGTAGGTCAGTGCTCTTCGGTTCTCTTCGGTTCCGATAATGCGTTCGAAAATCTCTGTCCGATCTCGGCTCTGCATTCAGTTTGACCCAAATTGAATTATTCTACTGAAAAAAAGCGGTGAGCATTATCACACTCCATTGGTGGTGGAAGCATCTCATTGATGCGACTAAAGGAATTTCATTTTCATCCACATTCATAAAAATAACAATCGTAAAAAAATAATTAATTTTGCATCGCATTCCTTACCCGAGTTTTTGTTTGATACTAAAATTGGTGCATGACTTTTTGTATTCACAAAAGAGGGTGTGGGAGCATTCTTTACTACTCAAAATATTAAAATAGTTGTTGAATCAACGCTCAATAGCGCACTCTGGAAGAAAATACCAATCCAATTCATTTTTCTCGCCCATTTTTCAATCGTGAACATAAACAGCATAACGGCCAAGTGTGGTCAAATATTAGTATAGGAACGCACAGGTGGGCGCACATCGCTTCCAAATGCGAAGCGAATTAAAATGCTTCCGAATATGAGCATAAAATGAATAACGATATGACAACGCCATCGAAACCATTTTTCGATTTTTATCACATTGATTAATAAAGCACTATCTACAAGGAGCTTGTGCTTCAAGAATTCATGACATTTTGAGCATATAAAATACAAGTGCAGGTTTCAAGTATTTGAGAAATCTTTATTTCTAGATGCAGTAGATAATGTTGCCGTCACACTTCTTGCGACATCACGCCACTTGATTTCATGCTTCTCACATAATCTCTTCATTTGTTATTGAAACGCTTGTTGATTCCAATTCATTTGTTCTCCTCCACCACCACTTGGCAACCGACAGATTATATACATACATGATTCAGGGCAATTTGAAAACTAAGTCTCTTTGTTTTGTACTGAAAGTGGTTGTTGCTTGCTTGAAATCCACTTTTTCCGGCAAGATATTTCTTGTGAGTTTGAGGATTTATTGTTACAATTTCTCTTTATCGACTATTCCAATCGAAAATTACGGAATGCTAACTCGAAACAAATAAATTTGTAAATTTTTCTGCACAAGAGAAAAACAATGTTTTATTGGAGACATAATCGAAACGATTGTTCTAAGCTATCGCCCGCATTTTTGGTTACGAAATGTGAAAAATAAACATTTCAAGAATGCCGCTCCGTAGAAGCCGTACCATTTTAATCGAATTTTCTCACAGAAATATACCAAAGTAAAACAATCAATATTTGCTTCTACATTCATTTTTGCCTCTATAATCTCATGGAATACTGACACTTGAATGCTATGCCATAGAATTCAGTTCATGCATTCGGTTTAGTCACAGAAAATAGAGAAAATGTTATAGAAATATTTTTGCTAAGTAAGTGTATTTCAATTTCAAACAAGAATCTTATCAAATGGCAGAAAAAGTTCGCACGACAAATTCAGCACAATCAAATGGAATGAAGCCAACGCAAAAAAGTGAATTGCCAGTGCCGATAGTTGTATAAACAAAATTTCATCGAGCTTTCTTCATGTATTCAGAGAATTTGTAGTCATTGAATGCACCTTTTTATGCTTGAATCGGTCATTCTGAAATAATTGAAAAACTATACATTGTGCACATTGATCAATCCATACGCTGGTGCTTACCGTTTGATGCGCATTTTACACCGACACACACACACTCACTCACGGTAGATGGAAATGAGTTTGAATATCGAATGATACAGGCGAAACAATAAATATTTGTGAAACGTTGGCTGGCTACCCGGGATTCGTGCAACTATGTAGAACTTGTGAAGTTGCATATCATTAAATTAAATCAGTTTTTGGTTTTTTGCTTGATGTACGCACTTTTATTGTCATTCATTTTATTTATACATCCGTTTGATAAAGTGGGAAGTACGTGATGCGTTGCCAGCCCATGTAACAGAGTCGAGTGAACATCAGTTATCTGTTGCATTCATTTTTTTTAGGTTGCAAAAACTTTTTTCGTATTTATTAATGAAAACTCATAAAAAATGTAGAACGGTGAAAGAGGAGTGCGCTCTCTGAAATGTCTAGTGCAGACTTGAGGTAACTATTTTTCTCGAGCGCACTTCAAAACTGACTTTTTATCGTCTGATGTTGATTCGTGCAACAAAATAGCATCTTTTTCATTCATTTTAAAGTTCCCGGTGCTATTTTCTGATGCATCGCTATGCTATTCGACGCAAATGAGTTCATAAAAGTAAAATGAATCGAAACATAAATTGCTTTCATTTATGACATGCAATATTCAATGTGCTAAGCATATCTTATGCTACTGCCACTTTGTGTCTTACGTTGGATAAAAAGGTGCATCGAATATAAGCTATAAACAAATTTATTGGCACCAAAAAACATGAATATCGATTTTACATGAATAAATTGCGTATGATAATTTCCAATCATGTTCACTTCATTACAAAATGTGTGCTGCAGAAGTTTTCGCATTAATATAATTACATTTCAAAATCCTTTTGACAAGCTGACTGCTTGGCTTGGCACCATCATGCGGGCAAATTTGGTTAACCATCTCTAATTTGATACCTTCTACTGACTACAATCTTACTTACGCGAAATAAACTAGGTCACACTTCTAATATTAAATGTAATGACAAAAAAAAAATTGAGTGTATTTGTGTATTGTTGAACTTACCGTCGAATCGATGTAAAATATTGGTCGAGAAAGTCTTTCGCGTGCTCGAGCACCACTTCTGGTTTCCGCGCTTCAGTTGTAGCTAATGGAAAATTGGCACCAAGCATAATGCTTCCCATGCAAACCGCCCGCGAGCACGCCAGTCCCGTGCTCGACGGTTGCTGCAAAACAAAACATAATATATAGAAATTCAGAGTGACAAAGAGGGAGAGAGGGAAAAAATGAATAGAAAAAAAATATTTAATGAAATGTATCCGGCGTGTCTTTGTGCTTGTCGTCGCTACAGTGATGACGGTGAAAATCACCGACTGTGGCGAATCACAAAAACCCAATTAAGGAATCTTCATCACCATAACGGTTACAAAAATTTCACATAAAACTGAATCATAGTTATTATCACATTAATTTTCTTTTTCCGTCGATAAAGTTTTCGTACCACAAGCACACATTCATAACGATTCACGATTGTCGAATGCTCGCTCCATCTGTAGATTCACTTTTGACTGTTCAAATTGCTGTTTACAATTAGAGATGGAAAAGTTTTAAACATAATTCTGCCGATTTTGTTTTCACTGAATGTCGAAAAGACAATGTGAATGGGGTGCTGTGCGCTCTTTTCGACAACGGCATTCACATCTCATATTCCTGTGCATCGATTGCACATGCATTTACATGTTATTTAATTCCGAAATGGGAAGATGACAAACACGTTTCTCTCACGTGAATTGAAATAAATACGTCAAACAGAATGACAGAACACACCACACTGATTTTTATCGACTTAGATTTGCTTGTTTGTGATAAAACGCAAACTTTTTACCAACCGCCTCAAAAGCATACATTCGGAGAACATCAGCATCGTATTATCTGTGTGCTCATAAACCAATGCACATCGCTACACTATTAATCAGTGCATTGCTAGTGCAATCATTGCACACCGCAAGGGCGAAATGCACACTACGAATTGCATCAACCCATTCATCACAATCTCAATTTACAATTCCGTCATTCAGTTTCTTGTTTAAAATATCATCATGTGAAGAAAAAAGTGTGTCTAGTTTCGATTCGAGTTTAGTTTGTAATTCAATCGATGCTCTTTTCAGCACATTCAAAAACTTTAGTTTATTCATTGAAACTAAAGTAGCAATTGCACTGAAACTCATTGAGTTTGGGAAACTCAATTGTTCGCATCCGAAGTGTTCTTTTTCTCTTTCTTTATCTTTTCCGCTTGTCTTTTACTTCCTGAACAGTACTAAGTCAATAATTTTAAAAGACATTGTCTAGTAACTGGAATGGATTGAGGAAAATCTACACGACATTCCAATTTCTATCGATCAATTGAACCAAGCGATGTATCAAAGCCATCGAAAGCCACTCGACCCACACGATTGATTTGCTCCTGCGACAACTTATTGAATTTAAATCAATGTATTTTCTATTTTGCTAAGTGATATTTTACTTTCAAATTTTCCACAAAATATACGGCGCCATTTCCAGACGATTAACGAAAAAAATACATCAAACGATGGAAAAATATGAGTTGAAAAGTAAATTTTCTCATCATTAATTTCATTTTATAAACGACTTTTCTTTCCATTTCAACGGATGGCGTCTAGCCGCAATTTTCCTCCGCACTCTCAAAATCGTTATTATCTAATCGCTTTGAATTTAAATCCCAAAAAATTCAGTTGGCAAGTGGCCCAAGCTGTCATCTCAATAGATTTTTTCAAATGCATAACATGAAAATCCATCGATTAACTCTCGCTGTGAGAAATAGATGTGCAAAGAAAAAACATACAAACCAAATAAATCATTGATTTTTGCAGCGTTTCGCATGTTATTAACTCAACAATATTTACTCGCAATTCAAGGAGGTGTACAGAATGTTCAAAGCGACATTCTCAAATACAAACTTTGCTGATTTATTGCGGTGTTCATCTGTTAATGGATTGTGACTGTTTTACGAGATGGCAATGACTCTTCGTGCGATGGCAAATTGAATGTGCTAAGCATATATGTATTACTAGAAAGAAAAATTCAATGCACGAGTGTGTGTGTGTGCTGAATGCTTGAGTGACAACTCTAATGTGCATACTTCATTCAGCTTCGTTGCTCAAAATATATTTTGTCATAGCTAGAAAATATGAAAAGGAAAATTCTCTCTGGTTTTGATTCTCTCCAAAATTACTAGACACGTACGAAGAAAAATCCTGTCGATCAAAAGCAAATATACACATCCATTCACCTCGCAAACCTAATATATGACATTTCTGTTTCACCAAAAATATATTATTTACTTTGGTTTTGATCATTATTGCGTGTATAAATCGGTTAGCAATTCTATATTTATAAAATATAGGATTAGTTGAAATTCCTTTGAATGTGCAAACAATTTGCTGTTCAGTCTCCTTCATTAGATCTCACCTCTATCACTCTTCCCCTCTCTCTCGCTCTCTCTCTCTTCCTTTCTTCTTTCTTCCTTTCTCTCGCTCTCTTTCAAAGCTTTTTCCATCGAGTTTTCAATTCAATGAGCACAGCACATTCATGCTCGCCACTTGATGTGAGATGCATTCTTAAACTGCAATATTGCATTCTTGTGTGAAGGTGTTCAGTATGAACTGTAAATAAATATGAAATCCTATCGTATCAAAAATTACCGAAAATGAGTCAGACCAAATAGGTCCAGAATTTGCTGAAGCATTGTTATTAATTTTAAAAAAGCAAACATTATTTATCTACTATTTCAATCAAATGCATAAAATTTTTTCGAATGACTGATTTTGAGGGTGAATTCCGGCCATTTGTAGGCGTAAATTAGTTGAAACCAGCTGCTGTTATCAACTATTTATAGTAAAAATTTGATCTATTTATTATTTCTAATCGGAGATCTTTGAATTGCAATCAAAAACTTTCACGATAGTTAAATTAGTTAAAGGAAAATCATTTATATGTTGATGTTTAGCATGATGAAAAAGCCCTGCAAGTTGCAATATATATTAGAAGTGGTCCAAAATGAATCGATATTTGTATAAGAAACTCTAACACTATAAATTGGACATTTATGAAAATAGTTTTAGTTTAACCTCTGGTATCAAAGCCTGAGACAACAGGAAATCTATCAAATAGAGTTAATCATATTCCCATCGGGTAGAGATCACAAGTGTATATTAGAATTTGACGGACTTCTAGACATATTTCCACTTTGAACACTATTAACATACAAAACGATTTACAACTATCTGACCGTATGCCAAAAGTGTGGCAAGGGAATAAATTAAGTGAAATTGTAACGGTTTCGATGATGCATAACAAAACAAAAGCGCACCTCATGCAGCACATGCTGCTGAGTGGCACATCAAAAAAAAAACTGGAAAAATGTAAATTAACTATGTTTGTATGCGAGACAACTGCAGACTGACTAATCTCGCTTCATATAAACAACGTGTATAGTGGAAAACAGCTTGAACATATAAATATTTGCATTTTATTTTTAGATGACTTGCGTGTGCATCGAAACAACTATTTACAACAAAAACTGTTGTTGAAAATTCGAACGCACTCAAGAGAGCATACGTTATGTTGCTGATGTTCATTGTTTGCCAAAGCATTTCAACTCGAACATTATTTCATTTTTCGTAAATTATTCTGGAGAGAAAGAGCAGCAGATAGAGGAAAAAAACAACCCGAATACATTTATAAACAGGATGCTAGCACTTGCTCGGAATGAATTAATTTTATATGCATGCAAACATGGTAATTGAAAAAAATGGTAATTGAAACGAATACACGGAGGAGCTTCTGTGTTTGAACAAATTAACCAGAACTCAAGAATAAATGCGGTTTGTGGATTCTGTATTTCATCAGTTCATCACAAACATTTTACCGAACACGAGGGTCTGTTTAATCACTTGCATCATATTAAAAAGAGGGCGAAAAATTGCTGCATTCCGCGGCTTTCTCTTATCAAAGTGCAAATTTAATTATATAAAAATTGCTTTCTTAATCCACAAAACTTTTCAAAAATTTATTACATCAATAGCAGTTAAGGTAAATAGTTGCACTTCAATTCGAATTATTTTTTAAATTGGTTGTAAAAAATTGAAGATTTTATAACCGCATTTTTCATCATCCCGGACAAAATTGCTAGTGACCGTATTTCAAAAGCATGGTAAAGGTAGCTTCCCCGCGATTACTTGAATAAAAGAGCCAAATGCCTCAATCAATTTCATTAGATACAGAAACTTGACTAAAAAATTGACTACGCTTAAATTTCGCTACAGCAATTACTATTCAGAAAATGCGGAAAAGTTATGCTCTTTTATGATAGAAATTTAGGAAAAAATCTGAGGTAAACGATCGTTATTAATGCTACTTGCGATTGAGGTTGAGAGGTTGCGGTTTATTTCAAATATATTCATCAAATTTGATCGTCTTAAATAATGATCGCTAGCAAAGTGCAGAAATGAGCGTTAGCGTATTTTGCTGCCGGTAATTGTTCAACTTCGACGAAGCACTGGATTTGCTTAAGGGAATTTGCGCCGTATTTCCCGCAAACTTGATATGGACACAACCCTTGCTTTGAGCAAAACATCAAATTAAGTACCTTACGTTTAATTAGAACACTTCATCCCCATTGAAATTTATCGCAGGCAAATTAATGCAGATAAGCTGTCCAAGTAATAAAAAGTCTACCGAGAGAGAAAAACTGGACACATCCGTTCAAATGTCACGCGTACTTTTTGAATCATTCACGTTTTAAGTTGTTATTACTCAAATAAATTCCATTTCAGCTCCAGTGGTTTCGATAAATGTTCCAAGAAAAGCCAGCTTAAAGGCATGAATCCAAAATTAATCAATTCAAAATAACATAACTTTTTATAACGTTTTTTTGTGCAGAGGGTTCTGCGTACAAAAGAGGTCATTTAGTTCGGTGCTTTGCCCTTCGTTCAGTTGTAATTTTAAATGTTGGATTTTCCTCCGGATTCAATTTTGAACACAACATTCTTATTCGATGAGGAAAGGGAATCATTGTCGGTCAACGTTTATTGTGGATGTTCCAAATTCTTCATTCATTCTGAAATTGGTTTGCGGTCGGTGGAAAATGGGTTTTATCCGATACCGTTTTGGTTTTCAACGAATCGGTGCGAATTGTAGTTGGAGAGCACGAATCATGTTTATGATTCATATTCATTTGGATATTCTCATGAATTTGTACTGCGGCAAAGATTCCAAGGCTTATTTTTAATGTTCAGATATTATTTTGGTTTAATAATACCCGACGAGACGTTTGAGAAAAGCGCAACTAACCAAATATTTATTCTCACTAAGTACAAACAATCCAAAACCAGCCGTTTCGCTCGAATTACGTGACCCGATATACCAATTATGAAGCCATAAAAGCAATAAATAAAAGGAGCAATAAAGATATGATGGTTTTTCAATCCTATTAATTCACCCGAATGCAAGTTAATCGAAAGCCTTAATGATGCTAATCAATGAGTGGCAATCGTATCCATTCAATCGAGCGTTAACTAATTTCATCTTTCACTGAATTACTCATATCCATTCGCTTAATCCACCTCTAAAACAATATACACGATTCAAATAAAAAAAATCATTTTTCATTAATCCATCTTGAAGACGCTTACGCCTTCGGTTGGAATGAGCACCGAATGTTGTGTTCCTTTCCAAATCAGCATCGTTCGGGTTGAAATAAATATTGCATTAGGATTGAAATTTGACGAGAAAATGCTCAATTTCAAGTGAATCGACAGAATACCGAAATCTTGCTGTGAGAAAGAGCGAACAGAAACCATATGGCCAACAGTTAATTAAACTAAAACTTAATTAGGAATATCAGTGAAACTTGGAAAATGCTGAATACACATTCGCACGGTTCCCAGGTCGTAATAAGTTCTGAAATAAACATATATCTACTTGAAAATTACATTTGAAATCTCATTTCGCATCTAAATCATGTTGCCGAAAGGATCGCATGAAGTTTATCGCAGAAGGGATTTAATGACTCTGCTTCTAACAACACACTGAATCATTTATTTTGGAATCACAAATAGAGCCTCAGCGATATTTGGTAAACAGTAACTATATTTAATCAGAACAGTAATTATAGTTAATCCTGAAGGAGCGAGAGAATCAAGCGTGGGACTGCACATACGATGCGTGACCAACGCAGAGAAGCGATTGCACATAATTGCTTAGTCAGACACAACCGACGCATATTTCCGACCGTGTCAGACCGACGAAGCCCGGTTATATGGGGGGGGGGGGGAGGTTGGGGGTTGGTTATCGGTTTTTGTGTAAACAACTTATTTCCATAACGTTAGTTTGAGAGATATCTCGAGTCGTTTCTGTCGAACATGATTCATGATTTGAATGTCTACCAGAGAGAATGTCGTTCATTGAACGATCGAAAAAAAACCTTTTGAAATGATACACCTATTAGAAAGATTGTGCTTTCATCCGAAAATAGTTGAAGGAAAAATAGATAGAAACTGGACGACATAGAGGTAAATGTCTCTGAAGACTATTTGTCTACGTTTATGAACTATCAATCGGAATCCCTGTGTTCAGCCACAGAGAAGGCAGTCATCTGAAGTGCCATCGTTATGATTGATGATACATAAACACCAGAAATAATGTTCGAAACCTATTTACATCGTACAATTTTCACCCGCTTGTATTTCTTAAGACAAATCAATAAGCGGAATGTGAAGTACATTTTGCATCGCGAAAAAAAGAAGGGAAATGAAAAGAAACAAGAAAAAATGTGGAATAGGAAAAAAAATAAGGGAAAAAAGTGATAAATAAGAGAAACAAGAATCGAGATAACAAATAGAAAACGAAAAGACTTTTATTTTCTACAGTTTGTTGAACTAATAATAAATTATTTCCAATTTTCGCATTCTGCATATTCCGAAGATGTTTCCTCCTTGGCATTTATGAAAGATAGATTCTACTTTTCCGTAATCTCCTCGGAGGCGCAAATCATCAATATAACTTTTACTTTGTTTTCCGTGTTTATTCCTTTAAGTGATTGGATCCGATAAACCGTTGATCCCGAAATAGAAGAATAGCAGCTCGTCACGTTTATGGATTCAAACAACAAAAGAGTTTTGAGTAAATAATTCCAAACGAAAACGATAACACTGGAAGAGCTGCAAACAGAACGAGAAAAAAATTATCATGCTGACTCAATTTTCTTTCGTCATTCTCATCATTGTTCGCACTCTTCATTGTTGTATCATTACAAGAAATTTTCATATACGTTTTTGGATGAATTTCTGTCGATTGGAGCTAAACTAGAGCTTGATATGTCGTTCAATCGGAGTTTGACACATAACATGATGTTCATGGATTAATGGAATCAACTGAAATATGTTTAGTGTTTGGCCTTACATTTCGGCGGCATAGATAATCAGCAAGTTTTGTAACCTGTCGCACCTTCACATTGGCCATTATACTTACGTTAGGGTCGCATCCAATCAAGAATCAATGGCAGAATGGCATACGATATCAATGAGATAAGTATCTATAGTTTTACGAATAACTTCGATATATACTTTGTTAGCAGCGTAATCTGAGCGATTTCCGTTTGAAGGCAGAGAAACTTATTGCGATCAAAATTTGAGCTTTGACCAATTGTTATTCAACGGAAGTAATCCAGAGCATTTGTCGGAATGCATACTAATTTAAACGATTTTTCTTACATTCGCCACGAAGGAACACCGAAAAATGGATGCATTCACGAAGCCGAAAGTCGAAAGCCATTGCTAAGACCTTTTTGTTTTCTTAAACAAAGAGCAATTACTGATTCCATAAATGTAATACAGATAAATTAGCGTGTGCTTCTTCAACCAGCAATATGTTTTAATTGTTTTGGCCAAATGGCCTAAAATTTATGCGTCTCGATTTGAACAAAGGCGAACGTCGGCATTCTCTCCTATATGGATTACACTCGTAAATTTCCGATGTCCATATAAACACACACACACATAATAATCTAAGCGAGAAAACTGCCGTACGAAAAGAAAAACTCAAAATTCACCGAGTGAGCCGAAGAAGACGGCACGTTTAAGCTAATCTCATGTGTTACAACAATATTTGGATTTTCAATTTTGTCTCGTAACGGGCATTTGCCGCATCAAGCACAAATGTTGGACGTAAGCATGTCAGATTAAGCATCTTCAGAAATAGCAAAGAATGACGTTGAACAAACAAGAAAACGTCACCGTAGATACGTTACATTTTGCTGATTTCACGTAAGAGATTCTGCACCCAGAAAAATTCACGTTCGAAGTGACCATTCCATTCGAAAATCCAGTAGTATATTTACTTTGATTTACCAGGAAATACAGCAGGATACAAGGAATTTTAATGATAACATTGCCGAAATAGCGGTTTTTTTGCATTAAAATCTGTGGGAGTGAAATAGAAATCATGGATAAAATTTTGTATGCATTCAAAACAAGGATTTCTCTTTCAATCTCATAGATTTTATTGCGAAATAGTCGCTATTTCAGAAATATTATTAATATCATTGCGGTGCCTGTGATTCAAAACAGCGAGGACATTCACTTCCCATAATGAACTGGATTTCTCTTTTACGATTTGATTTTTCCCATCCAACCATCCATATGTGCGATGAACCTTTCGGTCGGTTAATGCTTCATAAGCTTTTACATTAAAGTGTTCAAATATTTGTTATAGATTTTTATCGGTAAACACAAGTGTACAGATTTGATTTTGTATTCGATGCTCAGTTTTTCGCAGGCACTCACTATGCCAACGATAAATTGAATTCAGTGAAATACATAACAGACCATGCACATTGCACACTAATCTCTAGGCTATTCGATGCTCGCATTTATATCCCAAACGGACGTGTACATCGGGCTTTTAATGTAATTGTCAACATTAACCGTTTGTTGACGCTGATAATATGCGAATTTTTGACAGTGACCTGAAATTTAACCAATGCTTTCGCATCGAAATCCAACACAGATGATTCAAAAGATCCACATAACTCTAATCCCGCAATTACAACGTTTAATTGGAGCTTGTTCAATTATTCATTCGCACAAAAAAAATCGTTTTTTATTTTGTTGTTCGGCCGAATGCTGATTGAGAAAGAGGCAACTCAGACAACAGCATTTTTTCTGTGTTTGTATAAACTTTGACTATTTTGTCGCTTTTTATTCGTTCGTAGTTGATTCGAAAATTGCGAACAAAGAGCATAGATCACATTGCTAAAGTATTATACGAAAACACCAGCAAAAACAACCTTCTGCCGACCAGCACATATTTATGGTAATGTGCACAAGTATGGCTGCGTGCCGTACGTCAACTTGTATAACCGTCTTGCTATTTATCGGCCACAATGCCGAACACTCACATTCACCAAGTGCGAAATTGACCGGATCAAATACAAATAGTCCATTTGTCCGTTCCGTTCAGACCGTACGCCAAACACTGTTGATCCTGTGCACATACATTCCTGTGTCACCCTCAACGCACCAAATTGAACCATTCGAACAAAAGAGATTTACAATGAAAAGTTTCGACGTTAAATGGAATTACTTCAGTTCAATGTTTTGCTTTGAGACTATAAATGCGAGTGATAAGATAGTAAATATAAAAGCGATCTAATGGCAGCGCCTATCTATTTCACTTCGGAGCAAATCGCCTTGCTTTGGTTCCGATGTTCGTTTCACAAATCACTTGAAATCATTTAATTTGGGAAGTTTGAACAAAATTAATGAGAATCACTGGATTCTAGTGTTAATGAAACACGATACAAACACTTGAGGATGCGTTCAAATTTCAATGTTCAGTGTGACTTTTGGCACATCCACATTTCCCATCCCAAAGATGAAAAAAAAAAATCCAAATCCACATGAAATTATCCGGGAGTTTCCGAAATAAATTGAAGCAAAGCGAATTCCTCGATGGGGGAACATGCAAACGAAAGACTGAAAAGTTCTGCACCCAACATCCTTGAATTTAGCTGTCAAGCAATCAATTGAATACGCAAATAAACGAACACAAAATGTTTGATCAAATTGGCAAACAGTTCAGGCGAATGTATTTGCGACGACAAAGCGCGTAAATGTATACTTTTGAATGCTTATCGCTGACTAAATCTATGCTAAACACCATAAATTTAGGGTAAGAGATCGTTTATGGAATTTATGAATAATATATTCGATTGAACGCCAGTTTCGAAATCCGACGTGTTCATCGCGCCTTTTGACTTATGGTTTATCTACCTGCTTTTATCGATACAATCGTTTTTTATTCGCGTTATTGGTTGAAGCTTTGTGCCGTGCAATGGATTTCAGGGAGTTGACATATTAAATTGCAACACTGAAGCGCCACATGCTATGCTCCCCGATGGATTCATACAACCGAAAAATTCAACAAAAAACCCTCTTTTTCACAAAAAGTTCTTTATACGTTTGGGGAACAGTTGATTCCTATCGCAGAGACATGCAGCATCTCAAAGTAAATTGGATGCGAAAATATGAACATGTTTTTGCTAGGGCCGATCATATCAACACCGTTCCTGGAAAAGAAATTTTCTCTATAGTTTCAGATGTCGCTAGCTGAAACTTCATAAACTCCAATCGATTGGACTCTTCGACGACGTAGATTTTACTTACGATATTTCATTGTTGCACCGTATCATTTGGCACATCCAAGAGCTATTTTCAACTTATCGCACAACACCATCGGCTATTCATACGCCAAAATATATGTGCAACAGCTGTCGCGTTTTTAGCATACGTGTTTTCCCGCAGCGAAAGACTTTTGTTGTTTGTAATTTCTCGTACTAATCGGCTTCGGTTGCGATTCAATATTCAGGTATTTTACCTCAAAGAGATGCTCCGAAGCTCTGGAACTGTATGCTTTGGCGCCATGGCGCCGCTGTTGACGCCAGACAACATTCACACTCGCTTTTCTTTAAAATTACCATAATTTGAAACCGACAATGTTTTTGTGTGTGTTTTTAATTAAATGGAAATTCTTTTTTGTAAAGCATCGTAATTTAAAGGGTCCCATTGTGTAATTTCATTGAGACAATGAATGGGAAAATCTTTAATCCGTTTTTATAGGATAGAGTTCAATTTATTTGACTTAATTTGAGATTCTTTGTGCTAAGTACATAGCCAAAAATCAGCATCTGAGTGAAAAAAAGGCAGGAAAAACTTCTAGAAGATTTGCCATATAATCAAATCAATCAAGTGGGGCGAGATAAAAAGGCGAAGCCAAAATTTATTTCAATTGAAATGGTTTGGCAGTTTAAAAAGGACGATTCATCTTCCCCAAACTGATTTTCGATTGAATGAATTGATACACACAGTTACATTCGAGTAAACAAATAAATAGGCATTTGCACCTTTGCGAATCAAAACGTGTTCGCTCACTGATTTATTAGAATTGCCTCGTTTCATCGCCGAAATTCAGATGTTGATTCCGAAAGAACCGCGTTATTTGACATAAAAACACTAATCAAGTTCTTGGTACAAAACAAAATTAAATTGAATTTAAACGTGTATACTTACGTCCATGGCTTTTGTGTGCAGTGAATCGTAGACCTCGAAATCCGTGCACATGCTTCGCAAGCGAATAGGTCGACGTAATAGATAGTCATCAGTTAACTGACTGTTGCTGCCTCTTATGCGCATATCGGCCGATAGTTTGCGTTGCTGCTTCAATGTGGCTGGTGAAAGTTCACGTGACTTGCCATTTAGCCGCAGATCACCGTTGCTGATACTGTATCTTTTGCGTGGATCGAATTTTTTCTCAGTATCAATTATGCCGACAACACCGTTTGGGATTTCTTTGAGCGATTTTTTACGTGTGTCACTCACTACAACCGACACACGGCTGTTATCAACTTCATCGGCAGCTCTAAATAGTGCACCGTTCCCTTTGGCTGTCATCGCCGCCGAACTACCGCTCAAAACATCCAAAGAAGTTGATGGTTGGTTTTCGTTTGGCTTCTGTTGCTGTTGCTCTGGTTGTTGACCGCTAACATCATTGTCGTTTGGCACTTTCATTCGTTTCAATGGACCCACCCGAAGATGCTCAAGCATTGAGTTGATGTGTTGGGACATCATAATTCCGGATATTTACCGCTCAAAAATTGCTTCGTCTTTCTCGAATTCGTTCGTCTTTATCTTTCAAGTGTTTGTTCGTTTTCGAGATTTCAATTATTTTTGTAGCCAGTCACTTCATAAATGATCCAACTTAAGTGTTTTGGGTGTTTAATGTGATTGCGCTGGCAATAATTTCAAATGTCATCAAACGTGAAAAGGAACACTCATTGACACGGGCAAAAATACACTTTCGCTTCACTAAATTCTCGAGAGCGGTGAATAATATGTCAAAAGTTGTTTTATCTATCGCTATGAAATTGGTTCATTTGCAATTATGAGAGCACTTGGTCTTGCCACTTGATTTTATCACAAAGCATTATATTTTCTGACGCATTATTTTCGCTCAAGCATCCTCTACACTTGTTTGACTCACCACAAACTTTTGATTTTATGTGTTGATTATATGATTTTAATCAAGTTTCAACAGTTGTTCATGCAAAATGTATCGCTGATTTGTTTCTCCTTTGCTTTACATTTTTAGTTGGGACCCTATGAAATTCCCAATAAATGGGCGTTTTTTTGTTGTTGATTGAATCTTTCAAATGAGTTTCATCGCTCGATTTTTACTAGCACTCTGAAAATGACATTTTTATTGAAAAGATTTTTCGCAAAGAAAAAAAACATTAAAAATGACGCTTCTTTTAAAGCAATTATTTAAACATCATAAATATTTGAAATGCTGACTATTTTGGGTAGAATGTAGTCAACAAAAATTGAATTCAACAATTTATTCATAGAAATGTGTTTTAAGTATGTTTTTTTGCTGATTTGTGTTTGGTTTGAATCAACGGGTGGTGAGTGCCCGCACTATGATGTATCGAAAATGAGCGATAAAACGCTTAATCAAAGCCTAACTGACAAATAGATAGATTTGTGCCGATTTTTTTGTCATCCGATTCTTCCGATATTTAGCCAAAATTCGTCGATAGAAAGCCTGACATTTCATCTCTGCGCCCCATTGATCGACGGCAATTTTATAAATAATTAAAAAAAAAACATTTTTCTTAATAAAAAGCTCCATGAAAAATGAACTGTCACGAGCTGAGCGTGAACAAAAGACGGGACGCTTTTTTTATCATTTCTCTTCTATCGACACAACGTGACAGCTTTTTTACCAGTTTTTTTCTCGTTTTTCTTTTTAAAATACTTAAACCGCAATCTCACATAAATATATATGAAAACTTTTAATGAGAGTGACAAATTCGTATTTGCAATAAAGTGTCCTGCTCGCTGCTGCCAAAAGGATGTCAATAAATTCGCTGTAAAATTCCAATCGTTTACATTCAATCGATTATAGAGAATATTTTTTTAATTCGCAAAATAGGGAATGTCAATGTCAAAGGGCCGAATTGATATAAATTTTAAACTAGGCTGCGATTGACTATCAAACAATTTGTTGAGTGAAACAGTGAACTAATGTTGCGCTACGTTCTTTTAGGAGTAAAAAAAACGCTTGAGTATCGCTGTTGCTCAGCGAGCCATCGTAAATTCTCTAGCACTTTTATCTCCGGAAGAAATATAACGGTAGGTTGTGTCATGAAGCCAACCCGAGAGCCAGACGATGAGCATGTCATTTATTCAATGGGAAACATTTCTTGATTTCAATGTGAGCCTTTGTAAGTGTTGGTATTTTTATGGTATTGGAATTGTTATGTCTTGCGTTGAGCTTAGGAACATCGCAGAATTTGTAACGGAATTTTAGAGCAACGATCCAAGTGACTTGTTTTGTATTATTTAACATGCTTTTAAATGCTGTTAACCGCCATTTGAGCTTTGGGATCCCGAAACATTCCAGTTTCAACATGTTTATGACCATGCAATGAAAAATTTATCAACATGCCGGAATACTGAAGCGCTTATCCTGTGTAGTGTTTGTATTATTCCTTGTCTTTTTAATTCAGTGACTGTTATAGCTTGCTTTTCGATAAATGCATAGACAATTTTGCTTTTTTACATTCCTAGGACATTGTGAAAAATCCAAGTTATTTCGGTAATAAATGAAAAATTTATAATGATAGGTTTCGAAATATCATCTTTAACAAAATTCATTTAAAAAATACGTATATTTTTATATCTCTGGCTTCAAAAGGGTTAAAATGTTCCAAAAAAAGTGATCAAGCTTAACATTGGACAGAACACGGGAAGAGCAGTGAAAAATGATGATTCGACCCACCCATTCCCTTTTTAAAAGTAATACTTTTCTAAAAGCATAACAAGAATAGAAACATACAATCGGGCAAATAAGATCGCATATTTTGCAGCGATGTGGGAATTCTGTTAAAACTTTTCCAGCAACTTCCAGCATTATTCGGCACTGCCATTTTCGACTCGTTTCTTAGCTTGACGCTCGAATTTAGTCACATAAATTCGTTGCATCAGTTAGGTTAATGTGATTGCATGAAATGTGTATGCATTTTAATGCATCTTGTGCTTAATTATTTGCACTTGAGAGCTGGTCCATTTCACTACGAGTGCGTTACGTGGAAATGCTTTCAATGTGCCGAGCTCATTTACGCTTCAACATTCTATAACGTTTCATGCACAAGAAGCGCATTTTATCCCCGCGTGAGAATTTTTTATTTATTCGCCATGCATTATTTATTCGCTTTTTTGTCATTTTCGCCCCCAAACACCGAATGAGATTGCTTGAGCTGTGCAATTTATCGGAAAATACATATTAATGTAAATAGTCAACAAAATTCCACAATCTCATCAAAATACAGCCATCTCCACCATTCCACCATTCACCAAAAAAACATCAAATTCATTTTCCGAAAGTCCAGAAGAGCATATCCTTTGTGTCGATAGAAAAAATTCGTGTGCCATTGCACACGTGAATGCTGGGTGCACTGCAAGCGAAACAACACCGCTGCTGTTCAAACACACATAAATAGCTTGTTGTCCTCGAGGGCATATAGTTCATGTAATTATCAGCTTTTGTAATTATATCGACACATACACAATTCACGGAGCATCATTCTTTTTTCTGTTTGATGTCGCCTTTGTCATTCTCTTTCTCTTCTCTTTCTTTGTTGACTCACTTCTATTTTCTGTGCAGAGAATACTTCACAAGAATATTTAGCAGCAACAAAAACAACAACAACAGAAGTGCACCGACGCGGTGTTCTGTAAACAGTGCAATTGCTTGTAATTGTAAGGATTCGATACAATGTGTGGGTGTGTGAGTGAAAGCTTTTAGCAAGTTAAATGGAAATCTTTCTGTGAAATATGTACTTTGTTGAATGGGCATTATTTATGTTAAAATTTTTAATGTACCGCCTATCAATTGAATGGCCTCCTTATCATCAACGGTGTGCTTGTTATGTTCCTTTTTGTAAAGACGATTAAGTGAACAATAGAACAAACACAGTGCAAACGGGAGAATCAATTCACATTCTCAGTGTTTTTTTTTTTGGAGTTTTTTAGGATGAAAGGTTAAGTTCATTGCACATGCGAATGCTTTGTTTTCGCCACGGCTCTAACTCAAACATTTGCTTGTTGAAGTGTATATTTGCTTTGAAGCAAATGCAAAAGGGCGCTGAAATTTTCGCTGCAAGACGAGTTGGTATTTAAAAAAGGAGTATTTCGTTCGTAAATAACACGTATAATTTTGAATTTTCTTTTTCTCTCCCATCATGTGTGTCATAATTTTTCCCGTTTTTTTGTTCAATTTTTCCGAAGAGAACCGGCGCACTTTTTTTTTCCCGCGAGTTGAAAGCGGTGAACGTGCATTGAACGATAGAATCCAGCGAGGCGACGGTAATGAATACGAATGGGACTTCACATCAAATAAACGTGAATTGAAAACGTTGCGATGCTTTTCAGATGCACGGCATGTTCTACACTTGCTAAACCAGTCTTGTTTACGATACATTTTCTGCAAGCAAACCAATTGTGAACACTTTTCTCTCTCTCTCTCTCTCTCTCTGGCACACTCACAGCTTGATATGGTACATAAGCTTGAAAGAAATTAAGCCAATGCCAAATGGAGGAAATGAAATGATGTTAAAACTTTGTGCTCATGTATCATGTCTGCGCTGGTGTGTGTGTGCTCTAAATTCGCTTTTGTTGGCACCTCAAAACGACGAAAGTGTAATAAGTTTGCAATGCGCCTAATAAAAGCTTTCAATCATTTCACTTTTCCAGAAGCAACACGAGAATCAGCCGCAAACTTTCACACTGCATTCAAATGTGGATCTAGTCAATTTTTTCCCTCCAGCCTTTTATTAATTTTGTAAAGTTATCGATTTGCTATATACTTTTCGTTTTCACTTGCACAATTCGCGCTATATTACATTATACTTTATTGATTTTAAATATACTCTGGCGAACAAACAGAAAAGTTCTGTATCAAGTCGTTGAACATTTCATTCAAAGCGTTTTGTATGCATGGAAAGCAAGTAAGCGCCGCGGTTTGTTTATTTGACGAATGTACGTCGATGTATTTCTTGAATACCCAGAAGTTTGCCAAGATTTGCGTGCGTTCGCATGTAGCTTTGATTCTGTCTGTGGAGTTTTATCTTAAATTATATTGTTCATCGACACTTGTTATCTTATGTTGTCAATGCGAAGCAAAGCTCAATCGATGCAAAGGAACGATATTATAAGCAAATGCATGAACATCAGCAGACCGATTTTAATTAGAATTCACACACAAACACTTCGGTTCTTTTCTCTCTTGTTTTCGCATTCACATGCGTTTCACCGAACGATTCGGCAACCAAACAATGAACAGAATTACTAGTGTCACACAGTATTTCTCTCTCCGTTGCCAATTGTTCGGAAATGATCTGAATATCTTATCATTTATTGAAATTTGCCTCTCAGTCATTTGAATATAGGCAACAATGCACATCCCAGCAAAATTTCTCATTTTGATGAATTATTTCAATCAAATTAGATGCCGAAATTAACTCCGATATTTGATTCGTCACACAATTTAATGAAATTTTACATGTCTGACGCACTTTCCTACGACCTCAAATCAAATGAAGAGACTTTCGTGTCTTCTCTCTCTCGCCCTCTCTTTCTTTCTTTCTTTCTCTAAAAAGCAATTTGTGTGCAGAACATTCGAAGTGCCGGTTAATTGGCACATGTCAACAAATAAGAGTTAAAGAATTTCCAATTTACTCGAAAATGGATCGACAAAATCATTTCGATGGAATTATTGCAGTTCATAGCACACGTGGAGCATTCAATTTTGATGGGAATCAAACTTTGGGCATACAAATTGCATCATTTTACAAGAATCAAAATATTTGGGCTATTCAGGGCAATATTTTTGTCTGCATTACGAAAAGTTTATAAAAAGAAAATTATATTGGACCAACGCAGATTTAAAATGATAATGGCGATGCTGGACGATGAATTCGAAGGAAAAAATTATTTTTGAAAAATGAGAGCAAAACAAAGAAAGACCATGGTGCGTGCGCCATAAGCAAACTAAACCAAATTATTCACAATCCATTTATTTTTCAGCAAAAGGTAAAACCTCATCGGTTTATAGTTCGGTCTATGTATCGTTATTACACATCTGCATCTGGTTTACATTCGAATGTCTTCCCTTTATCTGAGATACAAATGTCTTTTTTTGACATTTTTATTTTTATGATTATGCCGTTGGCAATGGCTAATGCAATAAGAAATTGTATGGATGGACACATAATTCTTTCCTGTGAAAAATCGCATTCAGATCAAAAGTTTTTGGGGCCAAGCTTTTGTCAACGATTATTTTGCGTTTAACAAGAGACGTGCTTATCGGATGTCGGTTCTGTGCTTGGACGACGGCGCACAGGAATTGATAGCGCACGAATCATTGGCCATATGATCAGCCTGACGTCCAACCAAGAGATATAATCAAAGAAAACCCGACAGACGGGGCCTGCCGCATAACTATCATAGTTTGATAAGCCAATGGTTTTCAAATGCATTCCAATAACATGTTGTTTTAATGGCATCAAAAACGACCAAATGGGCGCCTTATCCCACGCAAGGGATGCTTTCAATTTCCATTAAGGCAATTTGATACGGCTTCCCGAAACAAAATCAATTTTGTTTTTCACATGACATTCGCGTCAATCTCCATTTACTTTATCCTTGATTTGGACCTTTTGCATATTCACTCTCGTTTTCGTTGGTCCATCGGTATCATTCGAATAAATACCGCATGATTTATTCATTTCGTTTGTTCAGTTCAATTATTTCCCATTTCGAGTTTATTCTTCCTCCATTGAATGCACAACTCGAGACTCATCAATGAACATTCATACTTTATGCATATATTTATGTTATTTTTCCATATTTTCTTTTTTCCACGAATGTAAATAATCTGTTGATGGCAAGATAATATTTGCTATCTCTTATGTTCAAGCACATAGGGATCATATCAATAGAGAGCAGGTTTCCAAATCATACAGAAAAAATCGAACGGGAAGTTGGATATTGGTTTATCAACTGAACGACAACTGTTTTTTTTCGGGTAAATTATGAGAGCCAATCTCATCTTGTTTTCGTTGCAAGTAATTTGAATGCGATTGGAACTATTTCAGAAGCAAATTTCGAAACAATATAAAAAATGTGTTATGAAATTGATTGCATTCGGCCCATTGAATAAATTATTGTAATTCAATTTGAGCATTTATTTTCATCTCGACTGTAGAGACCGCCCAACTCAACTAGGCTCCTCACAGCTATTGAAAACCAACGTAGACCAGCCATTTTCATGTAAAAAGCATAATTTCTTCCTCAATCCGAAAACCGTTTTTTCGTTTTCATTCAGGTTGTCAGAACCATTTTCAATTTTGTCAGATTTTCGAATGTTTTAGGCAAAAATCCCCGAAAAAAGATGAATATTCTCTATGACTTATGATCGTGCAATTTAAAAGCGACTACAACAAAAAAAAAATGCAAAACATCAACGAATCGAAACGTTATTCGGCAGTTGAGTGAACAGCGTCAGGTCAAGCATCTCAATTAGTAATTGTTTCTTAAGTTCCGTTTCTAAGCTTCGATGTGAGATGCCTGGATTCAGGGAGCCATAAATGGTAGTCCTTACATTTAAGTAGCACTTGGAATGGTGTATCAGAATACAGACAACGTTTCGTAAATACCATTTAAGCTGCGTCTGGGTTTCATGAACTTAACTATTTGATGGCATTGCGACGTTCATTACTGTTTTTCAATAGAAAATTCCTGTTGTTTATGTCGTTTGCATTTAATTTTGGAGAACGAAAATACTATGTATACATTTTCAAATAATTGATCTTCTACTAAAATTCGATTAATAATACACCAGATTCGCAATCATATCGCGTGAATTTCTCAGCCATTTTCAAAATTAATTGACGAAAATTGGATCAAATTGTCGAAAATACTATTTTTAAAAACGATGTTTCAACACGTTGGTCAGTTCGACAATTCAGAAAATACAAGCAATGAAAAATGGTACGAACGAATTTATATTTGCTGAACATGTTTATATTTAATGTAAATTAAAGCCCGAAAATGTTCAAACTCATCATGCAGCAATTACAAGATATTTCAGGAATGCTTTTCACGGTGTTTTTTGCCTGCACAACCAATGAATGCGAAGATTTTGATAAATGACTGTTGAACAATCAGCTGGAACAGCAAAAAGTAATGTGTACATTTTTCACACTCATCGCCGGTGAACGCACGAAGCGCTCTGACATATGATTACTATTTTCATGATTCTGTCAGACATTTTGAAAAAGTGAAGTAAATGCCCTCAGCGAGAGAATGAATCCCTTTCGCTTCCATTTCAAATCTAAATTTATATTCAGATGTGTTTTTTCGGACAACGACACTTACGAATGACGGTTTATGGAAAAATCGAAAGTTTTTTCTCTTTCTGTATAAACTGGTGACAAATTACAAGCGATTCGCACTTTCAATGCATTTGAGCAATGAATTGGGGCAAAAAGACGAATCAAAGCCTTATTTGGATGAAACCATTTTGATGGGAATCGATTCGAATTCTCAAAGAACTATTATGAATAACGACAACCAATTTGAGCAATGATTGCGCCTTATTCCCTGATTCGATGTTCGATTTCAATGAATAAAACATGTAAATTCTCGGATTTATGACGAACGAAGTTTGCTCAACGTTAAAAAAAAACGGTCATGATCTGGAATAGGAATTGCATCTTTTTTCGGGAGTTTGAGCAGAGATTTTGAAATTGATGCATAAAAAGGAGGATACAATTGATTCAATCTTGAATTGATTCCGAAATGGTTGATATGGCATTTTTTACGAGAGGAACATAGATGTCGAATTTCATGTTTGATGACCCAATACCCCAATGAATTTCATTAGCAGAAAATGAATGACCTCAATTCCGATTAAATAGTTGGTATGTGTTCGGATTTTCGACATTGTTTTGCTGGAATTTTGTGCTGGAAAATTGTATCCAATTGAGAAGATTTCGAACGCAGTACGCATTGAGAGTAGATTTCATGGAATGGAATCTCATTAAAAATCCATAAAATATCAGACATCTCTTGAGGTGTGATTATGTATGAATGAGGGGTGAAATATAAATTGGATGTCAACCGCATTATTCGGTTTTGTTCAGGTAAACACAATTCACATGGCAAATGAATGATGCCCCACCAACACACAAGACGTTTAATTACCATGCAATGAACAAATGAAATTATTTTTCGATCACACGGTAATTATGATTTATTAAATAATTATTTATCAAATGAAATCCCATTGCTGAACAAACAAAAGCACTTCAAGTCGACAAAGGCGAACTAAAAATTAATTAATCTTCGTATGAGCTAGCGAACACGCGTGCAATTCGAATGATGACGTACACGCAATTCAAACGTAATTTGACGTTGTACGCACAAAATAAAAGCGTCATCACCACATCACGAAAGAGTGTCACATGATATGGCTACTATTCGTTATATTATCACAACATTTTGCTGCATCACTCAATAAACGGATCTCAAATAGTTGATGGTTTTCTCAAAAGTATTCGCATTTTTTGTACAGAATTTTTTTTTTTTCCTGGAATTTACTGTTGGCTCTCAACGGAAAGTGTTTTATGTTCCGATTATTATTATTGACATTTCAATTCTTTTTTTAAGCAATATAGTTTGTCAAAATCAGCTGCAAGCAGCAACGGGATTGAAGTGAAATATGAGACCAAACCGGATCCTATGTTGAATAACATAATTTCAAGTGAAAAATGTTGTATCTTTTCATCTTAATGAGCTGTTTCGCTCGTGAAGAATGGCTGAGAATGAGTATGCCATTTTTTAGTCTTTGAAGTTTGCAAAATTTGCAGATGCCGCGCGAGTGAAATGTCCGAGCCAAATGAACTATCAATCATGTGTTGATTTCGCTCTTTACACCCTCTCAATTTGATACTTCGAAGGATTGAAATGTGCTCAAATTGAATGTCTTCGTTCAACATTTTTCTTAAAATCAACATGCTTTTTCCATGCGAAAAAATACTTTTGTGCAAATCTCATTTAGCGATTTCTTTGTATGTTATGTTTCCTCATGTATTATCTTTTTCGCATTTGACGCAAAACGAATTGAATGAACGCAACGATGTATTATTATTGTAGGCATTTTCACACAATCAAAAGGAAAAAAATGCCCACATGAGAGATACTGCGATAAAGGGAATTTCGTATATATGTTTTCTTAAATAATAAATAGCCAAGTGTGGATAGCAACTGAATAGACATGTGATTCCGAAGTACATTGACAGAATACGACCACTGGCCCAGTGATATTGAAAAACGGATATCAGCTTCTAAACATCCGTTCGATTCTGTTGTCTATCGTCTTTCAACAATGGGAACTGGCTGTCTGACATTGATCCCAGCCTCAAACGCACACTCATCGACATGTTCGACGCAAGCTTTTTATCTTTTCAGCGTGAGATTTGGAAGAATCAATTAATGAATTGACAAAGCATTCACACATGCGACCACATTCGGTTCGAAATAAAAAAAATCAGAGAAAGATCATGAACACAGTGAATGATAGGTTTTTATATCATTTCATATTTATTTATATATAAATATTACTATCTGTTGAATCTCGTGTCCATTTTCGTTAACTTTTTTACTGATCAAAATTTTTGAGCTAATTAATTTAAGTGATTTTTGGACTTTTTCTCAGTTTCCAGAATGAATTCGATGGAAAACAAAAATCAATAAAACAAACACGAAACAACACATTTCCTAGTTGATAAATGTGTTCAAAAGTTTTTAGGTCACTTTTTCCCTGTTGCATGAATGCAAAATAAAAAAAAAGGATTTCACAATCATTTGCGTGAGAAACTAATAAATGTGTCACCTCGTTGTGGACGAGAGAAGAATATGCACGAATAAAATGACTCCATCTAGGGAATGTTGTAAAAAACGAGGAGTATTCTACAAGAAATAACAATCCCTCAAAAACTATTCACAACTTTTGAATTTAACATAAGAAAGAAACGAAAAAATATTAAATTGCGAAAGTATGAGTGCATTTGTAATGATGGCGCAAACTTTAAAAACGCATTTTCTATTCGTTTACCTAAACTTTATCCTGAATTAAATAGGAAACGAAAGCAAACAGAAAATATAAATATTTTCCTATATTAGTTTTTTACTCGAGCTGAAATCCCAGTTACAAAATTCAACTGAAAAACTTAGATAAAATAGAAAAAGTCGTTATATTTGTAAGAGATAAAAGACAATTTTTGTACCGAAAAACAGAATTTTTCAATTATTTTGCTTTTGTTTGATTATTTTGGATTTCCTCTATCATTGCCACAACCACGAAAAAAAACAAAAAAAATCTCGAATGAATGAGAAACCAATTTTAGCACCACTTAAACTCGCACACAAAACTCATTAAATCAAAATAAAAATTCATCAACAAAACAAACGTATCTTCACTTTCAATTTTAATTACAAAAAAACGCGTTGATATTTTATTTACGCTTTTCTCTGTTTTGATTTTCTTCTTTTTTCCGACAAAAACTACTTTTTACTTTGATTTCAAAACTTTGCTCATCAGCGATCCGTTAGATTTCCTTTTTCTCAGTATTCAGATTGTTGAATGATTATTTTATTCTTTGGTTTTTTTGAAAATGTGTTATCGCTGTGGCATTCACGAGCCAACTGACTCAAAAGATGCGATGTAACTGATGTTTGAATTAAAATTGTTGCCAAACACACACACACACACGTCCAGCCAGAGAGAAGGTGAAAGCGAATACAACAGGCAACTGTGCCAACGCACCATCCCGAACGCAAACAATGGCAACGAAATATAAACACAGAGAGTGAGACAGAGATGCTGGAGCCAAACTCCGATGTTCGAATTGAACGTATGGCATTGCAATGGGAGATTCAAATATGCGGCGAAAAATGAATAACTGCCAGTTAGCAGACACTCGTGCCGAGTAATTTCTACTCATGAAAGTGTATCGGTTGTGTTGGGCGATAAAACGGCGATGGTTCACGTGGTGCGCTTCTCGATCAAAAAGCCACTGTTTTGATTACATTTATGAAAAATATACGGAATGTTTTCATTCGAAGATGCTGCAGATTCAGCTTCTCACAGTGCAGCGCGTGAAACACGTTTCAAATGCCGAACATTTGAGTAATTCTGTTGCTTTTCCACTATGTCAACAGGTTTGTTCATGTGCTCACCGAATTCGACTCATTCCGTCGAGTTTTTGCTCAATTTTGAATGGCGTTAGAGTAAAATTGCGACGTTACTTGAATTGTGATGTGACATTGGAGTCAGTGGTCTGGATGATTCGTCGCTTACTCTCCTTCGGCCAGCGATATTGATAGCATCGGAGTGATGACAAATTGAATTTATGCATAAATTTGCTTATTAATTGACGCAATATTGTTTAACATCCGATAATCACTTCAATTAATTCGATGTAGAACTGTTTAACTAGGGGATAATTGACAAAGGGCGATGTTTCCCTTGAGAAGATTTGTATGAAGCTTTTTCAATGCTTTTGCAACTCATGGAATCACAAAAATACAGTTTTTAGCGGTCAAAAATGCAGAGATTAATCGAAAAAATAAATTGTCATCAACAGAATGAAAACTTGTGAATAACAAACTTCGCTCATAAATACCAGTTCGATGGCAGAGGCAAAAATATGGCAAAAATTCTCAATTGCAGCGACTACTTTTGAACTATAATTTGTATTTGAAATTGAATGTTGATAAAGTAGTGTCAAATTGGCAAAACGGCTCATGTGAAATAAAATTGTGATTACTCTCAAAAATGGATTTCGTTTGGTCACACGCGTAGGAAAGGTGGTTCCTTACGAGACCTAAAATGTGTGCTACTCTAATATAACTATTTTGAGATGAAAACCAGTCTTGAAATATTAGCTGGATAATTGTTGTTCAAAGAGTATGCTGGCTTACGCCAGACAATAGTTCTGTACTGTTGTTGCTATTTTTAAGTTGGTTTTGTTCGATGTTCATCATCATCACTTGATGCGTACGTGCGTAAATGAGAACGATATATTCACTGGCCTTTGTATTTATTAAGCGCAAGCTAACACACGAACTATGATGGACAACGATTTGCCAAGACTGCTGAAAACAGTTGGAACTCCATGAATTTGCATATATTTGTTGAGGCAAATTGTTGCAGCTCCACTTTAAATGTATTATGAAAGCCGGAAGCACCATGGCGAAAATGTCTAATAGACTTCTGTAAGACGAACGATCAACGATCACTTTATTCTTGACTTTATTACTCTTTACGCGTCGTGAAAACGGTATGATGTCAACTGGCTGCCGCGCGAAAGCTCATTGCATAGTATTTGCTCTGTATTAGATTAAGAACTGAAAATGATTAAGATGACTTCACATGAATTGATTGTTGAATTCGTAGAGCGGACGCTGTTATTTTGGTAGCTAAAATAGCCCATGATGTTTGGAAAAGCTTATGAAAACGATTTTAGGCTCTGTCTTGCATGTTTCCTGATAAAATTTAAGTCATACCTGACCATCGAAGCTCGACTTACTTCAACTCTGAATTCATGAACTTATATTGTGATCTAGCACTTGTTTGGTTCCAAACTGCAAAACTTTGTATTCTAAATTCACGTACACAAAATATTCACTACACATTCCTGTTGCAGATCGATGCGGAATAAACATTTTGTGGTGACTCGTAGATGAAATATTTATATCGCTCATTGATGCTATATAGTTCAAAGTATTTCAAATTGCACCAAATACTCATAAACTCCTCGAAATCTCTCAACAAAAATGATATATCAAATAAAAAAAATGGAAAATGCAATCAAAATTGCAAATAAACTTCGGGCATTCCGTTTGATATTGAAGTAAACGGTAAATATATTCCTTTGAAAATTATTAAAATGGTGAAATCGACTGTAAACTCCAAAGCACAATAAAATCAATTGCAATCATAATGTTTGTACAATTGGAATCTAACAAGACGCCAGTGAATATCTTAAGGGTTGGAGTTTTGCTTGCACTTCATTTGCGCTTTCAAGTGGAGCACCTCCCGCCTGGAGAAGAAAAAACTTCTGAAATCGCCTATTTTGTTTCGAAGCATCGCTCGAATTCGCTTTAAACAATAAGTTGGATTTTGAAATATTCGATCGGTTTTTGCATTGCGACAAGCAGACCGAGAAAAATTTCGTTTTGTTGGTGAGTATATTTCATTTTATTGCCCGCAAACTATTTTCTTAGCAACGAAAAACTGGGCGCATGGCAACATCAAGCAAAATGTTGAGCATTAAAGCCACTTACGTGTGATGTAGTACACACGTAGGAAATAGCGACATCGAAGAAGACAAGATGAAAAATTGTTTGCGGGTAAATCGTATGTGCCACACGATGAACTTTTATGGATGCTTGTTATTGCATTCTTCTGTTAGGTTTTGTTCATGTTTGTCTTGCTCACGTCGCGACATTAAACCGCTTTGTCAATGATGATTTTATGCGTTTTCCTATTTGCCTCTCGGTTTATTTATGCTTTGCATTGCAGCGGTTGCATTGTGAGGTGCTGAGTGTGATGTGAACATACCGAGCACCGGATCAACTGTGATTGACTCTATTCTTTTTTCTCCTCCGCCGACCATATGGTAAACGAACTCTTGACAAATGGAAACGGTTGTTGCCCATGATTTTGGGCTCTTCTGATTATGTGTCAGCCGTAGAAGATGGATTGCCAAGTTAACATTGGAATTTTGCCAAAACGATTTCCGACTAGCTCTTCCACCGCATTTCTGTTATTTTCACATCGTCGTTTAACAACATTGTTAAGTGTTCATTCGCAAATTGTGGGGAATTCTTAACTATTTTCCTAAAATAACATCGTTTTCGTTGAACAAACCAATTTTCCGACTGTCTTATCTCGATATCTTTTGTGCGTCTCATGATTTAACCAACAATTGCCGAGCGTGCGGCAAAATTGCGTGGTTCCATTCACGCTTTTTGTTTACACAAAATTCCTTTTATAGTTTTATTTATTATTCGTTGTGCACAAAGACGATTCAGGAGAACACGAAACATGACATCGATTGATGATGAACAAGCTGCGGATTCTCCCAGGAACGAACAGGAAAACGTACAATCATTGCACGATACTAGATCATTGTAACAATAGTTTCGATTGCAAGCAGGTGAGCGAAAACAGAAGAAATTACATGAAAAACTGTGTTTTAATTCGATGTGCATGAGTAGAATTACATCTGTTTGCTTTGATAAAATTGCATTGAATCATTCTATAAGCAGTTACGGGATTACGTAGACAATTCCTCTTTGTTGAGCTGCACATACATTTTTTTTCGTCTAACTTAGCTGGATAACAACTAGCGCACTCTCAAAACATCAATTCGTTAGTGGGAAGAAAATTGAAACTAATTCAAAGGGCATGAAGTGAAAAACTTTTACATTTTCACAACTCATGAATTAAAACGAGGTAGAAAATACGGTTAAAATGGAAATAAAAAGAAAACATGCATTCAGAGTTTTAAAACAAAGATTTTCCTTTGGTTAACGCGTGTAATCGGTGAACATAATGCGTATCAAGGGAAAATCCAATCGACCGCAAACTTTAACATTATAAAACTAATTACAAATCATTTACACCTGAAACAACACTTTTTCCTTCAGAATACGATTTTTTTCGCTTCGAGCAAAAAACATCGCCACGAAACGTGAGGAAATGAGCTGTTGTTGCTCGTCAACGCATCGGAACGAGCTGTTGTTGCTCACCAGCGCAACGGAACGAGCTGTTGTTGCTGAAAACAATGGGAAGACGTGATGGAAAAATAGATGCCCGCCTCGGAAAGAGCGGCGCAAATAAAATGATTACAATTTTCCATTCGAAGTACATGTTGCATGCGACTTTCATTATTCCATTCCCCAATTGAATTAAACTTTTGTTTGAAAAACAGAAAGTTCCCGTCGATTCCCTCTGAGCTGCATTCAAAGCTGTGTGCGCCGGAAACATTGCATCATTTTCTTGCATAGAAAAAAAAAATCGCGATTGTTGAAATGGGACGGTTTTCAGCGCGCGCCAAGCGTTTTCCATTTCAAACACCAGATGTGCATGCAAGATTCTGGTGCAAAGTTTCGCGTGTAATTTAACAATTCGATGATTATTTTCTTATGTCGCAAATTATGATTAACCTTGAGAAATGTTTTAATTATGTTCATTACTCTTATATAACTAGCAGATGCATTGCAAATATTTACCCTGGGTATGGTGAGAGCATGTGCCCTCTGTGCGAGCATAAGATTCCCTATAAGGGCGCATTAACTCATAAGAACATGACACAATAAATAGAATTTGCGCTTTTAACTCTCCACGCAGCACAAGGTTTGGTTTCACTCTCGAGTGCCGAGAATTTTCAATGATGCCATTGATTCTAGAAAGTGGGATCACAATCGCAGCGATAGAGAGAGCGAGAGAAAGAGAGAATTACTTATTACATCGCTTTCACTAATTCAATGATTGTTCTGCAAACAACTGTGTGAACTGTGAGCATGCACCATGACATGATTTTTGATTTATGATTTTGAGTGTCGAGTGTGTGCCACTCGAAACTGCGTAATTGCTTAGTAGGTCAGTCGAGAAAAACGGATTTATGAGCAGCTCTGACACAATCGATGACTGCCGATTAATATTGACGACGTTTCGAGATGCACTAGAAAAATTGCATGAAAACACGAAAAAATCCAGACAATTTCACTAGAAAATTGATTTATTTCGAAAAAGAATCTAAGAAGATGATGATGACATCGGAGCATTAAATGGGTGTGATTTGAAACAAGAGTGAACATGGAACTCGAAATGGAGCATTTCAATTTAGAAATTAAAACTGTATTTCTTGATAAAATTTAAAGTATCAATGATTTCAAAAGAGCTTGCAGGTTCCTGTGAAGATTTTTCGCGGAAAAAATGAATGTTGAAGAGCGGAGCAAGAGTATTAGATCCAACCACATAAACATCAAGTATTTTTCTCAAATGGGAGTAGTTTGAAGCATGTTGAGCGTTTCTTTAGATTGTTACAGTATCATTATGAGTGTTCTGTTCAGAAGCAAATAATGTAGCAGCGAACGTCGTGCATTGCATATGGTTAAAAATGCATTTTCCTCAGCTGTTCCACGGATTCGATGCATTCAAAAAAGGCCACATTGAACTGTCGAATCGAAACTTTGTGTCTGTTTTCATTGTCTGGCTCGTACCGATTGTCATCTGAACTGATAAAATGGAATATTGATCCAGTCTCCGTGCCAACTAAAGAGTTGCAACTCGTTTACAAAACCCCATCGCTCAAATTGGTTATCGATTTAGGGAATGTCTCGAAAACGGTTTTATAGGTTTTTGCCATTCGAACGGTTCAATATCATCGAAAATTGCCATGCAAATTGTGTAAGCAAGTTTTTATTCATTTACTGTGAAGTTTTCTTGTCTTGAAAAGTCACCCACGCGCGAAAGCCATAAAAAAATGTGTGGTGCATTTGTAATGAGCCTGAATGCGTCGATTTTGGGCGAAAATGTCTTAAACACATGCAAAAATGATATATCATCAACCGTGAATGGGGATAGCGAACAACGGCGCAATGTTATTCTTTCTAGTTGAACAGATAAAACTTGTTGATGTGTAAAATTAACAGGGATCAAGTCGCAGTCTCTCGTTGTCAAGCACAAAGCAAATAAATGCAAATGTTTTTTCAATGATGTTGTGCCGTTTGAGGGAAATGAGCGAAGGAAATAATAAACGCCGTCCCATAAATCGTACAGCGCAAATGATTTAGTTTTAGCAAATGAATGTCATCTAACTCGAGAGGCGCCACGCAATGTGAAGAGAATGAGTGTGCAACTGGGCATTTTTATGAAAATGAAACATTTTTCGCTGTAATTGGATGAGGTTTGAATATGAAAAGGATTCAATTTAATGAACGCTTGATGCTCACCGAAATAACTCTTGACAAAAATGACACATTTCGAAGTGATGGTACAATGCCTGCTTAAAAATGGGAATCATTCAGTCTTACGTAAAATTCGTTTGGAATTGGAGACGTTTAGGGAAGAAAGAGTGAGCGAGTTAATGAATGAGCACCTCATTGAGAAGGGATAAAGAATGAGAGCGGGAGAGAAGGAATGAGAGAAATAAGAGATAAAGAGTGTGAAATAAGAAGAATGAGGGAGAAAGCATGAAAAAGGGAAGAAAAGAGAGAGAAAAGGCGATAGAGAAAGTGATACTGCGAATAAATCTATAATATCTCGCAAAAATATTCCCCATCGGCTTAACAGCTGTCAATGTTGCTTTTGAAAAGTGCATTTGCGAACACTGTGAAGATAACTCAAAGATTTATTCGACAAATGAACAGCGACATTTTTCGCCTTGCGCATAAATGATATGCAAAATGTGATGGAAGAAACAACATGATGTTGTCATTTGCAGCAAAAACATTCACGCTCAATGGCATCGATATATTTCCTATCGAACGCACCCAATCATCGCTGTATGCAAACAGTTTTTGTCATTGATATCGTCAGTTTCATTTTGGCGTATCAATATGAGTGTAAATAAAGTTTGTGTATTAGATCATTTGCACAACAATCTGCTGTTGTGCAGTGAATTTGAGAGGATGCTTTAGCAGATAATACAACAACTAGAGCAGCACGAGTAGACAAATTATATAACCGAGTGGATGCACTTTGAATAGCGAACGAAGCGCGTCTTCATTGGATTTTGTTACAAATGTGTAAGTTATAAGCAAAAAGAATCGACATCGCATTTGTTGCAAATGCTGTGACTGTGCACGACACTGCTGTTCGTGAGTTCAATTCTTTGCGTTGCAAAATGGAGAAACATGCTGATTATATAGAGATTAAGTCACAGATTTTTCGCGTATACGCAATATTTATGCATAAAACAATTGAGTGGCTATTCAAGCGCAAATGTTTACAATATTTCGTTCGTCGCAATGATTAAATAACAAAAGTTTTGCGTATTTTTCTAAGAACGGCTTCAAAAAGTGATCTTGGCCCCAACTTAATTATGGATGAACAAAATTCAAATCAAAATGGATAGCATCAAATCGATTACTATAAATTTAGATAATACGATTTTATCAATCGATATGCTCAACCATTTTTGACAAAAATTGCTGATATTAACATTATTTTAAACCATTGACAATGAATATTTTTGTGAATCGAATGTTTGTTCCAATTGTGCCAAAGAATAGCAACTTCAATGAAGAACTCGTTAAAAAAATACTTTTGGACGTGTTTTATTCGTAGAAATGAATAAATAATGTGGATTTCGCTTGCTTGATATCCAGCTTCGATGCGTTACGGCTTTCACACGCACATTGTTTCGCATTTGCGTGAAGACTGCGTCGCATCCAGTGACAGTGCACTCTGGCAGGTGGGCTGTAACACACTGAATCGTGCCGAGTGACTCTTACTCTCAGGTGATGCTAAGGCAAATCCAAGGAGGGAATATAATACGAAATTTATTCGAGATCGTAGAAGCTGCTGTTCGCTGCTGTCTCCTCTTGCTATCAAGGTTGGAGTCAATAGGCACGCATCTAATCATACGTGAGTTTGAACAGTCCCAAGACATTCACACGTAAAAGTCGTAGGAATTAAATGTCAGTTTCTGCGTGTTTTCTCCAACAAATGATGATACACCGGATATATTTGCATTCGTCTAGTTCGTGCTTTCTTATCAGTTTTCTTGCGTCATTGGCGCAGTGATCAAGCAAAACGAATGAGCCGCTATTTATCGACACAAATATCTTTTGGTTTAGCTCACGATAACGAACATCAAGTCAAAAGATTAGCCGAACATCCCAGTCGAATTGGATTGAAAGAACATTTTAGACGAAAAGATTGTAAAATTTGACATGAAATCGCACATAAAATGTCTGTCAATGTCACACAAATGTCTGGAGATGTGCCAGTGATAAACAAAATCCGGCAGCAGTATGCATAGTTTCAGCGCAACTGTGAACCTTTTACTTTGTGTGAAGATATCACATAATAAAATTCACTTCTTGTAAACTTTGCTCTTTGCAACATTGGAATTGGCGTCGCTGATATATCCTGCGTGCCATTTCATAGTGATGCTACAGAAGTTTCCCCACAACAAATAGCTCTGAGTGATTTTTCGATTAACTTTGATTATCCTTCCGCTTTGGAATAATTAAAAGTCACAAATGTATTTAGAAAGCTTAAAAAACGAAAATATTATGTCCCCAATCCGATATAATTTTATTCCATGCAAACGACTTATAACTGTATCACTCTGTAACAGTTTCCACAAACTCTTTTGATGATGTGGCGCTCAAGGCTCTCTCTCTCTCTCTCCCTCTCAACGACTAATTGAAATTGTTTCTCTGCAATTTGCTCAATTTCAACTTATTCATTTTATTGGAATTAAAGTTTAAGATATTGGATTGCGAAAAACATTTAATATTCAAATAACTTAGCATGCATTTTCGTGGGGAGATTCAGCTTTTCAGCTTCATGCATTAATCAGCTAATGAGTATTGCACTTGTGCTATAATCTCTTATTTGCAAATTGCAGTTTGCAATCGAATTTACTCTGCTGCTTTGGTATAGTTTCTCAAAGCAACCCGAACTCGATCAACCCGAACGGTACAAGCGTTAAACTTCATTTGCACAACATTATGAGGAATATCAAACATTCAATCAAACGCCAAGTGCTCTTCTAGCATACATAATTGAATTTCGTTTAAATATTTGATAGTCAAATGCACACAGATAATTGCAAAATCCACGATATGCGTCCCAATATGCTCTGCATTCGATAATCCTTTCTCTTGCACCAACTCTTTCCTTCGCACACTCTCCAATCTCGTCGAATCTCTGCGGAAATAATTTAATGCAATAATTTTATCCGAATATCGGGATTTTTGCACTTTCTCTTGAAGTTTGGCATCTTTCGCTTCCAAAAAATTGGTCCGGAAATTGATTATTTGCCTTCCATATTTCTCAATTGTTTCCATTAAAAAAGACCGAAAATCGATAGCGCGATTTGCGTTTTCACGATTTGAATTGTTCTTTTGAAATTGTAGATTCCTGCTTGAAAGCAAACTCACGGATCCTCTACAAAATTGTGCCGTTTACCATCTGAAGCGAATTGAATGGAGAAAATTTCATTGGCGTTTTTGCCGGGGAAAGGTTAAAAGCTATCTCGTCCCAAAATCTCGGAAAAAAGGATTAAAGGTGAAATTCAATCGAAATATTTCACTCAATATCCGCAATTGAAATTTTCATTTAATTTTCTCAAATGAAGCTTTTTTTATTGAGTGATAAAATTAACGAAAAGGGCTGAAATGAATAAAATTATTCCGATGAATCGAAAGCAGACATATTTTAATGATTTGTTATTTGTCAAATTGACAAAGGTTCATATTGAGTTCGGGTACAATCTTCGGAATTGTTTTCAATGAATTTTCCGGCAATTTAAATTATTTTCTACCCACGAATTTCACGAAACTTTTTCCATGTTGAATACGTAATTTTTTTTTTAAATCATCCCTAATCTCATATTTCAAATCAAATTATTTGGAATCCTAATCAGTTTCACTCGTAGTTGTGGAACATCTCCAATTTCATTCCGATGCTTCCTTCGTGTATGCATCGAATGTTGCAATTATGATGAATTGTTCCGCAACCATGCAATCTGTTTTCCAATAAAAGTGAAAACGAAAGCGCTCTACTCAAACTGAATGTGATTGCGATATGCAGACGAATAAACTCGATTACCATCTAAACGAGATAATGTGCGAATCGTGTTCTCCATACAAACACACCAACAGGTTGCCCACTTGATTCAGAGCTCTGGAAACGATATTCCACTTTCATATTCATACGTCATATCAACAAACTCATTTCATTAATAATACGCATTCGATTTGGATATTTATTCGATTTCAGCTACAAGTATCATAAAAACCTGACGAACGATGACGCTATGAATTTCTATTGAAATGCCCTACGTTTTGTCGATGTGATATAGAAAGATGGAAAAAAGACGCCAGAAATAATTTGCATATCACTGCAAATCGATTTCGATATTTGCCAAATACTACTTTATCACGTTCCAAATCTGCGGCTCATTCAATCAAATTAAATTGGCCAAAATCATAAGTCGCAGTTTGATGTGATTCTAAAATTTCTCGACTATTTTATTTATCAGCCATTTAACATTACTATTCAATTGATTCATTTTTTCGGGTGAGGAAAAATTACACGCAAATAACGGACAAACACAATTTCAAATCGAAAACCAGTTATTTGAATTTCATAATCGAAATTATCATTGACAGCATTGTTGCTTGTCTGATAAGCTGCGCAATTTAAATATTTTTTCACGAATCGAATTCATTCGATATAATTTCTCCACTTTTTTGTGTAGGAGCAGAATTCACTATTTTGCATTCGATATAAAAAAAACAATTTTCTAAAGGCACAACTTTTACTCGAATAAATATCAGATTGAATTACTCGAAACTCTTTTACGCGAAAACACGCTTCATTTACCGAGATAACAAAAATAACTCAAACCTTAACAAATATTTTTGGTTTAATTTGATGAAATGAGACTTTGTATGAAACAGCAATTAAATAAACGTAAATGAACAAATATTTACTGTTTGATGGACAATTTTTTTTTTTTTTAATAAAAAAAAGTTGTCGTTTCATTAAGTGAAAATGGATAAGCATGTCAATTTACGATGCGATAACAATGATGGAGCTTGCATGATGAAAGCTGCATTTGAAATGACCGCAGTTGTGATGCCACATTGAGCACAAGTATCGACGTGGCCAGCAGCAGAAGTATCATTTTGCGTGCATAAAACAAATTATTCGACGTAAATGGCCTGCATTTGGAACGCTTCGATGTTTAACAAGCGACTTTTGCTTTCGTTTGAAGTTTTTCTCCAACAAAAAATTTCACATCACATGCTATCAAATGCCATCAAAAGCCAAGCCACAATATTGTCAACTCGAAATAGTTTTTGTACGTGCTGGGAGCGTCTATGCTTCGGTTGTGATTTGATTGTTAGCATGAACTGAGCGGTCATCATGTCATACGTGCGTCGATAGTTGCCGAGATAGTGGTTGTAAAAATTGCCAACTCAAATTATCAGTTGGATTCGTTTATTCCTTGAACATGAATGGTGGTGATTTTGGTAGAAATATCTTTTGGTTGGTTGAATGCGAATTGTGAACAAAATGAATGATGAACGGAGCAGAGGGCCGTATTTTCCGTTTCGACATGTCCAACAGATGTCTGTGTCATTTACTCAGGAATTTAGTGCTGATATCGGAATAATTCCGAATAGCAGCAGCAGCAGAAAAAAACCGCATTTGAAATCGAATGCTGGGAGTATAATGGAGGCGTTGGAATAATAATCACTCTCGACCAGCCACTTTTTATGTAAGAATGAGCATCAGTTAGTGGCGATCCGGTCACCATGCGCTCTCTAGTCTCTACAGTGCTGCATTCAGCATCTGTGTCGAATCTCCCCACAGAAAACACAATGAATGTTATCGAACAGACAAATACAGGAATGGAAAGCGATGATTCAGAGTCGAATTTGAATAGCAGGTCATTGCGACATAAAAAAAGATGTTCGAATTTATTATTTTAGACAAATGCTTGTTAGAAAAGGAACTTTGACAATTTTAGAATGTAGAGTGATTGTCGTCGCGGCGTTCGCAATGTTTTGTCAATGTTTATTTAGCTTTTGTAGTGTGACTTTAGTCAATATCACGTGTTTCATCAAGCCCACAAAATTCCTTTATTTTGCATCTTCATTCATCCTTTGTTGCGACACTTGCCATTGTTTCGACCAGTCGACTGTTAGTCTAAAAGATCAATGGCAATGTCATGTTCTATTATTAATGTTAATCGCGATTTTTCTATGCTACTTTCGTGTTCAATTATTCAAATAGACAATGTTATTGTTATCTTTTGCCTACGCTTTTTTTTCAAATGCGACATCATTCGCTTGTTGATTCAAACATTTTTACTAGCATTTTAAGTTGCGCTCAACAGATAATTTTTTTTCTTTATTCTTTGAATACGCAGTGTACATATTAGAATTGACGTTTCAGTTCACTCCAAAATGGAAAATATTCAGAATGTTCGTTTGTAATTGGAGTTATCTCCTTTTAAATTATTTTAAATTGAAGACAAGAATTAATTGCTTTTGCTTGTTATACATTTGATTTCTTCAGCTATATAGAATGATGCTATTGAGGGTCATGAGCTTTGATTCCCGTAAAAGATAACCAACGTTTCGACATTCGATATATATGTGTGTGACGATTAATCACCATATATCGATTTAATTGAAAATGGATGCTTGAAAATGAAAATAAAAACAAAAAAAAGGAATATAAAGAAGCGCATTTCGACACAAAATGCAAAATATTTCTAGATTTTGTTTATGTTTTCGTGATTCTGGTTTTTAACAATCACAAAAAAATCAAAAAGTCACAAAAATTATGATTTCACTAGTGTTTTGTTCACTTCACATAATTGACACGTTTATTTTATTACCGTTCAACTTATTCCAACAACAAAAATCAAATAACTCATTACTTCTAAGCAATCAGTTCAGAACTGGTGTATTTATAATGATATGCTGACCATTATGTATCCTTTCGAACAGCAGAACAATCAGTTTGTTATCAGAGTCGCAAGTGTTGGAAGTAATCACAAATAGTAATTAAAATTTTGTGCGTGTCGATATAACAAAACTAAATGATATACAAATTGAAATTTGTGTTCAAAATAGATGTTTGGATTGGTTGCAGTTTTTTATTGTCCAATTAAAAAATTGACATCGTACTGACTGAAGATTTTATAACAAACTTGCTATTTTCGCATCTAGATCGGCGTACTTTTTTCATTTTCACCATCGAAATTCTCACAAAATTATTAAATTTGCTGTCACAATTTTTAGTGAGTGTTAGATGCAAGTCGCAATCATTGATTTGTATAGTTCAAAGCATAGTTCTCAGATATGTTGTAATATTCATTACATCGTTGGCAATCAATCGAAATGATAAGAAAAACAAACTGCGTGTTTGCGGAAATCACGATTTGGTTGAATGAGTGGGAATCGAGTTTCTCGCGTACGGAAATGTGAGTGGGCGAGAGCAACAGGTGAAATGTGAAGCCCCCCATTCATGTTTCAAAAATGTCTGATATCTGAATTCAATCGTAAATAAAAGTTCGTTTATTTGGAGGTTCTGACTCAGAATGATTACCGAAACATTATATGTTTTGATAAGCTGATCAATGAAACTAGTAAGACTTATCACGATTAATTGCTATTAACTATGTTCAAATCAACCATCAAGCCGGCAAAAAATCAAATTGATTCAAAAAATTCGAACTAATTGGGCTATTTGTCAGCTTTGTTTGGCGCATTGGGATTTATTTTATTTTTAGATTTACGTCGGGATATGTGAACTTTTCAACCTACTTCCTAAATGGGGCACATTTTTGATTTCCGCTTCATTTTGACTGGTGGAATTTACTTGGCTACACACCTTCTCCTGTGTGAAGTATTTGATTGCGTCAATGAAAATAATTTGGTTCGGCTGCTTTGATTCAAGTTTATGCGGTGTTTGTGAAGAGGCTCCTAATAAGCATCTTAACATAAGTAAAATTTACCGCAAGTTTTCAGAGCATTTTCCGGGAATGAAAGGATGTCTGCTCTCTGAAGCCTTCGTTTGAATACTCCCGACGATGATTCATCACACGTACATTTCATTAGTGTGAGCGAAGGAAATAACAAGTAAATAAGCAACAGTAGCATTTCGTAGCAAAACAGCACTTACCACAAAGTTTGTCGCCGTAAGCAGCGTCTGGTGAATCATTGTGATTGGAATTTTAAACTGTGCACACATTTCTGAGTGTTATCTTTTCCCGATTTGATCATTTTTTGGCTGGAATATGTACAAAATATGTCTCTTATAACAACCGTAGCTTCATGATATTGTGCGCATTTCTCTGAATTACGCCAATTGAAACAGCACAGCAAACATCGTTGCATGGTTAAAATGCACGTGTATCTACGAAAGGTTGAATTCCAGCAATATCTTTAAGCGCCATCCTTATCACCGGATATATATGTATATAATAGCTTCACATTTTGAATTCTCAGGAATTTTTGTATCACAATACTTATCTTCAGACCAATTTAAATTTACTTAACATTGTTGAGAAGAAACAATAATAAAGCCAACAGACGATGCATTTTGTAAACATTCCAATAAGTATGAGAACATCGTTTTGTTTTGTGCATAAATGTTTCACAGTTTTATCGGAAAAGTTAGACATTTTTATAGTGCTGAATAGCTCCTAAAGTTTTTATCTAAGAAATTAGTAAACATTGCAATTTGAGTTTGCAGCATAGCTTCAAATACTTAGAATAATGTTAAAGAATTAAATGAAATTTCCATTTCAATCGTATGGCCAGGTTAGAATTTAATGTAAATTTTTACTTTTTTACCATCACTTTTCTCTTACCTTTCAAGAGTAAGCATCGAATTTTGCATACGAATTTTGATTGCTTATCCTCAATAAGTGAATGATTCTCCCTGAATTTTGACGATTTTGATATGAATTTAAGAAAAATCGATTTTCTTTCGATTCCATGGAATTTCTTGCGATTCAGCTCATGATTCTAAGAACATTAACAGCAGAAGAAGTACAAAATTGTCACGCGCCGGGAATTTTCATTATTTTCCAACTCGCGCACAAACGAAAGCAAACGTAAAAGTAGAAATATTTATTCTGATACACCGGCAGTAGTAGGAAAAGGCGGATTCGTCTGCAATCATTGCGTCAACCATGCGGCTGACGCAAGGCTGACGCAAAGACCCTTGCGTCATCCATGCGAAGCCCATACGCCGTATATCATTCACTCACTCGCTCACTCACACATTCAATCTAGGGGGATCTATCATTTATTTTATTTCTTTTATCTACACGCGTAATACGTTTTCACTTATGAATTCGGTCATATGTACGTCAATTCACTATATTCATCTATATTCAACAATATTCACTGTATTTTTTCAGTGGATATTGTTGAATACAGGTGGATATAATGAATTGACGTACATATGAGCGAATTCGTTTATTTCACTTTTCACTGATACTACACTGTCATAAATTTTTGACATTTTTGTATTGGTATCACTAGTAGAATGGGGAATTCACAATATAGCTTGAATTCTCCGCATTTCACCAGTATGCCGGTAAAATACATATAAATACACAGTTCGTCTATGTGGCGCGCATGTATGTGTATGTATTTTACCGGCATACTGGTGAAATGCGGAGAATTCAAGCTATATTGTGAATTCCCCATTCTACCAGTGATACCAATACAAAAATGTCAAAAATGTATGACAGTGTATGAACGACGTTTAAGTCAGTCGATATTTGACAGAAGTGTCAAACGATATTCATATATTCGCCGGGATCCAATAAAATCCGTTCAAATTTGAATGTTTAGGCTTTTATTCTATTTTATCGTTGGTTTCCAGAGGAATTCATTACTTTAGGATTTGAATGAACCCCCTAGCATTCAATCGTTTGCTGGATTGTATTGTATATTACACCAATCTCTATCTCTCTCTCCTACACGCTCTCTTATTCTTTTCTTCTCTCTTTTTCATATGTGATAACTCACATGTTTCATCACATACTGTATACATAGTGCAGCTAAAAATATATGTCAACAGATATGTTTGCCATATATTTTGTTGTTGGAATCGCGTTGAGTGTGCCGCTGTTTTTTTTCTTTCTTTCGTTGCTTCGTACGAAGAAATATTAACGGCAGCAACGGAAGCATACAGAACAAAGCTTTTCCGTTTTTCAATGAAAAAAAAAAAAACATCGTGAAATGGTAAACAAAATATTCCAATCGATTGATAGAATACGCTACATAAAAAACAGATCTTGTTTATCACATTTGGTTTTTATTTAAAACGTTCGATTTTAGATGTTAATTTCATGAAATTAGTTCGATTTTAGGTTCAATTTCATACAAACAGTTCGATTTGAGGTTCGATTTCATGCAAATAGTTCGATTTGAGGTTCGATTTCATGCAAATAGTTCGATTTTAGGTTCAATTTCATGAAAATAGTTCGATTTGAGATTCGATTTGATGCAAATAGTTTGATTTTAGATTCAATTTCATGAAAATAGTTCGATTTGAGGTTCAATTTCATACAAATAGTTCGCTTTCCGGTTCAATTTCGTACAAATAATTCGATTTTAGGTTCGATTTCATGAACAATAGTTCGATTTAAGGTTCGATTTCATGTAAATAGTTCTATTTAAGGTTCGATTATATTTAAATAACAAACATCTAGTGATACAAGTTAGTTCAAGTTGAACATTCAAGCAGTAAAGTTATCTTTATAGCTACATCATGCGTTTGAATACAGTGCAAAAGGCTGAAATTTTAGCTAAATTGAATGATGGAGTGAATGGTAATCGTCTAGCAAAAGAATATGGTGTTGCTAAATCAACAATTTCGTTATTAAAAAAGCGTAAATATGATGAAATGTTGCACCCCAGCAAAAGAAGTGGAAATTTTAATCAATCATCGAGTCTGAGCGAGAGCGATAATGAATCAAACAATGCATCTAATGAGGATGAGATAGATGATGAAGTCGATGATAATTTTGATGGTGATGAAAGAGTTAAGAAAAAATCACATCCATTGCCAATGTTCCTCCAACTCAAACTATATAAACCATCGTCTGAAATGAATGAGAATGAACATGATGACGATGATACTACTACTGACGAATATTATGATGATGAGGACGAGGAAGACGAGAGCGAAGAAGATGAAGAAGATCCCAATGAAATATGTAGAAAATTGCGTCGTGTATGTAATAAAATATATGTTCCGACTCATCTATTGAGTGAAATATTTAAATTAAGTTACAGAGCGGTAACTATATTAAGTAATCTGAATTCGCATTCTGAAAATTGTAAAAATCGTGTAAAAAAAAAAAGAAATAAATAAAACAAACACGATGTTTTTTAACAAAAAAAAAAAAAACAAATATTTTTATTTCAATTTTAGTTATATTTATGTGTGTTTATTATAGTATATAAAGTAATCATGCCAAAGTTCTATTTGAAAGGTATAGGTTCGATTGGATTTATAAAAAAATTTGGAACCGTTTTTGCTCCGAATTATACGGAAATTTCCTTAAATTTACCTAAAATGTTACTCATTCATGAAAATCAATGAAAACTGTCTCATTTTTGTATCTTATTTACTATTTTTGCTTAAAATTATATTGAAATTTACATTTCACTAGCAATAATTTTTCTCAATTTCACCAATTTCATGGTGACCCCAAGCTAGTGTATCAATACCATTCGAACGAATAAGGTAACGCTTATCGTCGAACGGATTTAAGGCAATTTTTTTCTGTTTAATTGTGAATATTTGATGTGATTTCGAGCGAAGGTTATGCTGTTCACGTAAAATATTACAATTTTTCTCGATACAGTCAACATAGGGTAAGATGGGGCTATTCCCCGCGTGGGGCTATTCCCCGCACCACTGTTTTCTCAGAAACGGTAACACTACATCTCGAATGTGCATTCTTATTGTATGTGTCATACTATGAGTCATGTTTGGTTGGTGAAAGTTTTTTTTTCATTCAGTGACAGATCGTCGAGCAAGCCAAACGTGTTTTTTGTACTCCTCGCTGCAATTTTTTCGGTCCACAGAATTTGAACTTTTTCTATTTAATGTTTTATATTTTCATTTAAAGGTGAGTGTTTTTTAAACTAGAAGGCGAGTACTTTCGAGTGAATATAGAGCGTTTTTAGTTTCGTTTTGTGAAATTAGTTTGGCACCATCGAATAGCCAGAAGCATACCATGGAAGTGCGGGGAATAGCCCCACCATCGGGGAATAGCCCCACGATTTTAGATTTTGGGACAGTGGCTGTAGCTCGTTACGGGTAAATCACACACTATAAGTAATACAGTAACAAAAGTTGCGCGTTGGGTCCAGCTTTCCAACGATACCACTCTTGTCTCGAAACTCAATCCGAGTCGCGAGATATTCGGATTTATGCTTACATGCGGGGAATAGCCCCATCTTACCCTAATCGCTAAATGCAATTTTACGTTTCACTATATTCTTTTTGATACCTTTAGACTTTTTAATAACTTTAGATTTTTTATCGATGTTACAATTCTTTTCGATGCAGTCAACATAATCACTATCTGTTATAACGCGAGGTGCGACAGGTCTTTCGCCCACCCCACTTGTTGACAAGTTTGATATCTGCACGTAAACGCAGATTCTCCATCGTTTTACCAAAGACGGAGTTTATCATATATTTAAAAAACGACTTTTCAAAGTCGTTGGTAGCTTGTGTACGTAGCTGTGTGTTGATATCGACGTAGGGCTTTAACCAGCAACTTTGTTCGAATTGAAGTACTCGATGTACTTTTTTCAATACTAGACTGTGTTGTAATGCTAATTTGAGCATGCGATAATGAATGATATAATTTTCTTTATCGTATAACGTTAACAATAATTTATCGATTTTATTAGGTTTTATGCCGATAATATCGAGCACTTCTTGCGGAAGCGTTCGCTTTTCAGCACAAAATGGAAAATCATTATGTGTAGCATGTAACGTTTTTGGATATTGTAGATCCACCTCAAATATATAGCCATATTCCGAATCGTCAGCTAATTTAGCTATTTCATCTGCATTCGAAAAGGATGTCTTCACAATGTTGTCATCAGTCCATTTGAAATCTCTGAGCGGTAGTGGTTGCGACATTGCTTGTCCATACAGATTATTTGCTATCAATGTGGTTGAAAAAAAAAAACAAAATTAGATTTTAAAATACAATATCATGACATTGATTAAAGATAGACTGGACGAGTGGATGATTGAACGAAATTTACCATCTAAATACATTAAATAATTTGACGGTTTCTCATCATTGTATACATCTCCCATGTATTTATTGTTGGCTTTGACTTGACGTTTACTGCACTGACTTATGCCACCGCGAATTCCACGTTCGATGAACAGCAACATTTCCACATCAGATAACAGTTCAATCCTCACTTCGGTATATTTGAGCATGGCATCCCACGAAAGACCTGGAGCTGTATAGTAGTTTGCCGGATCCAAACTGTAAATTGTATAGCATGTATTTCGAAAATTTTCAAATACGTCGGCCAACAGTAGCACATCTGTCTTTAGATACAGTTCAGAATAGTCTCCGAGCGTTTTACAATTGAATTTCCGCCAGATATCGTGAGCAAATTGGTAATCGTCATCCGATATTCCTTCTCCACTAAGTTGGCTGTAAAAATCTGCTTTTTATGGTAGATTTGTCTCCTTCAGCTGCTCCATACCGCTCACATATTCATAAGGAAAAACGCCTTTACGTTCAAGCATAGCGATTTGTTCTGGTGTGTAGCCATTTTTCTCAGATTCGATATACAATATTTGTTTTTTATCTGCTGGTAGTAGTGATGCTAACTCAGCTAGAGATGCAGGCATGAATCGGCATGAATCAATGAATTTAAATTTTACGTTTTCTCTCGTATTGAACCCGCGCGTGCTCTCTGTCACTACTTTCGTGAAAGCTATGTATTGTTCCGCATTAACTGGAATAATTGAAACATCTCCATTCATAATATTATTTGCTGCCAACTCATTTATAAATAAATGTGAGTCGTAGCCCGACAAATTGTGCATAATAACGGGTACAACGTGGCTATCTTGGAATTGTAAGTTGCATGCTTGATGGGCTGGACCTCTATATCGGCCGGTGAGATGGCAGTGATCATGTACTCTAATATCATTTGCTCCAAAAATATCACCACAAATTGTACATAATGCATTTGGATCGTGAAATGAATATTTCTCATCTTCAGTTAACGGTAGCATTGGTGTGTTTTTATCAAATAACATTGCAACTCCATGAGCGATTCCCTTCAATTCTCTGATGAACCATTCGACACTATCGATACGATTGCCGCTGCTTCGGTAATATGAAAATGAATCGTCATATTCACATTTAAAGTAATATCCAACGCAGTACATATGATGCTGCTGATATGCGGTAGTTGCACATTCCTCACTAAATATACGTTTTTGATCTTCCATACTGAGCCCCTTCAGATACGCTTCAGTTTCAGCGTAAACAACAAATGGTGCTTTTAGCTGATGTTTATAGTTATCAAACTTCATCCATTTCCATGTTTGATCGGGCATTTCAATGCTATACTCATTTGTACATTTTGCAGTATGTTTCATTAATTTTTCATTTGTATCATAAAATATTAGACATCGATCGCAAATGAAATATCGAGATTTATGATTACTTAGCTGACTGCTGACAAGACGGCTCAAATTTTTTATTCAACAATAATGAATACGAATTGAATTATTATCGCAGATCTAAAGGGTGATTTTTTAGTTGGTTTCTTTTTGACGTTTAATTTTTTGACAGATGTCAAATTCCAACTGACGTCTGTCACAGTCAAAAATGCTCAGTATGCTTTGCAATTTCAAGATGGAAAGACTTACAAACGAGCAACGCTTGCGCCTCCAGCCACACAGCGGGTCCATCCATGGACGAACTGCGCCGTAAGTTCGGCGAACAGTTCATCTCTCGTTTCGGCCCCGTTCATTGGCCGGCCAGATCGTGCGATTTAACGCCCCTGGATTATTTTTTGTGGGGCATGAAATTATTTTCAAAAAGTAAATGGCAAGAACCAATTTATCGATTTCAATAAAGATTTGATTCACTTTTCGAAATTTTTTGCGTTTTTTTCGATTTTCAAAAAGAAACCACTTAAAAAATCACCCTTTACTTAATCATGTTGGAAGTGCTAGCTGTTTTAACATTTCTTTCCTCAGTTTCATTAACACTTCCTTCATCTTTGATTAGTAGCAAATGAATGTGATGCTGCTTAACTTCATTACTCACACGTAATGGACATATACGACCCTCATTGTCATCAGCGTAATAGTATACATTTATCGATATAGTCTGGTTTTGTAGAACAAATTTATCGATTTGATTCAAGTGGACGGGAAAATCGATTCCATCAAAATTCAGTTCATTCTCATATTGATAATAATGACGAATTCGCTCTGGATTATTTGCTACTGGGTGTAAAGCAGACAAAATAGCCCATTTGAAGCACATTTCATCGTTTTGATTTTGTACGTTAATAACTGCATTTTTATATCGTAGTTTTTTAGGAGTTTCAATATACGATGAACCTTGCAATGGGTTATATAAGTTAACGTGAACATTCAACTCGATTATGCGGGCGAGCGTAAATCCGGAACCGCGGAATGTAACTTGTTCTGCACTTTCCACTATTTTTTGAACGATTTGTTTGTGAAAATGTTTATGTAGGTTTACGTTTAAATGGAGCTTACGTGTTGGCGTTGGGAGATATATAGTCTCTTTCTCCGTTAGCTCACTATGATTACCGCCAGTATCATCATCATCGTTAGAATCATTATTTTCATCTGTGTTTACAATTTTTTTTTCAAACTCTGCTACGAATACCGCCATGGACTTCACGTTAATAAAATTTTCAATATTTTTCGTAAGTTCCAAGTGATATATACGAAAGGCATCGTTTAGAAATATTTCAATATCGATATGCCCATTGTTTGAAAAAAAATTGTATATTATGTTTGTACAGTAAATGTGCAACGAGAGAGAACAAAAATTATGTTATGCTTATCAAAATTAAATAGCATGTATGTTGGTTAAGCATCAGGTTGAGACTGAATGGTATTATGAAAATCGCGCTGTGCAACGTGTTTCCATCAATAGGCAAGGTAAGGTGGAGCAAAAAAATGCATGTGCATGTAATTCGCGGTGGGAAAGAGAAACATATTATCAATTTCCCCACATTTGCACGATCTGAGCGATAGGGGAAAATAGATTTTCTCCACCTATTGTTATTATTATTATTATTGAATGAACATACATGCAGTGCAAGCAAATGCGAGAGTTAAATAATTCTTTCTTTTTTATTAAAAATTATTTTAATTGAATCAAAATCATGAGTTCACATGCTCATTTATAACTTAAGACTGAAAACTATTTGATGTAAAACGTTCTTATAAAGGGTGATTTTTTAGCTGGTTTCTTTTTGACGTTTAATTTTTTGACAGATGTCAAATTCCAACTGACGTCTGTCACAGTCAAAAATGCTCAGTATGCTTTGCAATTTCAAGATGGAAAGACTTACAAACGAGCAACGCTTGCGCCTCCAGCCACACAGCGGGTCCATCCATGGACGAACTGCGCCGTAAGTTCGGCGAACAGTTCATCTCTCGTTTCGGCCCCGTTCATTGGCCGGCCAGATCGTGCGATTTAACGCCCCTGGATTATTTTTTGTGGGGCATGAAATTATTTCCAAAAAGTAAATGGCAAGAACCAATTTATCGATTTCAATAAAGATTTGATTCACTTTTCGAAATTTTTTGCGTTTTTTTCGATTTTCAAAAAGAAACCACTTAAAAAATCACCCTTTATAGTTTTTTCTTACGCAAATAGATGATTCATTATGAATGTTTAGAAAAATGCATATAAATCTCAGCATTCAGCATAAAATTTAATATTTGCAATGCTGACAAATATTTATGCTGAATCTTGTTCTATAAAATTTTAATAAAGAACCAATAAGAAAGAAAAATGAATGTGAATCAATCAGGGTCACTGTCATAATTTACATAGATCTTTGTTGTAAAAACAGAGATTATATTAACTCGCGCGCGGGGAAAAGAGATAAGCGGTCATGCGAACCCTCTCACCATCGCAAAAATTAAACCCCCACACCATAGCCATATTTACCATAGACGAAATATACATATCAGGTATCAATGATAATAATAATGATAATAATAAATCATAAAAGAAAAAAAAAGATCACACGCGAACCGTTTACATGCAATTAGAATGCACGCATTTAAAGCTCTCTGTCTGTCTGTCTGTCTGTCTGACTGACTTCAAACTATAAAAATGTGAATGCACTGAAAAGATAGAAGAAAAAATTAAAATTACTCACTCATTCTCACAACAAGACGAATTAAAATACAGCATTTTCTCGGCCAAAAACTGTTTGTACTTGCTTTGGGCATATCTTGACTTTTTCATGTTTCGAGCAATTTCCGTGAATGCATTACAATTTAACAAGTCTTTGAGCAGAAATTACGACTGTAAGTAAACAATATTAGTTGAAGTTATTCCAAATTTACGATTACATCATCAATCGATGCTGCCTGAAAAGTAACATCTGAAGATGTGAGCGTATTGAAGAAGACATTGGTTCAAATATTCACCGAAACATTCTGTAAGCAATTGATTGCCACAACCCAAGATCAAACGTCAATCGATAAAAGTTTTGTCGAAGCTCTGCTCACACGCATCAAACATCTAATTCAATTTGTACCAGTGAAGTAAGCACCACATCATTCAACAAGAGAAAAAATGAAAAATACAGACTTTTGTTTAAATTTAATTCTTAGTTTTATTTCATAATTTGTGTTAACGAACTCAAAGATTTAACTAATAAAAACAAAGACTAAATCGACTATTTGCTTTGGAATGTGATAATCAATGGGCTGAATATTGTACAAAAAACATAGAGCAGACTGGTATCGTTTTCTAGAGAGAAACAATTGTATATTCACATTGAATGTCGCAACACTTTACTACTTTTATTTTTCAACCCAATTGTAGAATAGTTTCTTCGTTATGAAATGATATTCGAATTTATACAAAATTTTGATGGAAAATATGTCAATTGTCTGAAAATAGATATCGATAAATACAATCACGCTTTTTTCACTATTGCAAAATGCATGAGTCTATGTGTAAGTTTAAACAATCACTAGAAAAGGTAAATTTCTTTTAAATTTCTTTAAATAATATCTTTTGATTTATAGTTTCGATCGACCGTATGATTTTTATATTTCAAAATTGGCGATTTAATTCACAATATATTTTGATGTTTTCACTATAGCCTCGACGTTTCAATTCCTATTCGGCTGAATCGATGGTTTCATTACCTCATCATTCAACTTTGGTTTATTAATATCCTTTCGTTCGAATGAGATTGAATTGAAAATGTTTTTAAATGTCCAAACAAGGAAGCTACCAACGAGGGTAATAGAACCCATAGCTTGAGTGAATTTTTTCTTTTCTTGTTCGGATAATCCATCCATTTTCACATTCAATTCAGCTATCTTCCCTTCTAACTTATCAAAACGTACTTCTAACTTATCAAAACGTGCTTCTAACTTATCTAAACCTTTGCTTAAATAATTCATCTCTGTACTTATTTTATTTAACAATGATTCAGTATTCCTGTGAGAAGTTTTATCATCAATACCCGTAGAATAGTTTCTGATTGACGAAATTGTTGAATGACGAACACTTTGAGGTTCAATACTCCGTAAAGCGGTGTCCAATTGATAAATAACACCTTGTGACATTGTACGGTGTAATACTTCTTTTGGATTGTGTAAGTTGGCGGTGAACAAGGCAATTGCTACACCACTTGTATCAGGTCCCGGCTATTAAGATGGAGATAGAGAAAAACAAAACAAACGAATAATTTAGTTTAACGACCATTTTTTTGTGCACTACCAGAGTTTTAAATGAGTTAAATTGCGAAAAAAAACTTACGAGTATTGTGAATTTGCCTGTTTCTGGTTCCGTGCGCAATGGATCTGACATTGGTTCGATATTATCAAGATCTCCTTCTTTTAGAATCACTGCACGTGATACATCCAATTTGCGAGCTTTTTCGAATTTCTGTGAGGTAGACGTAGAAATCGATTTTCCTTCAAATTTCTTATTTACTTTATCCATAAATTGTTAGGCCGTTAAACAAAGAGACAAATGAAGGAGAAGAATGAACAAAAAATAGGAAAATTACGTAGTTTAAGTTTTTTTTAAAATTAGTACTGTGACAATATTCATCGATATCGCAGAAATAAAAAAGGTCGATAGGGTAAAAATGATTGACTTACCTTTACCGCTGCTTCAGCTGCCACCAGATTTACAGATATGAATGTCGGTTTATGATGCATTATCACACGTATCATTTTTTTGCCATTTTTTTTTTTGCTGAAATAATTCGATTTAATATAAAAATAACGAAAATAAAATTTTTATTATTAAAATCGTACAAAATCAACTTCAAATACGATGAAAATGAATTATATTCAACAAATTTTGTTGGTTTTGATGCGAATGAAATATGTTCATGGTTATATTATAACAAGTTACATTTACATTTCGAGAAGCGAAGGTGTAGATTTTTTGATTCGACATTTTAGGTTATGTTCATTACGTTTTCATTATAACAAATTCCATGAAAAATAAGTAAAAAAAAAACAGATAGACTATATAGATACACAATGAGCAATTATAATTCGACTTGATCCAATTTTTCCGTTTTCCAGAACAGCACTTTACCAACCATCAATATCTCTAATTATTTCTTGCATTAATTTTTGTCAATTCGTTTGATCAACTGAAGACCACCAGCCGACCAAAAAACACATTCACTCAAAGGCCAATATTTTAGTGATAACGATTATGAAAATGACAATTTAGTTACTTACTTTACGATTCGAAAAGGTTTTACGACTATTTGCAAGGTCACAACCAGTTCTGACTAAATTGTATTAGATTTACTAAGATTTATTGTATCAGAATGATATACGGCGTGTGGGCTTCGCATGGATGACGCAAGGGTCTTTGCGTCAGCCTTGCGTCAGCCGCATGGTTGACGCAATGATTGCAGACGAATCCGCCTTTTCCTACTAGTGTTTACGGTGCTGTATTCATTGTTACCTTAATTTTTCACAGAATTCACATTTTATCGAGTGACAATAGAGAAAGCACGGAAAAAAGAGCAGTTGAACATTGGCAGACGAGTTTTTTTTTGTCTTTTTTCAATTGCATATCTTAAGGAACACCGTGTACCACAGATCCAAAGAGAAGCAAGGTCAGTTCATTCTTATTGAAGATGTGAGGATTTCTTATGAAGAAATACATTTTAGTCAAAAATAATTCAGCTACAAACGATTTCTTTTGTGAAAATGAAAAATCACCCATTAAAATTCAAACTCTCGCATTTAACTAGTGTTTTGCCTTTCTTTAATAAGGCAAAAATATTTCATTTTGCTTCGAGGCTGTCTCCCCAAAAAATGCTCCCCACCAACAGCATCCGCTTGTTAATCTTATGATTTGTTATTCAAAATGAAATGATTCCCATGCGGATTTAAATACGAGTTTTCGTTCCTTGATCAATCCAAAGATAAGCAAATAGAGCGCAATAAAATTACGACTTTTACGCTTATCCGCCGGGTAGATTTTTTACCATTTTGCCTAAAAAAAGAGATTCAAACGCCAAATCCTGGATTTTTGCACTCAATTTATTTTTCGTACAAATTTACAACATCAAAACCCGACATTTGCCGCCAAAAGCGAGAAGCCATAAAAACTACAATATTTCATTCGCGATTTCATGAGGTTGGAATTGCATAAGTTTTAAGTTAAATATACTGTTTTGCAATCGCATTCATGCTCACTTTTCTTCACCCATTGCATTAAATCGTTGTTAGGCGAAAATTAAAGAGGCAACATCTATTATTGTCTTGTTTTCACTATTTACAGCCGTCTATTGTGTTAAATGGCTTCTGGAATAGCGCATCGATTCTTGACTTCTTGCAAGAGGTTAAAGTGTAAAAAATGAATTCGAACGACAAATTTATGATCACTTATTCAGATTCAATTTGTCGGTACAACAGAAATGCATTATCCATTGTGGTGCCTAGCTTATAATCGATAAAACAACATGAATGTCAGTCTGAATTGACGCAACTGCAAATGAGGGTTTACGGTTGGCGAGAATAGTGCCAGTCATGAAATTGGCATAAATAACACGGCTGTAGACGATTGCCATAAAATGTAAGTCACAAAATCACTTAATTTTTTTTTCACGAAATATAGTCAGATTTTAAAAGATTTTTCAATTTCGTGCGGTCATGAAAATATCACGGTGTATTTGCTTAGATTTTATGTACGAGCCGAGACAGATAGCTTCGATGGAAAATTGATTCGAATATTTATAGCTGTTTTTTTTACTTTCTTGCCCATAATGATAAGAGATTTATAGTTTTTGTCCATTTGTCAGCTTCATCATTTGACAGCAAGACGTAATTTCATTCTAAATGCGCTTAGATACAATAAAATTGGTACGTAATGACTTTTTGCGTTGTTATGTTCCGTACGTTATGTTTATTCGGTTTTTGCCGGAGCCAAAAGAAGACACAAACGCAAAACATCCGCTCTGCAGATCCATAAAAGGGGCCGTTTTTCGAAAGCATGCAGAAATACGTTTGTGAAGCTACCCACGTTTGGGTGCCATTTCATTGCTTTATTTTTCCGTTCTGATTTTTTCATATCCATTTATGATGGTCGTTCCATAAAATTCCTTCGAAGTGCATCAAACACGAATGTCTCCTGCAACAGCACCATTCGAATTGTTTTTATGAGTTCAAAAGTTCCATATGTGTCATTTGGATGCGGACACACTACGAAAAATGTGAGAAGAGTTTTGTGTGCAGTGCTGTTGACATTGACGACAACAGGTATGAAGTGTTTACGGTACTGAATCATTTCGTTATGTTTGTTTTTCTGCTTCGCATAGCAGGTGGAATAAACGATGCATTAATTTAAAGTCGCAGTGTGTCTCTCATCAGCCATCTCTTTGTAATGAAACGGTTAAGTCGATTGTTAACTTTATTTTTGCGATTTTATCTCAACGAGGGCCCCGTACTGACGATGATGTTGGTCCTTTTGATTATAACAAGTGGATGTGCTAGAAGCTTGATCCAAATGAGTTTACAACAAAAAATATTGTCGAGGCGACTTAAAAACTCATTATTCAACTTCCCAAGCCTATTTTTTGCTTCCATCACCACCAAAAGAGAAGCCATTTAGCATTGTCATCAAAAAAATTGGCAACATTTCAACATTCCATTAACAATTAATTCCACAAAAAACTCTTTCTTTCGATTCCCAATCATCTTTTATGCCCGCACATAAAAATGAATCACTCTTTCGAGAGAGTGGATAGTATTTTTCCTGTTTTTTTGATTCGTTTTAACCCTGAAATGTATAATGGGTAAACCCTTTCTTATTTCACTGCCTTTTGCATGCTGTTTGCTCTGTATTTCGTTTGTAAAATGTAATCGACAAAATACTTTTCTGTTAAAATCAAACGCTTATCAAACTCATTTTCGTGTTTTAAAATTCATATTGCAATAAATGTTCATATTTCGTTGTTCGTTTGATGTTTATATTTCTCAACCATTTTTTTCTGTTGCCGCCCAAGTCCACTTTTCTCTCTGTTAGCATCGCATCGTTGATAGCAGAAAGGAATTTTACAAACGGAAATATTTCAATTTCCGCCATTGATAATATATTCGAATGCGTACTTTTAGTATGTTAATCGGATAGAGCGAGAGGGATTGGAAAAGAATGTACTTTTCATGGTTGTGTGATCTTGCATTTGATGTGATACGCTTCAAAGCGGATATAAAAAATGGATTTCATGTAAGTAGGATAACAATATCATTGTTTCTTTTTGCTATCTATTTCTTGCTCTATGTGACATAATCCATCGTCGTGATCGCAGACGGTGGCTTTTCCCAAAGCTGAAATGGCACACTAGATCCATTCATTGTAAACTTCTTTCATTGCATTTCTTGTTTTTATCGTGAATTCGGAAAAAAGAATAGCATTTTTCTTTATTGAGAACAGTTGCAATGGATTTCACGCGCCAGTCCCAACAATACGAAGTCAAACACAAAATACTCGTTCATTGTCCTGGCTAAGCTCATCTTTTCACTCCCTCCAACGGCATACACGATTTATTTAGCTTCATGTTGATAAACACTGATTGAGAATCCGATTTATATTTGCGAATTGAAAAATAAATCTCGTTTGTGCTGTCCATTTGTCTCAATTTGATTGATTCATTCGCAACTAATTGTGTGAAAGAATTTCAGTGATTTTATGCGTTTGCCAAGCAAACCGCTAATAATATGAATGTTAATCGCGTTTCGATTTTACATTTCGCTTTAAATTGTTCGTATGAAAATACATTTGCTGATTAGCAAATGGAATTAATGGAGCTGATTAATTGCGTTTTAGCTGGACAATGAGAAAACGTTGTGTTTATAAGGGATGATGAAAACAATTGGTGCTGAAACCGTCATTCAATAAAAATTTTAAATACTTGTTGAAACATCGCCATATCGAGTCATCGTGTGAAATATTTGAAATACACAGAAGGGAATAACATTTGGCTTTAAATATATATTGAGCGAGCGATGGAGATCCACTTATACGGCAGGTAGAGAAAATACATTGGATCCGTAGGTTCATTTTACCATTGGATTGGAAATGTTGCATATAAATTGAAAATTTTGAGAACACAATTCGAAGAAAGGCAGCCCGAAAAAGCCAAATCTTCCATACGAACGGTTTCGCAAGCATAAAAGTTGCATTTGTTAAAAATTCAGGTCACAGGTGCCGATGCGAAGTGAAATCGAAACATTAATCTCATGAGCTACCCGATGAAATGAATCTCACACTTTAAATTCAATGGATAATAATTAAAAAAGAATACTATTTCATTTATCTATTGCAATTCAAAATTGCTTTTGGTGATGTCATCGCCCGTACGCATTTGAATTTTTGATTTCCATAAAGTTATTGCCATTTGCAATTTTGAAATGAATCTGCATGCGAAGTAGTTATCGATACGAATCGGAACGATTCCAAAGATTTTATTTATTTTTTATATTTATCAACAGCTAAAATTTCAGGAATTGAAAGCATATTCCATAGGAAGAATTCAATATCCCCGAGAAATCAACAAAAATATAATGTATCGCCTGAAACAGTACATTGTAAGTGTTTCATACAGAAATCCTCAAAACATTGATGCAATTTCCTCTATCAATTTTCTTTATTATTAAATAAAATGGATGTATATTTATACAATTTCAATTACAAGCCGAAATCCAATTTTACGAACGCAAACATTCAATTCGGTTTGAGTTTTGCAAGCATGTTGCGAGTGTAATCGCTGGCGTTGATGTTATCTCATCAAGCAGCATTTGGCCACTGATCTGATTCAGCGTTCGATTACGCGGATAATATTGCATGAAAATAACTCAATTCTTTATCGAGTGCGCGCGTTCTTTTATCCACTTGGAGAAACGGCTGACAATCAGTTGCCTCTGTTTTTGCCGGCAACCGAAGTTTTCCCGCGCAAAATTATTGTCAATTTCATTTTGGTGCTACCACATCGTGGACGTTTCACTACTTGAGCCAAATAACATGGATTCCGGGCGCAACATGTTCGATGTTGCAACAAACTACGCATAAAAAACATTGTTTTTTTCCACCACATTTTATTTGCACGCTGAAGTTTGGATTCAATTAACTCTTTAATATTCTCACGTCATTGCGTTGCAACGAACAAGTTTGATGAGAAAAAAATGACATGAGGGAAAAAGTTAAAACAACAAAATCACGAGTGCTACTTACAGATTTCGTGGTTTTGAAAAAAGAATCGAAGAATTCATATATGAACAACTCCATCATCGACAAACATATGCTACAGCATTCATTGAGAATTTAGGCTTGTTGTGGCAAAGCTGATGCAGACGATGTAATGAGTTCTAAAGTATTTTCGATGAAAGTTAAAGATCAACGGTCTCCGATGAAACTTTTTATAGATTTTCGCGAATATGAGTGCGTTTGAGCAGCCATTAACTCCCCGTATGAATCCAATAATAAATATAAGCAGCCAAGTTTTTTGGTTATTTTTATTATATTTCGAGTCAACATGTGCACCTTTTCAGCATTCAGCAAATAACAACATATTTCGCACTCATTTTTCGTTATTCCATCATTGAGACTTCAACAATTTCGAATATTGTTTCAAATTTTCAAAATCAAATACTGTTCGGCTTCAAGTGTCAAATCCCTCAAGTTCCTCAAGCAATGGGCAGCTGCATTTCGCAGAACTTCATCGTTGGAATGGATATCTTCCAATAAAATTGGCACAACTCCACTTTGATGAATTAAAATCGCATTAATCGGATAGGCTGACAACTTTTCCAGTGCCATGGCAGCAGCTCGGCAAACATTTGGATTTTTCGAGCTCACCAAATTCACAATCAATCGAATGACTTTCAGCTCACCGAAATGTTTGGCATTTTCACCGTATGGTGTGCAACCGGCAATGGCCGCCGTTACTTTCTCTTCCAAATTTGGATTTTCAGTGTGAATCAAATCAGCCAGCAATGGAACTACTCTGTATTGTGTGAGAATGGCTAGATTGTAATTATCCTTGGCGATATTGACGATCAATGAACAAATCGCCATCAGCGTCTCTTCATTTTTGGATTTCAATAAAGATGCTACCAATTCAAGGCCATTATCCAAAAATCGAACATATTCGGCCGAACCTTCGTCATTCTGCAAATATTCGCATAGTGCGTTCGATGCAGCCATTTGTACAGACGAATTTTCACTTTTCAGCAGCGACCACAGAAATCTTATGCCATCCAATTCTCTCATTCGCTGTGCAAATCTACGATATTTGCACACTCTCGTTAAAACACCGCAGATTTCTATGCGCAGTTTATCATGTTCGATGTAGAAAAAGTCCAAAATAATTTCCAACGCATCTTTGGCGAGGAAAAGTTTCACATGTTGCTCTTCAAACAGCAATTCGGAGGCTATACCAAGAATGTTTGCCAGGATATCATCATTGAAACCTTCCGATAGGAAACGCGTTAGTAGCCGTAGAACGCCCAATTTGTTGAATCGCTCGGCGTTCACTCTGTGATATGCGCATGTATCAGCAGCAGCGGTGGCGGCTAACATCAATCGGTCATTTTTCCAATTATTCTCGTTCGATAAAATATTTACAATCGAACTTAATCCGTAGTATCGTTGAATTAATTTGCTGGATTCTGGACTTCGCCCACATTGCGACACAATCCCACAAGCATCCGTAAGAATTTTTAGATCTTTCGACTTTAAATTCTTTGTCACATCGACTATGACCAGCTCCGTTTCCAAGCCCAATTGTATGTCGATATCGCGAGAGCAAACATTGCATAAACGCAGCACTGTTTGAATTAATGGCACGTGAATTGTTTTCAAAAGATGGCTTATACTAAGAATTAGGCCACCTTTTTTAGCAACTTCCAGAATTGTATTCGATTTGAATATGGTGCTTAGTGCTCTCGACGCAGAAACAGCCAAATCGATCAATACCGCCTCTTTTTCAGTCAGAAAATCTTTCCTTTCAGGTGAAAATTCTTGACGATCTATAGCATCCTCTTCTCGGTGCTTCATCAAAATTGCTTTATCGAAATTAAATGCATCGATGATTTTATTGACGATATCCGATTCGTGAATGATTTTCCTGGCCGGTTCAATATTCGCAAGGATGCCCAAAATATCAATCGCCAAGCACTTGATGTCATTCAATGGCTCCGATATGATTTTGCAAAGCGAATCGATAATATTCATGTCCACCATGTATCGTCGCATGTCGATATTTTTTGCCATCTCACGGAGCACATACAATGCGCCAAAGCGACACACGAAATCATTACATTTACACAAATTCACTAACGTTTCCAGGCCACCGATCGAGAAAATGGCACGCAAATTGATTTGCTGCGATAGATCATAGTCACGAATACAGCACAAACACGCATTGGTCACTACTTGATTGCCGATTTTCATGAATTTTACTAACTTCTGCAAGGTCCAGTATTCGAGCGGTATGTCAGCGGATTTTCGCTCTTTTTCACGCCATCGTGCCTCCTCGTAATCTTCGTCCAAAAATCCCTTTTCACTCGGATGTTCCATTTTGTTTGACTACTCTTGTCTTTCTCGCGTTCTTGATCAATTGAATGCGCAATTTGAATAGCATTGAAAATGATTTTTTTTGAAGAAAAATGGCTACTTTTCTTTGATCAGAGAAAAATTGTGTGTATAGAAATTGCATTTATTTATAATTGTGACATTTTATTTTATTAACTTCTTTTCTGGATCGTGAAGAACATGGTCATTGTTGTCATGAACAAGCTCTATTGTTTTCATACTCTTTTCGTGCCTTCTAAATCGATCGTGATGAAAAAATTATTCAAAATAGTTAGGTGCCAACATTTGATTTTCGTATTGTTTCAAACTCGTTCGATCGTTGTACTATTTAGATAAAAAAAAATTCTTTTTCGATTCAATTCAAAAATAATTGCAATGAAGTGATGTTCAATGTGTCAGTGTAATGTTTAAATGAAAAGATGCTTGCAATCGCATATAATAGAATAGTTTGATGCTTGATATGATGTCATGTAAAATGATTTTAATCTCACGTTAAATAAAAATATGGCGCCTGAAAAAAATATATGATAAATTCTGCTTATATTTAAACCAAGAGAAGTCAAAAATAAGAATAGTATCAATAAAGCAACAGAAATACAAAGTTTCGATAAAATTCCAAAAAAAGTGTATCCAACAACATGAAATGGTTTTTCAATTTCACTTTGCTGGTTTTTTTGATGAGAATCTTAATGCCAACTTCGAATGGATTGAATATATCAAACGAAACACTGGATGCGGGCACGGAGATGCTGGACGTTCCTCAAATTAAAGAGGATAAGTTGAAAAGCTATTGCGACAGCTGCAAGTGGGGTACGATCAATAAACTTTCTAATTCTAAATTCCTTTTTTCCGTTCGTTTTATTTATTTTTTTTATTTCTAAACCACCTTCTTCAATTGTAAATTTTCAGGTGTGTCTTTGTTACGATATTTCCTGAGGAAGGGTAAATCTGATGATCGCATTTTGAAGATTGGTACAAACATGTGCATTTTACTGAAACTCCAAACTCCGATTGTTTGTGAGTCAGGCGTGCATTTGTTCGGTCGCGAAACGATTCAAATAGTGAAAAAAGTAAATATGAGTGCTGCCGAAATCTGTTATTTCATTCTGGATGATTTTTGTGAGCCAGCGGAAAATCCATCACACGATTGGGTTGTTCAAATTGCATCGCAGAAAAAGCCGAAAATTCAAGAACTTCATTTGCCCGAAGAAAGCGCTCCAAAACTCAAAGTTTTACATATATCTGATACACATCTTGATCCTCTGTATGTCGAAGGTTCGGATGCTGATTGCAAAGAGCCACTGTGTTGCCGGGAATTTAATGATAATTCCAATACTTCGATGAGCACCGCCGGTAAATGGGGACATTACAGATGCGATTTGCCGAGGCGTACCTTCCAAAATATGCTCGATCATATTTATAAGACTCATAATGTATTTCTGTCGACGATTTCAACAAATTTTATGCAATCAACTTTCAATCATTCATAAAAAATAAATTTCTAGGATATAGACTATGTCATTTGGACGGGTGACCTTGTGCCACATGATATTTGGATGCAAACTAATCAAGGAATTATGCCAATTATTGAAGAAAGTGTTAAAATGGTGTCAGAAAGATGGTCAGAAATGAACGTTTTCCCGACGATCGGTAACCACGAACGAGCCCCAGCAAATAGGTAGTAAAATAACTGGAGTGTACATGAAATTATCGATTTTAAAAATAAGAATTCGGTTCTAGTTTCCCAACAATATTTCAAGATAATTCCATTTCTATGCTCTATAATGACATGGACACGCTGTGGAAACGATGGCTACCGGCCAATGTCTCGAAAACAATACGGCGAGGGGGATTTTATTCTACTTTGGTGCGCCCGGGACTTCGCATCATTTCATTGAACATGAATTTTTGTTACCGCTTAAATTTTTGGCTGCTTCAAGATTCGGAAGATCCAATGGCACAATTGCAATGGCTGATTAATCAGCTGCAATTGGCAGAAAATGAAAATGAAAAAGTGCATATCATCGGCCATATTCCGCCCGGCTATACAGACTGCTTGAAAGCTTGGTCTAGAAGTTACTATAATATCATAGCACGTTACGAACATACTGTGGCCGCTCAGTTCTTCGGTAAAAATTTAAATAGCTTTGAAGATTTGTTTTTAGTCTACGGACAATATAAAGCAAGATAATTCCATTTTTATGATCTACAGGACACACACATTTCGATGAGGTCGAAGTATTTTATGATCCAAAAAATACGAGTAATTGTTTTCAATTTTTGTAATGTGTTAACGAACATTTGGTTTATCTTGAATTGGTGTGAACCTTTCTTTTCCTTTTAAATATCATTTTCAATAATTATATTTTCATTTCATTCGAGATTTCACTTGCACTTTTACATGTTTCCATTTTTTATCAATACCATTGTTTTATCAGGCTTATCATATTCTCACGTGCTTAACAACTCCATTTGATGTACAAAAATCATCTTTCAAATCTTCTCTGTCAGATCGTCCAACAAACATTGCCTATATTGGCCCATCAGTAACACCATACGAAAATCTAAATCCAGGCTACAGAATTTACTATATTGATGGAGATTATGAAAAAACAACACGAATGGTTGTTGACCACGAAACTTGGATTATGAATTTAGAAGATGCAAATTTAAATGATAATCCCATTTGGAACAAATTTTATTCAGCTCGAAATGCATATTCAATGCGAGGTCTTCGACCGACCGATTGGAATGATTTGATCATAAGATTGAAGGACAATGACGAGCTGTTTGAATTGTATTATAGGTATAACTTTTTTTAGGTCAACAAAAAAGCGATCATCTGATTGTAATCGAAATCAACATATTTTAGCTGCATCTGTTTTTTATTGAAAATAATCACATTCAGTAACTTTTTGGCCAGTCGAATGATTTGGGACAACATTGACTGTGACTTAAATTGATTTTTGTTGTCTTTTTTGTTCGAGGAAATCATAGTTAGAGGCATAGTCAGTCAAAAATGTCCCAAATAGTCGATTGAGAAGCCAGTCAAAAAATGGCACAGTAAATTTCAATATTTTTTTCATGATTTTGTTTTTAGGCATTATTGGAAAGACTCACCGCTCCGTCCGGAGTGCCTTTCGGAGTGTAAAATCGACGTATTGTGTCAGGCAAAAAGTGGACGAAGCCGTGATAAACTGATTCTGTGCAAAAGTTTACATTCAAAAGCAGATATCGATGATATTTTACCAGAAATACCACAACATATTGAACATGAACATACTAAAGAGAAAGAGAAAAGTTCCCAAATGATGCATGGTTTAAACAAAATTTGGATTTTTGGATCCATCTTCTGTCTCTTAGTTCATTTTATTTGATGATTAAGATTTCCCATAAATTTTCAATGCAATACTTTCGATTGTTCTTCGCATTGAATCAATTTACCTTATTCTCATTTGGAATGAATAAAAAAAAAATGATATGAATATCAACAAAAAAGCATATTATTTTATTATGGATATTGATATTTATTATCCCTAAAATTTATTGATTTGTTCCATCAAAATTCCTTTTGTAGTTGGAGAATGGCCTGTGAAATATTGGACAATTTTGCTGCGTTATCACTGTTCTCTTGAATAAATTTAATGAATTGAATCATTGTGTTGCATTGCGAGAAAAGGCTCTTCTCTTCGGATTTATAAAAATCTTCCATTTTTGGATTGGAATTTAAAGTGCGATACTTTTCTTCCTGTGTTTCGGACAATGTTCGCATTGCTTCATATCCTAAATAAAAGCAAAACACAATTTACCGCACATTATTCGATTGTAAAATCGGCTTGAAGCAAATGATTGAAGGGCTTACGTGCGTTGATATCACGTGTCAAGTTGTGTTTGATTTCGGCAACAGTAACAGAGGTAGTGTGTGGACCTTTGGCTATTTGTTGTCTGCGGGACTTTGTTGTTTGCATTGGAACCGTTGTTTTCTTATGTTTGGCGACTTGCACAGAAATTGTTGAGCGTCGCTTGGAAATTTTTGATGCTTTCGGTGGCATCGGCTGTAAAAGTGATTCGACGTCATTGCTTGCGTCTTGTTCATTATTTGTGGTTGAAAACGAAGCGCGCCGCTTTCTTTTCGGTACAACTACACGTTCAACTAACACAGCCGGTTTCTTTTTCTCGAGCGTCAATGATTTCCATAAATTCGATTCTAAGTCCAAATTGGTTGGCTCACGTTTCAACGAGCTCGCTGATATTAAACGCAACAATGAATTTGCTTGATTGCCATAAATATCGAAAAACTTATTGCCCAAACATTCAAGCGACACTTCGGTTATAAGAAAATTTATTTTATCCATTTGCTCGATTGTTGACTGACTCATTGAGAGCACTTTTCCTAGTTGCTGTTATTAAAATAAAAGAAATTATTTTGATGCGGCGTTGCTGTCAAATGTTGTTAGGCACGCGATACAGCTCTGACGGTAATATTTTGTACTACATTCAAAACGTCAAGGGGCATGGATTATGTCGGAGCCAATTGCGACATTGAACGAATGTTTCAAGATAAGCAAAAACTGTTACATGCACATTCATTTCGTATGAATGACAATATCCGTTTTTGGACTATGCGATTTCAACGTTCATATCATTGCGCTGCTTACAAGTTTGGTTTTATATATTTCAAGCTCAACACAAAGTGTGTCTAAATTCCGATTTCTATTTTAAAGATGCTGCTTTTGCTCAGCTGTTTTCGTTTATGCGGTTCGACAAGCTTCACCAACTGATCCCACCTCAACAGCATTTTTTTCCCACAAAATTTATCAGCGTAAGGAACTGCTTTGCTCTCAAATTGTTCGAGAGACGCAATCAAACAAAGTCGAAGTAAAACAAGATTTGATTTTACATTCATTTATTATGATATCATTTCATATGATCCTTAAACGTAATAAGTTTTCAATCTTCATTTTTAAATGTTATCATGAAAATATGTTTATGTAATTGAATGTTATTATATGAATGAATTCTACGTGAAAAAAAAAACGGAATTTTTTGAACAGACAAAAATATTTTCAAAAATTGAACTAAAAAATGGCATGCTTTTCTCAATCAAAATTATCTTCGAAATTAAGTCACACTCATTTAGTGTACTAAACAAAAGCTCGGTTTTTTTAGCAACAGAAACAATTAATTTAAATAAAAAAGTGGGAAATGAATTGATTTTTTTTAAATGTCAAATTATGTTCGATAATTACAACGAATTAAAACGAATGATAACTTATCAAATAGAGAATATCGTTCGAATTTGTGATTAATTTTCACTCCAGTGCGAATGCCAATGAAAATGATGAACCGCAACTGGATATTACACATACACCCAACAAACTAACCTATTCGATTAAATTGATTTATGGATTATGTGTGCTTGTGTATGAACACTCTCCTTCTCTGCATTCACTTAAAATTATCATGTGTAACATTAGTTATTAATGCGGATTCCAGCGATTACATGTTGAAGTCGGAATCAGTGTCATCGTCAATGTTATCGTCTTCGTCATCGCTGCTCATGACGACCTTCTTCTTCTTTTTAGCTGCCGGCTTCTGTGATGAAATTGTTTCAATTAGCATGCAAATTGCACCGCTTATTCTATGCGCTGAAATTGAATAATTACCTTGATTGGTGAATCGTCATCTGAAACCACAATCTTCGTGCGTTTTCCGCTGGATTTTGATGATGGATCTATGACTGCTTCAGGCTTGGCGCCAAGTTTGCGTGCTTTCGGCTTTTCTTTCTTTGGTGGGCTTTCTTCTTTCAGCGAATCGAATAGATCAGCACTATCATCAAGAGCAGCTTGATGTATCGATTGTTCTTTGATGCCAGTGTTTTCAGCTAGGTCATCATCATCATCGCTACTGAACGGTTTTTCATCATCACTACCGTCGATTAATGCCGCATAATTAACTTTCTGCACAAATCGAATAGAAAAAAACCGTTAAAGACTCAAATGCAATGATGGATTTACAAAATGTTTACCTTCGTGGCTGCTCGACGGCCTGGTGCTTCACGTTTCGGTGGAGATGCTGTGAAATTCTCTTCGAAATCATCCTCATCATCCAATGAGTCGCTATCGCTTCCTTTTTTCTGTAATTATTCAGTAGAATTCATAAGTAAAATGGCAATCGGCGTTTAAACTAAAGACTAACCGATTTCTTTCCGAAGCTTAATTTCGGTTGTTTGAGACCATCCTTCTTTCCTTTAGGTGCTTTTGGTTCTTTCTTTACTTTCGGTTCTTTTGGTGGCTTCGGCTCCTTTGGTGGTTTTGGCTCCTTCTCTTTCTTCACACCTGATGGACAAATGAAAACACAATCAAAAAAGTCCTATTGAGCTGAAGCAAAATGATCATTTACCTGGCTCTTTTTTTACTTTGTTAACCAGACTGTCGAATTCATCAACTTCACCTTCACCACCGCCGCCATCGACTACTGCTTCTTTCTTGGCTTTTGCACGTGCTCCAGCCGCTGCCATCTTCTCATATTTCTTCAAGATTTCTTCGGTGACCTTGAATTCAATCTTAATACCATCAGACGATGGATAAATCTCTTGGTTGGCCTTTGTTGAACGCTTGCGTTTGCCAGTATTGGCTTGTTTAGCTGCGAGCTGTTTGGCAGTCTTCAAATTGACACCCAACTCCTCTTGGCGTTCTTTCTCTTCAACTTCATCCATTTTCTTTTCGAGCGCTTCAAGATCAGATTCCCAAATGCCTTCTGGCGTCTTTGCTTGTAGGATTGCCAATTCAGACAGTTTGTTGTCACGCTGCTTGAGTAATTCGTTTTTGCGTTCATCGGTCAACATCCACATGGACATACCTAAGGGAAGATTATAAACAAAAAATAAATGAAATTGATGGAATTTATGAAATGTATATAAAAACATGGACATACCCAACAAGTAGTCGTATTTCTTGACATCGGTCAAGTTTTGGAATGCTTTTTCTGAATCAACTGGCTTCTTCGGCTTCTTATCTGAACGACCCTCATCCTCCTCTTCTTCTTCATTCTCAGCGCCAGCTTGCTCCTATGATTGAAATAAAATTATAAGGAATTATACAAGCATTTTTTTCAAGTTTTATCAAATTGTACCTCTTCATCATCAAGTGCCACTTTGCGCTTCCATTCCTTGACTGGATCAGCACGATAGCCACGTTTAATGAGCTCATCGATCATGGTTTTGCGTTTCTTGTTTTCAACCGTCAAAGTACCGTTACATTTTTCCATGATGAATCGGGCTTGATCACTTAGACGGGCCGCTTCAGCAGTCAACATGCCTTCCAGGTAGTCCTTACGCTTGACATAGTATTCCAAACGAAGTGTGTAGAATTCATTTAAAATCTCATTGACCTTGGCAAAACGGCGCAAGCAATTATCTTTGTCGAATGCATGCATTGTAGTGGTTGACATGCTCGACGAAAGTTTGAATACCCGATGAAAACCGCCCTCTTCGGCCTCCAAACGCTGGAATTCTCCTGGTGCAAAACTGACGACAAATCGAACGGTGGTATGCGTGTGATATTCCTTGTAATCCGAAATGACCGGTTTTGTTTTTTCGTTACCATGCAACAATGGTTCAAGTACATTTTCTTTGTACGTCTGGGTCCATGTTCCGATTGGCAATTCGGTAATTTCAATTTTCACATCTTCAACGATGGCAACGTTTCCGTTTGTGAAATAACGTGTGTCGCCCACTTTTTCGACAGTTCCTTTGAAGTTCTTGTACCATGGATGCAAAGTTTCTGGTTCTTCGCCATTAATCATTCGTCGCAAGCATCGAATGATTTGCCGTGGATTGTGATTCGGAATTTTGGTCGACCATCCAGTACCGATACCTTCGCATCCGTTCACCAGAACCATTGGAATGATTGGAATGTACCATAGAGGCTCAATTTTCTGATTATCTTCGAATTGGTATTGAAGCAATGGATCGTCGTGTGGGTGGAAAATCAATCGAGTCAGTGGTGACATCAAAGTGTAGATATAACGAGGGCTGGCACTGTCTTTTCCGCCAGACAATCGAGTACCGAACTGACCATTTGGCATGAGCAAATTGATGTTATTGCTACCGACATAATTTTGTGCCAAGTTGACAATTGTCATGCAAAGTGACTGTTCACCATGATGATAAGCCGACTGCTCAGCAACGGATCCAGCCAATTGAGCCACTTTCACTTCACGTTTGTCGTTACGCTTGATACAAGTGAACAAAACTTTTCGCTGGCCAGGTTTCAGGCCATCGACGACCGATGGAATCGACCGAACATTATCAGCATTCGAGAAAAGAACCAATTCCAAATTTATGAATTCCGAATATGAAACCATTTTGGTGGTTTTCGTGTATAAATATTGTTCTTGTAATCCGAGCTCCTTGCGCCGCTTGCAGTCATCCATGTGCGCTGTCAACCATTCTTTACGCTGATCAACCGCCTTTTTCGCAAATGCCATTACAATGTTCTCATCGTCTTGGGTGCCATCATATTTGAACAGGATTCGATGACGTTCCATGTCTGAAAAATACTCTTTCGCTTCGGCTGAAGTCGAAGTACCCAAACCTTTGTAGTATTTTACATTGTACGTGTGGTGATTGGGTGTGGCTGATTTCCATTCCTCAAACTCAGGCAACGAGTAAAATGAAAGTTCTTCGTTCTTCTTTTTGCATTTTACGATGGGCGTGATGAATTCTTCCAAAAATGGCAAACGCAACAGTTCTGGCCAATTCGTATGGATGAAATTGATCAGCAAACCTAAAACGAGGAAGCAAATCAAAATCACATCAGACAGTTATATTGGCTGAATTTCATTTTACGTGAGACACTCACCTTTGATGTGCGAACCATCCTGATCCTGATCAGTCATGATCATAACCTTTCCGTAACGCAAAGTTTTCAAATCTTCCATTGTTAGGTACTTCTTCTTGTACTGCAGCCCAATGATTTTAATTAAATTGTTGATTTCAGCATTCTCAAGGATTTGTTTGTGAGTTGCTTCACGGACGTTCAACAGTTTACCGCGCAGCGGGAATACACCGAATGTATCACGTCCGACAGTACCCAATCCGGACACAGCCAATGATTTAGCTGAATCTCCCTCAGTTAGAATCAGCGTACAGCTCAGTGAGTTCTTCGTACCGGCATCATTGGCATCTTCTAACTTTGGTATGCCCTTCAATTTCGAATTCTTCTTTCCGCTTGTTTTCGCCAAATCGTTTTGGGCCTTGAATTTGGCCCATGACAACACTGATTCGAGAATTCCGCTCTTTGAAACTCCAGTAAAGAATTTGTCGCTGGGCTTGCATACGGATCCGAAACTCTTCGCTTGCAACGTCATGTTCTCTTTCGTTTGCGAATCAAAGGTTGGGTTGACGATTAAACAGTTGATGAAAACCCAAATGTGGTTCTTCACCTGGAATGGCTTAATATTCACACCGCCTTTGTTTTTCTGCGCAAAAAAAAAATGAAATTAGCAATAAAAAAAACTCCACGTAATTGAGCACAAAGCGAAATTCAGACGCTCGGAGCACTGACCTTTTTTATAATTTCAATCAATTGTTTGACGATATTGTCAACGACATGATCAACATGCCGGCCACCTTTTGTTGTTGCAATCGAGTTGACAAATGAAACTTGCTGAAAACCACGATCTGAGAGGGTCACAGCTACTTCCCAACGATCACTGACATTCTCGTAAACAACTTTCAGAGGTTGGCCTGAATCATCGTTACTATCTTTAATATATAAATCAATGTAGTCCTTGAAATTCTTGATGGGCAATTTTTCGCCATTCAAATATACTGCAATGCCACGTGTTGATGCGGCAACCTGTGGATAAATACGCAGTGAATTAAAAATATCAATGCTGTTCAATTTAATTGATTCCGCTTAACAAAGTTCATTTCAAAACTTACATCGAACGCTCGACGCGACATCAGACCAACGATGTCATCATCCAATTTTTCCATTTTGAATTTGGCGAGATCGGGACAGAATGTGACTTTTGTGTAGTCTTCACCCCTGAAATCGGCAATTTTTGGCTCGGCCGCTTTCGACATATTGCTCCCCCATGTTTGTTTGAAGCATTTTTTGTATTCGCGCGACGCCGTTTCGACCACGAATTTCGTACTGAAAATGTTACACAGCTTCGCACCATAACCATTTCGGCCGCCTGTTACTTTTTCTTCTTCATCATTGTAGTTGGACGAAGTGAGCAAATGGCCGAAAATCATCGTCGGCACAAACATCTTCTCATCTTTGTGCATTACAACTGGAATACCCTTACCGTTATTCCAAATTGAGACTGTGTTCGTTTCTGCATTGATGTCGACGCGAATGCATGTCATTTTGTTGTCGCGTTGCTTGTTATCGGCCGCATTCACAAGAATTTCATCGAAAATCTTGTACAAACCCGGCACAAACTGGATTTCCTTCTGGATCATTCGGCCTCTCGTCGTTATTGTTTCATCCGGATTTGTGATTTCTTCCTTCTTATAAATCCACATAATTTCCTTGACTGGCTCCACCGAACCGATGTATGTGTCGGGCCGGAGCAAAATGTGCTCCAACTGCGACTTTTTTTGGTAAATCTTTTCGATATTACCTCCATTTTTTTGCTTCAGAAAGTTAAAAAGATTTAATTGAAACTGTCGCATTTGATGCGATGCTGAGAAAAATTGTTTGCAGCGCATAAACCACGAGCTGACAAATAAATCACAAAAACCACATGGCTGTGCCGAGATCACAGTGTTTGACAACAAATTCGAATTTATACCGATTGCTTGTTTGATTTAGAACAAAATCGTGCCGCAAAAAACCCATAACGGACATTTAACTGGAGTTTTAGCAAACCCATCAACAAATCTATTTACAAACACATGAAAAACAAAATTTACAAAAGATACAATACGGACGCGTGCACGTTTCGATGCTAACAAAAACAATGCAAAATATTATGTCGATGCAAAAAAAAAAAAAACAAGAACAAAACAATACAAAACCGACATTGAATTCTAACGTTTTCGCCGCCATTTTTGATTCAATTTGAATTCTGTCATTCACAAACTCAAATACAGACGCGCGTAATTGTAAATTCATCCTTCAATCGAAAAGAGTGATGCTAACGCATATTTTAGCTAGAATTTTCTAATATCTATAGATGCAAATGTGCAGAATCAGCCAAATGTGCCAAAGACTTTGTTTCATGACTATGAATATCAGCATCACAACTACACTTAAAATTTAATTTGTTGCGTTGCATTTCTTACGCATTGTTATGCACACACATACATCGGTTGTGCCCACAAACAGTTTACAAAAGAAAAAAATATTGGCAAACTATCGGTACGAATGTCCAGGAAAATTCATTGAAAAACAGTTGCACTGCACATGGTTTTAGTACCAATTCCCCAAGCGTAAGGCCAACAATTTTCTACACATCGAAATTTCTTCGGAACTTTTTCATTACTTACCGCGGACATTGTGGCACTGAATTTCTAGTGGTCGATGTCGGAGCGTAAAAAATGTTTAATCCTCTTGGAATCCGATTTGAATGCGTATCCTGGGATAAACTTCCACCAGTCGCCTATTCACTCGTCACAATCAATCACAAGATTAATGTAAATCGCTTTCTTTGTGGCGTTCGTCCTCGCTCACAAATTGTATGTCTTTCACACGGGTAAAAAAAATTGGTTGGGAATAAATCGTCGTACAAACACAATAAAACGTATAAAATTGAATTTATAAAGATGTTAAAAGTTTAAATTTCAGTTGCAGCGAGAGCACAATCGAAAAAATTGCAAGAAAATCCACTTTTTTCCATGTACTTCCCGTGCAAGATTCCTTGTTAGTCGTCACTTGTAATCCATTTGCCAACTGAAATGCGAATGCTTGTGCCGCCATAGAAAATCGCTGTTTGTTAGTGCGAGAGAAGAGAGAAATACGCGGTATCGTCTGGCTGTTGAATTAAGACTGCGATGAGTGCGTCTGATTCGGAGCTACTTTTCAAATGTGAGTCAGCGACGGTTTTTGGTTGTACAAAACGATTGCATTCCAAATGATTTTGTTAAATGTTCTGTGAAAATGTTAATTTAGGAAAATATTCCATTGAATTGTTATAAAACCAATAGAAAAGTTCCATGAAAATAATTATATTTATTCTTCAGTTATAACCGAAGCATTTTGCACCGCTTCTGCTTCAATTCAGCACATGACAGTTCGATGCGGTGTCGCAACGAGCGCAAAACATGAGGAATTTAGCTGCGTCTCTTGTCGGCTGTCAGTTTGTCTCTTTCACATGTAATTTTTTCTCATTTATCAAGTTTCGACCGAAAATATATACGCAGAATTCAGCTCATTCAGTTGTCACAACACAAAGACGAGGTAAGGCATCATCTTTGTGTGTAGTTGAGATTTGTTTTCAATACAAATCTTTCTAGCCACGGAGGAAAAAATACGAGAAAATCTAAACATTTATTTTTTGCTTCAAATTATTATGCTGCAAATAAGTCGGCACTGTTGATGAAACACCAATTGTTATTAGTTTAGTTAAAAGTTGGTGTGGCACACGAGCGCAATTTCGAGCTACACTGACGTGACCATTTTGCGAAATTATTAGAGCAAAATCCATCGAAAATTTTACATTCCGTGACACTTGTTTTCTGCTACAAGAAAACACTAAAAAAAAACATCAAACGACGAAAATATCCCGAAAATGGAGCGAAATAACATGAGGTAATTTATTTTTGTTCCATTTTGCTGGCGACGATTCATCTTCCATACATTTTTCGCAAAATATCATTTTGCAGTAAATTGACGAAGTACATTCAACTTTTTAGTTGTGACCATTTTTTTACATTGTCATACATTTTTACAATACGCGAACCATCTTAAATGTCGATTGATCAGTGAAACTAATCAATTTAAGACGCAATTTCAGTATTTTGATTGAAAATAAATATGCCGGATATTTTTTTCATGATGACGTCGATTTTCTTTCAGAAATCAAAATGCAATGCCGCCAAGAGAACTGCCAAAACCAAGACCACCAATGCCTTATCTGGCCCAACATGACGAACTGATCAGATACATTCACGATGCATGGCACAAGGTAAACAAATTCAAAAACAAAAATAATGACGATTAGTTTTAGTTGACGATGAGTAATTGTGATTTTTCTTGATGTAGATACAAGAGCAAGGCCAACACGGTGCACCAACATATTACCGGAATCCAACTGAGCAACGATTGAATAATTTTCAGCCATTCGATCTGGAAAAGTGGTGGTGAGTCATTAAATTTTATATTTTGTGGAATTAATTTCATAATGAATTTATGTGAATATTGCTGGATTTGCAGGGGACACAGAACCGTGCAGAACTATCAGAATATATCTCGAGGACACCATTAGGAACCGATAAAATCACATTAAATTACACAAACACACACACACACACACACACACACATACACACACACACACACTACATATTCTTCAGTACTGCATAAATAGGAAACTGATTCCTATTTATCTCATATTTATATTTTGCATGGATTCCGTTCGAAAGTTCGTCGTGTCGTTTTCGTTTGTACAAAGCGCTAACACACATTTTTAATGCTAAACCGAGCGACCGTCGAATTTTGCGCATGATAATCGTTGTAAAGTGTATGTTTTGTTTTTGCCGATAGTTTGTCATAAGAAAATCGATTATTCCATTTCCATATTTAATTGATCTTGTTCGTCCACAAATCACTCAATATAAAAAAAAAGAATAACGGTGAAGACCGATGACTTGTTTTTAGGCTAGACTCAACCGAAAGTCACTCTATTAAACAGAGTAATTTGGATGAGAAAAATCGAACATATTTTAGATTATTATCACGACACTATACTTTTCGGCGATTTATTTTTCTATTCAAAGGTTTAATGGATCTATTTTAGTAAAAATGCAATCAACTAAATGTGAGAACATCCGTAACGAATCAGAAAGAGATAACCGTGTTATGTGAAAGTTATTTAAAAATGAAGAACTAATATGTGAAAAGGGAAGAAAATGAATCGACGTGAGAAAAAATGCGTGGAAGAAAAAATACAGAAAAAAAGAAATAAAAATCCCCTTTAAAAGAACAGAGCAATTGCTGTCGTTTGATTTATCAATTTTACCCATTTTTCATGTAATTTGTGTATTTTATGGATTTAATGATGCCATCCTCCCTCGGCGGCATTGAACGCATCACATCGTTGTGCTGTCACAACCGAACGATGTTCATTCTGGCGCGATTCGCTTGATTCGCTGAAATGCTGAATTCAAATGGATTTGTTGTGTTTCTAACCAAAAAAAAAGCCGAATCCGCAATACAATACGTCAAATTGTGCAAAATAACATACCGACACACATTTCGTTTCGTTCCTTATTACATTCAAATCATACAATACGACGTAATACGTGAGTTGCGCTATTTTGTCACAAAGTCAATAATAGGATTGTAGACGTAGATATTATTTAGAGATATTTCAACCAAATCTATTACCGGAATAAGGCAAAAGAATGGCCGGATTTAATTTTGGTGCATTTGAAGAAGCGTTGACTGAAACACGAGGTAGTGGCGTTAGTTTTGAATCGCAAGCCAAAAAATGGGAAACAGAAGAAGAAGGTTTGTTTGATAGAAATTCAATTTCATGCAAACAATTTGAGATGATTTATTTTTAATTTTCAGCAAAAGATCTAATTGACGCAATAAATAATTGTAAATCATTGAGATATTTGAATTTGGAGGGAAACACATTGGGTGTTAATGCTGCCAAAGGAATCGGTGAAGCTTTGAAGAAGCATCCAGAATTTAAAGAAGCCTTATTCAAAGATCTATTCACTGGCCGAATGAAAACGGAAATTCCGCCCGCATTGGAATCGATGGGCAGAGGCATGATTTCAGCTGGTGCTCAATTAACTGTTTTTGACTGCAGCGACAATGCACTCGGACCGAACGGAATGAAAGGACTCGTTGAACTCTTCAGAAGTTCCACATGTTTTTCTCTTCAGGTTCGTAAAGTGGCAAATATTTCTGTGCGAAGTTTTTTAAATTGATATTGATCGTTTTTGGATAGGAACTGAAACTGAACAATTGCGGCCTTGGAATTGGTGGTGGTAAAATGTTGTCACAGGCTTTATTGGATTGTTATGAGGCTAGCGTGAAAGCCGGTACACCTTTGCAATTGAAAGTATTTATTGCGGGCCGTAATCGCCTTGAAAATGATGGTGCCAAAGCACTTGCCCAAGTTTTTGAAAAAGTAAAAACACTTGAAAAAGTGTGGATGCCACAAAATGGTATTTATCATCCGGGCATTTCGGCACTGTCGGAAGCATTCAAAGTCAATACAAACATGAAATCCCTGAACTTAAATGACAACACAATCACAGCAAAAGGAGCCGAAGTACTGGCTGATGCTTTGATTTGTATGCAAAAGTGAGTTTCTAGTGGCCAAATTACAATTAACTGATGAGCATTTCATCCCAATTGATTGATTCTGATTAATTTTATTATTATTAGTTTGGAGGAGATCAATTTTGGTGATTGTTTGTTGAGGACAAAAGGTGCTGTTATTCTGGGCGAGACATTGCAAGACGAGCATTTGGCATTAGAAACACTGATTTTGGATAATAATGAGATTGGTGCGAATGGTGGATTTGCTATCGCCGCTGCTATGCACAACAAAGAACAGTTGCAATCGCTCAATTTGAACGGCAATCAAGTAAGCAAATCAATATTGCTTTTGCATCGTTTTATTTAATTCTATATCTGTCTGTTTATTGGCAGTTCGGCGAAGACGCTCGCGAAGGAATCAAGGAGATGCTTGAGGAGACAAATAAATTGAATGCACTTATGGAACTGGATGAAGATGACTCCGACGGAGAAAGTGAAGTGTGTGGATTAAATGTTGTTTCAAAATAAATTCATTTTTCATTCATCCCTTGATTTTTTCTTTCAAGGAAGAGGATGGAGCATCCGGAGATGACGAAGAATCCGATGCTGATACATGTGAGGCTGACGATGATGAAGATATTGAATATGTGAATCAAGTAAGATGAAAATAAACATTTGCTCATTTTGAGAGCGAACATTTGGTTAAATGTTTGGTTTTGTTCATTAGACTGCAGATAGCAACATAAATTGGACACTGAATTCAACGGCCGAATTGAGTGACAGCGTGCGATATGTCGGCACTACCGAGCAGCCAAATACAGTCGAAACATTCTGCAATACTCCACATCCAACGTCCGAACAGTTCGATGCACTGGAAGAAAACAAAAAATTACAAGCTTTCCGAGATTACTTGAAGGTTTGCTTAAATTCATTCCAATGAAGCCATTTGTTTCTAATTGTTTGTTTTGTCTGTGATTTCAGAGGATTCCAGAAAAGGATTACCTAGTACATTTAGTCTTCGCCATCATCAAACTTTCGGCCATCTCATTAAAAAATCAAGACGCATTGCATGTTTCCACCGAATTGTACAAAGACTGCTTTGAATACGCACAGAAAACAAATCAGGTAAATATTCAAGATAGACAATTTATTTGAAGTTTACATCCTAATTATCGTTTAAATTAGGTGGCCAGAGTAAATAATTTCTTTTTGACTCAATTGGGTCTGTTGAAGAATGAAGACAAAACATTCAGACCAGCATATGAGCAGAAAGCCTGTCGAAATGCGCTGCAACATGCAATCAAATCGAAAGCGTTTAGCGAAGATGTGGACAAAATGTTCAGCCTATTTTTGGAGCGATTCAATTAAAACACAAACTCTTAAATTATTCTCTATAATTCTTGAAATAAATAAAATCACACAATTTGTCAAATAGAAGTTTTTCACATTGTAAAATCTGCTCTTTACTTTTTTTTCTGTTTCGACAATTGATGAAATTATCAAAAATAATCGACACAAAAATGCGGTGCTGACGTGTGAAAGCTTGAGACGTGCATATTCGTATAAACATTTGTTTAACTATAATCTATTGGGAGTATAACTTAAAAAAAGTTAAACGTTGCCATCTGTAGCTTACTTCATATCTATCACGGATGTAATTTTTTTGACAGTGACAGCTATTGTATCTTAAAGAGCGTAAAAAATTCTATTAAATTTCGTCTTTCAAAGTGAACACAACTTTTCACACAATTTTTTTTAATTACGGCTAAAATGTCCAATTATGTGCCAACAAAACAGCATTTGCGGGAAGCAATGCTTTTGTACTTTAACCAAAAGAAAAGTGCTGCTGAATGTCATCGTTTGTTGTCAGAAACCTATTCCGAACATTCAATATCAAAAAGTGTGTGTAAGAAGTGGTTTGCACGCTTCAAAAGTGGTGATTTTGACATCGAAGACAAAGAGCGCCCAGGTCAACCAAAAAAGTTTGAAGATCAAGAATTGGAAGCATTGCTGGATTCATGTCAAACGCAAGAAGAACTTGCAACATCATTGGGAGTTACTCAAGCAGCCGTTTCAAAACGTTTGAAAGCGGCAGGATTCATTCAAAAGCAAGGAAAGTGGGTGCCGTATGAATTGAAGCCAAGAGACGTCGATGATGCCAACAATATTTTGGAAAGTTCCAGAGAGTGAATCGTATAAACATCCTTGAAAATTAAAGAGCATTTGAAATTCCCATTATCTGAGAATTTTACACAAACAAATTGAAAACATTAAATTTTATTATTTCAATATTTCAACCAGCATTCGAATGCTGTTGAGCAGTTAAATATAGGACAATAGATTAAAGAAAACTCAAAAAATTTGAAGCAAACTGTCTTTTATTTGTAAAACATCATGTGAAATATGTATACATTCAAGCAAACTACTTTAATCCTGATAATCGTTTGCTTTAGTTAGCTTTCCGATGTCCGATGCCTCTGTATCATTTCGCAGTGAATGGGAAGCCTAATTCGCTAAAGAGGTTATTGAATCTTTTCATCATGTCGCGGAAGGAGAAAATGTCGAAGTCGATGTTGCCAAAGCCGAACGGAGTAGTAGCTGGTTCCAATTGATGTTGGTTCAAAAGAATTTTATGATCTTCATTATAGCATGTGTAGGTGACATTTTGATTCTTTCTATCGTCCATTAGTGTTGATTCAAAGGTACAGGTCACAGTGCCATTCGGACAATCAATATGTTGACATCTGACTGCATTCAAAAAGAAAAACATAAAATGAAATTTAAATTCATGTCGAAAAAGAAATAGTCGAAATTATACCAGAATTTTCTGGAGCTAACACAAAAATTACGTGATTTGTTGTCTATTGTGTAGCGATTATAATTCTAGTAACGTTTCAAGTTCAAGGTCGCAATAATAAAAGTGAAAAATATTCTTTTTTGCTTTCAACACTTACATGGACCATCAACTCCAATGCGAGTGATTGTTCCGACACTGCGACCGCCGAAGGATGGTACATCATCAGATTCGATTTCAGTTGTTTCACCCGAACCATGTCTTGGCACAGATTCAACATCATCGTTCAAATTGCTGGATATTTCATTTTTGGAATCTTTCACAGATGATCCAGTTTTGGAATCAGTTTTTGATTCAGTTTTGGCATTTTGTTCCGTGTTCTCAACCGGTACTGCTAATGAAGTGGATATCAACAGTAAACTCAATGCCACAAACAAAATATTCACCCGATTCATATTTATAGTTATTGCTTTTAATTCGCTTTCCGGTAGAGCTCGTGATTGATTTGTGAATTTATTGCGCTTTATTTTCAAACTGAATTGGGAAGCTTGCTGTTCGTGCTTTTATAGCGACCGGCTTCCATCCATTGTTCTGAGCTAATTGTTTCGAAAACATTCTATCTATTGTGTGTTGCTCGAACAAGTGATGAGTCATTTGAATATAGTCCGTAAGTTTGCTTGTTTGCTTGATGGAACTGACTGGAAAGCGTGTGTTATTCTATTTACACTTGCCCTTCTCAACGGCTGTGAGCAGCCGGCATTATTGATGTTGACGATCTTATGAATCATGTCATAAAATTCGTGTGCTGATTAATTATTTCGTCCATAAAACGACTTGTTGGCTGTGCTTAGCTTAGCACTACGTGCGTTTACCATAAACATTCTGTCAAGTGAGCGCCGTCCTGATCGTGAGCACTATGCTGCTCCCAGTAATGAGTATGAGCGTCGCTCACTCAGACCTGCTTACAATGAAACTATACAAAATGCACATCGCTCACTTGGCAGAGCCTCATGGTGAACGGAGTGTGCGTTTCACATGTTCTGCATTGACTTGAATCTAGACTGAATTTTATCGTTGAATCGAATCACTGTACTTTTCCAATTGATTTGGCAGTTTACATTTAGCAATTGCGACATTTATTTTTTTATTTTTTTCTCCTCAGAAAAGCACTTGTTCTCGAAATCTAACAGAAATAAACAGTGATTCAGTCATCACATTTAGTATCAATATTTCTTTATGGCTTTTTGAAAGCGATAACAGACGACCGGTAACATGCATATATTTGCGCTCACATTCTCTAACCCATCGACTATTCGACAGAAAATAAACAGTGAACAAAACCAAGCATAACAATAGACATACCGATTAAAAGCAAATCGAATTAGCCAGCAGTGTGTTTGTGTGCAAACAATCTAAACTTCTGAGAAATTCCACTTTTTCAAGGCACTTTCCAATACGTTTTTCTATTTTATTTTTTTGTAAACGAAAAAAACGTTTGAATTGCCAAATTTTTATTCTCCGTTCGTTTCTGTTGACGTGCTATTCATTTGAATTATGTCAATAATCCATAGTACCCTTTAGAATGTGGCAGTTTTTTTTAATCATTTGTTCAGTTTTTCGGATGTTTATTATATAACATTTATCGGATGTTCATTTCAAATTCATTCGAAACTCTCAAAATACAATCTATTTGTTCGCGATTCGCATTGATAGATGCCAACATTTCGTTAGATCTCCTTTTAAGACGTCCTTCCAATAAGAATCAAATCGATTTTATTTCAAAATGATAATTTCACGTTTAATGCGAACCAATGCAATGCACTGGTCGATCATTTCATATTTTTCTCAACATATAAGCGTAGATAAATGAAATTTAAAATTTCTGTATTCACATTTCAATGTAGAATTATCTCGAAAAGTTGGCCATTCGTTGGTTTTTGTATTAGTAATGAATTATAATTGGTATACTATATTATAACCGATGCTATAGAATATTCACAGTAAAGTAAACATTTTACGTCACATGATGTCGATTGGTTGTGAATATAAACTTGATTTAATGTGTTTGGTCACCTTGGATGAGATTTATCAATCGGCGCGGGTCCAGCTTACATGGGTTTTCTGCAGGGTTCTAGAACCAAAATTGAATGATTTTTCTATGTGAATCTTAGTAATTATCAAGAACATACTTAATTGGAAAGTATATTCCAAATTGAAAAACTCTATAAAAAAAGAAAACAGTTTAAATCATGAAAATTTGTGAATTTATCGGATGAATCAAAAAATTACATGTTTTCTTAATCAAATTTTGATGGGCAGTTTATAACTTTACAATTTAAAAAGAATATTTGGTCCAGAATTCTTATTTGACTTTCCAATTAGGCATGTTTACGATATAGTTCGATGAATTTGCGGTTTTCGAATTGAAGGTTTGCTCTTTATCAATGCAAAAAAATCTTTACGCTTTTTATTCTTGCATTTTGGTTATAATCTTTTCCCCGTTTCATTTGTAATTCGTTTTTTTTTTATTTTGAAAAAAAAAGCCTATTTATTGCATTTAAACTGAGCAGATTTGACGAAAACGATACGCGATTTAACGGTTATTTCTAAAAAGTGAATAGCGAACAAAACATAACAATGATAACAAATATGTCAACAAAACATATTTTCTATATTCAAAATGTAACAAAATAAAGCAAAACAGAAAAAAGCAACAACGAATAAAAATTATTTCGATGAATTTACAATAATAAAGAGGCACTTGGCCTTAGTTGTTTGATCGTACAAAATACCGCGAATAATTGAATTCCGTTGTTCATCTGTTTCAATCGGTTGTTCGTTGGCGGTTTGAAATGATGCCTTTGATTCGTCTTCGTCGGTTTCCGTGAATGGCACAATCATTTCCTGAAGAGTCCTGTCGTACGTTTGACTACTTTGATCGTCGCCTTCTACATCATTCCCGAAGAGAATACAACTTTGGTCGATTACTTTTGATTCTTCAGCAATTGCATAGTTGGTCAAAACGTTCGTAACGCTCAAACCTTTCGAATTGCTTGGCTCTGGTGCAGCCACCACATTCTTTTTCTTCTTCCGTGAAATTGTAAAATTGATCGGGTTTCGGCCTTCGGTTTCCAGCATTTTCGGCAGCATGCGTCGCCTTGAGTTGATGAACCAGTTTGAAATTTTTTGCACACAAAGACCCGTTTCCATTGCCAATGCTTGCTTTTCAATCTTCGTTGGATAGCAATACAATCGATGTTCATACATCCATTTTTCCAAAATTGACTTTGCCTTTGCCGGCAGGTAGATTTTCGTTTCGGCATCCTCACGATTCGACGGCTTAGCTGTTTCATTGATTTTTGGCACCGTATCCTCCGACTGGGAAAATGTCGTGAGGAAATCTTCACGAGCTTTTTGCTCGAGGATTTGTATTTGCAGTTCGGCTTCTTGTTCGAAATTGCGCTTGGCGTACTTTCGCTTTGGCGGTGATGACATTTTGATGAATAGAAATTGATATCAGGAAAAATTCACAATTTAAGCCACAAATTAAGTTCAAATTATAGTCTCAGCTTCAATCCCAATTTATGATTCAAAGTAATTCAAAAACAAAGCATCAATTAAAAACCAAATTGAGTAAATAGATTTAACCAACGGTCAACAGTAACAAAAATCTATCCAACAATTAACAGTAAAAGTCGTTCATCAACTGATTTCAAACCGTCTCGAATTAGCGAAAAGTGAGTAGAAAATAAAAGCAACGATCACAAGATTAAAGCTCAAAAAAACATTACCTTAGTAACATAAACAGCTGACAAATTCGCGATGCCAACTAGTTTTGCACAATATACGTTACTAAATTCAGTCAGGTGAAAGAAATTCAAGTGTGAATTGTATACTTTGTTCGAGGGACAGGCAATACCCATTAAAGACAATATAAGAGACATGCGTTCATCTGGCAAATGTTTTGCTCATTATCATTATAAGCAAAGGTAATGAAAGGTTCAACATACTATGGCACAACCAAATTATTTCAATTGGGAGCACGATCAAATTTGTTCAAGTGAAGACACAACACACAAATGTTTTTTTTTTTTTTATAATCAATAGTTTTTAATTATTTATTTTTTTCTTATATAAATTCATTTGTTGAATTTATCGGATCTTCTTGAATGTGGTTTAAACCATACGTCTGAGCAAAACGTTGATCTGGTTTTCTCGGTTACCAAAGTCACCACCTTCGACGTAATGGTTGTTCTTCTTGCGCCATCCACCGGTTGGTGTGTTCAATTTGAAGGGCCATAAGAAGTTTGATGCATATTTGAAATTTGGACCGACGGTGAAAATTTCGTGCACTAAATCTTCAACGCACTGGATGTCAGCCCGGCGCTTCAATTTACGCTCGATGGTGAAGTTATCAGCGATTGGCACACGTTGTCCCTTGTGCTGCAAATACAAAGAAAAAAATAGAGAATCTCCGATAGAAATTTGCACCGACCATGTGGATTAAAACATTATGCGAAAACACGTCGGTCCAACCAATTTGATTATTACCTTGACATATCCACGTTTGTAGATAAGTTCGCGAACTGATTTCAAGTTCGGGTATCCCCATGTAATGTATGGCTCGGCAATACGCAACATGTTGATGGTGGCTTTGTTCAATTTGATGAAAACACCATTGTTGATCTGACGCAAACGGAACAATTGCAAAACCTTACGGACTTTTGGTGCTACTTTGTTAATACTGAAACACAAATGCAAAAAAAAGGAAGAAAATACATGTTAGCACACCCGATTCGGTCATACCGCTATGCGGCTCAACACAATGTGCATGTGTAATTTGTTGTTGCGTGTTGTTGGAACATAACCTCACTTTCATTTTGCTTTTCAATTGCATCGAATTTATCATGACAATTCACTAAATTCACACAAATCACAGAACGATTATCAAATATCTTCCAAAATCACACACGTGCACATCAACAATTTAACATTGACAACCGATTTGATTTTTTTGTGCAATTTCACACTTACCCACGAATACGCATAACAAATGCCAAACGGGCTTCTCCGGGAATGTAGTAGCTTCCTTCGCGTTTTGCAGCCCGTTTCTTTTCAATTTCGTTGCGTTCAGCAACGGAATATTGTTTTGCGTATTTTTCGGCACGCAAAAAGTTTTCACGGAGTCGCTTTTGGATTGTGAGACGTTTGGTTACACGCCGTTTAGCCAACACAGCTCGTGCACGAGCTGCTTTTTTTGCGATTTTTAATCGCGATTCTGGAACGGCTGGAAGAGTTTTTGACTCAACCTTCTTTTTATCCACGGCAGTCATGCTAAAATATAGCCAAAATACCAATCAAAATAATTTCCCACTGCAAAAATCGTGGAAAATGCACAACAAACTACTCACATAGGTCCGACGTATAGCACGTTGTAGGTAGAAAAGAAATTGGAGAGGAAACGTCGCCATATTGTTAATTTTTATCTACCAACCGCATGATGACATATATTCGAAATGTCATCATTTTCGAATGAGGTCTTTCGTTTCTGTTTTTTTTTTTTGCTGAATCTCGTTGGAAATAGAGAAATACAATATTTTGGAGTTTTGTTGTTTTCTACATATTCTTTTCTCAATTTAAATTCATTTTAATGATGCGAAAAATTTAATTTTTCATGCAAATGTACAATTTTTTTTTTCATTTCACTATCACAGCATAGTGCAGTGAAACGTATAATTCAGCAATTTGTTGAATAGAGAAACGCTAAATAAAATGAAAAAGATCTTTTTTTTGCAACATTATAAATTTTAAATTGTTTTTCGGAGCAAATTAAATCGTTCATCCTCCCTCAAACATTTTTTTTGTTGAATTTTCCTGCTTTCGTGCGCAGCCCTTCGCTTGTATGTCATGATTTCGTTGATTCGTAATTCCGCTATACAGTGTATACGAACCGAACTGTGTCAACCGTAAAGAATGTGTGAACCGAAACGGTAGTGTCGATTCGTACAACTTTCTCATTATTCCAAATGAAGTCGACAAGTATAAGCGTATTAAATCCTATTCTCGGTATTTTTTTTGGAAGTTAAAATGGATTACTAGTGTGTGCTTTTAGCATTTCGCGCCCTCAGGGGTCTTTTTACAAAATAATAAAAATGAACGAATTGTAAGTAAATGAAAAATCTTTTTTATTCTCGTAAATATATTTTCATTTTGGTTCGTGTACATAATACATTGCCTTTTGCACTGATTGATCCATAAGCGATTTATACATATAATGCGTGAATGATAGCGAGTTATAATCAATTGTGAGTTACGTTGTGTGCCATGAAAAAAAAATCTACAATATCCCGACCGAGCTGATGAATATCACGATATTTTGAAATAGTGCTGAGCTTCTTCTTGGAGCTTCTTTTTATTGTGTTAAATGATGGTGAAAACGCATAAATTATTGGTATACATGAACGCCATCACGCATGAAGATTTTCGGATGACGCAATATTTCTGGAAATTACGATATGAATCATTTTTTTCGATTTAATTATTAAAATCCCGGGCGATATCGGTGAAAGAAAACGCGAAAATTCTAGGAATACCCAAAAACATGGAAATATCTGATTCATTAGCACTAAATAGAAATAATTATGATGATTTATACTGACGCCAGCGTTTGATGCTGGTGTGAGTGAGATAAAAATACACATTAGCATTGTAATGTGTAGAAAACATCGGACTACTTAGCCATTAGACACCAATACACATATGTGTGTTTTTTCAATACTCGAAATAAACACACACCAAAATCAACAAAATGCTTTCACAATCATCGTGACTTTATAAATAATGTATATTCGAGATTTCTGACGATTGCGAAGTGCGCTATATATAAATTTCAACGCCATTCAATGGCTTATGTTCGTTTTGTTGAATCGAGACGGCTTTTTTCGCATCGACTGCACGAATGACATGATTTTTATTTTTTATTTGTTGATTTTTTGCATCATTTTCGTTGGCGTATAGAAAATTCATTCAAAACATATTTTTTAGAAGATAAAACAGACCTTCATTTTCATAGAAATAAAAAATACCTTCCTAAAAAAAAATAAATTGCATATCCCAAATTTGATGCGTAAAGAAATCGTCATGCAAAGTTATTATAAACATCCTCACGATCTGATGTCAATCATATTTGTGTACTTGCTTCATCGCTTCGTTTTCGAAGATCGTTCTCGTCGCTCTATGTAATTTTTTTTAAAAAATTTTTTTATTTGAACAACTCGTTATTTTGTCATCAGGTGCGATTTCATTCACATAGCAACCTCCTAATTATACGCGGATATTTTTAAAACGAGTTTGAGTAGCTGCAATACATGGCAAAATAATATGGAGCGGGTTCGTTTCATTTCACTGAATCAAAAAGACTTCTGTTTCGAAAAATTTATTTGCATTAAAAAAATCCATTGAAGACAGTTGGATCGGCTTTATAACATGTTGTTGTCAACAAATTTAGTAAACGAATGTTTTATATCTGTTAAATATCATATGAAAATCATGCTTATACTCATATGAATATATGAATAAAATATATAAATGCACCATGTTAATCGACGATTGGTTTTCGGCAACACATACTTGTTCACGACTGTCTAGCTTAGTGAAAGTGTTTCAAAACACCTATTGCGTACAAACTGTCACGTGGCAAGGTTAGAGTTTTTACCGTTTTTTATATGTTTTGAATTGAAAATCTCGTCCGGATCGTTATCATTTGTTTGTATTTATACGTTTTTTCAGACTCTTTGTGTACATTCAAATTCTAAGACGGAATAAGACACGTTTTTACTCTAACAGCGTAATCATTTTTTTAGTTCAACTTGTTTCATATAATTAATTTCATTATCTCTAGCTCCATGTGTAAAGAAAGGTTCAAGAAATTTCGTTGTTCTAAATTCTCATGGAATTTAATTAATTTTTTGATACTAGAAATCAATCGGTTTTCAAAGTACAGATTTCAATATCGTTTTAATGCTCAATAGAAAAAATCGGCATGACATGAGCATGCCTCGAGGTTATCGTTTGCAATTAATGTTCGTCATTCCCCAAATTTATCTTTAGACTAGCTAACCACTGTTTGTAGGATTCTTTCGAAAATTTCGAGGGGATTTTCGTAAAATTTCCCAATAAAAACCATTCAAATTTCTAATCTTATGTAAATGTGATTAGAAAAAAGTCAAACTTGGTGGCATGTTTCAAATTTAAGAGGAAATCCAATAAAATTCGATCTTGTTTGTCAATTTTCAGTGCCATCATGGCGCCAACAACCATGGAGCGTGTTGTTTCATCCACACAAACACTACAGCCAATTGAAAAAATAACATCAACAATATCAATATCAACATCAGATATTTTATTCGGTAACATCAATACTGAACTCAACAACAATGGAGGAGCTAGGACTTCCGAGCGGAATGATCTGGGACGGCGATCAATTATCGACGATGTCACCAGATCACTTCTCTAATGCTAGTGCAGAAGAGATATATATTTTTGAAGATAGCTTTGCAACCGGTAAACATAATTCACGTCTCCAAAACCGACCATTTTTAATCGCAATACATAAAAAATAATCTTCCCACACCTTTTTTTGTTTTCTACAGAGCTAATACCAAACGAAGATTTTGTAAAACCTTGCCAGAATATTTTCTCTACGGAGGAATTCGATCAGCTGTTGGAAATGCAACAAGAACTTCTTGAAACAATGGCCGAGGACGATCAATCATCTGACAACGGTTAGTAAAACCAATCCAAGCTTCGCAGAATTTATTTTTTATAAGTAATAGTTTCTGGCGAAACATGAACGGCGTCTCCATTCAATTTATATTAGTTTGATAGTTTTGCCCACAGATGGCCATTGCACGTGAAAAATGAGAGCTCAATGCAAAACACACACTTACTTGGCAATTGTTAACTTGTCAGAAACTTGTTTTCGGTATTTTAGGCGAATTATTTGTGAAGGAATTTCAATTTGCATTTCATTTAGATAAGATTTCAGTAAGGAATAGGTTTAATGGACTCATTAAAATTCAATTGATGATATTAGAAAGAATTATCAACATGATATTACAGCGCTTTGAATTTTTTAATTGCATTCGGGAAACTGTATAACACATTTTTAAGCGCATTAGAATGCGCACGAAGTCGAAATCAATTGTTCTGCGTACATTTTCGTTGTTGGTTTATCCAAATTAATGACGATAAATTGCGCGCATACAAACATTTAAAGCAATTTAAAATTGCTCAATCGTTTAAGTTTTAAATGGAGGTTCGGCAAGTGTTTTGATTTGGAATGAAGTGTGACCAGATGTCCGCCAATGAACTTCGTTTCAATCAATTCCGCCAATAAAGCGTAATAACGGCGTTTGAGCCACAAATCATTGATAATTGTCAACACTTGTGCATATTCACAATTTGCCTTGCATATCAAATGAAAGTGGTCGTCAATTGAGCTTAACCAGCTTGTTGCTAGAGCTCAATGATTTTTTGTCGCATTTCCATTTTTTATTTATTATCCAGAAATATGATTTGAGTAACTTTATTCAGTGTCGATGATTATTGATTCCGCGCAACGGAATTGTCTATAAGCATGTGGTCGGTTTTCAACAACCAACCCATGGAATTTCCGCTGTAGTCGTTGGGTCCGTTCGAATTCAACTTCTCCTTCTTTTTCTCAGTTTGAAATCTGCTCCGATATCTAAAACGACTCCAATGTTTTGCCCGCTTTTTCCCAAATGAATCTATCGAAATTTCTATAAAAAAAAAACTCAAATGCCAACATCCGCTGAACTCTAAACCCACTTTTGCGTAAACTCGATTCGTGATTGATTTGGAACAACGTGTTTTGCTGCAAAAACATCTCAGTTTTTGTCGGTTCGTCTGCTCTGAATTAATCAGAGTTTTTGACGACGGTTTAATAGACTCAATAAATAACATAAATTAATTAAATGTGTTGACAAAGTTGAATAATTTTCGATTGCTTTGTGCTGTCTAGCGCACCTCTTGTATGAAAACTACTTCAGCCAACCGCTAACAGGTTGATAAAATCGTCGTAAATATAAATAAAACGTGCTAATCCTATTTCAACCTATGAATTGCGTCCAACATTTCAGTTGTTGGCAATTGAGCGCACGCTCATTTAAATTGTGCACTGCAGTGCAGTGCGCAGAGAAAAAACCTTGAATAAATTCAGAGTAGATTTGATACGGCACAGCTCAGTCAACTTAAAGAGGTGTTTGAGAGTCAAGTGAGCTCGTGTAAACAATTAATTGATCATATGGAACTGATATAGTTGAGCATCTGTTCGTTAGAAATAGAACTCGAAGTGATTTGCATTTTATGCGCCACCCTCTATATTGTTGAACGGAGAAAGTTCAAATGAATTCTATGGAATATTATGATAAATTTGAAGTGAAGCTTTCTCATTCTCCCATTAGGTACTTACTGGCTTTGACTTAGACAAAAAATGATCTATCTCACGTGCAAATGGAATGCAAATAAAATGTTCATTTTCGTTTATGAAAATCTCGGTTCATTAAATGCTGAAATTTATTATGATTAAACAAAAAAACGACTGGTTGCGATTTGCCGGTCGCCTTGTGCGCAATTATCGAAAATGAATGGCCGATTTCAATAACTAAACGCTCATAACTTAGCTTGTCAAAAAAAGTGTTGAATTCATAATGCCGCTGCATTTGATTAGCGCTCACGGAAACTTTTTCAACTGGTTAAATAATCAATTAAATATTTTATTTGAATATGATAAGCGGCTGCGATAATCGGATTTTTTTTCGTCATTTATCAGTAAATCTGATTTGTGAAATTTAATTGATTTGAGTTCAGGATTGAAATTGAGACCACTTGAACAAGTCAGGCTGTGCCCTTCATTCAAATATGAAAAAAGGCTTGTGTTTGTCATTTTTTCGCAACCATCACACATTTTCTCCCTCTCCTGAAAACACAAACTGAAATGTATTCTTTTTATAGACTATTCATTAATTGATAAAGAATATTTGCAATCGAAAAAAATACCCCTCACCGAGTCTCCGGTGCAATTAAAATCACAGCAGTGACGATCACACAATCGCCGCGTGATCAGCATTTACCAAAGACGCATATCACCAAAACCAGATCTTTGAAAATTTCAAAACACGTATGAAGAAAATGAAGAAAAAAAAAACACAATATACGGATCCCATTGGGCCGCGTGGCATAATGCTTCCCTGATGATTTTGTTGTTTCTCTTAAGATAATCCGTTCCAAATGTAGTTTTTTTTCGCGTCATGCGTGTGTGTGTTTAAATGAAGGGATTTTTATGGTTTTTTGAAATGATCTGCTGTGCTCTGTTCAGTCTAGAGCCCGCAATGAAAACACCTGATAATGACACTATTTCAGAAATGCCATTCAACAAACTAGGCCATTATTTCGGAAACTCAAGTGGTTTCTAAGCGGCACCAGAAAAACAAAATACTCTAAAAGTTCACTCAAGTGATCAGATTGATTGGTCCTAATCTGTTAGTCGTGATCAATTTCGATCTTATTTCTGTTGTTTTCCTTATTTTTCCGTCGGGTCGATGATTTACAAGGTTCTCATCGCAACAATGATTAAAATTGTATTCAAATTGAGAGCGCGGTTCAAAATACTTATGAAACAAGCATTGTATTGGCGTGTTATCAAGGTACTTCGATTCTATTTGTTATTTTCAATTTCATTTTTACATCTTCATTGAAATTCTTCAACATAACAGGAGATTTTGTATTGAGATACTGATTTGGGTTATTCAATTTTAATCGAGCTGAACGGACAATTCAATAGAATATGGAATCGCTCTGGCTGAGAGACAAACAATGTTTGATAGCATTATCACATAATGCACATATCAAAGAGACAACAACGGCTGTTTTTAATGGAACAATCTCAGTATCATTAACCGAAGAATTCTATTTTTAAAATGAAGCTCAAACAAAGAAATCAATGCGTTAATTCCAGTTTTTCAAATGCTATATCCGGAGCTGGTTTTTGTCCGATAAGATACTATTCAATGGACATCAATGAATTCAGTGGATGAAATCGGGTATTGATTCTGCGCTGGAGATTCTTTTTTTTTTCCTTACGGATCTCTTACGATATGACAGAACCGCGAAAACACATTCGAATTAATATTCATCAAGTAAACTACGCAACACGCAAAACATGGCTGTAAATATAAATATTAATTGCAAATTGATGCGAATTTCATCAACTTCTTACAGCATTCCTCATTTGAGTTGACGATATCGAACCAACTATTCAGTGAGTGCGTTTTAAACTGTCTTCCGTTTTCACTGGTTTCAGCCCCACTTCTTTCTCTAGCGGCATTGTAGAATTTGTCTGTCCTCAATCTAACCACTCTAATCAATAAAAAGCGAGTAGTTCCCTATTCGCGCGCGATCTTTGTCTCATTAAAAATGATATGAAAGTGCCATTTTTTAGCGGAAAAATTAGCGCATGCTCCACTTTGCGTCCAACTGTATTTTATGATCACTTTGAACAACATTATTTGTGAAAACGATGAAAATTGCGTTTCATCTTCAGCTCGTTACGATTTATAAGTCGAGGCAAATATCAGCTATTTACGTAAAAATCGACACGCTCATTTCCATTTTAATTTATTTTCAAATGTTTATATACATATGGGCTGATGTCTATGTATTGCTCTTATACAACGACTGTATTCGAACAGTGATAGCGCGCGTCAATCACACACAACAACACTCGCCGATCGGCACACGACGCAAACATATTCGCTCAACGATCGAAAACGATGAGTTTAAAACAAACCGTCAAGCCGGTCAGATCGATTTTACGTTCGTTCTTCGAAGCGAGTTTTTTGTTTCACTTCAATTAAAATACTTGATCACATAAACGCGTGCGCGCGCGACAGGTTATTAATGCAAAGCAGCATTAACATTTCGATTATCAACGTGTTTTATTTTGAATTGGTCGATTTTGATTTTCGTTATTGTGCATTTATTTCGGAAAAAAAACTTCACAGCTTGAATACGCAGTGTGCATTTGTGTTGTTGCTGCAGTGGCAAATATTCGTGCATTTAGTTTTCAATCTCAGTGCACATTATCTGATATCGAGCCAGTTTGATATGTGAAAATAGAAAACAACGGACATTATTATTATACGCAGCGAATCAAGGAATGGTAGACGATCGAAACATCGACATCAGCTATCCACAATCATTCAACGGTGCCAACAATCAGCGAGCATATTTTTATGATTATTTTATACCGATTTTAATTTCAATTGGCTCAACCGTGAGCATGAGCGCGACAATTGGATATCGATACAGGTGGAACCGCGAAATTGTGATTGCATCAGAAAAGCTTGTTAAAAGAGGGCTCAACTAGCACGCCAACGGTCTGCCATTTCAAATGAACCAATAGAAAAGAAAAAAAAACCAACCCAACTGCCCTCCCGCACAAAATAATTTACTGTAGTTCCGCCGCACAAAAGCAAAAAAGAAAACAAAACTTCGGACTCTAATAACTTAATCGTATCAGTATAACAGAATCAAGTGAAACAAATATTAAACAAATTCACTTCCTGACAACTCAATTGACGACTATTTTCATTGAGAAAGCGTAGATGCAACAACATCAGCGGTAAAACGAATCTTATTGCTTGTTGTGATCAACTCGTTTGCACCGAAACCTTCCATCACCTTCAACGCAATTTTTAAACCAAATTATTCCACTTTCGAATAAGAAGAAAACCCGAAAAAAGCAGGCGAGATATTAAAACAAAAAGAAAAAACATTCGAAAGATTCGAAAACAAGCGTGAATTGTCCTAAAGAGAAAATCATTCTGTGATTGTTGCTGTGTAAAACCTGTTTTTTATTATTCGACGAAAAAGTCAACAAGCGATTTATTTGTTGATCAGCAAATTTGCAGACGAAACACAACCGACCAGCCACACATAATTTGCCGTAATCGGCACACACCGATGACGAAACATCATCGAACATTTATATTCCGAAGACCACTACCACACGCACACCAACACGCAGTGTGATTTTGCGGATTTAAACATCAAATAATACAAATATAAACATAATATTAACTATACAAATAAATTAACCAAGTCACAAATACGATCTCAACGAGATAGTGAGTGAACAGGAGCGCACTGATAACTGAGAGGCAACCCAAAAAGCATCGCTACTAAACAAATACCCACATCAAGACACAATTAGACTATTCGCATCCAAATGAGCTCGTACATGTTGTTCCAATATGGTTAGTAGGAGACGGAAAGTCAAATGGACTTTACACATATCACTCTTTACATAAATGCTTCGTTTGGGTCACATGACGATCGAAGAAATCATAAATTCATTGGTTTTTTCTGAATTGGTTGAAAATTTACTCTCTGGAAAGTATAAATCGATGGCAATCATTTTAATATTTGACTATATGCAAATTGACTGCCTAAATCGTACATTTAAAGATAATTTGAAAATAAATGTTCCGATCAAAATCAATTGAGTGGCAGCGTTGTTTCTGCAGCAACAGAAATAAATTCAATATGCAAATAAACATGAATCAATGGATCTTAATTGCGTGAGTTCAAATTCCATCGCATTCCAACATTGGATTTTTTTTTACTGCTTATTAAATTGTCGATATCTTACGCATCATAATCTCGCGATGCTGAACGCAAGACTAGTTTCGATTTTCAAGGTTTCCTTTTAAAAACATAAATTACAAGCTTTAAAGTGATACGAAAAACTTGTTTACAAGTCGTCCTCGATCAGGATTTATCAAAATCTCTAGTCGTTCTAATAGACGGTGCTTTGAAACGAATCTGCACTTTGACAACTGGTAGAGATAGCACCGAATGGCTGCGATTTCTAGAATTTCGTCCTCAAAATCATGGAAATTGAATGAAATTGCGTAACAGGCAGCCAATTTGAGAAATTAAGACAATTGCACATTTGCTCTGGGTGAAATTGATTCTTTAATTTATCATTCAGTGCACATGTCAATATACCATCCAATTCAAAATGTCTCGAGGGCATGTCTCTGAACTCTATTTGAATCGGTTAGCAATTTATCGAGAACTTAACTAGACCAGACTTGTTTTTAAAAATATCTCTCGGACACACATGAGATTTGAATGAACATAAACTATTGTCAACTAAATAGATAATTCCGTTTTTCTCGATGAAATCAGCATAATTCTAGGCGCCAGACGATTAGCAATGCGGTTTGAGCTTAAATCAATCACATGACTTACACTTCCGTTTGCTTTAAATGTCGATGAAGATGTCAAACAATTTGACATAATTGAAAGATCGAATAATAATCTGAAACATATGATTGATAAGATTCGAATGATCACTTGAGAATCGCTGGGAATGAACAATATGAGCAATGAGACATGTCCTCTTAAACGGCTTGATTATTTACACCAGGCTCTTATAGGTTCAAGGAAATCGACCCGACGATAACTTAATCAGTGCAATTGTTGACAAACGCCGACGAATCTCACGGAAAAAATCGCAAGTCTAAAACACGGTGTTGTTGTTTGGCACAAATAAGCATCAGCGACAATGCCATTACAATAAAGGGTGATTTTTTAAGTGGTTTCTTTTTGAAAATCGAAAAAAACGCAAAAAATTTCGAAAAGTGAATCAAATCTTTATTGAAATCGATAAATTGGTTCTTGCCATTTACTTTTTGAAAATAATTTCATGCAAATGTTGGCCGCGGCTACGGCGCAAATGGTCCATACGGGAAGTCCAATTTTGGCACACTCTCTCCAACATATCGGCCGGAATCCAACATATCGCCAATAACGCGTTCGATGTTGTCCTCCAAGTCGGCAATCATTGCTGGCTTGTCCGCATAGACGAGAGACTTAACGTAGCCCCACAAAAAACAATCCAGGGGCGTTAAATCGCACGATCTGGCCGGCCAATGAACGGGGCCGAAACGAGAGATGAACTGTTCGCCGAACTTACGGCGCAGTTCGTCCATGGATGGACCCGATTTGCAAGCGTTGCTCGTTTGTAAGTCTTTCCATCTTGAAATTGCAAAGCATACTGAGCATTTTTGACTGTGACAGACGTCAGTTGGAATTTGACATCTGTCAAAAAATTAAACGTCAAAAAGAAACCAGCTAAAAAATCACCCTTTATCATGCATTAGTTCCGAAATGAATATTTCAATTACATTATTTTGTCCAATCGAATTGAAGGCGCTCGCGTCGATTGTGCTCTTACGTTTCCGCTGATACAATTTATAGGTTCTATTGCTATTCTAAAATTCCGTGTGCTATATTTGTGACTATTTTTAAACTGCCCCCATGAGCAATTGATTAGAATCTTATTTGACCCGTTTGAAGCCGTACAGCACACATATCATACCCATTCACAATATTCGAACTCTCTGCGAATATTGAGTTTTTTTATTATTCCGATAGCAAAGTGTACTGACTCACTCGCTTAATCGCCATTTATTGTGCAGGATAGGTTGAGAAGATCATGCGAATGTCTCGGCATTTCTGATACACACCAGATTTGCGCTCTTCGATGTGAAATCCATTCTTCTTATCAACACAATTCAAATGATACTTTTTTATGCAGAAGAGCTTGCTATCTCATGGAATATTCCAGATGTTGAATTTTAGTTTTCAATGGAATTCGGAAAGCTGTTAATAAATTTAAAATTAATTTTTTAAATGTGACAACGAGAAATGGGACGCCAATAAAATATTCATTTTTCGCACGAAGTACTTGATCGTTTGGATGAGAATCGAATAAAAATTCTTTTTTTTTAATCAAATTAGATCAATGGCTGGATCAGCCCATCAATGTACCTTTGGACGAATATGTGCCAGTTCATCAGGAGGCACGCATTCATCCGGTCAAAGGAAATACAGAACAGCTATTGAACGAATTCGAACAAGTTTACGATGCAGTCGAATTGACCCATCTGACTCCACCAGAAACACCACCACATACACCGTCTCTTCCAAAATCTCCGTTGCAAGCCAATCTCACTGATTCGAAGGTGAGTTCCTATATTTTTTTCGAAGGTTTTTTTTTTTATTGACTTCTTCTCTTCTTTTGCAGAATCAATTTTATTCGCAACCGATCGCTCAAAACTATCAGTTGCAACAAAACCAACCATTTGTACAATGCAAGACGGAACCGAAGCCCGTGAGCAACTACTCGATCGCATACGTATCGCAGCAATTCCCATCGATTTTAGAGCAAGCAATCAATCTGGTTCAGCAATGTAATCAACCAGATGATTCTGAAAATATTGACGATGCGATGGCTGAAATGGAAGCTTTGGTTCGTTCACGAGCCGAAGATTTCGCTAATCAAAGTTCAATCGATGAGGACAGCTCAATATGCGGCTCGTCATCGTCCTGCTTTTCACCACGCAGCGAAACATCATCATCATCATCAATAACCGATGATTCTGATTGGACTTTAAAGTCAACGCCATCGATAGGAGCTGCGCTTAAGGCAAAACAATCCAAAAAACGTAAGCCACGTGTGAATCGTCGTTCTCTCGAAGATCGTCAATCGCGCAAGAAGGAGCAGAACAAGAGCGCCGCCAATCGCTACCGATTGAAGAAGAAAGCCGAAATCGAAATTTTGCTGGATGAAGAACGCGATTTGCAAAAGCGAAACGAACAACTTAAATCGCAATACGAAGAAGTTGGACGCGAAGTGAAATACATCAAGAGTTTGCTGCGTGACCTCTTCAAAGCTAAAGGATTGATCAAATAAACATCCATTTCGGAATGCACTGTACAACTTTTTAGTTAAGTTTGGTGTGACATCTAACAATGCATTGTCCAATGCGTGCAAATAATCTATATTTCTATGCATGTGCATGCATTGCGGTGATGCATTTATGATATCGTTAAATTAATAAGATTGATAGTAATGAACACAAGTAGAGAAACAATTTTCTTTTGAAGCAATAATTATAGTTAATATTTTCGTTTGGTTTTCAGTTGCGAAGCTATTTTTAAGGATATTAATATGTATTTCGTTAGTGACTAGCATTAAGAGAACAATTTCATTTCTTACATTTGTAGGAGAACGTACGAATGGCTTATCTGATGTGCACATACATCACATAATCATCGCATCGAATTCGACCATCTGTTTCGTCGATGATCGTCTCGTGATTTTCAATGACATACAATTTTTTGTGGATTTTTTCCTGGTTCTTTTTGAATCAATAATAAGTTGGTTTTGTAAAAGACCCCAATTCGGTTTGCAAACAATCAAAATTTGGACGCACAGTCGCACACACAGTAATTTTTTTATAAGAAAATGGAATATTAAAATAATTTTATGGAATTAGTGATATATTTGTTGAAACACTATTCCGAAAAACAACCAATCATAACAGTTTTTGTCATTACGCTCATATATGTCAAAGCCATTTAGTTCTCTGTTTTGTCCCTATTTTTACAGTTCTTTTTTCTTTGTGTTTTTTCATTTATTATAGAACTTTTACACATTCATATTTTACAATATAAATCGTTATCAAAATACAATATCGATATTCAAATACAATTTGGACGCTAACTCCCGAAAATTATCTGTTTCATTTGTTTGCTGTTTGAGTTCGATTTTCTTCCAGATATTGTTATTGGTCCTCAGAATTATTTTCATGTCTCGAGTAATTTTCCTTTTCCAATTCGTCGAAACTCGTTTTTTTTGAAGAAAATAAAATTGCAATTCCGTTGAAGGGGCAGCCTTCAAAGTTGATGGATATGGTGAGATTGCGATAACTGCCTTCATTGCTTACGTAATCATGCATTTATTTGACTTCTATAATAAGAAACTACCCGCTGATTCAATTTTCTGCGCAACCGATCAAATGCACGATTGAATTTTCCTTCATCTATTGTTTTCATTGCGATTAACAACTGCAGCTTGGCAGCTCCCATTGACAAACAGGTAATAGCAACGAAAGCGAATGAAATTTACAATTGGAATTGACATCTTGATAGGGGAGAAATATTCGCCATAGATTGAAGACGGTCATAAATTTTTAGATTTATCCCGAAAAGGCAACCAGCAGCAAATCAACAATTGAAAAGCTGTCACTTGCAGCCACGTTGCATTCCGATGCATAATTGATGCTCACAACCGTTTGAAACTCTCTGTTCATCTTTTTTTTTTCTCAACACACATTTTTCCATCAGCCCATTTGATCCAATTTCCTCGGTCTTATCTCATCACTTGGGCTAACCGAGAGACACTGTGGATTTACATAAGCCATAATTACTCGCCAATTCGTCAACCATTTTGAGGTTGTGCGACACAACATTTCTTCTTACGAACATTTCTTTTCGATAATATTTTGCACTCGTATTTTCATATCATTTTCATGGTCTTAAATTGTTTTTTAATGCTATAAACATCGTCGTCCGTAGGCTGCGCTTATCAATATTTTAAGAAGTAACACAAACTTATTCGTTTTCTCGATGCAGCGGTTTCTCGAAAGCGAAAAAAAGGCAGCTACGATGATCCCTGTTGCGTTAGAAGTGGGCTTAAGTCTAGCCAGTGGCGTACTATAATCATTTGTGGTTTCCAAGCAATCATTGAGGTTTTTACGCAGTTATAAATATTTCATTTGGCATTAAGAAAAAAACTAAACTCAGAACATTGGATAATATCCATCGGATATTTCTGTTTGTTTCTGGTAAGTTAGTTAAATTCGGCATAAATTTAGCCACGGACGAACGAAAGAATTATGAAACATAGATTTTCGTCTAAATATATGAAGAGTTTGCTTGAGAATTATCTTTTTTCTCCATCGAATGGCATAATGTGCGCTAATATAACAACTTCGCATCGAAAATTAATCAAAATATTTTGCACAACTTTTAAATTCGTAACAAAAACTTATCATGAAATTAAATAAAACCAACAAGTGTCGATTGAAAGTCGCTAATTTTGTATGTATTCGGTATTCATAGTTGTTCGAATAGTTTTCACATAAATCGTACAAATCCGTTTGAATGCACTGTTGCGGCAGACACTAAATACTAAAATTGGAATGATTGACAAAAGTTAAGAAGGTGTGTTGAGAATTGACAATCCCTTTGTCCCGAGCAATGATGAAGCTGGGGACGGCATGGATGAAAATATCGATTCCATCGCATTCGATTTCATACGAGAAGAAGAAACGGAAGAGAAACAAACCAATATTTTTTTTGATACATAGTAATCGGTTAATACTCGGTCTTTGTGTGTTTGTTTTGATATTTTTTTTCGCTATGCAAACATTGACTCAATGACATTGAGGTCGTTCACAGGCACATAAATAAAAAATAAACGTTTTTTCCACTTTGGCATTTTCAATTTTCCATTTATTTAAGAAAACAATGAAATCACATTGTAACAATTCGAATTCGAGAGAAATTCTCTTGCTAGTCGACAAAAAATATTGACCCACCTTTTGTGCTGTAAAACGAAAAAGAAAATAATCGAAGATGAGAACATTTTAATATTCAATTTCGAAATGCCCTTTCGCAGATAGCCGAGCTTCATTTGATTGTGAGTGAAAGAGGCTGCCAATGAAAATTTCAATCAAACACAAAAAGAAGAAAAACGAAATCACCGGAATTTTTCTATTTGCCCAAAATTCGTTCGATTGATCAATTCGTCGAACAAATTCATAGTTTCAGCTGGAGGTCGGAATGTTGAATCACACAAATGAAAATTTGCATATCGGTCCGTTTTCGATGAGTTCCGATCCACTTTTAAATTGAAAAAGAATATTCATGAAATAGAAATGGTTATTTTTCATTACATTAGGAAATATTTAAACAAAAAAACAAACATTCATTACCATGAAATGAAGCTTGTTTAGAAGGAAATAACCTTCATTGCAGCAATATTTTATTAATTTAATTGAATTTACTTATTTGGTTTGTGCTATTTGTTTTCCCCCTTCCATCCGATTCAATAGCGACGTTTCACGAGAAAGCAAATAGAGATAAAAATGGGATGCTTATGTGTGTTTGAGCGGGTTTTTTTTTCACCATGACAACATTTCAAAAAAATAAATATAATCAATTTTATTTTCTTGCTAGAAATGCGAATGTTATACGGGGTTTTATTGTGGGTTCGCCTTGTTGAATCCTACGTTATGAGACATTAGTTCCGTAGAGAAATCGAGCGAGAGAAAAAGAGTGAACGCATAAATGCACGCACACATTCATGTGATTTGATGGGCCATGTAACTCAGGCTAGATTATGAAATATGTACGGTATAATGTTGAACGCATGATATCGGCGAAATTTCCTTCAGTTGACGCTGTAAACAGCGGGTCTTTTTGGTCGTCACACAGTTTTTCATCGGAATCGTATTCCAAATGAAAATAGCAGTTAAAATGGAGCGTAACAAAAAAAACGCGCGCAAAGTTTAACATCATTTTTATTTATTTGCTTCATTTTGTTGCTGCGTGCACCAGTTTTGAGTCGATGTGGCTCTATAAATGTGTGACTGTTTTCATTCTCTCATGACGCAATCATCAACTGCAACGTTAAACTCTCCCGCCGTACGAGTCCACTGGGGCTGGAAAACGTTTAATTTAGAATGAGAACCTGAATGTGGCTTAAGGCTACAACCGAAAAACTGCTTGGTTGCCGTTGCAACCGCAAGTCACGTTTTTTTTTCTCGCAAGGGACGATTTTTTCCTTTAATGATTCAATTTCCAATCTTTTTAATGAAGTCAATAAAATTGTTAAGGTTGAACGTTAAAGATTATCAATAGTTTTTCAACTTGTTAATAAAAAATTGCACAAAAGTTTACATACTTTTTTCTCTGTATGAGACACAGAGTGAGTGTGTCTTTTTATGCGTAAATTAGATTGTATTATGCATAATATTACGTGTAATTTGTTCAGAATGAAAATTGTGACGCATTTTCGCTGTGTCAGGAGGCAGTCAGGCATCTGACGGAAAATGCGATCAAATATATAAAAAAAAAAAATTGACAAGCGAGGTGTTACACATTCACCAGCATCAGCAGCGCCCAGAATCCGTTGGAAATTGAAAAGAATTAGTATTCAACGCTAGTCATTTTATTGAACGATTGATGTTTTTCCTCCGAATAAAAATTGATTGGTTTACTTGCAGATTAAACCTTATAAAAATTTATCACATTGAGATTTTTCCCAATCTCTTTCGCATCTCTCTCCCTCTCTCTATTTCTTGCCAGCGCTCCCACGGAATAATTTCTTTTTCCTCCTCTTTGTGTCATGTTAATCTAGAAAAATTTGCATTTTACGCAATACCGCTCGCACCATCAATTTACACGGGGATGAGGTAAATTAGAATGGTTCACGCAAAGTTGATAAAGACAAAAATAAGACCTTGTCGATGTGTATGCGATCAGAATCGTAATTTTCGTATAATTCCTCTCCTTCGGCGTTTGGCACATTCTTTCGCAATCTGTTGACGCAGTGTGGATCAAGTCACATGAAAATCAAAAGTCACATGAAAGCGGATGAGAGCAACGAAAAAACGGTGTTATTGGTTTAACATAACATAACAGGAGTTTGACGTTGAAATTATTATGTAAATACGATCAAAATGCATGCGGTGGTTGGAACTTTAATGGACAGATTGAGTGAATAAAGGCAAGCTTGCACATCACAAAGCCACATTGTTGTGGACGTTCATAATTCTCTCACTCTCTCTCTCTCTCTCTCTCTCCATTCACACTGTTTAGAGTGTTTCCTACTGATTGGATAGCTTGTTAGCTGTGGTTCATATAGAGAAATTTGGGGTGTAATGGTTTGCGATTACCTTTTTATCGATGTAAAACAATTTAACCGACATTTATTGATTGCTTTTATGCCTTTCAATCAAATTGGACAGCCCAGATTTGGTTCATTCGCAACAAAAATGGTCCCACGAATTGTGACACAATGACGACGACGGTAGAAAAAAGCGTGCATGAGAGAAAATATCTTCGTTGAATTAAGTGGTTTGAATGGACCTTCATCACACAAGTAAACACATCGATTGTTAACGTCATCGATGGATGACAGAATCAGAGAAGCCCACGAACCATTTTAAAACGGTGCCTTAGATTTGAAAATTTAAAAATGTGATGAACATTGATGCCGAGAGGCCGCGACTCAATGCCGTTGTTAGACAATTAAATATTTTCACTTCATTAAAATGAAACGTTTGACAATAACCATCTAGCAAAGCGTTATCATTACAATTTCTCGCACAAAATCAAATGCGCACAATGAATGAACATAATAAAATTGAACAAGTTGTAATTATGATGCTTTGCAAAGCAAGAAAACGTCTTTTCAAACATCATTCTGTGCCAAACGATGTGCTGTGTGAAATCCATTGGAAATTATGTGCTTGCAGCCATTATCACTAAAGTAAACGCTCTGTGTCGCGACCCATTTCGTTGTATATGCTTCAGAGATTCGACGAACATATCGAAGGTCAATTCCAAATCCCGATAATCACATGTGTGCAACAACTCATGGTTAGCAAACACCGAAATAACACTGCAACAGCGTCATCGTCGTCGATGCAAACTGTTTCACGGAAAGTAACATTCAATCGCGTCATAGATTCTGATTATTTTGGAGCTTATCTGTGGATTTCTTTCTCATTCATATCGACGTTTTATCGTTAATTCCTCAAAAAGTCTCAAACTAATACATTCGATACATAAAATTGTGAAGCCAAAAGATACACAGATTGGTGATGGTTTGAAAAATGGAAGAATGGGTGAAGCGAGACTTTTATCGTAGATGAAGTGGGCATGAAAATTGAAACAGAAGCACTTTTTGCACGGCCAGTTTATGACATGGAATTAACTGAAATTCAATAAACGGTACATTTCACCGAATTAATTTGCATAAATGTGTTGTATCAGGGACAATTCCTCGTCGAACACAAACACATATAAAGTTAAAAAGCGACAAATGATGGCCATAATTTCATTAATTTTTAATTTCCGCGGTGTGAGAATTTTTGGTGTGAAAGGAGCGCGCAGATTAGCGTCTATCATTTTTAATTTTATGTGCCCGTTCTGATCTTCGCCCATTCAGCTCAACCTTATAAATAGCTACCGGAATTCAATTTTGTACCTTTCCAATGGCCTTTTATGCTTAACATACCACAATCGAATGAACAAAAGGAAAAATTTCAATGCTTAATTCGATAAGGAATCAATTTATTGTATAATAATGGATTAACGGCGCTGTCATCATTTGGAATAATGACGTGCGCATCAAAAGCGGCAATAGCAATAAAAATTGAAAAGTAAATTGATCAATTTGCAACTTCACAAGATGTGTTAAGCCACTCAAAATTGCTTCAGCTAAACCAATTCACATAATTTGTTTTAATTTTTCCCATAGCAAAAATACAATTTCACAGAAAATAGATTGTGAAACATCGAATGGGTAAAAAACAAAAATGGATATTCACGCGCATATAAGACGAGACTGCGAAAAAAAATGTAGAAAATTGCTTGTGGATTTGGTCGCAAAAGGCAAATAAAAACTGGCATATGCATGGTAAAAGGGGAGATAAAAAACGTTGAAGTGCGTTATAAACTGCCAGATTATATCATCGTAATGCGCAGCGAAAATTGCATTATTATTCCGTTTTAACTCTCTCTATCATGTGTTCGCCTCAAGGGGCTTCTTACTATCACCGAACAAATTGTGATGGCGTTTTCGATTGCAACGTGCCTTTGCAGCCAATTGACGAGTCATTTTCAGATTACAAAAATTATTGAATCCCTTTCGGTTGGTTTTGCATACATTCGCATCGCTGAAATTGTGCTCATCGTTGTATGCGCGCCTTACGTGCTTTCTGCACTTCTCAGTCAAGCTTTCGAAACGAGTGAATTGCCCCTGGGTCTCGTTTTGTTTGTGTGTGCAATGAATGCCAAACCAATTTTCAATGGGAAGAACTGAATTTTAATGCAGCTAAACACTGACACGGAACCATCGCAGCTGGATTAACACCAACATCAACGCAACTTGATGACGTGCTTATGTTGTTTTGTGACTTTCAATAAATTCGGTGTAAATGAGAATTATTTTAAGCTTTTTCTCATAAAATGTACGAAAAAATGGCAGTGTTTTTCTTCATTCGAACAAATTTGTTGATTCATTTCTCAAGTTCAAGCCATGACATCGCGTTAGTGAATAAAATGAAAGGAGATATCAGCGAAAATCCATTCAACAAAAGCTCTGTCAAGTGTATACTCTGTCTCACACAAACACATTTTTTCCCAATGATGAAGAATCTTCGGCATTGTTATTTACGGACGAAAAAGAAAAACAATTTTTCAGCTGATTAATTTTTGCCTCGCATAGACAATAAACGCAACGGCTCAACGGCAAAAGGAGTAAATCAATATAAATTTTACACTATTTGATTTCATCAAAATACGGGCGAATCACGCTTGATATCGCCATAATAAATTCAATATACTGTAAATTTCTTTGATGATTCTGTTATTTGCGTCATTATTTTGATTTCGGCTATGGCTGGTCGAATAAACATCTCATGATAGACTTCTGTCGAATTTTTGTGGGACATTCCATTTTTTTATTGCAAAAAGGAGCTTCGATCTGGATGCATTGAATACATTCCATTGCGATTAAGTACTCAAAATACGAAACCGTATCTGTATTCCTCCATTCAAACATTAAAACCAAACACCATTAAGTAAATACATTCAACAGAAAATACCAAATCAGGTATAAAGATTGTGTGCTTACGACTTTCGTTCATAATTTTGTGCAATAGCAATACAATTGCTTGTTTATTGAAACCGCCATTTGTTGATGTTGGTTTGTTTTGGAATGCGAATAACTCATGGATCAAACTTTTCTATTTAAAGAAGTCTATGGAAAAAAACAAGACTGGCTGCGTTGCATTGTTCACGTAATCCGAAGACAAATCAGAGCTCAATTCGAGTGAAAAATCGAATCAAATCGACACGGCATGCATTTGAATAGTGCTGGGTTTTGTGTTCGATGCAAATATTCATCAGCAAATATATCGTTAATCAATTGGATTTATTCGGAACGAGACACAGTTGGCTGTTTCACCCTCGCAAATGACATCAACGTGAAATGATTGCGAAAATCTCCAGCGAATGGGTCATAAAATGAACTGAGGAAATGAAAAAAGAACAATGAAAACATTCTTTTTTAAATGGGATCGATGTGCGTAATCGAAAAAAGACAGAGCGAAAGGAACAAAAAATGTGAAAAATGAAACGATGTGAAACGTGATCGATTCACGGAAATGATTGTTTTACTTCACCAGATACAGTTACAAATCGATATAAATCGGAATTTTTAAGCCACAAAGTGAATATAATACGCAGGCAACGCCTGATGCCCGGGGCTAGCATATATGACAGTTGTATGGCAATTTCATCAGTGCTCAGGGATATTTGACGTCGAATGAAACGAAAGAGATGGGAAAAATCAGCAAAGATTAATGTGATATAGCGAGAGACATTATTAGAATTTTCATTTGGAATTTTGGGAAACTCTGTAAAGTAATTGTAGTTTTCATTTGGAAGATGCGAAAAAATAAATTATTGCAATTGAAAAGGAGCTCTTTAAAGGCAATATCCTTATTTTCACACTCATTTATCAGCGATAAACAAAAATATTCAAAAAGCGTTTCAAAGTTCGAATACTTTCATGGTCGCGATGTTCTGAATCTTCGTCGTTTTTGTTTCATATAAAGATATTTTAAAAGCGATTTATTTAAATTTGCATTGATAGATTTGAATGTAAACTCGACATACACGAATTGTGTTGTGGAATAATGAGAATCAATCTGATTTTAACCAAATATGTGTGCTATTTTTGGTTAATTTTTAGATTAGTCGTCCATATGTAATCGATCCTTGCAGATGGCAATCAATGGCTAGGATAATTTTTGATAAAATAACCGAACAAATTGATTCATTCGCCTACTTTTCATCTATGTATATTCACCGCTTGATTCCGTCCAAAAGTGGTAAATTATGGAATTCTAATGCGGAATATTATTTCTGACGTAAAACTGTTCGTATCTATTAAATGAGACGATTCCATTACAACACATGCAAATGGCAAAACCTTCACTTTTGGATATTTCATGGTCTTGCAATGGGTGGTGTGGGACGGCGAAGCCATTGAATTTAGTCATTCAAATTGGATTTCAATCACTTCAAAAGGTATCAATAAATTGTAATTACTTTCGGACGATTTTCAGAGGCGTTTTCCCTGTGACGGAAACGAGAATCCTCCAATTTTGTCTTCAAATTGATTCGCTTAAGATTTAGTATTTGGTTTGACGACATCGTGTTGCAACCTTCATGAATATCAATGACCAACAGGGTAAGGCCATTGCAAATACATATAAATTGAAATTCAAATTGTCCAAATAATGAAAATGATCGGGAAAAAGTATCCTTTACAGAGTGTGTGAAAAAAATGAAATTGTTCCTTGTTCTCGATCTAAAATTCTATAAAAAAACTCGATCTGCGTAATATAAATACTACCAGATCGACCTTGAATCATAGCAATATAAAAAAACACTGTTCGAGCATTAACAATGGGAAAGCAGGTGCGTAATTGTTCGGTTACACACATAACAAATTAAAGTGTCTGATATTTTATGTATCACATGCGAGATATCTGTTGCTGTTAATGTCCTTGAAGCAAAGCCCAGCTTTCTAAAACTGGTTGGAAGCAGCACCACGTGCAGCAGCCATCGAAAAATGCACTTTTTTCTGCTTTGCATATCTTATGCACCAATTTGTGCTTTTTAAATTGGATCCTTTCGTCGGTTTTTTTCTCTACACGCCATAGAAACAATTTTCCATGCAACGTGCATATAAAATGTTGATGGCAACAAGTGTTGACTTTCATTTTTCTCTATTTTTTCGCTTTCTCTTCCTATGAAATCTTACACTCTCTATAAATGCTGAAAATGTATCGAATTCAGAATACTAAAATTGGAATGGTTTTCGTGTCAAAGATTTCAAATTTCTCACTTTGCCGATAGAGCTGAGCCGAGCATGCATTTCGTTCCAGCAAATTTACGATTGTAGATTTTCATTATTGCGACGCAAGTCCATAATGAATGCAATAACGTGACACCAAATGTTTGGTTAGCTTTTGATCAACTCCCTGATTGGATGATGATTGCGCGCAGTTAGATGGCTTCATCTTCAAGTGTTTCATGTCGAAATGCAGTAATAAGCGTCTGATTACAGATTTATTTGTGATTGGTGTGCGGCGCATAAAATGCCTTCGTAAATCAAATTTAGCCTTTTTGCCTTGATCAAAAATGCCTTTTTTTCGCTCGCATTTTAAAATAAATCTATAATTCAAACTGGTGCATCATTAACCATTGACATAAATTCACAGTAATGCATGAATAAGGATCGGATTACGTCATGAAAAAGCTATTTTTCGCTCGCAAAAGAATTCCCAGGAAAATAGTCGAAGTGGAGCAAAGTCGAGCCTTTTCCAACGGAAGCCACTACAAATGACGATGCTGTGATTTTTGTTTGATGGCAAGAAAAATGTGGTCAGCCTTAGAATATTTGGTTAGAGTATAATGGAGATTTCATGCAGGGATCTGGTTGAAACTTAGTTTTCACAAATGAATGAAGTGAAAATAATGAGGGAGACTGAATAATGGAAAAACACAAGCAATGACTTTGAGTTCCGTGGCATAATTTCAAATTAAAACGAGAGGAATTATTTGTAGGCCAGAAATCAATGTGGCACTAAGCACTTCTCTAAAGGAATTCCAACGATACCGATCCAAAATGGAAAGAATGGTGACCAAGAATAATGTTATGTTCCATTTAAGCTTTAATTTTTCCCACGCTAATATTTTCTATATTTTCATCTAATTCATTCATTGACGCCTACGTACAGTTCCCTTCAGGTTCGCATTTTATCTCTGCTTTGTGTCGCTTGGGCATGTGCCTGTTGCCAAACAATTGGAAATGTGAAAAATACATTTGGGGAGAAAAAGGAACTAAAACAACCTTATTATCGGTTATACTGCTGCTGCAGCTGCTGTTGCTGCTATTGCCGTTTATGACGCTGATGATGATGGTTTTCGGTGCCGTTTGCCAATAGCATCGCATGGATTCAATCAAATGTAAACGCACGTTAAGCCAGCCGGGCCGAATGAAACTGTTGCTCATCGTCGTCCGGCCCGCAAGTGTGAACGTATCAACAAATAACACTTGATGACGGCAATGATCACGCAATGATAAGAATGAGAACCAATTTTACTTCCATATATCTAACACCCTATTTTTTATGCCACTCAAGCAATTGTTGCGTGTCGACGCACACACACACGCAATTTCTATGCTCTGGTGTCCATTCATTCGGCGATGTTTTATTTATGAACTATCTTCCTACTTAGTTTAATGCTCATCACATGAGGAAACATCAATCCCATTTTGGCAATTCCATTTTTGTAATTAAGCACCACAAATCAAAGATGTCGCATTCAATTTGCCGACACTTTAATCATCATAATGACTACATTCATTTGTGTTGATACTTTAAAAATTAATGATGGCCCAAGTTTCTGCACAATGCGTTAAACTTTTCGCGAACCATTGGTATAACTTCGATGGCTAAATAAAAATCAGTTTCTTCTGATTTTGCCACGCAGCACACGAATTCGGCATCTGATCCATCACGCCTCCTTTAATAGAGAGCAAACAAAATAATAAACATAAAAATTGTGTTCTTTTGAAATGGAAAATAGAAAATGGTAATTCCAATGTAATCTATCATTATTCATCGGTTTTTATCGGTGTTTTGAATCGTTGCGATCCCTTTGCGCAAACTGTGCCAACGAATTTGTTGCCTCACCGATCATCGTAGCCCAGTGCGAATGGAATCCGTCCATAAACTTGTTTCGACGTCAATCGCATATTTTTGGCTTTTTCACATCATCACCCTTAACTTCTGCTATCAATTACTTTGTAACGGCAAAATTATATAGTATTTTCCGTCCTGGCAACGACAGGGCCAAACGATGGTTGGCGTCGTGTGCGTTGAATCTCTCAGTTTTTGTTTTCGTATCATTATTTGTATATAATATTTGTGTCGTGTCCTGTGTGTGTTTATTCCTATCTCTCTGATGGAATCGCTTGAAACAACAACCAAGCCATGTGCTGTGTTGAAAAGTGTTGTTCCATCCAATGGCAAACCCAATGAAAACAACAAAATAACAAATGCCTTTCGCATAGGCATTTGACTTTGGTGGTTTGGATGCGAGCGTAGCGAATGAGGAGAGAGCGAACTGCCGCAGTGAGAATAATAGCATGTCCGTGCCGTATGCTTCAGTCTTTCATTCAATGTTAGAATCCATCATTATTTATTTGCCTGCCAGTTCTAAGCACAATGCACTCTTTGTCGCACAGCTTGCGTCTCCATGATGGCATATCTGTGGGTGTCTGCGCGACATAAGCAATGTGCCAACAGCAAGAAGCAGTGTGTATGGCGATGATGATGACAACGACGACAACGGATTCCGTTAAAGTTGTGTGTGCGATAAGCGAACGACCATTCTTCCGTGCATTTTCCTATGTTATCGCTTTTCGGATTTTTCACCACATTCAACAGCAACGAAAACACCGCAACACACTCACTCACTACAGTTTCTGTGCCATTCAGACGTTTCGAATGCTACAAGTTGCTGCGTTACACATTTCTGTTATTAGTTTGAAAACAGCCGTCGCTTGCGATAAACGAACAATATTCTCGCTCCTTACGCCAGACAACAACCAGCCTATCAATCAAAGAAGCTGCATTTATTCAACAGTCAGCGAATAATTTGCATAGAAAATTCAAAGTGTTTTGTTGGAAATTCCTCAAAAATCATTTTTGAAGAGAATTTCTTCTTGTCAGACTTATTATTCGGAAAGAGAAACTGTTGCAGGAGAAAGATAAAACGATTTTCAACGTAATAAATTATAAATCATATTCAACAAGTGACCCAACCAAACAAAAAATAAACAGCTTCAGCGAATATCGACAATTCTGAATAGAAAAAAAAAAAAGCGAAACGACGAAACATTCACTTCCATTGAAGTCACAAAATCTGGCGAAAGTAGCGAATGCAAAGCAGAAAAGAAATAAAAGTTTAACAACGACGAATCAGCTGAAAACGTGAATCAGTAAACTATTTCACGCTCGAGATTGAGAGACAGAGTGTGTTTATGAAAAACACCAATAGCAAAAGCGACATAATCACCGCCGCGTTATTCATCAATTTCATCAAAAATCAGCACACAAAAGGATTTGACGGAGTGAGCCATTGTTACCGATAGAAAATTATGTAAGTATCTTGAGATGAAATATCATTTCATTTTAAACAAATTCTCTATATGCGAAGAATGAAGCGTTCAAAACTATTCTCGTAATTTATTTGCATGTGATTTATGTCGAAAAGTGATGAAGAGGAATACAAGTAGTATCGTCGTTGTTGAGCTTGATAAGCTCATATGGAATACATATTTTCACCATTTGACTCTAAATCAATTCAAAATACAATCATTGCAAATACTTTGAGAACTTATTTCAGTACGGAATTTGAATTCACCTGGGCAACAGCAAATTCTCATATATTTAATAATAAAACGGAAATTCCATCATTCAATTATTTAACAACGACTATTCACATTTCATTGATATTCACAACGAACTATTGCATAATCTCGAGCACATACGAACACTTGCCTCAGCTCTCGTTTTTCGCTTCAGCCGATTTATGCTTAAACATTTCTGAGATATTCATCTCAAAACTATTTCGTCCCATTCGCCTTTTCGATGTATGCGTGCGTTCGCTCTTTGACTTCCTTTTTCAGCTGACATACATTTTCAACATCATAGATAATTTCAGTGAGTTTGTTTTCATTCTATTTACTCTTTTTCACATCATCCTCATGATAAACACAAAACTTTTCCACAAACGCTTTTGCTCATCCGAATGTCCACTCATCGTTGAAGTTTTCAGCTCGTATTCGGCCCAATGGATTGTAAATAAATGTGTGCCGTGCTTCGAAAAGTGGTCCGTTCGCTCTCGACGATAACGGGCCAAGAAAATATTGTCTCATAAATATACCAGAGCTTAGTCAATCAAATATTTTCTAATAATCTGGCGATTAAAAAGGAGAACGTAATTGATTCATGAGATAGCCGAATGTGTCCGTAAAAAGTCTAAATTACCAATCAAAACAAATCTTAACGACAAAATATTAAAAACAATAAATTGTTCAGTATTTTAATTGGCCGTATTCTAATTTGGTTGGATTGATTTTGAATGTCGCAGCTATTCATGAAAACGCAATCGAAAATTGAATGCGACCTTATCGATTTGTCATAAATAAGCAAAGTCACGATTATTAAAATCGACTATTTACCCATCGCAAGCAAATTTCGCGAGCGCGCACGTACAATTTTGCACCCATCATTTTCCAAATTTTCTACATTTTTAATGTAGTTCGTCTTTCCGCTCGATCTCTCTTCGAATTTTTGCCGTCGCAAACACACATTGGCTACGTGTTAAGTCATGGCAAAAGTCGCTCACTGTATTCTGTTGCGCTAGTTGGTTTTAAAAGCGCCAATATTTTACACCCCACAGCACTAGCACCGAATATTATTACTTTTTTGTCTGTCAGCAGTTTAACGCTCATTCGCTTCGTTCTTCTTTCCTCTTTCTCTATCTAACTCTCTCGCTCGCTTGTTTTCGTCATTTTTTCGATTCATCGTGTTCGATGTTTGTTTTTATAGAGTTTCATTAATTTCATGCAACAAGTTGTAAGCGTTGACAGTTCATTCGTTCACTTTTTACATTTGTTTTGTGCTATTTTCGGGGAATCAACCGAGTACAATGTTTGTATAGACAACGCATACTAATAAGAAGCACACGATTCATACATTTATTGCTGGAGAAATTCGCTTTTTATTTCTATTTGCTCGTGCGCTTGTTTCTATTTTGTTGTCTGTCAAGCAAGTACCTGGGTGCTCAAATTCATTTTCAGTATAGATTGCACGATCGCCCCTATGTGAAGCGCTGTCACGTTCGGTATGTGTCAATGGTCGGTAAATAAAATCATAAATAAAAACCGACTTAAAATCATTTACCAACTTATTTTGTGCATATTTAGAAAACCCGACAGAGAAATAAACATTAAAAAAACACACATCGACAAAAAACCATCCCGTAGATTCGAAGCGAATTTACTTATTCAACGAATTCGCTATTCTTTCGAAAGAATAAATGATTGTTCAAGTCAAAGTGCGTTCGATGCTTGCGAGAACTAACTGCTGATTTTCTTACAGTTTCGTGTATGATTGCAAGTGTGTGTGTGTGTGTTATTATTTTGATAAGAATTGACTGCGTGTTTATGTCGATGAATGTGCACAAATGTAATTAATGGCAATGTAATTATCTGCGATGAAATTGAAATAGAATTTATTTATCGATTCGATTTTTTGGCTTTTCCATTGTCCTTATGCCTATCTCTGTCGCTGTGCGGCATATCTGTATGATAGGAACAGCCAATTTCACTTCAATGTATTTGTGTGTGTATAAACCAGAAGGCACCGTACAGTATTCAACTTATTCTGACATGAGAAACGTGTAATTTGAAAAAAAAAAAAATAAAAAAAAAATAAAAGAAAAAGATGTATTACGAAACGAGATGCTCCTCTTTTTTCGCCCCGCTTCCGAGAAGCGGAGCTCTTTTGAATGACACAAGAGGCTTTCTACGCGAAAACAAGAAAAATGAAAGGAAAATTGTTTTAGTAACGAATGATTGCTCGTAATTAGTTGAAGAGGTACTTTAATTTTCTTTTTGCTTGTTCGGAATATTTCATCGAATAACTTTAGATTGTGGCTAAAAGTATACAGTTTGGCAAAGTACAAGGATCAGAGCCGAGGAGTTTCTGACATTTGAAATTGTTGTTGCGGTTTTATTTTGTTTTTATTCGAATTCCCGGGAATGAATCTCACCTAAAGTTGAACTTCAGCTGAGCAAAATGCGCCACGAGAGTGAGAGCGGATCAAGTAGTTGGATATTTCCATCATTTTCAACACGATGCGCTCCGTCCGTTCAATCGATTACATTAGACTTTATTAATAAGGTTAATTACGGCCATGTCAGGCCATCGAGAAGATAGTAACTATTTGAAAAACACAATCAAGTGGCTCACATCATCTTGGTTGTTTGCATGGGCAAAGTTTTTGGCATTCGTTGACATTCGATCAAATAACGATAATTACACGTTTCATGTTGGCTTTCCGGCGATTATTGATTCTACTTTCGGCCAAAATCTAAAGTTAAGCAATTTCAATGCACTTCGGTGTAAGTGTGTGTTGTCTCAGCGACGGCAAGTTGACGATAACCGAAGAGTAGGAGAAGAACTCCGAATAGAAAAATAAATATGAATTGGATTTATTATCCCACGGCAAATTCAATGTAATTTAATGCGATGAAATCCTTGCAGTCATCGATTCTTTAGCATTGCAGCATTGGATTACAATATTGAATATGCCTTGAATGGCATAAAATGTGCTCTTGAAAATTGAGGCGCACGACTTGAAATGAATAATAAGTCGTTGGCATTTTCTGCGTTCCAAGAATTCACACTCCGCCCGGGCACAGACAAGCTTATCGATAAACTCCATCAGAATGACCAACTTTTGACTAACTTTCCGACTGAACTCCAGTCTTTTGAGGCTATTCTGTTTTGTGTCTCTTGATTTGGCACTTCAGTCACAAAACTTTTTCCATTAAATTTCAATTTGATCTACTCACAAAATTGCCACCGTATCGCAGCATTTGGTAAAAATTCAAGAACGAAAAGGAGGCAAAGCCATCTACATATCCTAATGGTGCGGGATACACATTGTTTGCGGCTTTTCTGCTACTTGAATGCGCTTATTTTAAACATGTCTAGAAGAATGCGGAGAAGTGATATGCACAACAATTGCCACCATACGACATATTCATCGTTTACCGATGGGGGGATAAAACTCGACAAGAAATCATTTACCCAATCTAATAACAGCGGACAGACAACATATTCCAAGTCATTCAAATGAGTCGCTTATTATGCAACAAAAGCAAAGCATTTGATTCAATATTATTCTAAAGGCCTGCCTTTTACTTTTCATGAGCTTAATTTAGAGCATGAAAAAAGGTAGGCCAAAAATCAATGTTGTTTTTGTTTACTTCCGGCTTTGATGGTCATAACGTAGGGATGCTTCGGGAGCGACAAGGTCATAAAATGAATTGTCAGCGATTTGTATGCAAACAAGAGACGTTTAAAAAGCCGAAGTATGTGTAAATAAGATTAGGCAAGAGAGCTTGTTGAAAAAAAAGCGAGGGGTTATTTTCATGCCAATTAGTAAGTCGTCGACATGGTCTTTAACATGGGGAGAGAGGTCACAAAAAATAGCCGGTGGAACATAAATTCTACATTTATTACATGTTTAAAAAGTGAATTTCGAGGCAACTATATAATGGTTAAGCAACTTTTTGGTGTACCATGTCGACATCATCAGTGAATTAATACATTTTTTCTGTCGAATATGAGCAAAAATGGGTATACGTGTGTTCAGAATGCGAGCGTATCGCGTGGGCCCGTTAATTGTTCGTCCCATTATCGTTCAAATCGGGATGCTTCATTTGGCAGAACAACTCATATATTTTGTTGTACAACAAAAATTGACACAAATTGTTGGCAAAAAATTCAGTCAAAACGTAAGCATTTTGGAAGTGCTGCCATGAAAATATCGGGCCCTACCATTTTATTCCGGTGTTTGCATTCAACCATGATTCTCGTCCAGGAAGTAATTTTATTTATTTTCCTTGTTTGCTTATTTATTTGGTGCCTGTTTGTTCCATTGGAATTCCATTGTTAGTGTGAATATTGGCGAAAATCGTAACAATGATACCGATGATTGCCAATCGAAATAGCGGAAGAGCCTAATGAAAAAGACGCTATTGAATTTGTTCGTTCTCGCCGTCGTTCTGCCGTGTCTTTTTCAAGGCTCGGCATTTCGCACCCAGACCATTTGCAACATCTTACAACCAAAACCAATCCTCAGTCGTCTCGAAAATTGTCGTGGCTTTAGCATTAAATTCGGTAAATCGGCTGGTGTTGGGCATTTTGTCACTTATTTGTCGGGAACTCGACGTGCTTTTATTGTGTGCCGCTCCGTCTATTTCTCATTTTAAACGAATTAATCCTGTCAGTGAAGCGATCCTTGGAATTTTCACGAATACCGACAGCTTGCAAAGCGGACGCGCCTCCAAAAATACGGCTCTTCTGCTCACAGCAAACGAAACACGCATCTAAAAAGAAAATCACATCTACACAGCCAACGTATTAAACCGGATTGGTTTTTGTTTCGTTTTTTATTTCATCTTCGTTCGAAAAAATACGCCCCCGCACCCCAAATCTTTATGTAATATTAAAAGTTCAAGCAAAAGAAAGACAAGTATGAACAGTGTCAATATCTGCTGTAAGCAGAACAACGGTTGCTACTTTTTTCTGAGCTTAAATTTCGATTTCGCCTTCTGATCTTCAACTGTGCGTGTGTTACAAAGAGAAAAAAGTGTCACCTAAACTGTAAACGATGTACATTTCAAACGAGCCGCAGAAGCAGACGAAAAAAGAAACATCGGCTCTTTTTCTTCGCAACCCAATTTTACTACGGTATTTACCGAAAGCGCTGATTTTCTCTCTCTCTCTCTCTTTCTCTTTCTCTTTCTCTCCTCCTGTCTCCACATCTCGCTCTATATCGATTCTAATGTTTATATTGCGTGAAATTTAATCGCATCACACCATATTATTATTCAGACGAAGAAAAGCTGTTTGCAATCGATATAGATTGGTGTATTGAACAAAAGTATTGATGCTTTTGAGCAACAAGCAATGTTCGACAACTCATGAAATGGCTCGTTGCGAATTATGAATGAGTAAATAGTGTTTGCGTTGTCTGTTTCAATGCTTGTTCGACTGATAATACATGATTTATTTAAAATTCAGAATGGCAGCTCGACTTCTGTGCGCCAGAAAGAGTTTTATTTGCATTTCAAAATCGGCAATATATCAAATTACCGCAAAAATTGATTTCATTTTGGTTTTTACTTCTGGCTCACTTTGTCCCACTCCATTCAAGTGTTATGATTAACATTAAATTGTTGAATGAATCCCGAGCAACGGGTAAGTCGTTCTCCGACTGTTTCAAGTTTGTTCTGCTCAAACTTTTACACAATGTCATGTCTTTTTTCATGTAAAGGGTGATTTTTTAGCTGGTTTCTTTTTGACGTTTAATTTTTTGACAGATGTCAAATTCCAACTGACGTCTGTCACAGTCAAAAATGCTCAGTATGCTTTGCAATTTCAAGATGGAAAGACTTACAAACGAGCAACGCTTGCGCCTCCAGCCACACAGCGGGTCCATCCATGGACGAACTGCGCCGTAAGTTCGGCGAACAGTTCATCTCTCGTTTCGGCCCCGTTCATTGGCCGGCCAGATCGTGCGATTTAACGCCCCTGGATTATTTTTTGTGGGGCATGAAATTATTTTCAAAAAGTAAATGGCAAGAACCAATTTATCGATTTCAATAAAGATTTGATTCACTTTTCGAAATTTTTTGCGTTTTTTTCGATTTTCAAAAAGAAACCACTTAAAAAATCACCCTTTAACAATTTCACGCAAATCGAATCGAAAGTTTGAAGAAGACACATTTTGTTTGGAGAAGAAATATTGTAAACGGCGTTATTGAACATGAAAGCCGCATAAATATTAAACGATAATCCAAGTAAATTATATTTCATTGACTCATAAAAATGACAATAATTTGATGCGGCAGCAAAAACTTCTGGAATTAATTTCCGAAAACTGGCTAAATGAACGAGCCACGAGATTAAGTGAAAGAGTAAAAATTGTAATAAAGTTTAATATTGCTAATAAAAAAAAATCGGACGCTCTTGCGCCATCATCAAACAGTAATATTAGCCTGGAAATGAGATCCTTTTTTTGTTAGTTGAACTGGAATTCTGATGGTGTCCGCTATTATTTTAGATTGGCTTTCTTTTTTTCGGATTGTTCCGCATTCATGTTCATAGGACGAAACCATTTCTTCTGACGAAAGAAAAAAAAATACGTTGGACACCTAAAAATAGTTCAACTCGTTAAAAAGTTCAAATTAAAGCGAACGGCCCACGCGCAAAAATGTTTCTTTTGTGTTGAATGCTAGGAACCGAATGTAATTTTTTTTTGCCCGGTATTATGGGTGAAATGACAACGCGTGCCACAATATCGCTGTTCTTATCAGCTTGAATATCGATGCTACTGATATTTGTTTGCAAACGCACAAAGCCGTTCAAATGAGCGACGAAAGAACAAAAAAAAAACAAAAATGAAATGCGAGAAACACTAACATTGAACAATAGTAAAAAGGTGAACTAAAACAAAATCAAATCGCGTGCAACAAGTTGATTCGCAAACTTTGTCTCGCCACTATAATATCCGACAGTCGTTCAATTCCATTCGTGCGTCACACGGCACGTAGCGCTGCTGAATGGTACGTTTTTCGAGAATTCACAAAGAACCGTTGAGTGAAACGGCATGGAAAAATGGATGCATTTTTCCAGCAATTTTTCTCTACAGTGAGGTTATATTTACGATTGCCACTGTTTGCATTCAGCCACACTCTTTTTTTTTGGAGTGTGTATGTTCGTATTTCAACGGTTACTTGATCGTTTATTATATTTATAATAGATGGAGGAAGCTTGTACTTTCGTGTCGAATTGACGAATGTCGAATGGGAACGGAAGGGCACATTCATAGCAATATAACAAGAATATAAATCCTAAAGTAGTAGCATGAGTATGTGTACAAAAGCCACCGTCATTTCAGTTTGTGTACAGATTTTACACCGATTTTCTTGGCCAAACCAGAAGCATGCGGTTCCGTTTAATGAGATTTCTCTCTTTCCCTTGCTCCATTTCCTATTCCGATGAGCTGGTAAATTTTATGTGCTCGTATTCACATAAATTTTAACGATTATAGTCGTCCATTGGAATGTTCGGATCGCCTTTTTAGATATGCTCGACACTCGATCACATGAAATGTCACACATTCTTTTTTTCATCCATGCATGCACGTTTTTGTAGTTCCTGCATTTTCCAATTTTTCTCTTGAACTCGTCGAGTTGATTGACTGCTTTTTTGCATTTCCGAATCGGATTGAGTGAAGATGCTAAAAAAATCGAAAATAAAAGTAAACAGGAGGAAAGATTGAAGGCGGTGAAAAAATACTTGTGGAAAATGAAACATCGGCAGTGAGTTTTCGGAATGTTTACATTTTGGATGAATGCTCTGAATATATCAATCAAATTTCCATTTTGTGCATTTTCACCAATTTAGATGAGAAGGAGGTTGGAAAATTCTTCCATTTTTTCACTGCGACTATGAAATGGCATAATTTTACCGCCACAAAATCAACAAGAGTTTGCTGAAGCTACAACCAGAAGATATACTCTCTGATCTCATTTCGAGTGCTCATCGAATGCTTCGGTCAAAGTTTAATCATTGTCCACATAAATGCGGATCGAAACATGTTTACGATATTAACGCTGGGTCATAAAACAAAAGTGCGAATAAGAGAGCAATTTATCGATAAATGATGAAGCGATCAATTATATGAGCTATTTCTCATTCTCATTGCATTGGCCAAAGTACTGAAATAGAATGCTTTCGATTCTTAGCATAGAATTGAAATTATAGCTATAAAATGGGCCAATACACTCAATATAATAACGCCATTTGAAAACTATTGTGTCGAATCGAATGCAACGAATGAGAGAGCAAGAGGAAAAATAAGGGGACATGCAACCGAATAATTCTTTGATAATATATCGATTTCAATTTGACGACATTCGTTGGTATGTGCGCACGTCGATGTCTTACATTGTATTGTTTCAATTCAACTGGCTTCTTCCAGTTTATTATCGATGGTATCCAAAATAAGTTTCATTTGCACCACCGCTGTTTTTGCCTAATTTCCTGCTGAGTACAGCCGTGGTGTCGAAACGCAACGCCTCCCGACACAGGCAAACGGCCCGAATCGAACGTAGCAACAAGTGTATTTTATTTGATAAAATCCACATAAACGCTCCAATTTTCTCGATCGTTCTCTCATTTTTATAGTTCGAAGAAGCCCACCCACATGACTTTGTCGCACTGGGTACTTGCTCTCGTGCTTTTGTTTGCTTCGTTCATTCAAACCACTGTATTTAATTTTAATCACAGACACTTTGTGCATGGCGTCAAGAATGCTATCGGCGTTGGCTGCCTCATTTTTTTTCTATTATTCCTATGCTTCACTCTGCTGATGCTGATGCCACGGCCACTGTATGCCAATATATATCTACATGTATATTCCGTTCGAGTTTGCAAATACTCGACATCGATAATGACAATCTAAATAATATGCATGTGTTTGAAACAAGATTCGTTCACATAAACATCAGCATATTTTAATAAAAGGTTTCGCGCTTGTCGCGCGCAATGATTATACAATCGTCGTTGATATTTATGATTCCAACAATAATCATATAGGATTTTGTGATTTTGTTGTTTCATTTAAAATGTCGCTCATGACAGATAAGGTCACAAGGCAACTGATTTAGAATTCAGTGTGTGTATCGGCGAAGCTAACGCTGCTTCTTATCTCCAAAACGCTTCCATTTAGTTGATAACAAATTGATAACATTCGCATAAAAACTCAAATCAAACAAACTATTGATACAAAAATACGATAAATTTAAGTAATAAGCGTAATTGTGTGCGGCATTTGTGATGTCAAAAATCAAATGAAATTAATACAATAAATAGATGCACACCATTGCGATGACAAATCAATTTCATTAAAATGACGCAAAATGTGATATATTGTAACACGAATAAACATTGACGATTAATCCATGAAACTATTTGAATACTCGAATAAGATTCGAGAAAAAACCGACCAGCAAATATTTCGAGTGACATAAATTGTATACGGTTCATGAGCGATTTCTACAGAAAGAAAGAGAGAGAGAGAGAGAGAGAGAGAGAGAAAGAGATGAAGATTGTGCGCGCTTGAAATCTCAAATTAGAAATTAATTACAACTTTTTTGTGGCTTCTGAACAGCGGCGGGTCTGTGCGTGGCACAACAACGTTTCATTTAAATACGCATTTTCGTCTCGCTTACCCAAGAAAACTGACCCATAACTGATGAAACCAACACCATAAACTTATTCAACACTTTGGCCACTTGTTGTTTTCAAATCAAAATTTTCGGTGCTCCAATTCATTCAATGAAAATGTGAATATAAATGTGCTGTTGACATATTTTCTTGATGCTAAAAAGTTTCATGTGTTGGTAAACCAGGAGATACATCCTTCGGAGTCGAAGCCGAGCAGATTTCGTCCACAGTACTCGAAATGGTTGAACAAGAAGGGGCGCCCAAAATACCAAAGGCGCCCAAAATATGATCTATATTTGATGTTGTGATACTACGCCAACTTTCCCAGCAAAATTATCCTCTCGCATGGAATCGTTTTTGTGCCGTCCGTCCGTTGGTCGGTCGGCCCGTCGTCAGGCAGACTAAAAAGTGTGTATGCAAATGACTACTGAAGCTGAAACGTTAATTACATTGTTTATATTCCACGATATTGGATTAATGATGTAAAATTGACGCCAGCTTCTATTTTCTTTTCCACGCTTTGCATGACGAATATAACGTCAAAAGCATTCTTAACGTCTCAATCGCCAGTTTTCGGCGAATTTCATGCGATACGATCGGATCAAATAGGACGAAATGTTTTAAATTAAAGTCAAAATGAGATGTCCACTTATTACATGGAGTGCAGTGTAAAAAAATCTCACTTGTCTCCATTTGAACGCGCTCATTTCCCCTCCTCTGTATCATTCATATTCAACAGGAGTTGGAAAAGTGGTTGTCGGCACGTTTTTATCATACTCATCACGATATTGCTTAATGGAATGCATGTGCACATTTTAAAAAATTCCATTCATTTCCTGCATATTTTTCTACAGATTATGTTCGGTTCACGCGATTGAATAACATTTTGTTTCAAATGATTCCTCCTTTAATTTGAGCGAACGAGAGAAATCTTTGTCAAAGTGGACCGCACCAAAAAAAGTGAAGAATGCAATGTTTGTATATCTCTTGATGTAAACATTCTGTTCTGTTCACAAACAAATGTCGCCTGTATATGCTAAATTTTTCTGTCGCCTGAAAACGCAATTTTGCTCAGTGTCATTTATGTTTGTTCAGAGGGGTGAATTGATGTAAAAACAGAGTTGATTTTTATTTGCTGGTGGATGTTTTGCTTCGGCGACAATGCTCTGACTTCAAACTCTAAGTGGAAAATGTAGCCATTTGTATACATTAGAATATTCACTTCATTCAGGTCACATACACTTGTGCTCTATCGCGAGATAGAGTGAAAGAGTGAGTATTTAGAGATGGATGAAGCCGCGTGAAAGCAAACTTCATTGGACGCTCGAATGTTGTCACTATTTGCTTGTCGCCACAATTCGCCTATTTATCACTCAAACTGCGAATATTCGCCAAGGGAGTTCGAAAACAAATTGAATTTGATATACTTTGCGTATGCCTCTCGCTCGTTCGCTGTCTTTCACTCTGTCTCTATTTATCAGTTTAATTTTGGTCTGTCTCGGCTCTTTTTCGTCCGTTTACTCTTCGATTTTTCGTCCATCCTCACTCAGTCCTATTTGCGTCAATCTTCTCTCGCTTAGACACTTATTGTTTTGTGTTGCAAGCTCTCTAATATTGCAATATTGTGAATTAATTGACGACGATGCCAGCAACATCATATTTGTGGTTTCGCCTTTTCGATTCAACTATACACACAGCGAATTCTTCTCATCGAACAGACGGAACGACCAACAGGCAGACAACACAGCTCTACACTCTTTCCTAATAATTTTAATACGTGCAGGGATTTTCGCCGAAGTAAATTATACAGTATATATACTCACCAAGTATATTTAATCCATAAAAGTAATGATAGACGTGGCTGGGACGCTCAACGAGAAGAGAGAGAGAGAGAGATTTTTTGCGATGTATTCATACTCTCTTTCCTGATGACGATGATCAACGGACGACGAACGCTACAGCAAATTGAGTGCTTGCTGTTACACATACACCGAATCAAGAGAGCTCGACAATCTCCTTCTACCTCTCTCTCACTCTCTCCGTCTCTCTCTATCTCTGTATGTGTGGGGCTCTGAATGAGTGAGGGAGCTTCAGCTTGAATGATGGTGGGTGTTAATCGCATAGTGAATATTATTATAGGGTAAAATCGACACATTGGCGCCAATATGCTGATGTGCGTTTTTCCTTCTTAATTTTTACTGAATTGTGTTCGAAAAACGGAAAAAGGGACAAGAGCAAGTCAGTACACCGAATCGTGTGCATAAGCGAATATTCAACGCTGATTGTGACATATTCCTTGTGTGACTGCTTAATGCGAATCTTTTTTATATCGCCAAATGTAGATCGAACGAATATCAAAATAAATGAGAAACTGTATCACACGAGTGCTGCTCAAAGCATTAAAAAATTATTTATTTATTTATTTCACTTAGTTAAAGAGTGAAATCGGAGGATTGGAGAGAGACGGAGAGAGAAGAAAAGTACAGCGGGAGTGCTCGCGGGTATACGTGTCAATAGGCGACAAGAATTTATGTGCTTGAACGACAATGACATAATGAACGATGGCAATCTAGGCACCAAATTTAGCTATACAAACACAATCCCTAATTTTTCTCATCTTTTGATAATTTCGATACGCTATTTCATATTAAAAGTTTGGCGTTTGGCTCAGCGCGTTCATTTCTGAAACACTCACAAAACCAAGTTATTGATAATAATCATATTATCACCATGAAAACTTTACCACCACAGCGATTAGGCATTTGGTATTACGAATTATCCAAAATTTGTCATCAAATCGAAGAAAAAAAAACATCACACTTCGTTCTTCTGCATATTTTAGCATTTTGCAATGGATAATAAATCTTATGGAATTTGACGTGAGTAAGCATCTACAATTCCGCATAGGATTTTGGTGGTGACACTGACGAATTATATGTGCGCTGATCTATAGATTAGTTTCCAATTTTTAGGAAATTGGATTAAATCATATCTTGATCTCTCGCTTCGTGTGCGCTTATTGCGATTCCATTTAAATGTTCGGGGCAGCGCGACAATGGAAAATTGTTCAATCAAAAATCATCGTAGCGAAAAGACAATAGAGTGAAAACTGTACATTGGCAAACAGCACATTTTCCTCGCTCACTCACACACCCACACATCGGACACAGCGATAAATAATTTTCCACTATGAAACACATGAATGACTGGTGTCCATTGAATTATGATGGTTTGTTATCACACTAATTTCTCTGGGGGTGAAACGATGTTCCGGGAATGCAACTGGATATCGCTGCATATTATCCGATAATTTTCATTTGCAGACACCGGAACAAACATTAATTCGCACGAATGAAATTCTTTTAGTACGGCAACGAGTGGCCATCCATTTAATTACACATTCAATCAATTACTTTTCTGCGTCGTCAGCATTAAACTCAAATTGAAACTTTTTCTCGAACCTACTTTGAGACATTGCGGTCAAACAGAAAAATCAAGAACAAATATTCAAAATTAAAGTCTAAAGTCAATTGGAAGTCAAAAGTGGCAAAAAGAATGCCAAAAATAAGAGAATGCAAATGATAGAAACTTATCTTTCGTCAAACCAAACAGGCACATTCAACTTGAATAATTCAAGCCGAATTGAATGTCTGCTATTCCAAAATTGCAGCCCTTTTTCAAGATCCACATCGAAAATAGTAGAAAACCGTATTTCTGCACTCGCACTTTCGGAATGCGCTGCAATTAAAAAGAGTGTATTTACTAGTAAAACCACTGAGTGCTAGCCTTTGCGTTCAAAGTCAAGACAAACTGTTGACACTTCACGAAATCACTGCACTCTCAATTAATTCCTTGGGAATACATTTGAATTCGCTTGAAGCGATACATGTTCAAACACCTTGGTTCGTTGTAGTACAAATGGGCCTTGGCTCATCGCTTTTCGCTTAAAAATTGGCTGTTAATAGCGATTTCACCGTTATACATTTGATGTTTACTGTTCGTTTCCTTGTGTATATTTTCCAACCTACCTTTTTGGTATTTATGAAGCGAAACGCAAAAAGGGTGAAATTCGCTGAATATTTTCTTGTTTGTGTTTATATACCTTTTGAAATGAGCACGTTGTGTCGTACGTTGAAGTGACCGTTTCTCAACGGTTCACGCTTTAGCGCACAAGCAAGTTAAACAAAATACGTATAAACTTTTGCCACCATCTGCCACTGAAACATAATTTCGTTGTTGTGCGTGGCACTTTATTAGCAAAATTAGCATTCCAAACCAGATCCAAGCAGCAAACATTAATTGAGCAATTTATTTTCGTAAATAATTTGATTGATGATTAATATTCTGGCGTTTGGCCATTTGAATCGTTTTACTGTCGGCTATCTAAAAGTCGAACAATATCGAAATATGTTCGAACAATCACGATGAACAATTGAGAGAGAGAGAGAGAAAGAGAAAGAGATAGAGAGAAAAAAAACTGACTGACAACACTCCTAAGCTGGAAGGACTTTGGTTTTAGTCGAATCCAGCTAAGAGGTAACCTTAGTTACTGCATAAGCTATAAATAAATATATTTTCTAAAGAAACGAAACAAAAATGACACTTCCTTTGGGATGCTATTAGCGACGTGATTCCGTGTCTCACTGAAAATGCACCATAATATTCGCAACAGCACCCACTTTGCTAAACGTGAACGTTGCCCCTTCATTGTAGGTGTCTTCCATAAAATATAGGGATTGACTTGGTTTTTGCTTGATGTTAAAAATAAAATGTCTGTTTTCCGTCTCAAATTTATCCTGTTTACGAAATACGAGTTGGGCATTCCGTTGCGTTTAAATGAATCCCTATTAACCATATCATCGAACCCAAAAAGGCATGTTTAATTTGAACCCACGATTTAAAACCATTTATAGCAGAATATAGACAACAATTCAAATGGACCTCATTCTTGAGATATGCAACCATAGAAAAATATGGTTTCATTCGTGATTCTCAGCTCATTTGTGATGGCTTCAACAACTATTTCAATGAACTGTGAACGATTTCAAGCGTATTCAATTTCATCTCAAATGATGCACTTAAAAAAATTAAGTTAAGTTTCAATCTAACTTATACAGAAGCGTGCTTGCACCGCTCAACAGGTTGCCCATTGTATCAAGGTCAGCGACGTGCATTTGACTCCAAAGCCATTACATCGAAACTTCTAACACGAAGTCTGGTCATACTCAATATTGTGTTTAATCTGGTGTACAACTAAAACAATCATTTTGCCACAATCACCGGCAGCGCTAAATGGCACCACACGTTCGATTTGAAGTACCTTCATTGACGATAGAATGCTGTAAAGCATTCGGTAAACTATTCACCAAATAAGCCAAAAATACGTCATTTTGAACCACGTCGATATTTTCACTGAGCAGTCTCTAAATTTTCTTTATCGGTGTAATAGTGTGTACGCTGATTGATTGCCATAATTTAGCCAAAATCAATATTGGATGGAATAATCAGTTTCATATCCAACCCCAACGCAGCCCGATCCATTCGAAATTATCACAAACATTTTATCAGCAACAAATAGAAGTGCTAACAATTTAGCTGCTATGCAAACAAGACATTTCCAAGAATGGAGCTAACGCAGTCGAAGCTCGTGTTAGCTCACCAAAATGCTGTTGAGCGTAAAAATAATGCATTTCATAATTAATTTGCAGTGAACGTTTCGAACAGACCTGTTGATATACAGACTGCTAATGTCCCATCCAATGCAAAAGGAATTTCAGAACAATTCTTTGTGTGTGTGACTTGTTTAAAGTAAGGCAAAAGGTCAGGCGAAGTCAAACTTCCGCGCTGCTTTAAGCGATAAAATCAATATTCATTTACAATGATTATTATCGAGCATGTATCTGAATAAAAGAACCGTTGTTCAAATATATTACATGTCTAAATTAAATAAACAACATATCATCAGCTCAAAATTGAGGAATTGTCGAAATTGGATACACTATGTTGTTGATATTGTTTATGCTTGTGAATCTACATACTTTTTCTCCATTTCGAACTGCGTTGTTCCGAAGATGCTGTGTCACTTAGATTTTCTGCAGGATATCAAATACCAACGAAGTTCAACTCTTTCAATTTAAATAAAAATCTATTATTTTTATATTTATGAAAATAAATTCGTTTATTTTACAGAAGTCTTCTTACTATTATTGTATTCTTTTGTTTTGTGTGTGATTTCAGCGTGCAAACGAAGAATTTCTCTGCAAGATTCCCGCATAAGTTGCAATATTTGAACGAAGAATCGCTTGTGCATTTTAAATTATAACCAAATAAAAAAGTTTTTCAACTTTAAAATTAAAATCATTGATTTGTTTGATGCACTTCCATACATCAATGATGTGAATTTGAAATCATCAAACCCGAACGAAAAAGAGGACATTTAAAGTTATACAACAGAAAAACTCAGATCTCGTCGAAGTCATTTGAAAGTAAAGAGAACAAAAAGAAGTTTATTGATTGAAAAAACAAAAGTGCACAGCAAAAGATATAAAAAATGCGATCAGAATTGAGTGAGGAGCCAGCCCATTCAGCGAATCGTCACCAAAACCAATTTGTCGAAGACATTGGCCAATCGGTGGCTAATGCATTGTTTGGCTACACCAATACCAATGAAATCAAACATCAACTAACGAAGAAGAAGCGACCTCAGTAAGACCGAAACGCAGCGCCAAAAAAGTTCAACAGGTTTTCAAACAATTTTCCGTTTTTTATATTTCTGCAAATTTCATTAAATTACCTGCGCATCAAACTAATCAAATATCATTTGGTCCATTTTCATGTGCAGCAAGTGTTTGATCCAGAAATGACCGATTCGAGCTCACAAAGTGATGACACAAGCGGTTGTGGTGGCACAACAACAACACGAACATCACGCGGTCGAAGTGCAACCAATTCAAGACGTCGCAAAGGCCAACTCAATGCAAAGGAGCGCAATTTGCGACGTTTGGAATCCAATGAACGCGAACGTATGCGAATGCACAGCTTGAACGATGCATTTCAGGTATGCAATTAAAAATTACTGCTCATTTTGAAATATAATACTCATCGGATTAATAACAATTATCAGCCATTTGCAAACTTTAAATTCATCTCCACAAACTCCATATTCATCTCCGCTAGCTTGCAACAAGCCTCTTAGTTGTTTCTTTTGTATATAATTTCTCTCCCTCCTTCTCCCTCTCTCTCGCTAAACTTTAAAATTATCAACGAAAACTTGATCGACGATAAACTTTTCGCAATTTATTTCATTTAATTGGGATTTTTCTGTCTTTTTTGTTTATCTCTCTTCCCTTCGTCACATTTTCAAGTCTTTACGCGAAGTAATTCCGCACGTAAAAAAAGAGCGTCGTCTATCAAAAATCGAGACTCTCACATTGGCCAAAAACTATATTACCCGCGTTGACTGACATCATTGTATTGATGCGCGGTGAGGATGGGATCAATGGCAATGGTCTAGGCTCAACATCAATTAGTTGTGATTTCATCGAAACGAATGCAGCCAATGACATCGACGACATCGATACACTGAAAAGTGATTGCTTCGATGAAACATTTCCGGATTTAATGTAATAAGTTCGAAGGCAACAGCGAAACTAATAACAACGGCCAAAACAACAATCACAACAGCAGCAGTAGCAACAGCTTGCATTCAGCGTTCATTAAATCAAACAGAGGGAAAATCCGAAGTGAAACAAACAGATTAAAAGTAATCAAGGTATAATAATTACTCATTTTTTTCCGAAGCGGCAAACAGAGAAGTCCTAATGATTTGATGTAGTTCAAGTTGGACGGCACTTCTGGAATGAACACATTTATAAGAATCCACAAACATACAGAGAAAATATAGGGATTTTCATACTTTTATAAAAAGACGCACACACATTGAACATTGATTGGAGCGCAGATAGTTTGTTTTATTGAAAAGTTATCGAAATTGGCAATTGATACGAAAAAAGATGATCATGAGTTAATGGGCGGTTCTCCGGGACATGTACAGCAACAATGTACCACTGATTGGGTTGTGAAGTGAATTCCCATTGACACAACTCACACCAAAACAGCGAGACAGAAAATATTTGTGCAATTACATAATTTCAATTAGTTTTCGTTTGTTTTTTCTATACATTAATACATTGATGTTGTATTCTTGATTAAAACGTCGATTAAAACTTTTTCTCGAATCGAACTTCCGAAGAATTCGCATCACACGGAGCAACATCCATACACGGGGCTGAATCGAGTGGATGAAAATGTCGCTTTTGTTATCATCTTTTTGCGATTTTCCACGCAAACACACAAAATTATATCAATTGACAATGTAATGAAATCGCTTGGCAACACTCGCGCTCGTATGTGTTTTTGTGTGTGTTAAAAAAGAAAAATAAAAAGAAACTTTTTTGAACATGAATTTGAAGAGGAAATGAACAATTAGGATGATGAATCACACGGTGAATGTCTGCACACAAAAGTAATTTATTCATAAATAACAAAATTTCACCTGTATTGTAATATAATAAAAAAAAATACATTAAACACTAAAATATGATAAATTAGATACGTAAATATGTTTATAACTGTACGTAGTGTTACGGAAAATGTGAACGGCATTTGTTTTTGGGTGAGATTGAGCGGAGGTAGCGGCCAACGCATGAATTTGTACATTTATTATTTCAAATTGAGTAAAAGTCAAACTAGTCACTATGATTAAAAAAAAAAAACGCTAGCGAATAAAATAGAAAAAAATGAGCAAATAGAAAATAAAGATGAATTAACGATGATCGTCGGGTAAAATTATAGCGGCGGTGAAGAAGATGTGCATGTGTTGATTGACCGGATTTTAAGATAAATGGCTGTAATTTGAGTAAGATATGGAGTCGTAATCAGTAAGTCATGTGCAAAAAAGGGATTTTCCAAACAATTCTATCTATTTTATTGATAAAAAGCAAGAAGGAACAACGTGTAGCCTACACATTATTTAACAGTACAAATATCGTGAAAATATAATACACCCCGCAGCATTTAATGGCATGGATTATCGCAGCATTCTCTCTATTCAGCTGCTTCATGAAAAATCCCATTATAGTTTGTAATATTGCTGCTCGATTAGATTCTGAGTCTCTTTCCATTTTTTGATTGACGCTCTATTACTCACTCTCTTTCTCTTGTTCGCTCTCTCTGCACTTTTTTTCGTGGCATTTCCCAGTAGGCCGACAGCAATATCAATATGTTCGAAATATGATTTTATGAGACGTTACATTTAATTTTATATAATATAAATTAATAAATGTTGTGTAACCGCCACAAGGGGAAGAAATTCGTTTAACGTAGGCTAACTCACAAACACAGTTACACATTCACATGCAGCGCATTTTCCGCAATATTTAGAGAGACAGAAAGGGGGAGAGAGAGAGAGCGATGAATGATATTCGAAGAAACGCGCTGGAATTTATTGTGTGCGGATCAAGGAACGTGGGTAAAGAGGCAAAAACCGACGAGACACGAGTATTTCTCGAGTGAAAATGAACAGCAAAACTTGGGAGCGAAAAATATGTGCAAAATGATGATGTCTAATGAAATTCATCAAGTATTGAAGTTATGCAATACTCACTCTTTCAACAGTCGCTTGATCTTTTTTTGCCGTTGCTGCTCTGCTATTCATTCGTTCACTTCAGTGTGTCAATGCCGCCGCCATGTAATAGAATCCATTAGAATTTCATACCTTTTTGGTTTGGTCGGTAAGCGAGGCCAAATGATATGAGCATCTTTCATGAAATGATGCGACCTATTGTTTAAGCCCAACAATCTGCTAAATAACAAGGCACAAGATCGATAATGGCATAACATCAGACCATTCAACAGGCTTTCAAAGCGTTTAATGGAAAACAAATGCTGCTGGAGCACCATCAGCAGTCCAATATACTTATATTCGACTCTCTCTTTCACTCGCTCAATCTCTTTCTCTTCATCTTTCTCTCCATTTATTACAAAAGACCAAAAATATTACACTTGACTCCGCGAATTAAGAAGCATTCAATTGGGATGGTATTGTAAATGAGATGCATTGAAAGTTTGCTTTATCTATGCCAAAAGCAGCTTCAACTAAACGGAAAACAATTCTAAATAAGCAAATCATTTTTATAGGTAACGGTTGATAAACAACACGGTATTGTTTATTAAATCGCATTCGACTAGCGCCCGACCAAAGAGCGAATGAACAGAATTTATCTTTGATTCAACATCGGATTAGATCAAAAGAATACTTTACGATGAGTTAGTCACTCACACAACAATACATGCAAAAAACGCTATTTTCTTCTATCCATTGGATATACGCGATACGGAGACAATGGGCGATTAAGCGGAATGAACCAGTTCGAATCACGACTCCCTCAACGATCCATCCAAATATTTTAAAAAACAAATACTACATCGAATATTGTCTGAGCTCGACATACCGCCGAAAGTAACCCGAGAACAGCTGAGTTTTCCGACCGAATGCCGTACTCACGCGAAAATGGTCGACGATTATTTTCCAAGCAAAAATCTGATGGCCCTTAATTTAGCAATTCGGTTTGCTGAATTGAATTAAGCACTTTGCAGTAAGCGCATGAAAAAAAGCAACCGCAACGGAAAACAATGCACTACCACAAAATAATGATGTGTTGCGATTCGGATGTGAGCGCACATTCCAGCATCATTCAATGCAAAATTGCAAACGCTCACTTTGTCTCAAATCGATTCAATCTTTCTATAGTCGAACTAATTTTCTGTTGAAAGAATTACAAAAATAAATGGCACAGCAAACAGCAGCCACTTTTTGCAAAGACACATGTAGACGAGTATGAGCGCCTGTGAAAGAGAGAGCGAGCTACTGTCAACTCATGGACCGAAGCAAAAATAATAATGAAATTTTCACTGAAGCTAACAGAACTAATAGCGCAAATATGTTGTTCGATGTTGGGCAAAGGGCTCCATTTATTCATATGATATTGTACAAAGTCATCGCATGAGAAAAAGAGTGAAAACATATTGTTCACATTGCTGGCTTAATGCTGTTCTCATCTTGTTCGTTGCTATTTCTCTCTCTCTCTCTCTCTCTCTCTCTCTCTCTCTCTCTCTCTCTCTCTCTCTCTTCCCCTCTCTCGCAACTTTCTGCCGATGTATCGGTGTTGGTCATGAGTTACATAGTAATTACATCTCACGAGTAAAGTAACAGAGTTCAGCTTTTATGAACTTATTCTGTGGATGGTTTTTTGTGCCCGTGTTCACTCGACGAACACTTTATTACAAGTAGCAAACAAAGAGTTGCAGCTTTCTCTTCTTTTTGTTTGCGAGAAAAAAGCTCGTTTGTGCCAGAGTCTCACGATCAATGGTTTCTCTTTCAGCGGACTATAATAAATCTTTCACGCACTTATGAATGAATGATGTTGATATGAATATAGCTTGCGCGATCTCGTCCAAACCCTTGAAACATTGTAAAAAAAAAAAAACTGAGACAAAATGTGGCAAAGAAATTGGCGATATAGCATCAAAAGTCCAGCAAAACAGACCTGATTGGCTGAATGTTGGCTATTCACTTTTAAACGTTCAATTAGCAGATAGTTACAGTTCTAAAAAAATCAATTTCTTCCAGCTTGTTATATCTGATTTGCCAGCGCATTCGACGGTTTAATTAAAACTTACAGTTGGCATTCATTCAATTAGCGACAAATCTATTAATTATTCTACTAAATGAGTGTGATTGTCCACCGGCCCTATTCGCGTGTGTATATGTGTGTTTGAGAATGCAGCATGCATGGATGTCCGATGTATGTGTGTGTGTGTGTGTGTATATTGCGGTAAATGATTTCGTTTGCGCGCCATTCTGCAAAGTTTTTCGGATGTGAAATGAGTGTAGGTACTCGTTTTATTCAAAAGTATATGTCGTTTCGTTTTGTGCCGTTGTGTAAGGATGTTTACGGAAAAGCAGCTCAACAGAAAAACGTTTCTAGGTGCTGGTGGCAACAAAAAGGATAAACATCAAAATTGCGTTGAAATTACACCAATCAACCGTTTACAAGTAGCGGGAAATTAACAATGCATTCAATTCGTGTTTTTTTGTTGTAAAATAATGCACTCAATTGCTCAATTCACGTGAGCATAATCCAGAGAAGTTTAGTTCAAAGTTCGTAGTTTTCACATCTGTTTCATGTAAATCTCATTCAGTCTTCTTGCGGTAACACTCTAAAATGATAGAAATGGAATTCATCTATTGTTGCGTCTATTCACCAATCTACTGTTAAGTTTAAATTTCTAGATTTATTGAGAGAATGCAAAGAGGCATTATTAAGTGATAAGATTTAAATGGATCAAAAGAGAATAATAAAATGTGTTATGATGATAAAATTACCAAAAAAACTACATTTTAATTAGATTGATGTGCTAGCGCTTTGATGTTTATGTGGTTAAAATGTAAGATGACACATTGGCCGAAACATGAGCTACTATTATTATATGAATGTCGCTATTAACACAATGATGATAGGTTAAGTTGATTTTGGTTCAAGTGGCAGAGAGCGGGTTCGTTTCAAACTTCTCAGTTGGCGATGCGTTCGTTGGCCCATTCAATTTATTATGCATCTTAGTTTCAAAAGCGACATTGCATTTCATTTGAAAACAAATATTTTATTTAGCTAAAGTATACATCAAAAGTGTACATCACCAAGAAACAAGAAATATCAAAATATATTTCACGTGTGCTTAGCATTCTCAGATGCAAAATTCACACATCAAAATTAAATGGAAATGATTCTGTTCAAACAAAATACAACAAAATGATTTGACAATTCGAGGGAAGATTTTCAAAATAATCAAAATAGACAATTTCAATCGTTACATTTCAAGATCTTCTCGAAACAAATGCAATTCTCACTCAATTTTCACACCTTGAAAAATCCTTGTTCGTAAAAGTTCGAGAAAAGATAGAAAAGCTCATTCATATCCATTTAACATGACACGAAATCCTGGCAACACAGCTGTTTTACTCTTCATGCTTCTTACATAAAATTCAGTGACATTCATTCCAAAGCTGGTGATATCTTCCGATCGAAACTAAGAAAATTTTTCACATCTTCTTATCGTAAAGCATCCATGCCGATCCAAAGGTGTACTTGTGACATTTGTTTTGATCATGTTTGCCTTGTATTTTCCCGGAAATTGTTCAAATTGCGCAACAGACAATTTATTTCAACTTTGATCGTAATGAAATTCCGCGATGAAAGTTTGAACTTTAACAATGCAAACCAGAGAATAAGTCTCAACCGACCTCATTTAAACTTTTAAAAATAGACATTAAGAGAATGATTATTCGAATGGAAATCAAAAACGATTGAAACGAAAGATTTTAATCGTTCACAAAATACATGGAAAAGAGAAGGAACTAAGCCAAATAAGTAAATGTACCTTTTCGGTGTAACCTTATATATAATTTGCACGGATCGAAGTGAACCAGAAGGCGTGGGGACAAATGCAATCTTTAAAAAGGTTCAGAATATTAAAATTTAAAATGAATAAACAGAAAATATATACACATAATTTAGAATGCTTCAATTTTACAGTAAAATATATAATTTATTGCAGAATTAATCAACAATGGCAAATGGCTTAACATTTAATTATGAAAAAATGATGATTATATACCAAAATGTAGCAAAATTAATCATGATAAATAAATTAAAATTTAGTTAAGAATGCAAAAAACGTTGTGTTTTAATTCGATAACAGCGAAATTCAAATGCTGCATACGGAAATGCACGACTGCATCGAGTTTTTGTTGTGTTTATGGCAATTTTCCAGATTCATTTGTATGCTATTTTGGCATTATCCAAGCAATCAGCTGATGAATATAAACAGATTGAAAAAGGAGAACGTGTGGTACGACTTGTGGCTAGTGTCTCGGCTGAAAACTAAAGAAAGCTCTTTAGCGATTACGACAAGTACTTTGATAAAGTTAAAAAAAAGCTGTGTTCAAAAATCATCCCCTTTTCGACGTTTATCATTTACGTTTTCCTTTCTCCAACTGCAGAAAGCTCCAGGCATTTCGAGCTTTTCGAAAAAGCTCATCATACTAGATTTCATGTGAACAAATAGCCAAGCGTTGATTTGACTATCCATAAAAACTGTTTATTAAACAAGAACCAGATACTCCAACTCTCCCCAGCCCTTACGCATATTCAGGTGCTCAACAATTAATTTAATTAAATATTTAATGAAATATCTCTTCATTAAGAATCCCCAAACGAAACGAAGTGTACAGTAATTTTGGGCGCTTCAATTGGAGCGTTTTTTAGACTACATCAATTATATTTGGTTAACTGATAATTTTAACAGTCGAAACAATTGGGAAAAATATTTACCAATTAACGAAATCAGCAATCAAAAGTTGATTTTATCATCAAAAAGGGACCAGTCATCAAATGATTGGAATTGATATATGAAGCGAAGTCAAAATGGAAATATCGATTGTTCGGTATAATCATCCGTGTCAATAAAGTGAATGAATTTTTATTCTCTCTCAGTTTGTTCCATTCGACGGCCTTTGAAAACAACACCAACCTTGTTGGCTTCTATTTTATGCATGTAATTCCGTCGAGCCGTCCGTTATTTTCAAACTCCGATCAATCCCATTCGATTAGTCGTATAAATTACTAATGCGAAAAAAACACAAATGTCAGCTCAAAAAAAGAAATGTTAATCGATATGACTGTTGATCGTTGTAGTCGAAAAGCAGGTCGATAAAAACGGCCCCCATATTTTGTATCTCCAAATTTGAGAAATCAGAAAAAATCCAATGAGATTTTCCTCTCATTGGCTATGTGATTGGCTTCATCGAACGCCACAATGCTCAAGTTCCAAACGAAATGCTCTTGACTGCATCAATTAAATAAATAACAGTTAATTTTGATAATTGATATGTGCTTGATGATTTATGACAACTCTATTTTGCACCTCCATTATAATTCTGTCTGGACTTGATGTAACGCGCGATGCTTTTTGCAGCTCGCACCACTTTTTTCAATTGATATTTTACGATGCACATCGATTTGAATAGATGCAATGTGATTATGTGGTTGGACACGAAATTGAGAAAAATTGCCAGCAATTTAGCGCACATGGCTTTTCAGGTAATTGATGTGCTTGAATGGTGCCATTCATTGTATTTTAATTGAATGAAATTAGAAAAGTGACTCGTATCGATTCAGACAACATTGCCATTGCTCAAACATCAAGCCATCCATTTTTGGTGTGCCATGCATTTTTTAGGTGTATCGATCAATTTGACTCGTTTTGTGGGCTTATAGCAGCAAACAGCTCTTGTTAATGGATTGCGCTCAGGCAAAAACCTCCATGAAATGTAACATAAAACTATTCGAATTTTCATTGAACAAAATCATGTTTGAAAATTAATCCGAGGAAAATGATAGATACATTAATAAAACTGTGCGTGGTGCACCATTCATGCAAATGACAAAGTTGAAATTGATCTATGGCAGATTGAAGGCTTTGTGTTTGAGGTTGGTGTTTAGGCGTGAATGAAATGCAAAACAAGGATTTTGGTTTACGTCGAATAAATATTTGGGAAATTCATAGTTTCGTTACAAATAATATTTGATCATCTAAAACCGCTCATAAACATCGACATTTTGGATGCTCGACATGAAGTAAATAGATTCGAAAGCCACAAGAAAAGAGGTGCTTTTGATATATTCAATACAATCTGAATGATTCTATCAATAATATTTGCCAAATGAAATAAAATTTTTCACATGTTGCTGCGTTTTTTTTGCATTCTAATTTTTCAGTTGAAATGATTGAATCGAAATGATTGAGAATTTCTTTTGACACAGTTTTTTATTCATCATACAAATATTTGTTAGTGATAAAATATCGAACGAATCGATGAAAAGACACATTGAATTGCCGAAAGTGAATCTAGTTCAGCTGTAGCATTTTTATTGAAAAGCTGTTGATATCTCGATTCTTCCATTTTCGATATTTTGCTCACATTTAGGAAATAATGTTGAAGATAATCCTTCTTCTAAATGCCTGTATTAACTGCATTGTAAGTGTTTTTCAAAGTATTGCCATGCAAAATGTCAACAGTAATTGCTATTTTTGTCAAGAAATAATCTCGATTCCAACACAAAACATAACAACTGGAGTATCGCTCTTGTGGGATGACTGCACGCGTAGTCTTTACTTTGTGGAATTTTTAGCACGAGAAAAAAGCAGATCAATTTATCGTTATGATTTCAACAACGGCCAAATATATTCGCCCCCCTCATACATCATACCAGTCAAAGAATGCAACAATTATAAAGACTTATTTGTAGTAGGTTTCAGGCAATGGTCGTGTTCAAGGGGACCGTGCTATTTGAGACATTTTAATCATATCTATTCTCCAGCGCCATCTATTGGGCAGTAGTATTGATGTGATATTTCAATCGTTTCAATTACTTATTTGTTTTTATTATTTGTGTCGATAAAAATTTTGTTCGTATTACAATGGATCTAAATTGAGTTTACCTATGTAAAATAAGATGGCGCGGTCAATTGGCATACTCTCGAATAGCTCTCCAATCCCATACAAGCACGGTCCGCTTGGTCGTGTTATATTCAATTTCAAAACCTTAGATCTGCTTTTCCGCTTCAATTATCTGGGGAATAGTCGTGATCAGTAAAAATGTAATATTTTTCAGGTTTATTATTACTGCACATTATGTGACTGGTCTTGCAACAAATACGAATGGAATGCTGTACGCAACTCTCAATATGGACGGCTCGGTCTGGCAAATTAATCCGAGGTAGATATTTGCTATGAACAAAATTTGTAAAACTTGTATTGACAAATTTCTTTTTTTAGAACATCAAAAGGTCGTCATATCATTGAATTAGATGCCAAATTAGTAAATGCTGTTTCGTTTGGAGGTCCAAATCAGGATATTTTGTTTGTTGCGGTCGGATCGCAGATGCTTAATGTTCTTACATCAAAAATAGTGCCCGCATATTCAGGCGGAACATCGCTGTACATGATCACAGGAATAAGTATACAATGTCAAAAGTATTCACGACTCATCATTTAATAAATAATTCATAATTTAATGGAACCAGAATGAATTGGATGAACAAATATCTTTTCTATTGTTTATGTCTTGAAGAATGAATACACTTGAATTTCTCTTGTTTTTACATATTAGAAAACCATGTAAATTAGGACACGAAGATAAAGCTGAACTCCACAAACACAAGCAAAGTAGCAAAAATGTCCGAATATCACTAGGCATCTTATTTAGTTTGTTCATATCTTCATGAATTTCGTCAATTTCAAATACAATTTGTTGGGTGTACGTATAACGTGCAATCTAACATAAACTATCATCATAAGTTAAGCTAAATGAATGTGCTCTATTTCACTTCACAATTGGCAATAACATGCTCGATTAAAGGCTTTTATGACCATCACAATAATAACAGCATTTATATAATAACTTATAGCTATAAAATCACTAGTAAATAAAACGAGAGCACATTCCAAATATATTTATAAATAAACCGCTCGTATCAGATTTCAAATAAAATATTTATTCGACAAATTTTCATTACAAATAGAATCATGAACCAATTTGTAAACAGTCGACACCAAAATTGATTCCAACCTTTCAACATAATGCATAATCCATGGATAATAAACTAAATTGATACATTGATCCAACCGCTTTTTTGGCTCAATACAAATAGCTGTTAACATAAATGTAATAAAATTCCATTAAACAACCAGTTATAACAGTCATTTAAAAATGAACTCAATTTCAATATAGTTTGTTTAAAGCAAAAGAATTGTAGCAATTCCATTCGAATGGAGATTTTCAAAGCAATTTTCAATGTTCATTTATAATACACTTGCATCCCAGACGCATTATTGGAATAAAAAAAATATGTTCTATAAATGGCCAGACATAAAAACCGTTGTTCTCACCTGTGCTACTCGAATTTATCGAGAAAAAAACCATTTCCCGCAAAGTGTTTCATCGACGTGCTGCGGCAAACAGCTGATTTCCCGGAATGTTCGAAGAGGAAACTTCAATGAATGCGAATCATCAATCAAAAACAAATGCGTTTTTGTCTGCACTAATTAACCACATTAACTGATAAGTAATTATTCGGTGTGTACACGTAATGTGAAATGTTTGTAAAGATCGAAGCCGCAGCATCATTGCTTTAAGCAAGAACAAGCTGCTTCAATTCATAATAATTTATTTCAAAGATGCGACGAAAAAGTCACGATGAAATATAGCGCACTGGCATTGAGATGGGCTCGATGTTGTTGTCCTTTGTCTGTCGATTCTTTATGCTACAAAACGTACATCGGGAAAGTTATTTAATTAAGAAGTCCACGAAAATTTATGAACGCTCCATGATAATATTAATTAAAAAGGCTGACGAAAACGAGTTTTGTCTTTCACCACCGCTACCGATGTTGATGCCGCCGCAGACGTAATTATGCGGTCTTCGGTTTGTGCTTACGCACACGAAAACACACACGCGGAAATGTGAGCACATTGTTTAAAACCCGATTTTAATTCGATAATAAATTGACGTGTGCCGCTTTTAAGAATTCTTGAACATTGATTAATTTAACGTGAAATGTTTTCGCACAAATCCATTTATAATAGTCATTTTCGTGAGCGTACCTGCTTTTATTATTATCCACTGAAACAATAATCCTTACAAAGCTTTGAACATAATCACGTCAAGCAACATACAGTGCTTTCATGCATTTTTTATGCATACGCGAAAAGAAATCTCTGGATGAACTTCAAACGAAGGCGACATTGCTTGCTTTTGGTCAAAAGTTTAGCGACGCCATCCAAAGCACAGCGGGAGACTTCAAGCAAAATCTAATTAATTAAAGTTCAACTGAATTAAATGAAAGGATTTCCGTCGTGAAAATGGACGAAAAAAATGGTTAAATCAGCATAAAATGCTCCCGCCAAGTTCCAGGAAACTGGGCAAAAGACTGAAGTTTTTGTGAAAAACACACTTTTTCCCTTTTTGCAGGCTCAAACAGAAAGTAGTTCGACAAATTGTCACTTTGTTTACCTAGTTTTCGAAATATATTTTCATTGGAATGCACACTAAAGCTCTAATTCTGGACAAAATCCTCGATACACGAACGAGACTTGCGAGACATCTGTAAATTTGCCATTTTATTTGATTGTAAATATTTGGATGCCCAACTTTAAATAACAAAATAACATCAAAAAATATAGTATTTTAAGAAGTTGAAAATATGAGGAAATATTGAAAGTGGACAACTTGAACAACTTCAAATAATGAATTTCCATCGCGTTCTTTGTATCGTTTCTTATTCGTATCAAATAAATAAAGAAATGTCAAACCTTTTCACATCCGACCCAAACACACCAGCAACATTTTTTAAGAGCTATTCTTTGAATCAATTAAACAGCAGCGATGTAAATACCTGGAATGTGAAGAAGCACAAATGGTTTCATGCCCATTTTTGAGTGCCCTTTGCATTGATTAAAACAAATAAACAAAGCTGCGAATTGAGTTTAGTGTACTCGATGCGAAACCAAAAGAACTTAAGTGCTCTTATTCAACAATTAGAATTCCGAGAGATCTGTTAGCTCTGTCAATTGACACATCTCATAAACCATGGCATTTAAAATTCACATTTAAATTCATGCTTACCAAAATAGTGTATATATATATTCTCGTGCAAAATTGAAAGAGCACCATCGAAACGTAAGAGATTTTGCATAATTTATAATTTAAATGTTGATTTCAGCATTTATGTACCAAATCAAATGGAAAAGCACGAAAGAATCTATTAGATAGCTCGGCTCATTCGACAGTGACTCGGTGTGTTTGTGTATCGGAATCACAATCCGAAACCAAGTATCGTTGTGCTGGTCAAAATACAAACAGTCACGTATTTAATGCTAACCAAGATCTCAAATAGGAATGTAATCCAAGTGCCGTTGGGCATTCATGTAAAGGACATAATTGAATTTCTAGTTGAACCAACATTTATTGTTTATTTATCTTTGTATTGGAGTCAGTGTGTTGCAGCGAGTGCTTCACATCAATCCGGTTGTTTGGCATCATTTTGTGAGCGGTTACTTGAAACCGAATGAATTATTATTCAAAACATATCCTTTGAAGGCGGTGTGCCAAAGTCAAAAACTGTGACAGCGTGTAATTCAGTCAGAAAAGTGAAGCGCACCCTCCACCGGAAAGCCGCATCTTTCTCGTTGCTTTCGACGCTTCATTTATATCAATATTCGTTTGGCTGATGGCTGCTTTGATACAAGTTCACATTCAATGTACCGGATTGAGTGAGCAAATTATGACTAATTAATTTAAAATTATGAGCTCCATTAAGTCTTTTTTTCGCGTGTAATCGTTAATTTATCAACATGTATGGAAGCACATGTGCAACCGTGCATTTGTCGCACCATCACAATCTGATGATATTTCATTCATTATATCAGATCAAAGTATTAATCCAACATATTTTCAATGATTAATCACTCTGGCATTTCAATTTTCCTTAATTATAATAAGATAAATGTTGGGATGGAATGCAAAATACAGCCAGTTAAACTGAATTTAATATTTTAAAAACATATTTCGGGCTCGTTATGCGTTAATTTATGACTTTTCAATTCATTAATTTATTACTTGCAAATAGCTGAAATACTTGTTTTTGTGTTGGACGTTCGTCCCGTCTCATAAAATCTTAACTCGAAATAAGTTTTAAAAATGTATCACACAATTTTGTAGCAAACATTCAGTTGGAGAGTAACTGTCAAAAGTCGAAATAAAGCTGTTCAGTGCTTGAAACGCTGTAGTTCAAAAACCCATTGTGAAAGGAAATATTTTCGAAACAAACAAAATTTGCTAAAAAGAATTCCTCGAAAATTGGAATTAAAATATATTTTAATTATTCTTTAGAACAACTTCTTTAATGAAATAACTATTCGAGTTGATAAGCGCAAAAAGTAAGATTCCAACTATATTTCTACTTGTTTCAATTGTCAGGAAACGCGCTACATCAACAGAAATAATCTACTGACGAGAGCAAGCGTGTTCAATGAACACTCATTCCGTAACATTTAAGTTTGATTTTTTTAAGTCACTTTCTTTCGCATCATATTCGATAAAATATTATGTGAAAAGTGTTTTTCAATTAATTTTAGTGAATTTTTCAGGTGTGCAGTTTTCACTTTTCCAAACCATATTTCGTGGAATTTGTGATGTGTTTTCTTTTTGTTGGGCAAAATGAACAGGAATTTTCTCTTAAAGAGTTTCCTAAATATAGGAAAAGTTTTTGGTCGATTCGTGCAACAATGCGCTACATTTATTTAGATAATATAATAGGCTACATGACGCGCGATAAACACAAAACTGGGAATATTGCAACAAAAGTTTTCCTTTGAATGCGTGTAAAGTGTGCTTATCAGCGCGTTCTCTCTGGCAAGTAGTCAACATCAAACTTTTATGGTTTTATATCCGACTTCTGTATGAGAAGTAGTTGCCGGCGAGTTTATCATTGCATTGGCTCGGACCAATGCGAAGAGACTTTTAGAAACAAAATAGTGTTGGTGAAGAAAATAGCGACGGATTCGCAGCAATATCGAGTAAATTGTGTGTATTTCACTAATTTTGCAGCGATTTGCTATTGTTTTCTTCGCTTGTTTATAATTTCCGTGGGAATTTTCAAACGCATATTTCGCCTGCCAGAAACTATTTAATTAGAGCAATGTTAATTTACTTCGCCGGCGTGAAGTAGCGTGGCGAATGAAAAACACGACAAAACCACTGAAAATGTCGACCGATTCATTTTGCTGCCCCTGCCGCTGTGTTGATAAAAGACGAGAGACTTTACGGGAGTGAATAAATGAATGCGCGCCGAACAGATTGCAGCCGGAAGAAATGAAAATTAAACAACATTTGTGTTTGCCAATTCAGCAATAGTTATGTGTGTATGTTATGCCAGCTATTTTGTGCATGCAACACGCTTTTTATCCAATACGCAGCACAAAATTCTGAGCGAAAAAGTTTGCGAATTCATGACATAGAATCTGGTTGTTGTATTATTTCTGTTTAATCCAAAATGAAGGAACAGAAAAATAGAGGGAGAGCGAACAAGCGAAAAAAAAAACGAACAACTCGATGCTTAAAACAATTTGTAATGCAAATGAAGTTTCGATCGAAAACACTGAAAAATGGTGCTACATCCACGAGAGCAACCGATAAACAAAGCAAACGACGTGCAAAAAATGTGCATGGATACATATAATTTTTGCTAGCGAACGAATGAAACATTCGCCCTTTTCGTACAGAATGTTCACCAAACTTGTAGTGACGAATGTGGAACGAGAAAAGTACATGGGAAATTCCAATATTTCGCAAATATATCTGGAAGTAAATGAATATTTAATATTTCAATCTACATAAATAAATGTGCCCATTTGGTTAAACACAAGATATCAGTGGCAAATAGACTACCTGCTGTATTGACTTGTGCTGTACTTGAACATCAAAACCATCTCTAATGGGATGCCTAATTCAACCATAAATTCTAATAAGCACCCGGCATCATTTCGGTTTCAGTTTCGGATGAAAAAATTGCTACCGCTTGAAGTCTCACATTTGTCGCAATTATTCATCACTTGAATGGCTCCTGTCTTTGCCAATCGAAATATTGACATAAAATCAAGCGTTAAATCGATGTGCTATACTCGGCGCCTTGAAGCGCTAGCCATGTAACCTGTTAATCTAACATTACCCTGCAGTTATTCACCGGCATATCTTATCTGACATACACTTTCTCCCTCTCTCTCTCTCGTCACCCACTCATCATCGGTATCAACTCCAGCACCAGCGCGCGCATATGCTGTGTCACAATCTGGATGAGGGAGAGACAAGACCATCCATCAATTAGTTTTTGCAACGATGAGTCAGACGAAAAAAAGCACTCAAGTACTTTTATTTCGGTTTCAAAATACTGCATATCAAAATGTATCTTTCGTGTTGCTCGTATGTGGCAAGAGCGCAGTAATTAGACAGATGACTGGATCGAATGATTGAATTGACGCTTCACGAATTCGTTGAACAGATTATGGTTAAGATTCACTATGTTTCCAAATGTCTATCATTTCGAACGCCAGAAGACTGAGCTTGGGATTAAAAATATGATTTTCGTTAATCGATGCTGACGGTTCGATATGATTTGTCGCACATAAACTCCGCAATTGATGTAAATACAAAGTTTCCGTTCACAAATCAATAAACTAACAAATTTTTCATCAATATAACGTTGCATCAATCAGTTGAATACATCAAACATTTGCTTTTGAACTATTCGGCGGATTGTTCGAAAGTCAATCAAAAACATGTACGAAAATTTGTGGGGCAGCACGAAAAAAGGAATACAAATGAGAATAGTTTTGCTCGTATGTGGCAAGAGCTTGAAAAATTAAATTTATATTTCACAGACTGAATGAATTTCATTTTTTGCATGAGGAAACGTGATTAGTGCCGTTCTGAATTCAAATTGATTTCGTTCGCACAAAATAGATGCAGATCAACAATTTTAATTGAATTCCATTTGTTTTTAAGTAAATTTAAATCAAATTGCATGGAAGTGTGTTGACAAAATATGCAATTAGAGCAAATTGGATTTCGATTGTTGAAAGTAAATTATTCGGTAGTAAAACTAAGAAACTAAAGATTGCTTACTAAAGACCGAAGTGACCCAGAGAACTTTTAAACCCACTTAAATTGGAAGATAACAAACTTTCTCTTTATTTGATTTTTTTTCCCTCGAATAGAAACACTTTGCCATTGGAAATCGCAAGTGGCGAACAAAGATCAAAAGCTTTATCGTCCCAATGTGTTGGAAAATCAATGAAAAACCAACAAAAAAATAGAGAATTCGTCGCGAGACATTCTGTATTCACGATTCCATGTAATATAGACAAAGGCCACACTCTGTACGCATTGGAATGTCGTGATATTTTTTTCTTCCGTAAATCAAAGACTAAATCTAAATGCAATTCACTTAAAGTTGGCAGACAAAATAGCAACTTTCATGCGAAAAAAGTCCATAAACAGCGTATCCAAATAAATATAAGTAGATCATCAGATTTTTGTAAAGCTTTGAATTCGATATTACACAATAATTGCATACTTAGCTCTGTACCTCAATAAAGCGAAGATTGGGCTAGGTTTTGGGTGAATACCTCACTCAAATATCAAATCGCCGATGGAGTTGATGCTTTCTGCATGCGTACGTGTCCAAAATATCAATTGTTTGTACGAACACGGTGAAATATGAGCCAGATTCTTGAGGTGCGAAGGGGAATAAATCCCCAACATTCCCACAATGTGGAACATGTTTGTTCGATTGCATTGGATGGTGACTTCCAGCGGGATTGAGGAGTTTTCAGTTTCAGCGATTCCCCTCCGGTGCAGCATCGCTACACGCGTTTGCCATTTCGAAGCTGGAAGGTTGCGTTAAGAGAACAACCGTACAAATTGAATGTGCGCTAAGATGGGAACAAATGCAGGAAAAATAAGAGTAGATGAGCTTGTGATATATGTGAAAAGTTAGACTACTTGGCTTCATTCTGGTTAGTCGTGAATGCGACAGCGTACCATTCGCATCAATCTCTCGTTTTGTGCTCAACGATAACATTTGTTCTGTGCATTCTTCCTATTTGTGTTTCGATAAATAGAGCAATATCTATTCAACATCGATCGAGTGTGTAACTTATTCGATTTTTTCCATCATCAATTCAAATGAATTCTTGTATTTGAGAAATTTGCTACCTACAAAATTTGGAACGAAAAAAAAGTGGTTGCAATTTTGTTGCGATGTGAAGATTCTTTTTAAAAGCGGGCGAAAAATAAGTCATTATGTCAAATTACATAAGAGGCTGCGATATTTAGGCAATAAACGAAAGTGTTAGAGGCACTAAAGTGATATTTCAAGTGTGTGTCGTACCTGTTGCCACAACTAAGGATACAATTATATCAGGTTCAATTCTAACCTTCTTTTGTGATAGTGAACCAAATCAAAATTGACGATACAGAGCGGCATTTAATGTTAAAATGTGGAGAAGTTTCGCTTTTCCGAATCAATCTACCTTAAACGGCTCATTAATTATGATTCTATTTACTTATTTGCCGACGAACGTAACCTTCCTCATAGTTACACAGCATATTAAAAGCGTATTTTTGCCGGAAGCCAAGCAAACATTACCTGGGTGCATTGCTTGATATCTATATGCTGTGATGATATATCACTATCGGCACTTTGGTAAATAAGTACCAAGTGAAATGTTTGGCGAAAATATATTTTCACGACATAAACGCATTCAGGCTCATTGCCGATTTTTGCTGGTGATAGTCTGATCGATTTCAATTTATCCATGTTAAATGCCGATGGAAGCCACAAGAAAGCGAGCAAATCTAATTGTGATTGACAGGTGTACAAGATATCATCGGGTTGATTCCGTTCGTAAAATCGAAAGGAGAAGTTCGTAACTCAATCAAAATATCGAGCGAATGGCTGAGACTCGAAGAATCTCAAAATAATGGAATTTTAACTAGAAATTGAGCACATACTTTTCTCATCGGACTATGCAAATTTTTCATCAAATTTCATTATAAATGTAAAATGGTTTGATTCGATGAAGCAAACAATTTAAATGGAAGCTTGTGTTGGATGAGTTCAAGTGTGATTGTGAAAAGATAGAATTAATTTGGTACCATTCAGAATATAATTTGCACAATATTATCACTATTTTTCCGACCTTTTGTTTTACTTTCAAGAGAATAACCATTTCTCCAGCAAATTCGCAATCGTATAATATCTCAGCAATTTAGTTTTGAGACGAAATATAGTGTCTAGACTTGACGGAATGAAAACAAACCGGATTCAGATTCTCTTTTGCTTTTCGCCCACATTTGCCATTTTAACATGTAGAGTGTCAATATGGTCAGTGAAAGTCTCTGCGTCGTTTCATTTTGGGTCATGCAAATATTTATCCGATTTACCCGCATAAGCTGGAGCACCCCGCAGCAATATCAGCACTATATCTCTGCCTTTTGTTCGTGTAGCAATATGCCTCCATCCGTTATTATTGATTGTTTCAGATTAAACTATTTAAAGACTTCTGGCAAACGAATATCATCAATTTTACAGCAACAAATTCCTTTCGTTTATTGAGCTTCATACATCTTATTAAAATAATTTACAACTACAACACAGCATAATATACTCTAGTTTATGCTCTTGATGTCTATTAATCTCGACGTTACCTGTCATTTTGTAGTTCATTGAATATGTCGAGAAGCAAGAATTATTTTTTGCTCCTCAGGGGGTGTGAGAAGACAGACAGACAGACACAGAGAGAGAGAGCAAGGCAGAGGCCCGAAGATAACAAATCATCGGAAAAAATGATTTATTTTTCTTCGTGACGTTTTGAGCTTCTTCTCCACGGCAAATGTGTAATGTATGGCATCGCTACCACCTGGGGTCTGTTACAGTCGATTTTCGGAATGCTTACTGCTTATCTGCCTATTGTCTCGACTTTTGACAGACCGACGACGGCGAAAAAAACAACTCGTCCGAATACAATTACAACGATCACATTTCGATGCATATCATCATTTACACATTCCTCTGTTTTTGCATCGTTTCGTGATTAATGGCATTCAACTTGGAATTGCATCGTTCCCACGGAATTTGGCTTGGCACATTTTTCGCCCTGCTCGGTTTCAACACAATGAAAAATGCTAAATATTTAAATGAAAAATCACATTGTCTGCGAATATTGGCTTCATTTTTCCAAATGCCTGCCGCTTCTCCAAACAGCCAGACTGCGTTGGCAACAGACGACGGTTCTCGAAAAATAACTTTTCACATTATGACTGTTAATGTTGCGCAACGCAAAAAAAGAATAATGCACAAAAGCGAAATTCATTGAATTTTAATTGAGAAGAATTCTTAAGATGGTTTTGACAGTAATTTATTTAGATAGAATATTGTTTGGAATTATATTATTTTGTCATCATCAACATTATAGCGAACGACATTGTCATTGATCCGAATCTCATTGGTGACTATGGTTCACCTCTGATATGATAAAGAGAAGCGCCCAGCGACCACAAAACACACAAAGAGAGAGAGAGAGAGAGAGAGAGAGAGAGAGAGAGAGAGAGAAGCGGAAAGAGCGGAATAAAAAGCTGAAGAGCAGCAAATTATTGTCGCTCTTGTTAGCTCACACGCTTTCTGTGTATTCGTAAAAACTGTGATAAGTAATAATGAACTAAGTGAACAAAAAGCTCTCAATGGACCAATAAAAACGATGACATCGTCGAGTGAATTCTGTTCTCTAGTTCGAATGTGAATGTATGTTAAACCATTTTCATTCGCTTGGTAACCGTCATACAATTAGGTACGCACATAAAAAGCGCCACGAAAGGACAGATAGGGGGAAAGAGAGACCGAAGGGAAACGAATGTGAGTGTGAAAAAACATGAACTTGGACACATGTCGTGGTGACCAATTGCTTTTACACCAATTGTTCAGCGAATGTTTGCATTGAACGTGCGGCTACGATCATTAAACAATATTGTTTCCGTGCCACGATAAAATACAAACATCGAACGATAAAAAAAAGCCAAAGTGTAGAAAGAGAACGAGTGTAAAAGCGTCGAAATTGAATTGCGTCCGAACCGGTGTGGTTCAATAGACAAATTTCAATTGCTTTGGCGTAGTGCGCCAATTACGGTTGGCCGTGTGCTCACGTGTGCTGCTACAATTCAGTATGTTTCAAACCATTTCGATGTGATACCGATCTTTACGCAGCAAAAACAATTTGTACGTTTGGTTTTTGCGCGGTTTGTTCGTGTGTGTGTGTGGCCGTTTTCGGCCGCTGTCTCTCTCATTGGCTCCTGCTGTTGCTCGCGCTCAACATTCAACAATTTATTTGAAGAAACATCGAAGCGTGTGAAAAAGTAGAGACCATATTCAACGCAAAACCAGTGATAGAATACATTTATATGTGGTGAATGTTCGGTCATGTTCACTTCGTTTATCGGAATTTATGTGAATTTTCAGCGAACTTCGAGCCAATTAAAGTTCAAGTTGTCACTTGTTTGAACAACTTGCCGCACAGAAAGAGAAAAATTGTTGCATTAGTGCAATCGCATTCAGTTGATATCTAATTATACCACCGAGTTCGGTCAAGAATATGAAATACAAAAATAATAGCGAAAAACTAAAAAAAGTGCAAAAATATGATGGTTAGAAGTGAAACGCAAACAACGTCGACAAAAATAGCCAACGACATCACTGTAAATCATATGAGACATAGAAAATTGGTGCAAAATCACAGCGCAAATTAATTTAGTTGTGTGCAGACTTCGAATTGGCGGACAAAATTGTCAACGGCAAATTACCAACATCAATTTGATAAAAATCAGGCGTTGAAAGCGAACACTTGCCGGCGCAATCTGCAGCAGTGTCCCACAACGACTAATTGGATAAACAACCGTCGGGTCAATCCGTTACGTGCTAATCGGCGTTGGCGGCCGATTCATACAACACATTTTGAAACTGAGCACATCCTAACGAATCTTGATGTACATTTCGAATGGAATAGCCGTATTTATTTTAGCCTTTCACCTAAAATTTATTCAAGGTAAGTGTGAATTGCATCAATCAGAAAATTTAATTGCAAGCGATAATTTATAAGCAAGTGAAGTGAATGCCGTTGTTCACGTCTTCCAGCTCACTCAAATAGAATAAAACATGAGTTTGAATGCAACCGAATGCCATCACGGTTTTTGTGATGAAATCCGAATTACGGCGAATGCTTGAAGTCTTTTGATTGCAGCCGTATTTGTAAGTTCTTCATTTTGTTATGAACTGCTCGAGGTAATCGATTCTTATTAAGAGCATTGCACTGTTGACAACTTTGAAATAAAGTCATGGTTTTCAATTAAATTTTGCTCGTTTTCTCGCTGATATTGCGTATTCAGTCTTCATTTTCATCGCGTCCTAAGGTGTACCGTAGCAATTTAATAAAGAAAGTTTTTCGATTGTTTTCTCGGTTGTTTTTAATTTGCCGTTTGTTTTCATGTTTGATTTCGAATCCGCTTTCACCGCCAGACGCTTCAATCGATCTCGATTTTTTTTTTTCTCCACTTGCGAAGCAACTTTGTCCAAAGCGAACTCGAAACTTTTGTTTTGCTTCCACTTTTCGCTCCTTCCTCTCGCATCCAATCAATCACAAACTACTAAATCCACGTTTCCATTGTTCATTGACTTCGACTTTAAGTTTTCAATTCGGTTTACTTTTTAGCAGAAATATTTTTCTATTTGGAAAATAGCGAAGGAACAATGTATTTGTGTTGATCTTTGCCAGATCCGGAAATGGTTGGTCGTCGACTCGCTTGCATCATTCTTGGGATAGGTTTTCAAAAAAATAGTGCAGATAATTTGTTGCTATTGTTTGTTTGTTCTGGTTAAATAGTTGAGAAACATGTGTCTTGACTGTTTGACCATCTGCTGGCCGGGAACAAAGACAATGTTCTTTTGCTCTTTCTCTTTCGACAACAATCTGGCTGCAAGTTTTTACGAAGAAGATACACACACTCTCCATGGCATCTCGTCCAATGGCAAAGTTTCCCGTTTCGAAATTTTCAAGTTTTTCCAATCGAAAAAGCAGTGCGCGTACGTGATTTGAATTAAATTTATGCACTGGAGACACAAAACTTGTTCGCAATTTCATGTACTTTTTTCTATCGCTCGTGCTCTGATTTTTTGAAATAATATGCAGTACATCAGGAGCTGGGCAACCATTTTCGTTCGGTTACAAAGAAAATAGGAGAAAACAAATATTGCAGCCCATTTAAATTTTTATGTTCGTGCTGACGAGGCGTTGTTTAGAATTCAAACGAATAAAGAACGAGATATGACCGTTTTGAAATTGTGTTCATTTCCTTCGGCATTTTTCTTCAACAAAGACATTTAATTCAAGCATATTTACTTCGGAATGAAATTTATTTGAAATTATTCCTTCTAAAGAGTAACAAAGTAACTTTTTTTCTACCATCTTTTTCTCACGCACACACAGTCACTGAAAACTCGATCGGATTTCCCCGGATAAATAAATATTTGCGCTCGCTAGAAAAATCGAGAGCACAGAGCTTATGAGTGTTGCGTGCGAGAACAAAAGAAAACGAGACAGAGAGAGAGAGAGAGTGAGCAAGAAAAAAGCATGTTTCACAAAGAGTATTAAAAGTGGATAATTTTACAATGAGTTGCAAAAGCGTCCTTGTTACCGGATTAAAGCACTTTTGCCGGATCAATCGGTAAATTGTCTGCAAAAAAAACGGTGGATCTGTGCCAGAAATGTTTACGCTGCATCAATATTACCGGAATATGTATACCTATTCATAAACGGGAAATGAATATTCGATAAGCAAATATTGATATTTATCAATATAGATCCCTCTCCTCCTTTCCCTCGCAATCCAGTATACTTTTTATTTCATTGCTGTTTTCAACTCTTGTGTTTTCAACTCTTGCATCGCTTCGGTGTTTAGCTTGGATGAATAACGGAATTTATGCAAAATTCAAACCATTCCAAATTTATTAAAACGAAACATTTTGTCTCGAAGGCTTTACAAATAAACAATTATGCGATGATTTCGCTTTGCTTTTCCTGCCATACGCAAAAACCAACATAAAAGATAACAATCCATCATGAAATTGTTCTGCAACGAAAAAGTTTGGAATTGCATAGCAAGAAACAAACCTTCAGAAGCACGAACCAAGGGCTGAGCGTCTCTTACAACAAACAAATCCTTTAGTTCCAATTCTAACCGCTACCGTGTATGCGTTTGAGTGGCGCCGTTTGCATGCATCTTATCAAAGGTGTAGTCCGTGACACGAACAAAGCGAGAAGAACTGAGAGAGAGTGAGAGAGATAAGTAAAGAAAATGCATAGCTGCATGATCCAATTATTGTCGGCTTCAGTTGTTTGTCGGTAGTTTTTCTTGTTGGGAATTCTTCGAGTGAAGAAACAGAATCCATTTCATAATTACTAAGTTGAAAAAAGTGAATGCTGAAGGCATTGTCTGTAATGGAACACAAAGAAACTAAAGTATTCGAGTCGCTGAAGTTTATACATTCATAATTCCATCGCTAACAACTATACCGAATGACGTTGAGTATCGGAAAACTTAAGCAAAAGCTTCACAGCCATATGCAATACACACAACGTAATACACCGACACATTCAAATAAGAAAAAGTAAGTTTAACGAATTTGAATGCTTTTTGTTTCCATGCAAGATTGAGTTGCTATATAGCATGGTTTAACCAAAATTCCCAGGCAAATTCACAATTTCTCTGGTTTAGTTTTCTTCTATTTCATTAAAAAGGCATTTCACCCAAATGAATTTCAATTAAAATTTAATATTTTGCATTTAAAAATAGACGATATTCATTTGCATACAAAAAGATCTACTATTTGTTGTGTGCGTTGGTGTTCATTTTGTGCTATTTTGAACTTGATCAAAGCGCTGGCATTAATTTAATTCCAACAAATGGGTTTCCATTTTCCATACCATTTCAAGTGGTTGTTATTGAATTTGCACCCTATTTAAAGCTCACCGAATGCCTGATCGGAACGCAATTCACCACTCTTGATTCGGTTGTGGTTTTCATGGTTTCTCGTTTCAATTCAATTCAAAAGACCGTTCGAGTTCATAGTGAAATGAATTTAGTTTATAAATAAAGTATAGTGACAAATCTATTGGTTTCATCATGTTTCGCATGAAAAAAAAACAACACTATCAAACCTTCCATCATCCATTCGGTTGAACATTAATTTTCGTCGAGACCGAGCTAACAGTTGACATCCCGAAAGGGATCTTAAAAACCGACACTGAAGAATGCAAATACCGTAGCGACCAACTGTCGATGTTATTTATTCACTCCGACGGTTCAAAATGAATAACTCTGTGAAAATAGCGATGGTTGTTTTTCAATGGCGAGGCCGAAAAACACGAGAATATTGAAAGTAATCACTGGCGCTTTGAGTCACGAAAGTGTGCTTATGCCTAAAATTTTCATGAGTGCGAAGCCTATAAAAAACTTTGACATCACTTTACGCTTCACACAAAGAACCAGGAGTCTAGACTGTTTGCTTATTCAATGTTGATTATGAATCAGCATAAATGATGAGAAATAAGACATGCTTTGAAGGCGCCGTGCGATAAACATATGTACGCTGCAGCGTACAGACAAAAGGATTGCGTCGCAATGGTCAAATTTACGTTGGTTGGCTTCAGTTTTATTACAAATTTTATGAAAAATCCATGAAATAAACACCAGTTCATTTGCGAACGCACAACAGCTCGACAAACCCAAATCAACCACCAAAAGCAATTACCAACTTTAAATCGCTTTTGATGTTCAAACAATCTCAAATTATCTCGATCTACACTTTTCACAAATCTTCCATTTACAGAGTAATTTATTGGATCGTGTTCGCACTCTTTTTTTTTTGTCTATTTTCAGATATGACCAAAGCATCAGCTAACGGTACTATCATTCCCGAACATAATATGTCGTTGCATCCATATTTTAACTTTGATGTACAACGAAATGTCACGGCGAGGGTCGGCCAAACAGCATTTTTGCAATGCAAAGTTGAGCAGCTGGGCGACAAATCGGTAAGTTAGATATTTTATTCGATATTGTGTTCGGTTATCATAGGATGTGATTCACAGCCTTTCTACAACATCACGTTTTGCGCATTTTCAAATATACCCGTTCGTTTGCTTTTTTTTCGATCGTTTTATAAAATATTGTCGCATATTTCTATTCGCGGGGAAACGTGTTCTTTTTTCGCTTTCAATTTTATTGGAAATGGAAAGTATATTTAGAATTTTATCGTTCGTTGGAATTTTATTCATTCGAAAAAATGTTGCAATATTTGTCAGTCATTTCAAAATGACAGAAATGACATATTTTTCCATTATTGAAATATTTCAAAATGACGTGATATGTTGAAATGCGATTTTTTCATACTCGAAATGCATTCGTTCGTTTGAAATGAGTGTGCATTCATTTATCGCTGTTGAATCACCGGGGGGCATAAGCTACTCTGCTTTCAATTCACTGCGCGCGAGAGATTTGTCACACGGGGAAAAAATTATGATGGATTTCAACATCGGCAACAACAATTTCAGTAATGAGACTGAAAATATTCTGTACACAATTTTGACACACAAACAAATAGAATGCGCCAAGTTATTTATTCATATGTTAACTGTTTCGGATTTTCGGCCTTGTTTTTTGTAAATAATCCGAAAAATATGAGTTGATCCACTTGCGAAAATATTGTTGTTCCAACTCATGCCCAAAAATGGCAATCAAACGAAGATTTCATTGTGCGAGAACAAAAATCGAAATGTAGAGCAAAACTTATGAAAACAAATGTTTCTGGCGCCAACCAAAATTCTATAAAGTTGATTACGTTAATTTGTAGCAATTCGTTTACAATGTTCGCTGTCATGTTGGAGGGGATTTTGACAAGCTCATCCTTTTCAACGATGACACAATATTTTCATAAATTTGGATTGAACGTAATGTTGCTAAACACTTCTCAATGTAAATTTCAATTACAATAATACCAAAAATCAATAGAACAATGATACCGATGATGAGCCGTATTGAATTTCGCGAATTGCTTATGTGTTGCGAACGAAAATTGGTCTGACATTTCCATTGATTACTTTCGATACTTGGCAAAACGCTTTTACCGAATCTCGATGGGATTTGAAATCTGTCTGTGCCGTAACCCCAAGAGTCGCCTAAATACTAGTAGAGATTCAATATGTTGTTAGCGGCAGATATCACTGGCACGCAGTCGATCAACAATAATGCGAAACAGGAAAAGTGCGATGAAAGACGTCGGCGGTGGCAACGACGTTTGGTGACGGTGATGGTGGCGGAAGCAGCGATATTGCCATCGAGGTGCATATTTTAAATAGGTTGAAATGGATTTTGAAATATTTACGATTTGCTTCGTTGCTTTTACAACTTAAGCTTGATCGTATTTTTTGTGCGGAATCCGGAATCGATATATAGTTCGCATTTTATTGAGACCTCTTCGTAATATGGACGACTCTGGCTCCTCTTCATCTGCATCTCGACTCAATCGAATGATGGAGTAAGCGAAACAGTACATTACACGTGCTGCGCGCACATAATGCTATTTACTGTGAGTAAGCCATTAGCGATATACCGTTCCATCGGTATAATCCCCAAACGGCTCTACCGATGTGCAACAGAAGTTCACTTCCGTCGCCATATATCGATTCAAAGCTTGTTAGGCAACCTTTTTCTCATTCAGTCTTTATCTCTATGTCTGCATCAATTTTCTCTTACTTTTTAATGTGCCGGCATGATACTGTCCATTACTCACACACAAGCATCTTTGGCCGTGTTTAATGTTGCTTATTCATATCCGAACGGCCTAATTGACTTATTGCGGTGACCATGCTTTTTTGGCCGTACTCACTCGATGTGCGATCGAAATGCATTAGGTGGGCGACAAAAAGCCTGAGCCGTCGAATTGATAGGGATGCGTCAATGAATTTCATGATTGATGCGGATGATCTTTGGGGTTGGCTCTTATTTGTGCCAATGTTGCTGACACATTTTCGCAAAATGTTGTAAAATAATAGTAATCCATGGTGATTTTAAGCACGTGATGATGATGTAGCTAATTGTTATGAGTCTTCAACTTTGTAAATCTTGTGCCGGTAAAATGTCTCGGCATTCTCATCGGAAAATGACAAAGTACGCTTTATTAATGCTCGCCATGCATCCCATCACGTTCGGATATCGCACACAATTTTGACTCATCATGCAAATGTCATTATTCAAAGGGCGAACAAGGAACACACAGCGAACGCGTCGAATGGTTGTCACAAAGTCAGTGAGATTTGAATAGGGCTGTAAAATGTACCTGTTCGACGTAGCAACACGAACGAACAAACATACGAATGGACGACGAGAGAGAGAATTTCGCTCAGGCACTAACAACAAAAGAATAAAATAAATGAGCACGATATAGAAATTGCAGCATTAAAACAAACGATTATGTTGGGAGAAGTTACATTTTATGAGCCGCAGGCAATTCGCGTGATAAAATTATGCTGAAGCAGCTGAAAAAGGGTTCTGTCTCAAGATTGTTATTAAATATCATTACTATTATATATATATATATATATTCATATCGATTTCCCGGCATTTTTGCTTGTTCACTTCGACTCAACAAATTCTCATTTTAGCAAGAAAAATCTCAATAAAATAATCTACTGCCGTTTTTTCTTTTTATCCAATCTTTTGTTTCCGATAGGTATCATGGATAAGAAAACGTGATTTGCATATCCTGACAGCTGGCGTTCTCACATACACGAGCGACGAAAGATTTCAGGTAATTCATTTTTATACTACATTTTTCTGCGAAGAGGAAGAAAAAAGTTTTCAAATAAATTATTTTATTAAAAAATTGTTCTTTGCACAAAGCATTCATTTTTTTAATATAACAATTTAAGGAAGCGATTCTTTAAACTGAAGGAATAATGGTTAGCAAAAAGTAGGAATGTTAAAATGTGCGCAATTCAGAACAACTTTGTTAAATCATTAAAAAATGCCAATTTTAGGAATAATTTCCACTTGACCAAATGTGTTTCAAGAATATTAAAAATTGACGGATATTGTTTAAAACAGTTACAAATTACATATTTTTCCCCTGATTTCGTTTGCAGTGCATACTATGCACTGAAGCGTACATTTTAATTTAATCAATTTTTCTCGATATACAAAAAATAGTGAATGCAATTTCGGAGCGGCCTCTCAAAAAGGAGCAAAAGTATTTTCGTGGAGATCTTCTTTATTTGGAATTTAATTTTCAGTAATTCTGTAGTATGTTCCGCGCCATAGATTTTTATAGAAAACACGACAGACGTTTTTTCTTGTTTTGTGGATTTTACTTCGCTTCATGTCACTGGCTCTAACAGATACCGAAAAGAAACGCTAGAATTCAATTCAATATTTTTATTGCAGGAAAAAGTTTCAATTTGATGGAACTTTCTACCTCGAGCTAGACGAATAGAACAGTCGACACACCATTCACCTTCTTGCCATTATTTTCCGCGTAATTTTTTAGTAATCTTACTAAAATGGTACATTGTTGAAATGGTGGTGGTTATATCAACAGACCATTTGTAAGTTCATTTTTTCCGCCAGATTCTTCGCATTTTTCATGATTCTCCAGCGAAAAATTGGACATATCAAACAATTCCCTGTTGATCGTTACAAAATCTTTACTTGCGAGAGATTTCAAAAGCAGCCACTTTTCCGAGTCCTTTTCCTCTGATAAGAAAGAACTCAACTCAACTTGTTCTCATCCATTTTGGTTCAAATTCAGCAATTAATTTGGAAGGGAACTGAACATTTGGTGCAAACAAAAGAGCATATTCCGTTTTTGGTGTGTTGATTTTTTTCTTACGGAATGCTCAAGTGCAACATACACAAATTTATATCTCTATACATTGAGAAAATAGGTTTTACATCGCTTGCTATGCATACGTTTGAAATACGTCGTAGCAAGTACCACAAAATGGACAATGAACAAGTGGAAATGTATATTTTATTCTGCTTCTGGCAATCGTTTCAACGTTATCCATGTTTTTCCAAATTCATCGCATCTTTAAATGAAAAGCTCTTTATTTTAAATCTCTCTCGCTCTTTTTCGTGCCTCTCGTCTCTCACATCTCTCCCGTTTCTTTTGTGTTCTTGTTCCTCATTCTACGCTTCGTGGCGATCCACATACATGTGCACAATTTACAGTACTTCTATCGACTGAGATCATAGATATTCCGACCAGAATTGTAGATATTTCGTGTCGTTGCGTTAAAAATCATCTTTAAATAAAGTGCACTGGTCCATGCTGCAATTTTCATCGTACAAAACAATGAAAGCTAAAGGAATCGAAAAGTTGATCGGAACTTTGAAAATTTGCAGCATACAAAAAAATCTCACATAAAACATAGTAGCAAGAGCAGCCGTAGCGGTACTGCCATCAGTAATATGGTTGCAAAAAGAAACAATGACGCTTGTTGATATGCAATTTATCTAACAGCGACGTGCGAATGTTCCCAATGTCCGTGCATTCTATCTGCATCTCTCTTCTCGCTCTTGCCTTCTCTTTTTATTAAACTCGCTTTTACGCTCTCAATAAACTGCACAATTCGAATTTGGATTCAAAAATCGTATCGCAACAATTTAAATAGAAAAACTGATGTTCAGTGATCTAGTATCGTGCTTTTATTCAACGATTCAACTTTTATTTATCCCTATTCAACTGCATCGCATGCGATTCAGTTTTCAATGCATTGATAAATGTTTCAAGTGCTTTTATTCACAGTAAAAAGAAGAATCTTTCATTCTCTTTGCGTATGAGGGGAACTTCGATTTTATTTACAATTCCGTAAAAAGTCTGGGAAAAGTTGGGGTGCGAGCAAAAGAATGGGAATGTTGTGCATAGAAAAAGCACGACGTGTATGTTCAAGTGCACGAGGGCAAGAGGCGAGAGAGAAAAAAACCTATAATACTTTGAAGTATTTGTTTATTTCATTGAGTAGCGTGTCGAAATTGACTACATCGAAAGGCATAATCACTATTGGCAATAGGAATCAACTACAAATACATTTCTCATTCGAATTCGCATTCGCATTCGCATTTTCCGTTAAATATTTCAAGCAAATCTTTCGATGCTCGCTTTCTAATTCGACAACTTGGCCGTTTGATTTCTGCAGTTTAGAGAATCATGGGCAAAGCTATTTTTCAATTTATCTGTAGTATTTTCTCATTGAAAGAGAAGCATTTGTAAACACAACACAGCTGGAGTGCGAACGAGAACGAAACATAGAGATGCACAGAGAGAGGGAGAGAGTTGGAAAATGAACATGAGTAGAAAAAGCGAGTACCAATGTAATACGACGAAATATACAAGCTCATGAATGAATTCACCATTCGTTTTGCTGTCGTCATCACCGACGTCTTTTTGGTCACATAAAATGAAATGAATTCCAATTCATGAGCTCCATTTCCTATAAACAATGGGAAGTGTTCGATTTGAAATTCGTTGAAACTGGTAGCATTTTGTGAATGCAATGTACTCGGAGTCCGAAGTAGTGCACTGAAATCCCCGGCTCCTGCAATTGAACGTGTGTTCCCGACGCTATGTTTGTGCACATGTATGTAGATGTGTGGTTATCTTTGATTCGTATCCATTGCTCGCATCCACCCATAAAATTCAGTTTGTCGCATCTGGAGAGTGATTGCTCACACAGAGAGAATATCGAAACATTTTCATTCCTTCTGGCTCAATTATTACATAAATCAATCAAATGTGTCCAAGATTCATTTTTGAAAACAGTCTGCTCTTTTTTTCTGTAACTCTGTTTTTTCATTTGTTCGTGCTGCAGGTAATTCGGCCGGATCGTTCTGATCGATGGACACTTCAAATAAAATTTCCCCAACTGCGAGACTCGGGGGTGTACGAATGTCAAGTGAACACCGAACCAAAAATGTCGATGGCGTTCCGATTTAATGTCGTGGGTAAGTTGAATCCATTGCTTTTTACCTATTTCCGGCTTTAATTTCCTTTTGCTTGCGATTTTTTCTGTCGATTGGCTGATGCTTGACCAACATTTTAATGGGCTTTTTGTTCGTAAAGCGATTTCGATAATGCTTCGATTATCGCATCAAATGGGAGGCAATTATGTCAGAAACATTACAGATTTCGACGACTCAATATCAGGAAATGTTTCAAAAAAAATAATCATTGTGAGAGAATAGGAGGAAGGTTGAGGAGACAGCAGCAGCAGCCATCGAGATTTTTGCCATTCACCGACGATTGAAATGTTGGTAATTTGTTATGCGGTGAATGTCAATAGCAATTCATATGAAGCAATAACCAGTGGCTTGGTTACACGCAACTATTTAATGTTTCCATTTTGGATTCGAATCGAAATGGCTGCAAATAACGTGATGCCTTTTGTGAAAAGCGTAAGCTTGATTTTGGAACTCTTTCCCGCTTGCTCGCTCTTTCGCTGTGCGTTCGCGCAAATGCCTTCTGCACATGAACAATGCAATTCATCCCTCAATATTCGTAAGCGCGCTATTTTTCTATGTACACATCGATTCCGGAGAGAAATAATAAAGCTGAAATGGGAGGTTGGCTGGCTGGATAGTTGGATGGTTCGATGGTTTGTTCCACCATTTGCCAAATGATGATAGAATAAAATACAATGGAGAGCAATAAGTAAGGCGGAAGAGAGAAAATTGCGCAGAGTAAAAGCAAACAAGCGTATTTGTTATTGTTACATTGTACGGAACAGCTATTAGGAACCAATTCAATGGTGTGTAAGAGCTGACAACACATTACGCGGCAGCGTCAACAATTCAATACGGATCATCTGGTATTCGCTCTGGCTCAAAGTTGGCTCGTTCGTACGTTAAGCACGCCGCAATCGCGAAAGAAAACACACAAAAATGTTTTCATTCATACAGCCGATATGTGGGTTATAGAGCCGACAGTGTCTCGGTGCGAGCGATTTTGCTAGGTAATATATGTGCACATTGGAAATCCACAATGAAATGTACTGACAAATGTGCGTTTCGAACAAAAGAAAACTTGCCTAGTTACGCAAACCAAAATGCCGATATAGAGCAGCCAAAGCAATTCGAATAAATAAAATGATATAAAAACAAACGATTGGAAAATAATGATTGCACACCGCCGCCCCCGCACACACGGCGTGTAACGAAAGGCGAATGGGTTGTAACGCCACAATTTCGATGATAGAAATTGATATGAGATAAAGAAGGAAGAGCAGGAAATAAATGTGTACACACAAGCACAATCGGATTGAAATGCTTTTGCACAACGTGGACTTGAACGAAGGTAAAATCCATGCAGAATGTAATGGCACATCATTCGGCACACAAAATGCAAGCACACACAAAGGCGCAGAAAAATCTCGGGAATTTCAAATCAACACGAGGCACAAGCCCGCGCATACAAAAGTAATCTACAAAAGAGCAGCAACGATAATCAGAATGAAAATGTAGAACACGCGTATCGAATGGTTGCAACAAAGAGACGAATAAATGATATAATTTAACAAGATTGTGGAAAAAAATATACACAGCCGTAATGATATTAAAACTTAGGAATTGTTGCCGCGTGCGCGCGCTAGTGTGTTCAATATTGAAGCGAGCACATTGAATGGTATCAACGCGAAATTGAAATGTTGCAAATGACGTGGATGGGCAAATGGCAAGAGAAGGAAGACATCGCTTCACACCGATAGGATTCAGTGGCCAGCGCACAAACAGCGTCAATTTGTTTATCTCATTTTCCGCACAAGAATGAAAACAAAAAAGAAAACAAAAGTGCACTAGCAACATGAAAAAGCATCAACAAAATACTGAAACATGCGAAACAGATTGAATTAAAGGGAAGCACTAGAAAAAAATAAAGTGAAATGTACAAAGTAAGCGCGCGCGCGTCATCATACATGCCGTTTCCATCGAGCATGAGAGCAAGCCGAGGAAAACACAAATTGATTTGAATTTTTTCCGGTTTTCGGTGGGTGTATGGTTTTTTCAACTAAACTTTAGAACTTTTAATATCTAAAAGTATGAGAAATCACTTCACGTTTCCTCCTCGTTCCACTCTCTCTCTCTCTCTCTCTATGATTTTTTTCCACATCCGGCACACGTTCTAGAGAGAGCGAGGCTGATTCCGGATCTCGGATCATCGTCATTGGATTCTGTGCTGAGTGTAACAATACACACACTTCATGCAATCCAATTCCAAAAGGAAGGAATTACGGTGGTTCGGAAAAAATAAACATTAGCATATATCAACGGCGGCAGCGAATGATGACAAAATCTCGGGCAACAGTTCGCTCTTTTATGCATGCGAATATGCACACGTTTCTCAAACAACCGGATAAAATGCAAAATGCCACCAAGGAGCAGATCAGAGAGAGGGGGAGAGAGAGATTGCGTGTGCAAATACTAGTTTCACATTGGTGAAAGCGCGAATCACATCAGCATCAATTTGAGTGGTAGCAGTTGAACAAAATGGAAGAATGTCGGGAAAAGTGAGAAATTCACTTCAGTAATCTCATATACTCTCATATTCAACACAATCGGTATGGCTCGAAGGAGGAACGACAGGAATGAGAGCTTACACGCATCGCACCACATATACACCAAAACACACACTCAAATTGAATTTCTCAACACACAATGCCATCAGCTCATAACCATCGTGCAAATTAAATTAAATTCTATTCATGTTAACAGAGAGAGAGAGAGAGAGAACGAGAGAGAGCGTTGCTATTTCCCGCGCATAAGCGATGAAGAATGTCTCGAAAACATGCACAAGAAAATGATTCGAAGCCATTTTTTCCTCTTTTTTTTCATTTTCCACGATCAAAATAAAAATGGATTGAAATCGGGGCAAATTACATGCACTGAAATTAGTGCTGCATGAAGAAGGGTGAACGGGAACACAAATGGGGGGGGGGGGGGTCCATCGACCAACACAATAGAACCGCTCAGAAAAAGATGAAATGGCAATTAGTTTAATTAAATTTTTTTTCGACTCTTTTGTTCACTGACTAATGAGCCGTTTTTCTTGAGACACACACACAAATACATATTTGCACGGACGATCCGAACATGTTGGATTCGCGAGATGTAATTCCTCTTAATTTTTCGGTCTCTCAAATTTGTTTCTCTCCCTTAACAAATATCAATGTAAATGTTGGCGGTGGCAGGGGGTGGTAAACGAGAAATATCTGCATAATTTTACGCTAAATGTTAGTCCATTGAGAATTGACCCCAGGAAACCGAATAAAGAGCGTGAAAAAATCTCGAAAAGTAAATAGTGGAAGAAACAAGCGCATATATTTTTTATTCAAGTTTTGATGAAAACAATGAAAATATCCGGATCTACACGCTTTCATTTAATGAATTCATAACATTTTGAAATATTTTTGCTCCGCACAGAAGCGAAAGCAGTTATTCCGGGTCCATCGGACATTTATGTTAAACAGGGTAGCGAGGTTGTACTGACATGTATTGTTAGCCAAGGACCACATGAACTCGGTCAAATCTACTGGTTACGCGGTGAGTAAACCACTTCTACATGCATATTTAAATTACAATCAGCATTTTAAACGAGATTTTATCATGCAAACAACTGACGACTAATTCGGTCAAATCTTATCTGGTGTTAATCATCATTTCCATTTTTTTTTCTCGCCAAAACGACACCGACCAAATCTTTTATCCGTTGGAATTTACATTTTTGATTTCAGGCAACTCAATGATCGACCCAAAAACGAGTTATCATTTAAATGATATTTTTGAATATCCGGATCGTATAACCATTTCCACTGAATCGACCGATGTGCTGCAATCCAGGTAACTTTTTCATTATTTATTTTTGAATTTATGATAAATGTAGTTGGCGAAAAAGGGAATGGTTCCTATCTAAAATAGATAACGATGGAAATTACCCGAATTCACGAATCAATTTCACAATTTTCACAATTAGACTGGCCACACACCCAAACACACCTTGTCATTTCGAGCAAAGTTGAACTTGGACAACTGAAAATAAAATCTTGTAAATCCAGAGGAGAATAAAAAAACAATGTGAAATTTATAATGATTCCCCGAAAATGTGTGAGTTGAGCTCTGAATTTCTGGCTATTTCAACGAACTCTTTCGGTTTTTCCAATTTCAAATGAAACCTCTTTTCTAATTCTGATGAAAATTAAACTTCTTCAACATATTCGAGCTGGGCAGATGCACTTTTGTCGCTCCATTGTGATCAGTCTATTCGTTAGTAGTTTGTTTCGATTATTTACTATGCCAGATGGAACCTGTTTGTTTGTTGTGTAAACCAAATCTGAGTTGGAGTCAGTGTTTGGATAAAAACTAGGTTACAAACGTTAGAGATACCGAATATTTTTACAGTATCCCTTTGCTCAGTATCAAGTTGTATTATTTTACTGCTGAATTCTGAATCGATTTTTTTTTCTCCGTTCGTGTGTGCTTTTTTGGGGTGCTGCGTTGCTCATACTCGTTATCGGCTGGCGTGTGAAGATTAACAATATCCTCAGCAAGACTAGCAGATTCAGGTAATTATTCTTGCCAACCGACTACTGCAGAAGGCACCAGTGCAATCGTCCACGTTATAAATGGTGAGTGAGCACGCGTTTTTTCCATCATCCATTTTTCTGTTTGATTTTATGGAACTGTGTCTCTCTGTATTTCAGTGTGTGTATGTGTTGTTATTGCTTTAATATCATTCGTATGCTTTTTGTGTTGGCAAAACAGCCAAAATGGCACACACTGGATCGTTTTCGATTGGCCGCACTTTTCGGCTCCTGTCCATTCTCTCTCTCTCTCTCTCTCTCTCTCTCTCTCTCTCTTTCGGTGCGTGTGATGCGCCTCTCTTGATGTTTCGTTAGTAATCAGCTGTTTTTTTTGGGAATCATAAAATTTTTCGAGTTTCCTAGTTTTTGCTTGATGTTTACCTAATGGATGGGGTGTGGACATCATGTTTTAAAGCAATTTCATAGTTCACTCGTCCAAAATCTCGTCGTGCAAATGAAAAAAATGCACCCATTGGTCATTTCAACGAAAAGTCGATACATAAACAGAACATCTCTGGAAACGCTCACACAAATGTTCACTCTCGATCTCGTGAATGAGTAACACAAAACTAGTGAACAAGATGGAAATAGCGAGAGGGAGAAGAGGACAACCAGGCACTGCATTGCAGTGAATCTCGTGAGCGCGCAAAAGAGCTCCATAATTTATTTTAGTTTTGTGATTTGTGCGAAAGTATCTTTTTTTTTCTAGAAAAATTTCATATTGTGTGGTGAGAGAGTGTGTGTTGCGTCGGTATTCCAGTAGTTCAACGGGTTTCTGGATGTGTGAGCAAATTTCGCAGCTACAATAAAATCCATTTTTCTTTCTACATATATGCGATTCATTTTTAATTTGTTCCGAGTTATCTTTTGCTTTCGTAATGCATCATGCGAAAAGACCACAATGCGAAAAAAATATCCAGTACAATTTGGAATTGTTTGTATTTTTCGCTCATTCTTTCTCGTCTATGTTGTTCTATTCCGGTGTGTGTGTTTTTTGCGTCAGTGCACGATGATGAAATGCATGCTTTTTAGTTGATAGTAATTACTAGATCAGTGTGTCACTGCGGATTTCAAGTACTCACTCTTCTGTTATTTACGTCCTATCTTTTCATTTTTCTTTCGTTCCATTCACATGTTCGACTGTTTATTGTCCGAAATGGAAATATCTTAGGTGAGCATCCGGCAGCGATGCAGCGAGGTTGCGCCAACAACAACATCAATCTATCTATTTTATTGTACATTTTATCACTATCACTTTTAATTCAATATTTGAACCGAATCCTGAGTACATTTATAGTATTACATGTGATTTCGTCGTATCGAAACCCGATCAACATTCATGGCACACCCCAAACGCTGTTACATTCCAACTATTTACATGGATATTCGCATGGAGCAGTGAAAAGCCCAATTTTGAATTTAAGATAAAATAAACCAATGCAGCACAGCAGACTCTGTACACCAATCAAACACAAACACATACACATTTTCCCCTTTTCTCGGCATTTTGTGATTTATAAAAATATATGGCAACGTTTTCGTAGGAATTGTAGCAATTAACTGAGAGAAGCGGAGAAGCAGAAGAGAAAAGTAAGAAATAAGCATGAAAAATGACATTTATACGAAAAGCAACATTTATGTAAATACATCGTTATACAACAAAATACACAATTTCATAATAAATCATATCTCAGAATCAATGTATGTTCTTGAATAGTACGGAGCAAACATACGAATGCATCAACCGAAATTACACGAAATATGGAATATGTCGTCGATTCGGATTTGTGTGCTCTATCAATTGCTAGTCCAAGAAAATGTATATGTTTTTAGCAAATGGAGAAATACAATTCATTTCAATCAATCAATTGATAGAATGAAACTATTTATATTGGAATACTTATACTTGAATGGCAATAAACTCAATGTATGTGCTGAAGACTGGTTTTTCGCACCGGTCTCTATCTCTCTATCCATACATCAAATCACTATATATGGTCCGGCTATCATGAGGTCGATTCTCCGAAAATGCACGAACCACACATTCTCTTCCTGTTCTGTTCCAATTTCGTCAAAGACTATTTTAATTATACCAATTAATTCTTATTATTATTGATGATGATGACAAATATATTTATCATAAGTTGTAACACATAGATATATTGAATAAATGGACGAATAATAAAGAGGTTCGGACAAGAATAGTCGAATGTAGTAGAAAACAATCGATTTGTTTTAATCATAGCTCTTCTTTTAATCATAGCTTTTCAATGGGGTTCACGGAATCGATTTAAATGTCATGTTACTGTCCAAATGCTATTTCTATAACAGCAATCAACCTGAAGGTAAGTACGGTTTATGCTGTGGGCCTTTTCCCAGTTTATCCTTAAATTTTGATCCAAAGAATTTATATTGAAAACCGAACAGGTGGTTTTCGATAACAACTTTAAATAGCTCGATCATATTTCAAAACGTCAGAGTCAGCTACTTCCGCTTGAGAGAACAATTTGCATGCACATTACACATATATTCAATTAAATATTGATGGAAGTCATAAATGGGCTACGAATCTCCATTAGAAGTTTAAATGCTTTTCAATAATAATTTAAAACTGATTAGGTTTGAACCAATCTGAAATACAAATAGTCATTTTGAAGCCAAAATGTTTCAATTGAATAGTTATATCAGTTGGCCACAGTTTTACTAAATACAGAGAATTTATTAGAGAAAATTTTGCCAGTGGTGTATATTATAATCGGATAAATGGTTTCTAAAATCTATAGCTGCAGTCGCAAGTGAACACTGAAATATGAGCAGGTGTTGCAAATCGACCATAATAAGTTCAAAATTCCGATTAAACTGTCAGAATATGAAATTAAGCTGAAAAATAAATTCATTCAAAAATTATGTGTGAAAAATGCAACAAAAGCTTCATCGTTATTTAATTAAATATTGACTCAATCAAATGTGAATGGGGTTGGGAATTTGCATGAATTGTAAATAAGTTGATCATGTCAAATTGGCTTAAAAATGGTTATATTCAGTTGAATTTATGGAAACGTTCCATTGTTTAGAAAAAAATGTTCCATGATTATTATTGTATATTTTTTTTTGCTGACGTAGCAATGATGATAACGTAATTTTCATTAAAAACCGCAAAACGAATTTAACATGAATTTCAAATGTGATTGCATTCGCATGCTTTATAATAGCTTTGAATGAATGCAAAATGACGATGCGGAATAGAATTGACACACACACGCAAATGGATCGAGCGAGTAAAGTGTCGAGAGACAGAGCGGAAAAGGGAAAAAAAGTTGAATCAAACAAATAAAAAATTCACATCACACGCTAATTATGTTCGCTTTCATTCCTGAAGAGAATAAAAAGCTACAATTGTGTTCTTCTGCAATGGGTTTGCTGTTTCCGTTGTGTAATATCATTACGTATAGTCGGCACAACGTGCCTGCAAAATGGCACGCGTCAGTTGAGCCAGGTCTTCGAAAGCGGATGGAATAAATAACAAAAAAAAACAAACAATCGAAAGCATAATAAAAAAAAAAAAACACATAGGAACCGGGGCAATTATTTTGTTTTTGTATGTGTGGACCGTGATGAATGTCAATTATTAAGGAAAAAAAAATTAAATTTGTTCTGATTTGTAGATAATCTGGTCTTCGTTTGGATTTTGTGCGTCTTCGCAAGATAATGATTTACGACAGAATCAAGCAAATCGAATCGCACACTTTGGAAACGACTAGACCTCATTCAATTTGGATGCTAAATAAATGATTCCATTTTCGATAATTAATTACCCTTTTTAGACTAATATGCATTTTGTTTTGGTTTGAAATGGCATGTTCAGCTAGACAACGGTACACTATGCCATGGCCATGAACTGTGCGACGATTGGGTCGATGGTGAAAATCTCACAAATATTAATCATTTCAGTGTATCGCTAAAGCTCCACCAAAAACGGTTATTCTGTTCACAAAGTAGCGGCATTCAAATGCTCTTAGAATGAATTCATTTCATAATAATTGTGCTACTTTTTTCTGCTGCCATTTTTTGTTATACGGTAAACCAAACCATTTCTCGCCCCATGTGTGGTACAACTTTAATAATGAATCCACCGATACTACTGCATCAAGCGCGCAAAATATATAGGTTAACAAAAATAAAGCAACTCATAATTATGTATCCGAAGTGTGGTGTTCGCATGCTGGTTCACGGCACGCGAATAATTTAATTAAACATTAATTGTGATTTGATTTATTATTTTCGGCGTGAATAATTCACACTGCAATAGGGAATAAAATGTAAATAGCTAAATAGTTTCACACTAAATGCACTGAATTTGTGTCACATGAATTTTGTTTTTGTGACAGTTTTTTTGAAGCGCTGCTCAAATAATTTTTTATGAATCAAAACAATTAATTCCGTTAATTTTGTACGTCAAAAATGTCACTCAAATGTGACGCAGATGCACGGGATAAATCGATGAAGAAATCTTAAATCAGTTTTCATTTCCAAGTCAATCTGATCTCAAATAACTGTGCATTTCCCGGAAAAAAGAAACCCTCACTTTTTCACACAGTGAAATTCATTCAGGAATTTCTAGAGAAAGAGTCTGGAATACGAATGGATGCAAAAGTAAACGGCAAAACGAATCGAATATCAAAATCATAATGAATGAATGATTTTTCTATCATCTTTATCTATGATCCGTGCAGCAAATGCCAATAATTCGTTATTTTGCACGACCGTGTCGGTTTCAACCATTTTGTGTGAACAAAAATGAAGGTAATTCATCATTACTTATTGGTTTATTTCGGGCAAACATATTTATCATGATGGCGATGTGTCAAAGGGATGTTTCACCATTATCCATAACAAGCGATAATTTTTATTTAAGCGATTGCCTGAGGAACATTGCTGCGTTAACGAACACATTTGAACGCATGCTGCGATACAAGAAGCATAGCCAAGATGTTGGGCGGTGTGCATCTTACTTCATTCCATTCGCACTGCGATGTAATACTTTTGCTAACGCGAGCTATTTGTGAATACTCTCAAGGCAAATCGAGTATCCGACGGCTTATCGGCGTAAGGGCTTTTGTCCGCAAATTGTTTCTTGGGTTGAAATCGAAATCTTCAATCTGCGAACGAACAATCGTTGTTTTTTTAATGATTATCTTTCCTAATCGTTTGCACTCAGGAACAATTCATTAGTAATAAATTGCGGATATCGAGTGGGAAATTGAAAAATTCACTGCATTTCTCACGATCGATGGACAGTGCATTGATATTTTATGCACTCAATTAAATTCTTTTCTTCATTCAATCAGTGTAAGTGGCGCTCGCTGAATTTTACATTTTCTGCTGAGGACAACCCGAAAAAAGCAGACGTGTCGCTCTCCCTCTCTTCTTCGCATTCCAGCACAAGCATTTAAACAAATCAAATGTTGAAGCTTAATGTGTACTTCAGCCTGAAGTATATTAGCTGGTTGGCTCTTCAAGTAGAGATGAATAGACTTGAAATCACGATGGAAATGCTGGAAAACGACTTTTAACATTGGCATTGGATTCAATGTTTGATTTTTATTCTACTGTTGATGCGAGCAAATTGAAGCTATCGGGATTTCTTCAAGCAAACATCAAGCACTCTCTACAATCAGTTCAATTGTCACGTTTTTTTTGGTATTATCTAGAAAATTACTGCGATAGAAAACTATTCCTCAACCCGATGGACATCAAGTCAGTTACAGAATTGGTTAATTAATTATTAGATGTAATAATGACCCATTTTTGCGATGTAAAATTCTTTTTGGAGGTCTTGTTTTCATAACAAAAATCCATATCAGACAGAAATCTTACATTCATAGAAAAATTTACGATAACACTTGATATTTTGTGCTGAATGGGGAAATAAAAGTGAGTAAATAAAACGCAAGTGTTTTATTTGAAGTCACAATAAGAACTGGTCGTGCATTGGCAAATGCCTTTATTTATAATAAGCAAAAGAACGCAACGTGATACATTGGAAATGTGATATGCAATTTTGTTGTTATTTCAAGTCACTCTCTTGTTTGATAAATTTTTAATTTCTTCGAACATTCTGATTTAATGGATAACTAAATTAGCAGTGAACAAAAACAAAAAAAAACAGTAAAATCTTATTATCAAACTCTCGGTGGTCCGTTGTAGCGTTTCTTTATTGCCCTCTTATAATGCATGACGGCGCAGGCTATAATCTTTATAATTTCGCACGCGATGAGACAATATGATGCCAATAGTATTTTCTCGTTGACAATTAGCTGATTGTGTGTGTCGCGCGCTTCGCCAATGATAATGTTATTGTTCACATGACCACTCGTATCGACCGTCTTTGACTCGCTCTCTATTTCTTCCGATGACGTGAACCAACCCATAATGAATGTTGTGTTTGAATCGATTTATTATCAGTTTAACTGAACAATTGTGACTGAGGTTTATTGCTGTGGTGACATGGATATTTATACCAAGAAAATCTTAACACTAAGCATTAATTGTTGAATTGCTGACTGCGTATACCTGCATTAAGCAAAAAAAAGGGAAAGAAACAAAAAAAAAGGATGTTATGTCATTTTATGCAAACCCATTTCGGTTGCGAATTTCAGAGTTTTTTCTCCGGTTAATGCCTTTGTCAGCAGATCAGCTGTGTTGTCGTGTGTTGACACATAATGCAACCTGATCAGCTTTTTAGCTATTTGTTGCCTTGTATGATGATATCTGACATCTATGTGCTTTGTTCGTTCACGAAAAGCCTCTTTTTCACCGATCTTAATTGAGCTTGAATTATCTTCGTATATGGGTACTGTTGATACGAATGATGGTGTTAATTCGTTTATGAATTGCTGTATCCATAAACTTTCTCTTACAGTCGATGAAAGAGCAATATACTCAGCCTCGGTCGAGGAGAGTGCAACTATACTCTGTCGTTGGCTTTTCCAGCTGATGGCTGCTCCACACAATTTGAATACAAAGCCCGTGCAGGAGCGGCGCTTATCGATATCGGACGCCCAGTCAGCATCAGAAAAACCATGAAGATCACACTCGTCACCCGTTTTTTGATAACACAGTTTTAGGTTTTTTGTACCCTTTAGATACCGAATGATGCGTAGCACTGCGTCCCAATGTTGTTCACAGTGTTTACTGTTGAAGCGACTGACGTCGTTTACCGAAAAAGCGATGTCTGGCCTGGTACCCTGTGCAATATATAGCAAACTACCAACTGCCTCTTGGTAAGGTACATGGCCCGTAATATCATTTTTATCGTCGATCATTCTCACTGATAATTTAATGTTCGGATCACTGGGTGTTTTGGCAACCCTTTCATTCACTTGATTGAACCGTTTGATCACTTCTTCAATGTATTTCGTTTGATCGACTTCAATTTTTTCGCTGTACTGATTTATTTTTAAACCGATGCATTCCGTAGCATGACCAATGTCTTTCATATTAAAATGTTTATTCAATTGAGTTTTAATTTCACTCAGGTCATCTCTCGATTTGTAAAAAATTAGTATGTCATCAACATACACCGCGATTACTAACACTTTGTCTTTACTGTAGAAAATACATGGGTCGAGGCTCGATTTAATAAGTCCAAATTTTACTAGTGCATCACTTAATTTGACATTCCACTGTCGCCCGGCCTGCTTCAAACCATAAATGGCTTTATTTAGTTTGCAAACTTGATTCGTACCATCATTATATGCATCAGGCTGTTGCATATATATGGTTTCATCCAAATCACTTTGTAAAAATGCCGTGATGGCATCCATTTGATGGATTTTCAAGTTAAGTTGAGCAGTTATTCCAAACATTATACGAAGTGTAGTGGTACGCACGACTGGACTGAAAGTCTCATCATAATCGATTCCATGCCTTTGCGAAAAGCCTTTCGCCACTAGACGGGCCTTGAAACGCCTTTCATTTGCGTTTTCCTTCAGTTTGAAAACCCATCGTGACTTAATAGCTTTTCGATCCGGTGGTAATTGCGTTAACGACCACGTTTTGTTTATACGGTGAGAATTCATTTCCTCGTCCATCGCCCTTTTCCAATCTTCGGCGTTTTGGCTTTCGAATGCCTGCTCAACAGTTACAGGTTCGGCCAAAAAGGCTGACCATGCGACTTGAAGACGTTCAATAGGTCGACGCGTTCTCGGTTGTGGTCGTTCTGTGTTCACGGTTTCCACATTTGCTCGTGTTTGGTATGTTGGATCATTTCTCGTATCATCTGCCTCAACTGATGTCTCATGCATTGTTTCTTCGATGTCATGTTCAGCTACATCACCTAAAGCACTCCCCGTAAGAGTTTGTTCCGAATCAATCGCACTTTCAAAGCTCTCATTTTGATCATCGACCACCCCAGTGTCAGTATCCAAAAAATCTTTTACACTCTCTTCGTCGGTGTCATGTTCAACATTGAGTGTGTCGGTCACATTTTCATAAAAACGAACGTCGCGACTTATAGTGAGCCTGCGTGTATCTTGATCGATACAACGATAGCCTTTCCTATCGTCATCATGCCCAACAAAAATCATTTCTTTCGCATTGGCATCCCACTTTCGACGTCTTTGCTTTGGAACATGCACCATGACTTTTGATCCAAAGATTTTTAAATCGGATACATCAATCTTGGTGTCATAAAAAACTTCATCAGGCGTCTTATCCTTTAGCACAGAATTTATGGAATGATTAACAATGTAAGCGGCCATGTTAATTGCCTCGGCCCAATATGATTTTGGTAATTGAGCGTCAAAAATCATGCACTTGGCCTTTTCTTTAAGCGTTCTGTTCATTCTTTCGGACACACCATTTTGTTCCGGTGTATATGGTGTTGTGAATTGATGTCGTATACCATGGTCCCGGCAATACTTTTCAAAAAGATCAGAGCAATATTCACCACCGTTGTCCGATCGGATAATCTTGATTTGACTGTCTGTTTGTTTTTCTATCATGGTACGGAAAGCTTTGAACTCGTCAAAAGTTTCAGACTTATGTCGCAGAAATCTCACCCATACTTTGCGCGAGAAATCATCAATAAACGTTAGACAATAACGTTTTCCACTAATTGAAGCCGTCTCCATTGGCCCCATGATATCCGTGTGTATGATCTCGAGTTTCTCTTTTGACTTTGTTGTACTCAATGTAAACGGTAAGCGTGTGCTTTTTGCTCTTGCACAAATCATACATGCGCGAACCAAATTTTCATCACGTGAAAAAACAATGCCATTAATGTTTGAACGCATTTTTTGCATTGTCTGAAGGTTCATATGACCCAACCGGCGATGCCACGTGATGGCACTATCGCGATTGTCAGCTGCAAGTAAGCACATATTTTTTGCTTTATTGCCAATTTTGTAAACTCCGTTGGTTGGTTTAACGAACACGATCACTTCACCGTTTGAGTTAGTAATTGTGCAACCGTTTTTATTGAAATTTACGTTATTGTCTTTCTGGCATATTTTGTATACAGAAAGTAAGTTTGCAGCAATGTCAGGCACATGTAGAACACTATCAACTGAAATGCACATATCATTTAGTTCAATTGATACATCACCACATTTTTTCACGTTCATTTTTTCATTGTTCGCACTCATAATACTGCTGATCTCAGACGGTTTTGAGTTTCGCATTCCTTTATCGCTCTTTATCATGTGGCAGCCGGCACCAGAGTCGATATACCAACTATCGTCGTTTGCTGCGATGTCACTTTTACACATTAGAGCTATAAAGGCTGCTTTCTTCGAATCGTCTTTTTTGCCACCTTTTTTTTCATTTTTTGACTTGTCAGCCTTATTATTTTTTGTATCTTTACTGTCACACGCGTTACTTAAGTGCGATACCGATCCACACGTATAACATTTTTTTTTATGGAATTTCTTTTTCTTATTTTTGTTAAAAAAGGCACTTGTTTCACCACTATTCGAAGCTTGCATATCTAGCAATTTTGTAGTAACCAATTCGGCGGTTATTTGTTCGTTGTTGGTTTCAATTCCCATTATTAATGGACGAAAGTCTTCGGTCAATCCCGCTAACATGATAGCACCCAGCCATTCACCTGTTAGATTGAATCCTATTCCGATCAATTTATTCGACGTTGACTTGATCTTTCCGATATAATCGTTCATGTTATCAGAATCTTCAAGTCGAATGGAAATAAGTTCACGCAACAACGTAATTCTACGCGATAAACCACGATCTTCAAACAGAGTTTTTAACACATTCCAAATTTCCAATGCACTCGTTGCTGATGATATATGCGCGTATATACTAGGCTCTACACTCAGTGCCAATAATCCTTTGGCTTTAGCCAATTTCGCAATATCAGTCATTGTTGCCACATTTGGCGTAAGGGTATCAACCGGTGTGAGTGCTTCGGTTAGTCCCTCATAATCAATCAAATTTTTAACCGCGAACTTCCAGACATGATAGTTGTCCGATCCGGTCAATTTTATGATGTTGAGTTCTTTACCCATTTTTTACAAAGCACGAAAAAACAAACGATACAAGAATAATTAAACTTTACACCGAACTTCGCTTTGCTACCAACTTGATATTTTGTGCTGAATGGGGAAATAAAAGTGAGTAAATAAAACGCAAGTGTTTTATTTGAAGTCACAATAAGAACTGGTCGTGCATTGGCAAATGCCTTTATTTATAATAAGCAAAAGAACGCAACGTGATACATTGGAAATGTGATATGCAATTTTGTTGTTATTTCAAGTATAACAAGGATCCGGTTTCATAATTTGAATTTCCCAGGAAGCATTTACAATAAGGAAATATGATTGCTTCCGTTAACGGCAATTTAAAATCTGTGCATCCACTTTTTTTGTCGAGAATAGCGCTGAATAATGAGCTGGAAATGAAACGAAAAAAGAATAAAAGAACGTTAAACCATATATGCTGTGGATTTCGGATGAAACAAAAGAAGCAAAAGCACGTATTAACTCTTGCTGTGCGAGACAAACACAAACACAAACACACACGTTCCAATGTAATCAGAAAAATTGTATCCAAAACTGTATTTTTGTTGTGTAGAATGAATACTTCACATTGCATTCATCATTTAACTTCGCAGCAAACGAGCATTTCATATTTATTTTTCTGCTGAATTCGTCGTTTTCTGTCGTTTCCTTTTATTTACCGGTATTTGTTTAATTTTTTGTTCGATTCGGCTGGTGGAATTGTAGTCATCGAAAGCAACGTGCATTATGAAACTTTATGAGGCCACAATTTATGTTGTATTTATTTATTGTATAAACGAATGGTTTGTTCGTCGTTTTTTGGGTCGAACGCACGTTCAACGCATAACAAATTCCGACTAAAAAAATTTCTAGAATGAAAAAAGGAAATGCTCAATATCGACGTCGTCATAAGAGAATACTGTCGTTGGCATGGAAAACAATTGTTTCCAATGAAAGCGACACACACTCACGCACACGATGTCTGATGATGATGCTTCTTAATATTTTACTTTTGATCATGACTTCCAAAGTGATGCATACATCCCGAACAGAAAATACAAAGCATACAGAGAATGAAAACAACTTTAAAAAAAAAGACATATTGGAAAAAACATGCAAAATTACACACACTTTTGTTGCTGCTACCTACATCACTAAGTGCGCATGCACGCATGCATGAAGATTGCCTTTGAACTTGGCATAAAACGATTAGACGGGGTTGATACCAAACTACAAGGAGAATGGAGCAACACACGAATATGAACGAAACGCGTGCAATGTTCTTCCTTTGCACATATATTCCATAAAAATATGTATTTATCTGGCGCTCTTTTTGCATTGACAATGGATGAGTGTGTTTGCGACATGTTGCTTTGTTTGGCATCATATTTCATATACCATGCCGAATATCCGATTATTTTATTGGGAAGCCTCGATAGTCACGGCTAGAATATAGCATCGGGAAAAAAAACGCAAATAATTTGGATTGGATTTGTCCCCGTCGACGATTCTCTCATAACCGAATCTTGTGTTGCTTTTTCATATCGCTCCGTAAAATTTCCATAAACGAAAGTGATTTGAAATATGTGCGTGAGAATGAGGCGCGGGGGAATCTATTGAGAGCCGAGAGTTGAACGACGGAAAAGAGGTGCCTATTTTTATATGTTATGTTTTATGATTGCGGCACGCTTCGCGAGAACAATGTGCTTCCAATCGATAGAACGATTGCTCGACACAACTTTGCGATAACACAATCACAATAAATGGAAATCGAACAAATTGATGATAAAGACACGAGAAAAGCCTGATAATAACACCGCAATTTTCTTTTATAACTTTCGATATTTTTGCGGTGCGTTTCATAGAGATTGATCTTGGTTTTCAGCACACGAACGACCCATGAACATTTTGAAAGCGTCTATCTGATCTGAGCTTAAACGGTATCAAATCCAAAAATGTTTTCGGCGAGCCTTCAACAGATTAACAACCATATTCAAATTTTCCGCCCGAAACACAGCCGATCAGGCACACACTCACGCAAAGCGGTCAGCTAGACTGCTGAACAACAAAAGCAATCAACAAAAAACTAAAACAATAATTTAAAACTTTTCCACTTGATGCTTTTATTTTAATAGTGTTATGTAAACTTTAAACGCATTGTTTGCGAGAATGCATTGCTTCGAGGCAATGGTTCTTCACAAAATTTACTTGATTATGTGTTCGGGATTCTCATGCGGAACACCGTTTTTGTTGATGTAGCTTTTTGACAACATGTTAAATGTTTAAACAATCATTTGCAAGCAGAAAAATGTATTACGTTTTTCCGGTTCACTCTCATTTTCTCTTTTCCCTTTCTTTCTGTCGAAATCGTATTCATTTGGGTTGCTTGTAAACATGTGAATAACAGTAATGCTCATAACTTATGCACCGACAAACTTATTAACCAACCAATTTTTGTTTAGAATTCGGATTACGAATTTACGCTATGAACCCGTATATTGCTGCTGTTTTCCATCCGAACAATCTTTTCATTTCAGGAAAAAAAGGCAACGAATGTGTAGTTTTATATTTCAGTTTTTGTTTATGATCTGTTTTGGTGCATAGCTCCGGATGTCACACATTTACATGCACAAAGTACATGACGAAAATGAAGAGAAATGCTGAATTATGTTGTTTAAAGTTCGTTTGAATCAGCAACTGTCACAACCGCATATACAACATTCTCCTTCAATTGAAAGTGATAGACAAGTAATAATAATATTCGCATCCACCCAGATGTCTGGTCCCCGAACACAACACAGAACTCATGTGAATCTGCGAGGCAACACAGGCGTCTAACCGTCTTTGCCAAACCACATTTAGCCAAATGCACCTCACATTTTACGTGATTTTTTCTCTCTAATTCCTAGGTATTTCATGCATATTTTTAATGTATTCCGGGAAGTAATTATACACGCCGCGTATACATTTTGTTCGGCCTAATGCCATAGTTTTTTCTTATTATTTCTTGCGCATTTGCATTTGTCGAATCAGCGGTGGTGATGGCAGCAAAACTTCTCACGCGAATTCCGCATTTTGTGCGATTTTAATGTTGTTTGGCGTGTGTACGCGTGTGCGGTCTCAATCTTTTTGTCCCTGTTCAAAACATTTGAATTTTTCATTTTGGCCAGAATGAGCGCGTGTGTGAATACGCGCGTGGCTGTTTGTCATTTTCACTGTTTGCTATTTTTGCTGTTTGCTGTTTTCCAATTGGATTTTCGTCACGTTCAGCAGTCGAGTTTTGTTTCGCAAACATTCTATTCATGGCATTTATTTGGTTGACTGCGTTTGATTGTATAATACATACGAAATGATGATAATGATGATGATGACGATGATACACTTCAATTTGAACAATGAGCTGACAGCATACTTGCCGCCCGCCCGGTTCGCTGAAAATCCCATGCTTTGATCGCAAACGATAATTTAATATTTCAAATATATTTGCGGCCTTGCGCCGGAAGCATTGCAATGCACCGATGGCGTGCACATTGTATTAGCAATCAAAATTGTATGGATTTTGTCATATGATATGTTTTGGTGCCGTATATTTAGTTCATGAAATGCCAATGGCGGGTGCAGTATTCGCTACCGGCGAAATACGAATTATTCAACAAATAATTCTAATTTGGAGTGAAAATGATAGAAACTCAATCGTGATTCCAAAATTGCACATGCAACTCGACAAATTCAATGCATTTTCATTACACACAGTTCGTCGATATCGAATTGCAACGAATTCGCATTGTGATTGCATTGAGCAGCGCTATCGTTAGATTTTGCCAAAATGCTTTTGGCACTAGAACGACCATGAAAAATTGCGCTCAACATAAAATTGGCACAACATTTGAAATGAAAATGCTCAAAATGCAAAATTGTATGTGGGCAACGACAACGATTTTCGACACATTTCAACACAAAATATCTTTTCATTGGCTAGATTTTTGAAATATTCGGTGGTATTGCGGCCGCTAATTAATAATGATAGCTGATTAAAGTCTAAATATGGTTATTTCAACTGCGCCAAATGATTTTTATGCGATTTAAGCTGGAATACAATATATTATATCACTGGATTCCAATGTGCCTTCAGCCAGCTTTCCATTCGATGTTATTTAAATTCTTCTTTTCGAATTGCTATTAAAAAAATGAAAAATACAAGTCACATCATTTGATTCGGTTTCGGAGCCCTGGCATCCGATTCGGTGAAAAGGCAAAAGTGTACGCGGCAAATACTGATTGAAAACATCGGAAAATGTATCGAATTTCTCCATTGAAATTGAATGTTGCATTTTCGCTGTGTCAATAGAAAAGATTTGGTTGACAATTCAGAGTTTTCACGGGTTTTTCGTTGACTATATTGCTCGATATGTATTTTGATATCAAAAGAAAATTAATCAATTGAAAATCCTATAAAAACTCACTTATTCAAAGAATTTCGGAATGGAATATGTGGGCTTTTAAATGTTAGAAAATCTATTCACAATATGAAATTAAATAGAGAGAATCGTTTGAGTAAATAAAAAATTGGATGATTTCAAAAAGTCCTATTATGACGCTGTTGTGGCGAGTGTAAGAGAATAGCTCTTTGCTGTTGGCAAATGCGAATCATTGTGTGAACGCAGCACATAACATTATCAAATTAATGGTAATACGAGCAAAAACTACAATTTAAATGTTTTCACTTCGAAAGATTGCTCAACGTAATTCGACTTGAAATTCGATGTGTTCAAACAAAAGCACGAAAGCAAGCAAATTGTTGCTTTTCTATGGATGTTGTTGTGGTTTCTTGTTGAAATGCAATCCATTCGCATCCATGCCACTTTTCCATCCGCATTTCGCTTGTCCCGAATTGTTCGCTCTTCTTATTGTGTATATGTGTGCGTGCTAGTGCATTTGCTTTGCCAACATTGTTTGCATGTAAATATTAAGTAAATTGCATGCGAAATTGAGAGCATCAAATTGTCTGGGTACGACTCTGTTGAGACTCATAACGAAATATTGTGTGCACTGTTCAAATTGCTAAGTAGAAAATTAGTACTTTATTTGATAAATTCAACTTTAGATGGAAATACATGGAATAGTTTGCACCGACATTCTCACAGACACACACACATCGATACAGTGGATGCAGGCCCAACGCTTTATTTTAATGATATAATCATGAATGCCCGAAAAGTAAATGGTGGTTCGACAACGAGAAAATATTACACACAGATTCAATTTTGAATGCATTCTCACAACTGTGTTTTGCGCCATTTCATTTATTCAATTACAAGTGAAAAGTGCAGCGCGAACACGAAATTGATTGTTGACGCGCGCTGGCGTAAATTGTCGCACGGAAGCATTGAAACATGAACAAAGTGCTAAAATGAATGAAATGATGGAAGAGCACGTGTAATCCTTTTGAATAAAGATATGGCGCAGAGAAAGAGCGAATGCGCACGCCATTAAAACCATTTTACTCGAGAATTTTGAAGTATGTTTGTGTTTTCAGTGTTAATTTAATTACGGTATTCTAAAGATAAATGGCAGATAACTAACCTGAATCCGAACGTTATATTCAAGCGAAATAATGTTCGAAAGAGAGAGAGATAATCTTCGGTAATATCACATCTACGCACATTGACGAACTATTTATATATGAAACCATTTGGAGAGAAGCATCACTAAGACCGAGTCTATCTATTGAGCTCAAGATATGAGACTATTGAATCTCACGCTATGCCTCTCTTTCTTTCGCTTGCGTGCTACCCCACTGACGATTTCTACTCAGATTAATTTGAAAAGTGACAATGGTGTTAATGTGCATTACAAACATAAACACACTCTTACGCACACGTACCAAAAACAAACTTGATGACATTCCGTAACTGTATCATTTTGAAAAGCACTCTGTCTCTCTGATGTGTGAGTGTGTAGCAATTGTAAGGCCATTTAAATGCTCGAATCTTCATATGCCTGAGCTTGAACATTCACACTACAAAATACAATTTATAATCCAATTTGAATGAGCTTTCTTAGCGCGTATGTTTTTATAGCTAAGCGGTTTCTTTAGTGCTATTAAAATAGCGATAGCGACACCAAATACAAACATTTTCGCAGAATAATTGTGTGCGTAATTTCTCTCAACTGAGTTGAGCATTTTGAAGTGCTTGAAAAAGAGAATAGAGAACGAGAGAGAAAGAAAGTAATTGTTGATTTAAATTTTGCAGTGAGATTGAAAAAGAATGAAGGTGTGACATTTTGTAGCAATGCCACTTGTAGTATTATTATGAAAACACTTCAATTCTTGTATTTTTAATTGAGCATTGTCAGTTCCAACTATACTGCTGCCAATTGATGTGCAGTGCTCCACGTTATGCTGGTCTACAAAGCTACAAACTGGAATCCAATCTCCAGCTAAATGCTATTCTAACGCAATATTACGGGAACCATATATTCCCCAAACAGCGATATTTGTAATTTGCGTTGAAATTGTAATTGATCCTTTTCAAATGTTTGCATAGCTCTCACAGAACAAACCATATCATTATTGGTAGAGAATGTGTAGCAATTGCAACACACACACATAATAATCAATACTCATTGACCGAAATGGACTTGAAGTGTTTGACCATTCAGTTCAGAGTGAATCCTCTGATTAGTCCAACCTCATTGCAAACTAAAAACATTGATCTCTCTGCGAGACTGCCCGATTGCTCGGCCAAATGTGGAGCAAACAAGCCGAACTGCAGTTCGAGTTAATAAAGCGATTGTGTTGGGGCAAATTGAGTAGTAATCCAATAATGAGCCGTTTTTATGAACAAAAATAGCCAATTCATGCACCGAACGAGATTGAACGGATCGAGCGCTGGAACGGTCGAGCGCCAATATGAACAAGTGTATAGCGATAATCAAAAAGATTGTCCAATAAACTTGTTACATTGTATTTATATGCACAAACAACATGATTGGCATAAGCATCGCTTGCAATGCAATGTAAATGTGCCCATTTGTTCGGCTAAGTCCACTCCGTTGATTGAATTTAGAGCTATTTTGCACTTGAATGTGAAACATTTGAGAAAGAGGAAAATGCACTCACAAACTATGATCCAATTTGAGGCTTTAGAAAAGGTTGAGTAAATAAAAATTGTGAACGATATAGTGGAAGATGAATGGCAAATATCATGTGTTAGTATTTTGTCCTCACATAGAAATTTTTTCGGTGGATTTAATGCAGGAAATCCTTTAGAATGAACGTGTACATGTCAAATCATGTAATATTTCTACAGGGCCTTCATCTAAACTTTCATGAAGATGCGAAACCTTTCGTATGCTTGACTGCTGTCAAATTGACAGCGTCAATGTCGTTTCTTGCATGAATCTTATGAAAACTATACATGAAACTACTGCCGAGGTTTATCATGTAAGCACCTTTTCTCGAGGGATTCCTGTAGTCATTCACCGGAATAAATTCTCCGTGCAGGACGTGAAATTAATTATGTTCAGCATCCTTAAATTTAACAAGAGAAACCATGTGCCTTACAACGAGCCAATACCATAAAATCACACAAATTCTTGGTCATTTTTCGTAACCGACAAACATCATTGCAAAACCTTTCGAATAGCATAATTTTCAGTCGAATTCAGCACATGCACATACATGGACACAATGTCACATTATTATCGACGGCAACATTATGGGCAATTTCGGGGTGCACATAAAAGTAGCTTCATTAAAAATTGCTTCAATTTTCCCCGACAAAGTTTACTTGAATAATATGTTGCCGCCCGGACTTATCCCGATACATGCACGTCGATGTATGTCACTAAAATATGGAGGACGGAAGAGGAAAAGAGTAAATGCTTACCGAAAATGGCCGATCATGCAATACTTTATGATACCGTTCACATTGATATATGAAGACTGTGTGCTTTCGGTCGATACACTTGGCCAAAATATGTGAGGATATATTGGTTGTGTGTTTTTCAGGCTTTCTCCATTGCAAAAACCTGCTGGACATCATTGGATGCCATTTAATGTTTATATGGACCTTTGCATTCACCCATTCAGAAAGAGATCTGCATCTATTTTGGCATGCAAATGAAGATTATATATGACCATAAAAGAAAATTGGTTACGATTCCTGCATACTTATTACCTGGTTATTATTTATTCACCATGAAAATTACGAATCATCACTTGCTATACACACGCACACACTGACTATCTCTCTCTCTCTCTTTCTCTCTCTCTCTCTCTCTCTCTCTGTAGCTCTTCTGCTCTCGCACATCCAACATTTTATCAAAAACCGTAGTCTAACAATGAAAAATGCTTTGACCCATATTAAGGCTGTCTCTTGGAAGTGATTTTCGTCCATTGTTTACATCCAAGATGTCTCTTTCCATTTGCCTTGATATATCGCAAACAAAACAAATCACAGCCCAGCCACCATTCATTGCACTTGATGTTCATTGCTGCAATTAATATTTTCCTTGGTTTCATGGGCCCCATTTTGTGGCACAATCTTTCAAGATTGTTTGGGTTGTTATCGTAGTGCTTCGGAAAACGTGATTCTTTCCTTATTTACATTGAATTTAGCTAAAATCCAAACAAATGGTTTGACCCACATAGAACCCAAATGGATTCCTTGGAATAAGAGGAAAACAAGCCATTTTCTCTCACAAGAAAATCACAAATAACTGTGTAGAATCGTGCGCTATAATTATTAATATATCAACTATTATTTTTCTATTCAAGAGTATTCGTAGCGCTTGAGTTGGTTCTGATACACCTGCAGAAATACAATCACATTGCTGTGAATCCGGTGAAGTTCAGAAGAATCGTGAAGTTCACCTGTTGCCATGGAAATTAATCATTCTAATAAAACTTGGCGGAAATGTCCCTTTAATTGATCCCCTTGTTCATTAAATGTCATTTATAATCATCTTATTTTGTCACGCATCGTTTTGTTCGCTTAGGGTGAAAACGGGACGCATATTCGAAGAATGGTATTCTGTTTGTTTCAGGTGATCAGATCCCTCAAAAATTCAGCGTTTATATGTCGATTATAGTTCTAACTATGCGCACACATAAATATCTGTGTAGATGTCAAACGTAATAAAAAAGCAGCATTCAAGTGGATACATATAATGCAATAAAGTTTCAAAATGTGATACTTACAAAACGAGCGGCATCGTAAGTTATGCGTTTCAATCTTTCGTAAGATTTTTAGTATAAAATACATTTTTTGCTATGTGTGTACACTTGAGTATTACGTTTGAAAATCCAAGCTAGCATAATGTTTTGTTTGACAACTAACTCTGCACCATTGTTAGAGTTAACAAGAATATTTAAGAATCATTAGAAATTCTTACGGTAATATAATTTTACAGGATAAAATATAACAAATATATCGAATTTCAAATCAAGCCATTTGGAATAGAATTATGCTCCTGGAGTTGAATTTCTGCGAATTTGATAATAATGATGGTTCGTGTTCATACATTGTATGCCTAGAATTAGGAGCGAACATTGTATTATAATATCAGCTGCATATTTTTGGTAACATGAAACTCTTCCTGGTTTACAAAAATGTTCGAAAAACTTCGATGGCAATATCAAATTTCTTTGAATCAGACAAACCTACAGACAAGGTTTTCTTATCTAATATCTGAGTAATATTTTAACTGAAAAGGCACAATAATGAGTTTTAATCTTACAAAATACGATCAAATTCGCTGTTGTGAAGAATCAAAGAGGTTTATCGGATTTTGCCATGTAAAGGCGGGAAATGAAATTGTGTTTTTTTGGAAATATTTGAACATTTTTCCTGGTGAATATGTGAGGAGAACCCGAACGAATAACAAGAACTGAACAAATTGCAAGCGCATTTTGAGATAATTTATCCGTACACTGAACAAATCTGGTAAAGCACAATGAAAACCGCACTTTTGATGCATGCATCGAACAGATTTAAATAGGTATTGAGTAAAAGCAAACAAACAAATGCCTTGAGGGAGAGAACGAGAGTTCCAGCGATGAATTTTCGTTCGATAATGATTTCATATGCATGCATAAATTCGGATTTGACGTTCAATGATTGCGCCAAATGTAATTGTATAAACACACGCTTGATGTGCTAAAATGAAGTGCAACGTCTGCTCTAATAACATTTAATTGTTGCTCATGTGGAATTTCGGTTGGCTGTGAAAATCGATTTTCAGTTTGTTCAAATATGTTTGTGGTCAATCTGGTATCCATTGCATTCAACATCTAATTAAATTGTGCAAGTATGCGAGAGCATTGCTGATGAGACACAAAATACCGTGCTAATCTGATTTGAATGGCATTTCAAGCGACGCTATCGATAGCGAAATAATTGTGGATTGAAAGGTTTTTGTCGTTGCCGTTTTGACAGTCATGAAATGTTCACGCTGCACTCACCGAGAATTGAAGCCGAAAAATCCATTAAACGCTGTTGGTTTCGGCGGTAATGATCCCACCCAGATAAATTTCACCGAAATATAACTACGAGAAATACACTCGAAATTTATGGCTCAATTGCTTCGGTGGATTGTTCCCCAAGTTGTCTAAACATATGCTTCGACGGGCGAAATGATTACGCTATATTTTCAATGAAATTGTTTGAACCTCATATAACAGAACGAGCAACAAACGGCAGACAATGATTTTCGCACTGACTTTCTGATTATTATCTGATCAAACAGACGAGGTGACTAACAAAAACTTATCAACATGTCGTTTACATTAATTGAAAGCCATTTATCTTGGCAATGATAAACGCAGTACTTGCGAAAAACTAATCACCTCGCTCGAGTTTGATCATAAAAAAACCACGGTTTTTCAATTTCCATCAAATGCTCAAAGTTTTCAATTGCGGAATAAAACGGTGGTTCAAACATGTGAATGATGATTTTTATCGCATCTCCAACCATGACGTCTCATTAAATCGATAAAATCCCATAGTTTTTGGTTCGTACTTAATTTCCATTACCTGGCATTCATCTTCAAGACTATCATACTATTTGACAGGCAATTCCATAAGATTTATACACATTTTGACAAAGTAAAATCATTTTCGTTTTCCCAAAAAAAAGTTTTTTAGCTGTTGGAGTTCACAGGTTCGGTTAATCGAGAATGGAATAGTTGTTGCTACCATTTCGTGTGTTCGTTCAAAATCCATGGCTCAGCCTAAATTGATTCGATAATCCGGGTATGTTTGTGCTATGCATAAATGACTAATTAACCTTCGCTCAGGTGAGATACACAAACTTACACGAGCATTTTGCGTTCAATGGAATAAATTGACCAGATTATGAGATTGTGCGTTCACTTTCAATTTTCGGATTTTCATTTGAATGAAAACTTCCTTTGTTCGAAACAATCTTCAACATTTCGATAATACGATAATATTTTCATTCTACCATTTTATTCAATGATGACACAATTCAATTGAGATATTCATTTGAGATAGCTCCGTTTTACATTCAAATTTTAAGGTGTGATCACAAGTATTTTCGATTATTACTTTCGCTGCCGGAACTTTTATTCTGTTAAATTCGAGGCAACCACACGAACCCGATCGATTCAGCTGGAAATTCAGAATGTGAGAAAAATTCAAATGAATTTCATTTGATTTACGATGATTCATTGAAAATAACTTTGAATGATAATAACTTCACTAAATATTCAATTCAATTATTGGGTGTTATAAGCCATATGAATCATGCGGAATTTCGATTTCTCAAATGAATTTAATCGAATCAGAGGAGCATACATTGTTCCCAATGTGGCAATGATAACAATTGATGGAATGTTGGTTATTCACACAGAGAATTATATATGTACTTATGCTTTAATATCCATATATCCACCACCCTTCAATGTATATCGTATTAAAATATCCCATTGCAGAATGTGGCCGCATGAGTGACTGTATTATCAAGCCACAGCACAGATTAAGGAACGTTTGAATTATGCCATGACAAATTCAAATCTTCTTGAAGTGGTTGAGCCAAAATGAGAATTCATAAGCCACAATTTGTATTGTATTTGCAAATATGGAAATCTTCATCGAGCTATTGAGCTCAAATGCCGCATTCGGTACGTTTTCTGTAATATTTCAAATATTAATTGACTATATCAATTCTTGCAGTGCTACATTTTTTACAATTGATTAAACATTCACTGAAAATCTGCGGAATTCAAACACTTTTACTACTAATACGAGTAGTTAATTATTGATAATTATAATACAAAATGATTCGCAATTGTTATTTTCGAATCAAATTCCAACACATTTCTATATTTGACTCAATGCGGTCTGAATGTTGCAAATTGTCCTGACAAAGTACAAAATCACTAGCTTCCGAACAGAAGAATTTCGTTATTGCAACGAATTTGCAGAACGAAAACTTTAAATTGATAGGGATTATTCAATGATGCCAAAACTTTGTGAGCTTCAATTGTATTTGTTTGAAGAACCTCGGAAATCGATCAACGAAGCAAATATATTCCGGATTTATTTAATAAATAACAATCTATTGCGAGCAACCATACTACGAAGTTTAGAAGTTTCTTTATTTAAGTTGGCGTTATTAATACGGAACATTTTGTGTGAGTTCCAAACAAGCATCGAGTCTCATACATTCTGACAGGCAAAATGTTCGTTGCGAAGTTTCAACAGCATCTAAACATTATCGAATGATTAAAATGAATATATATAGAATATATTCTATAGACGAACAATCATAATTTAGCTTTGACATGTTGGACGCAAATAGTGTTGTGAAATGAAAGCAAAGCAACCGGCTAATACATGCAACGCTGAATATTGAATGCCAACACAAAATCGCTTGCCTAAGTCTCGCGATACGATCGAATGTGATGCTAATTTGCATACGGAAATTAATATATTTAGCATTTTAAATGATGGAACTTGAACATTTATGCAAAATTATAGACAATATCAATATGCTTGATGTGTTACTACTTATGGAGATAATGCTGCATGTGGACAGATAAGTTGAGACGTGTAACGCATAAGCGTACCTTTCTCTCTCTCTCTCTCTCCCTTTCACCTTGTCTCCCACACTCTCTCACTTTCTCTTGTCGATGCGAAATATCAAAATATTAAAAATAATTCTAATCATAAAAGAATATATGTGATGAAAATGATTTGAAGCCATCAGTGGAAAAATTAAAATAACACACGATTGAGAGCATATAGTGCTGTTGAGAATGCAATTAGGTCAGTCCATTCAGCAGATTGGATAACTGATTACAAACTACAAACTAATTGGTTAATTTGCAATTGAATCGAGCGCCAGCAATGCAAGTTGATTCAGGCGATTCACTAACATTTCCGTCCATAAAAAAAATATCGTTCCCATTCTAATGCATTAAGCTTGAATTGAAAAATTCATAAGCTACATTTGGAAGTTTTTGAAACAAATAAAACGTTTTAATGGGAATAGTAGACGTGTGTGTATAGTATTCAAATGAAGCTAAATCGATTTCCAAGATGATGGCAGGTATAGCCACATTTCAACTGATAACTGACAGTGGCATTCAACTCTTCCGAATCGGCCGGTTGCGCGCAAAAGAACAATCAACTGAATCGATTAGCCATAAAACCGAATGCAAGTTAAACACTGAAATACATTCAATTTGAATAAAATATATATTGAGTGCGATGAGGCAGGAAATTCGATATCAATGCGAAAAAGATCAAGACCCAAACGAAATCAATGAATTCAACCGTAATTTAGCTTTATGCGTAAAATCCTCACACAGCATTTGAATGTTTCATGCGTAGCATTTTCATGATGCAAATTTCGAAAAGAGAAAAAAGCACAAACATACAGAGATAGATAGAGACACATTTATTGGACCTGAATGGCAGCCTAATCGATTTTTATGACGAGAATATAAACGTGTCGATGTAAATGTCGAAATAGATCTCTTCATATCTCGTTCACTTTATATTGAAATGAAAAGTATCCGTTGGCTTTGTTTGCATTGATGCACGCCATTTGGGCCGGAGTATTCGATCGTTTTATGCAACAAAATTATAAGGACGGAGCCGGAGCAATAAAATGAAAACGTTTTCGGGCGTAAAATGAAAAGGAGAAGAAGAAGAAGCCGAAAAAATAGTAATGAGTTGTCAGGATTTGCATTCCGTCTTTATCGCGTGCGCACGTGTCCATTTCAAACGCTTCGCTTCCGGGATTTTCAACACGCGATTCTTTCAAACAAACACCTGACATACATTGACCGACCACTTTTGAGCACGATACACTTCAATCGGTTTTCCTTTCAACCAACCGTTCCACAAAATGGCTTTTTATTTCGGCGTATCATGTAACATGTTTTGATATCAAATCCGTAAAAGTTTACGACAGCACTTCCGCCACTTACAATGCCATTTCGTACATAAACTTTCACCTTTTTTTCATCATATTATGTACCTCATATATGACTATTTAGCATAATCCGAAACGTAAGTATCTAAGTGACAGAGAACGAGACAGTGGCCAATGCAAAAGATGTTCAATGCAGAGACATAAAAATGACAGATGTTTTCGCCATGAAGTTCATCTAATGTTATTTTGAATCGTTATGTCTTTTGAGCTAAGCTAGGATGCTCAAAAAGAATTTTAGTTGAGCTGGAGCCGGTGCTTGGTGATGGAATTCAGGGGAAATGTAAACGAAAATTAAATATCACTTCGTCATTCCTTCGTAATCACTTTGACTAAACGAAATTTTTGGACGAGCGAGTTGTAAACGTTGCGGAGAAATCAAATTAAGAATGCTTCATTGTGGACATGAGAATCTTGGGACTATGGAACAATTCACAACAATATAATAGTTGCTCTATTCCAATCAGTATCATCATTTACTATTTGAATAATATGCACCAAAAAGTCGAAAAGCTATTAAAAGGAACACATTGTGCTTTCGACTAAATACAACCATTTAAAAAAGGTTTTTCCCTACTTTTCTTCGTATTTCTTTTGTTATTTCGTCATTGGATAATGTTTCACACATTGACTGCGCCGCACATTCAATTTGACTTTGTACTTCAAGCTATAATCCCAGTGATGCCATAAGGACGACAAAGAGACGACGTCTTCAATTTTCCCAGTGCAATCATCGCCAAGAGATGGAGTGAAATAGTTAAAATTGATCGTGTACACGCAATATGTGAAGGTGCTTAACGATAATGTGTTTTCTCTTTTGCTTCCCGTTCTATCAATCTCTCGCTTTTCTTTTCGTCACCACTTTCCAATTGTTTGCGCCGACACATTTTTCTGGGTTTGCCTCATTTGACCCTCCACCTTACGATTACCATGCAAAATAGCTTGAAATTATTGCAATCGCATATTTGCCGTTTGCCGTCTTGCGACGCTGAGCTGTCTACAGTAGTGTAATTGTATGACGCCATTGTGCGTCACGTAAAAAGAATCGAGGGGCGGCCAAAGCAATTTCGTTCACTGTATCGTAACAATGAAAACGACAAAAGTTCCACTTTAATGATGATTGCCTTTGATAAACTATACACACGTAAAATGAATTTTAAAACTTATACACGATGAATCGACCCTTACAGTCGCCACATTCTATCTTTCTCTCTCTCTCTCTCTCTCTCTATTCCGCCCTGTTTTCTGCTAGCTCGCAACAGCTGTCTTTCACCCACTCTCTCACACCCGCTTCTTCTCTCTCGTCCCGAGTGCAAATCATAAGAGGGTTACACAAAAAGAGATTATATGCGACAAACTGATTACGATTAAGGTCACGACTAACGGCAAAAACGGCCAAAGAATGCCATTTGCTGAATTTATGCATGCGAATCTATTACAGGGACCGTTTTTCAGTCTCTTTCTATAATATATCTCACAGTATGTGTGTGCCTTATCCGAAGAAAGAAAAAAATGTAATGACATTTCCGTTTTTGCAACTCGATGTGAATCAACATTTTCTGTTTGGGAAAACACTTGCACGGACGAGCAACATTTAACGGTTAACGCAAAAATATGACGAAAGCGAAGAAAAAATGTGCAAAAAATATGAACTCGAACTTAATGACTTGTGAAATGTAAAATTAGCAACGCTTTTGTTGAATGAGCATTTGTACCTCGCTGATCTCGCTATCTCCATTGTTTGCACTGCGTTGACAACACTTGATCTATACTTTTGTGATTGCATTAAGTTCTTCAATTCGGTAATTTCAAGATTTCTATTCAAACTATCTCAATAATTCGACTTAACCGCATTACGGACTGAAATTGGAAATTCACAACTTAGAACAGTGGCTTCCAACCATCGAAATAGAAAAATATTCACATTGAAAACCTTCTGAGCATGATTGAAGTGAATCGGTTTTTATTCAACAAGTTTTTTTGAAAAACATATGTATTTGATAAATGTCGCTTTTGTCATACAAACAAAATTTAAACAAAAACCTATCTTTGTACACACATCCTGGATAAAATTCGCCCAGATTCATTTTGATTGCTATTGTGCTTCCATTTTCACTACGACAGAATAAAATATGAAATATTCCAATCTGGACTATAATTTTTTTTTTGGTTTTTCTGTCATTTCCTTTGTAATAAATCGCACAGAAGAATATAAATCCCATAGTTGCGTATATGTTTGCATGTCATGTATTTTACATTTCAAATGGAATCTGGCAGATAGGATACCTGTATCAGCTGCACAAAATTGTGTACATTGTGTTCGGTCAAAAATACATTTAGATTCATCTTTTATTTCATGTTTTTACGTTGATTGCAGAAGCGCATCCAACTTATGAGCCAGTGAACAATCTCTTTGTGGTTCATTCAATCTAAACAAAACGAAGTAGCATTACAATGTTTCATATGCGAGAGTCGAAAAAAATCATATAGTTTTATTCGCTACATTTGTACGGAAACGAAATACGAGAGACTTATATTTTATGAGTTGTCATTAGTTGAGCAACAAAAAAAAAGAGCAAAAGAACAGCCGGCCTAGCTGAAAATAGCTAAAAATGGAAAATGGTTTCATTCAATTCACATGAAACATATGTGTCCGTGATGAATGCGAACAACGAAATGTATAACAACAACGAAAAAATATTATTAGGAATAGAGGTCTTTATTCAACGAATATAAATCAAATGAGTTCACAAAGAGTCTTCATAAATAACAATTTTGGGCTTTGCAAATAAATTGCTTTGTTTTGAGCTTAGTTCAGTTTTGCTTTGATACATTGTTAAAAATCTTTTTCAACTGGTTCGACTCTTGTTTATGATTTTGATTACTATCTCAAGTTCTACCCTTTTTTAATTTCACTGTTTTTATTTTGAGCAAATGTTTTTGTTGCGAATCCGATAGTAAAATTATTTCAATATTCATGAATTTAATAACTTCATTCGATACTCTGTAACCCTATTCGCGGGGAACTAACCATAAACTGATCTGTCGTTGAACATCATCATTGAAATGGTACATTCAAAATGCGAAATGAATGTTCTTTCACCACTTTCGCGGTGCGTTGAACAAAAAATGTGGAATAGATGTTCTTTCAAATGAAGAACGCTTAAGTAATTAACTGGCATCCAAAGTAACTTGAACCAAATCAACTGAATTCGATAGCCGAAATTGCAGGAGAAAATTATGATTGAGAGAATGGTCGGATGGTTTTTGTCCGTAGTACACAAAGGAGCCGATTTGGCTGGAATCAATTCTAATTGGTTTTCTGCACCATTTGAATAAATATTAAAAGAAATTGGAGAGAGTGTAGACTCGAAATGATCGGTGACCATTAAATTATTATTCGCTGTGAACCGCAAAATACAAATCGATTTCTGTCATTTGATGCTTTCTTTGACTCTCTCTCTCTCTCCCTCTCTCTCTCTCTCTCTCAGCATTGAACTCCATTCAACCGTAGAAAATAAAGTCTTTGCCAAAATGTATCAATTGACAGCTTCAAAGCGATGCAAGATGTGATATTTTTATGCGCCGACACTTTTGGCAGATCAAACATCGAACAAATGTCGCCTCGCATTCACCGCAAACAGACTATCAAATTCGATTGATTGCGTCCCTTTTGATCGACTTAAAATCCTTTGATCTGCAGCTCATGCGAATGCGTTGCTCAATTCCAGTCGACACACATGGAAATGGAGACGCGATTATTGCAATGAAATGTTGATTGCGTTTTTCGTGTCGCCGATGACTGCGTATTTCGTTTCATATGGATTTGAAATTTATGAGTTTCCTTTTCAGTAAAAAAGGTCGTAATTATTTGGCGAGATGATTAAATTGGAAAAAAATGGAAAATGGGCTATGCACACACTCTGGCTGAGTTTCCATTTTAATGCACGAATAAGTAATCGTTACAGGAAAGTAATCATTAAAACAATCAAAGGCAAGTATTTAGCATTAAAAAGCGCAATGGGTTTTCCCACAATGAAATTGTAAATTCAACATTTTTATTTCCTTTTTTGTTCTTTCTTTGCTTGAATTTTCAGCAAGAGAGTCTATTTGGCGCGACTTAAATGGAACTTATAGAATGCGAAAAAACGCAACGGCATTGAAAAAGACATGTTTAAAAACGATTTATTCTTGCGGTGTATAATCATTTCATTTTCGCCGTGAAAGCTTAAGCTTATCGAGTGCGACGGGGGGAAATAAACTCTGGTGCATTGTTTGTGGTTGCTTACTTTAACTGGCAACTGTTTGTGTATGGCACCGGTTTGTGTGAAGCATTCTATTTGAAGAGAGAAAATCATAAGTGAGATTATAAATGGTGACATGGAATTAAAAGTGTCTGCATATATTTTGTGTTGTGTTTTACACAAGTATTATCAGGATGGCACACAGAGAGCACAAAAATATGGTGGAATCGAAGCCAGGTGCCGATGTGGCTGAAACATCTATGGCCGGCTGAACACTGACAAAATAGAATAACAGGCACAAGAATCGACGTGAGAATTATGCTTGGTTTGCTACCGACAGACCTGAAATTCACAATGAAAAATTCACCACGAAACAACGCCAGAAAATAAAATCTGATGACAATAAAAAAACAAACTTAATACCGTTCATTTTGCACTTTTTATTTGCCATATCCAATTTGCTATTTGTTCAGTTCGCCATCCTTTTTTGTCGCGTTTTGCTCGTAAATTCATTCTTTGTTTACAGCCACTTCTTCATGCTGCCATTTTTTCCATCTCTGTCAATGCTTTACATTCCATTTTTTTCTTTTTTTTTTTTTTGAGTGTGCACATTTTATAGCACATACTTTATTATATTTTATAGATGCATAAATGTTTTTTGTTTTTCAGCGGATGGAACAAACAAAAAATATATTAAATTGTTTCATTTTTGCAGTACCGTGTCGAAAGCACGTTTAAACACCTTACACAATTGCTGACTTCACAAATGTTGACAATATTTTTATCAAGTGAATTTATTTTTGCAGCCAGCAAGGGAAAGCCGATACGTTATGGCAAGATAGTAGAGGTTAACAATTAAACGGTAAAGTGTTTGCTTGCATATTTGTTACTCAGCGCCTCCGGTGGAAACATTTCTCACCGATTTGAATTCCCGAACCACCTCCGCATTTCAAGATCGAAAAATCAAAAACAAGATCCCTTTGAATATCAGGGAATTTTTTATGCATGTTCAATTTGATAGAGAAAAAAGAAGAGCCTATGGAACTGTTGTAAATCATGCTAAAGCCTACGTTCTCTGCAATTTTTCAAGATATGCAAACCGAATGCGAACTCAAGCAAAAGCCACTATTACAAAACCGAAAATAATGTGCGCGTAAAGAGTATTTTGGGGTCTTTTTTTACATAAATTAAAATATTTTTGCCATTTGTACCACATTCGCTTGAACCATGTTTCGTTTGCATATCCGTATACGAATGGAGAAGAGAGAGCGGCTTCGGTCCTAATCAGTATTTTATAAATTTTCCAATGTTCTGAAAATTTATGGCCGATATTTGCGAAATTTATTCATATTCTTGTTTTAGAATGGTAAATGCTTTCCGCAAGACGTTGGGCTCCCCTCTCTCGAAATGCGCTGCATTTATATTCCTTTGTTTTGCTCTTGTTTCACATTTTTGCCATGTGTAATTTTATTATTGCTGCATATGCAAAAAACAAACAAGCTATGATAGCGCGGGGAGCGGAACAGTTTAATACCGCGGAAATGATGCATCAGGGGAGAAATGAATTGTGAAGATGCTTTATCAAATTTCAAGTGTGCACGATTTACTGCTATGAATGGCACGTAAGAGTGTGTACACTTTTTCGCACTTGCCAGATAAAAGAGAAAGAGAGGGCCACTTCATTGAAACGAGGGAAATCAATTCAGAATTTGTTCCTCTTTTAAATCTACTCAAAAGCCCATACATTTTGCTCACACACCGGCCCATCAACACACTCACTCGGCATTTACAAATTTATGCACATAAATTCCATAAGATTTTTTTCTGAGCTGCGGCACACTTCTTTTCGGCCCACACACACACACACACACACACACACACAGAGACAAACACGCACACTTGCCCGCTGAGCCGATGCTGAGCACACATCGAAAATATCGAGTCTATCACATTCGGAAAATTATTATCGCGTTTAATGTTTGCACAACAGGAGCTTCACGTAAATTATTGTTATTTATGGAATTTATTTGAGAAAATCGCATCAAATAATTTATAATGGGCGATATTTTCCGCGCTTTTATTTAATGTGTTTATTAACTTGATGAATGCTTCTTTTGCTCGTCTAAGTCTTTGTTGTCGTCGTTGGCGCACTGTTGCGTATGTGTCTTTTTTTCCGATCCTCCTGTCGGCAAACCCAATAAAAATGAATTATAGCACTTTTTACCAGTATGCCCTCTCCATTTCGCTCAGCGGTTTTTCAGCGATTTTTGCTTGCCTCTTCAGCATCGGATGTTATCATTTGCCACCGTCCGTAATGCAATGCCTTCAGTCGATAGCAAATTTTCATTTGAATTTTAGTGGAATTTGTTGTCAAACATCTTTCTAATTATTCATGTGTGAAATTATGTTTATTCTCATTTCTTATCGTTGCTGTTGTTGTTTGCCTATGAAAATAAACGAACGCCATTGTGTGGTTGAGGAGTGAAAATTATGTCTTAATAAACTCGCACCGTATCCAAAGATGAATATTCTCAATGTCGAAAAATGTGCGAATTAATATTTCATTTCTGAGGAATATGGGCTTCAAGTCAATCGAACGAGTATCATCGGAAATGGAATAAAGTTGAATGAACGCGATGCTTAAATACATAAAGTAATCATTTCGGTGTAGATTCATATTTTGTGGGAATTTTATCCTTTCAAGTCCCTCAATTTAAATTGAGAGGTTGTCGCAAATATAATGTAGACTGAAGTGACGACCGCATAATTTCTTTTGATTGAATTTGCGATTGTTAGTTGATCTATGTTTGACTTGGCTGTGAGCAATACTTTGCGTTCAAACACATTCCACAAAAAATTCTTGTCGAACGTGATGGACATTCGTTGTTAACATCAAAGCATTTTCTAAAAAAATTCTTGTGCAAATGCCTGAAAAAACATGTTGAATTTGTCTCTATGTAAATAGCCCACAATGTCCTATCAACAACTTTTGACGTGAAATGAGCAAATGAGCCGCTGACAAATCCAATAAATAGCATTTCCATAAAAACGGTATCATTCGTTGAAAAAATATAAAACTTAACGGCAAATACCCCAGAAAATCCTCTTACCAATTACAATGTCGCTACGTAAATAACACTAATTGAATGAACAAGTGGTACGACTCCAAATGAATTTAAATGCAGTCGGTATTTCTCATGAAATTCCCTCCTATTCTTAGTATGAACATGATAACAATTACAAACACAACCAGTGTAAATGCTCGCACTGTAGATTTATGACAGCCCTGCGAAAGATATACAACTTGTTTGTTGCATAAATATAGCCGGCGAATATGTGTTCAAAATGAACGCATTGGAAAATAAATATTACGAAAAATGATTGATTATTGACATTTTATTTGATTCGATTTTTTCCGAATCAATTTGATTCCTTTTATTGAAATAATTTTCATTCATTTCCGTCCGAAACCGTTTCGTCGCAAACAATAAAAACGAATTCCTCTTTTGTACACATCACATTTCATCGTTTAGCTGTTGGCAGCGCTGTATACAATCTCGCTGACAATTCACTGACATAAAATGTCAAGAAGAAGAAGAAGATATACATTATTTGTTGTGTTGTGAAGCAATCGTAAAGAGAAATCCAGAATTTTATTTAATGAAATAGCCATTTATTTTTGAATAGAATTTTATTCATTAAGAGAAAAAATGCCGGACAAACTGAAATTTAGTGAACGAGACGATGGCGTCGAGCTGGAAACACAAGTAATTTTGCGAATGCCATTGGAGCCGGCTCAAGTGTTACGCGAAACACTTCGTGAAGGAGGGCCTAATTTAAAAGATCGCTTAACAGTAAAATTGGAACATGATTTGCGGTATGGTGAAGTGCGATTTGACCATTGGTTGATGTTCGCAAAACTCGTCGATTTGCCCACCGTCACCGAATCATTGAAAACAATCGACAGCAAAAGTTTCTACAAAACAGCTGATGTGTGTCAAATGCTGATTTGCAAATATGAGCCGGATGCTCCGACCACCGACGATGAATCGCCAGCAAAAAATAAAAAAAAAGACCCAAATAAGGTGGACAAAAAGTATTTGTGGCCACACGGAATAACGCCACCGTGTAAAAATGTGCGGAAACGCCGTTTTCGAAAGACATTGAAAAAGAAATGCGTCGAAGCGCCAGAAATTGAGAAAGAGGTGAAACGATTGCTGCGCGCTGACAATGAAGCAGTACAAGTAAAATGGGACATTGTATTGGAGGAAGAGGATCCGAATAAATCGAATTTGATGATGGGCAATGATGAAAGCACTTCACAATCGGCAGCCGCCCTCGATATGGCCGGTCCGTCCGGAATGCATGGATCAAAGACAAAACCAGATACAGAAAAAGCCATTGAAGACAGTTCGGATGTGATTCCACGTGATATTGACATTTTCGGTGAAGATTTATCATCTTCAGATGATGAAGATACCAATATAAATGTGGATGTTGACGAAACCAGCCGTTTGTCGGCCGATGACAGTCGATCGAATTTCTTCCCATCGATGCATGGCACATCCATGGCCACCGAATTCAATAAGCAAATGTTCAATCGAAGTCCATCACGTTTGCACCAAATTAGCGAAAGTATGGAACCACCGCATACACCGCTGGCCTCAACTAGTCGCCAATTTTTCGATAGCGAACGTCTGGAGGCCGATGAAAATGAATTTTTGATGCCAGAAATGAGCCAAGAAGAGATTCAAGGCAAAATTTCCGATTTGCGCCGTCAGTTGAATGACTTACGTGACCAGCGTATTGCAAAAGAGCAAGAAATCTCATCTATCGAAAATGAAACATTGCGCCAGCGAATGCAAGATGCACTTGACAATATTTTGGGACAAATTCTTGACAAAGAAATGGAAATGCAAGACTATCAATCCAGGCTTTTATAATTTAATAAACTCTGACTTTGCGAAACATTCAATAAAAATCAATTTTTCTATGGAATGAAGAAATCGTTCGTTTTTTCTCTCAACTTTTCGGACCATTTTTATTACTAAAGAGGAGATTTTTCTGCAAAGTGGCAATGGATGAGTTTTATTTGTCGGTCTACCAACAACACACGCACACACTGTAATACAATTATGCTGTTAATGGTGTCGAAGTCGATCTGCTGCCAAATTCAATTTATTTTCCATTTGGTTTGACTCAAATTTGCGCTTCGAATCTCAATAGAGCAATTATGTCAATTTTTCTTCGTTTTGTGCCAAGTTTGCGGTCGTTTCATTTTCATCAACATTATCGATTTGTTTACTGTTCGGATTTTTTGTTGGATATGTCGATCGTTAGCAAAAATTGAAAAAGGTTTGTCGATGGTTACATCATGCGAAAATTGTTTTGCATGGCAAATTTTCCGAATGAGAGCTAGAGAGTGAGCGGGCGGGCGATGATACAAAATTCGGCCACAATAACAAAAGTGATAAAAAGCGGGTTACCCAGGCGTCGTTTATTGTGTGAGTGTGTCGCATTTAAGGCTTTTGAGTAAATATCGTCGTATTACGCAGCACTTACATACTTGCTTGTTTTCTCTTATTCGATGGATGATGTGTAATTTATGGGTTGCAATATCAACACGAAAAATGTACCATAAACTGTTCGCATGCAGACGCATGCATTGCACTGGTGAGAATGTGTGTATCTCCATGCTGTGCCATTGCATGATGATATAGTTTTCTTGGCATGAAAATGTGTGATGCCTTTTCCTGCAAGCTGCAACGATATATCATTCTTCCGTTGAAACTGTTCTGTTTGCGACTTTGCCACAGCATTCTTAAGTGCACCAACGGAGACTAGTTAAACTTTTCCATTTACCGCAAGTGAAGTAAGAAACACAGAGCGAGAGTGCGAGAGGGAGACGCGCCAACTGAATCAGTACTTTAAAGCTATGAAGACGGAGATATTGTAGGGCAGTCGGCAGTGGTAAATGCTATATCATGCGCTTCCATTTTGCAATTGCTGGTAAAATTCAAACGCCATGGTGGAACGGATCGACTATAAAATTGGTGTGGACTTGTTGCGTACAACGCCATTATGGTACATTTACCAGCTGCACACAAACACGCACCACAAAACTTTTGCTCTCGATCACAAAATTTATTCTAAACAATTTCTATTCGGTTGTCACCTCTTTTCCAGCATTTCCGGCGGGGGCAACGATTTTTGCAGTGATTTACAGGGATTTGTGCCAAACGCGATGAGCCCATGATTCGGCCGGATTTAGAGAGTTGCTAGCGATTCCAAGCATATTGCATTGAAATCATAAACGAATGTGGATTATTTGTAGCTGATCAGGAAATACGATTAATAACATGAAAAAATCCAAATAAAAATTGCAATTTCTTTGAATGGAATATTTTACGAAAGAACCTCGATGCCGAATTTGGTCGAGTTTTCGAGCAAAATAAGTTCCTTTTCCTCGCTGGCTATAAAGTTGATGCAAAATTATTGGCACAGCATATTTCATTCAACTTTGTAGTGAGCGCACATTTTCATACAGAGAGAGAGAGAGAGAGAAAGAGCAGAAGTTTGATTGAAATTTTTTGAATATTCCAGTTTAATACTTTGTGTTACATGGAACGAAACAGCGAACCGGATCCATATGCAAATAGCATTTGATGTAATGGCAAGCCAAAATTCCTTGCAAGCTATGGCATTTTTGCAGGTCGAACATGAAGTAGTTTGCCGCAGTTTTGAACAATTTTTAATGTGCAACATATATATACAGTCGTAAAATGAAATTCAATAAATAACACATGACCGCTTCGGATATGAATTGTCAATCGGAATTATATTAAATAATCAGTTTCAGTTTTTTCTACTCAAATCATTACGTAATGGTATTCAAATATCATCATTGAAAGAAATCAATGTGCGATAATTTAAATTAAATATTTTGCAATTACTTCAGCACAAAGTTCGCATTCAAAATAATGAAGATCAGCTTCGTCGCACAATGGGTGCAAGCACCGCATATATTTACTGGTTGAGTTTTATTCGTGAACTGCAAAATTGAAGTTTCCGAAATAAATCTGCTCGTAATTCCCGTCTAAATGGAACTCGCATTCACTGAAACTTTCCGCCGGAATATTCACATATGAAGCATTTTATTCGTTTTTATTATGCGCCTGGAAGCAAATATGTGATTGAAATTTTACTTATTGGCTAAAATTTGTGTAGGTGGAGGGAAATGTACTTAAGCTTCATTTCACTCTTCAACCATTTTCGCTGAGCTCTCGGCTGCTGCTGCATCATCGTCGCCGTCGTCATCAGCAGCATACTGTGTCTGCTTTTGATAATAACTGTAAAGCGCGCATAAATGTAAAATAGCAAGAAAATTTAATTTTTATTTCACAGCTGCTTAGTTTATCGCCTTCCTTTTTATTTACATTGCATATTCGACGATGAGCGAATCCGCTGAAATTTGAATGGATTATTTTATTAAATGCATTAATGTGTTAATAAAAAGTTTTTCTTCTTGCTTCCGTGTAAGAAGAAAGCCAAAGTATGTCACAAATACAATGCTCAGCAGCAGCACCATCACAAATAAAAAAACGAAATGGAAATGTAAAAAATATTTTCGTGCTCGTGATGAGATTATTTTGCTGTGGTTTTATTTCTGTCTTCTTATTTATTTCCATATCTGGAGTTTGGCACCAACTCATTTTGCTAAAGGATAAATCCATGCCGATCGAAATCATTTGTGTGAACCATTCAATCTGCTCGCTTTCTTAGTAAAACTTCTCAAAGTAGATGAGGGCTTTTTCGTTCTCTGCATTTTTCTTCTCTTTCGCTCGCTCAACATTCTCCATACTTTTCTGCGGCTTAATTCGATTTCTTCTCCAACTTGAATCGAAATTCGAATAATTCTTGGTAAAATTGTTGATGAATTTTTCCAAATATTTTCCAACGAGCATTCTCATTTTACATGAAAAGAGAGCCCCAATCCGTTGTGGTTCTAAAAGCATACTTTCGATGAAGTTTCCAGATTTATTTCTGCTCTTAGTTGATGAAAATTTTTCTTATTCACTCAACGACGCTTTTAGCCATTGGAATATGAAAATTGCATTCATAGTTTTAAAACCAAAATAGTTTTTAAACTCCAAACATTAATGGACTTTGGAATGCGGCAATCTTCTAATGTCATTGCTTAATGCAATAATCGTTTTAATATTGTGGCTATTTAATCTGCATATTCGTAGTGGTGCAAGTGCCGTATTCAAGTTTAATATATCCATCCTCAACCGTGTGGCATATAAAAGAATTTACACTTTTGAATAGCTTAGCAACCACAGATCATTATCACCGTGTGATGAGATAAGCACAACCAAGCATGAACGCGTCTACGCATATGATAATTGAGATTGCAGAAGAAAATTGCCTCTCATTCTCAATATATGTTTAAGAAAAATGTAAATAATATGGAAAACAACATGTTCATGTAAAATCATAATCAAAAGAAACGCATGGATGTAAAGAATGGAAATGGTCTGATATTAGACTCAATTAAATAAATAAATTGCACTGTAAGATGTAACGTTGGAAACATAATAGTTCTGTATGCTTATTAGCGCCATTCACTACATATACTACAAAATGCGATAGACACAATAGTTTTCGCGTGAGAATGAAGAATGAAAATTTCCTATTCATAATCATTTATCGTCAGCGATAAATAAAATAACACTATAAAAGTATAGAAATAAAGTTGGTGAAGTATATTGAAACATTTTATTTTCTTCGTTTGTACTCTGGCGTGAGTGCTGGGATGCTGGATGATTTGATATAAATTCATTGAGTTAATTAATGAAGTTTGTTGAATTGCTTCTTTCTGTTTAATTTTTCTTATTTAATCTTAACAATCGAACTCTGGGTCACGGTGATTTTCAACAATAAAAACACAGAGAACAAGTTCTTCTGGGCAACTATTTTAGATATTCTTTTCAAAGTGATTTAATTTATGGTACAAATATCAATATATTTATATGTACATTGTACAGTATTGAAAGTGAGATGACGTTTTGCACCAAACTCAAACGAACCACGGACAAAAGATTGTAATTGAAAGCAAGAATAACAGAACCTATTTCAAATTCAATGACATAATAGCAAATATCAAACTAAGCAATTCATGACTTGAACTATGCCACTTTATCCAAAATTGTCCCCATGAAGTGAACAAAATCATTCCAAACCTGTTATTATGAAGCAGACTTCTCCATATTAAATCTTTAGCTTATACATTTTCTGTGATGCATTAATTTTATACAATATGCCACGCATTCAATGGTAAAGGCGAATGCATCTTGAGCATTTTTACGAAATCTGCGAAGAGATCACTATTTCATTTCGTCAGATCGTCAAAATGCAAAAGATCCATAAATGAAGAAGAGGACAAAAAGCCAGAAGTCTGAGATGACAGATAATTAGGTCACTGTTGCTATCATCGTTGGATTCAATTGAATGGTATTCCATTTGAAATTGGCAATCATCTCAGAATTAAGAGACATTGCAAACGGAAAATATGATTTGAAGTCATATTAAACAACATTTTCTCATGATAGAACATCAATGAGATTTTGATGACAAATTGAAATAATGAAATGAGATGCAACTCGAAGTTTGCTGCTAGCAATTTGTATGGAACTAAATTGAATAAATTCTATTGAAAAGCAGTTAAATGTCAAAGATGTAAGCAATGGTAAGATGATTTATTGAAAAATATTCATGAAAAGAATGGCAAAGAAGCCGAAGATGTACTTTTCCCTGAAAACAATCTCAAGGAGGTTCCTTCAATTATATTCATACTTGGAAATGTTTTCTTTGAATTAATAACAAAGTAATAGCATGACGACGATGAACGCCTGGCAATTTCCCAACCATGAAAAAAACGTGGAAAATCAGTTCATGACAAAACAGAGAAAATGACTTTTCGCTGGTCACGATTGCACATATTCCGCTATTATTTCAATGATTTGACGTTTTAAAAAGCTGATGGCAAAATCTTTGTTCGATTAGGATCATTGCAAAATTGAAGTTTAATAAATTAGTTGATTTAGTTGCAAAAACTGTTGCGATAGCGTTTGCATAGTTTTGGTTATTGTTAATCGATAAAATGGCTAGTGTCCCATGGAATACACTTTTGTATCGCCGTTAGTGTGTGATATTCTGCAGATGAAAAAAACGTATCAAAAGCTCATAATACCAATTCGGCATCACTGAACTTGGTCATGTGAACATTGCACTGAGCCGATCTAATTCAAATGCAGCCCAGGGCACAAACATGGCCAATACTATTCGATTTATATCTGAAAATGTTGAATTAATAAATAGAACACTGGAAGTCGGTATGCCATATTCCTTGCACTCAACGTTAGTTTGTAAAATTGCAATGGCAGATTACACAAATTGTGTGCTTCAGTCGAAATGTTTTGTGCATATTGGAAATATTGCGAGCGATGGGCCGAATGCAAAATGCTTCACTTCTAATTGGTTTGTGGTACACAAAATATGACGGAAATAATCGGCGTTTTTCAAAAGGTCATAGACATCTAATGGATTAGTAATCGGATTATGAGTTTTGGTTTTCTTATTCGAGCTGTTCGAAAGCGAATGCACAAAATATCCTCCAATAAAATGTCAATGGGAATTTTGAATGCGGACATTTTCATATTTGAACACAAAACCAAAATCTGTTGGTGCGCACGATCGCCTTCGTTTTGTTGCAATCATTCCATTATGCGAATTATGGGCAAACTAAAGCAAGCATTTTACAAGCCACTTAAATCATGTATTTGCCGTCGATCACACTGTTCGTGTGCAACAAACCATCCCTTTAAGTTCGTCCTGGAATTAATACAATCAGATAAGTTTCTAGTAACAATGTGATGTTACTGTATTTTACAATTTTGGATTTCTTTGGTCAAAAATTGCAGCTTGTTGTATCTAAATCCGATTAAAAGAGTTTTATATGCAATGTTCCTTGTGCATCGAACTTTTAATGATAGTAAGTTTAAGAGAGAGAGAGAGCTCTCACCTTCTTTTATATTTAAAATGTGACTTACAGACCGAGAAAAAGAAAGAAGGAGCGAGAAGCAGATGATGAGAATGAGCTTGATGTTTACCCAAAGCTTAAGCTCGATTATGACAACGGGAATTTCAACAACAATCTGAGAGATTCAAAAGTAATTGAGGTACTTAGGCAACTATAGAAAGTTCACCGAGCTAAAGCAAATAAAATGCACTGCATCAAGCCGATTAGACTGGATTTTGGAGTGTGCAGCAACAATTGCTGCATAAAAAATATCATCTTCATTTGCACTCAAGTACTTTTTTTGAAAACCCATTTCGAACCGAATCATTTCACACCCGCATCGCAAACCCCGAAAGCCATGGATCGAACGGAGGAGCAGCGTTAATTCAACGCTTGTGCAATTGGGAAAGTCAAATCAAATAAATTATCCGATTTAATGAGAAAAACTTTGAACGTTGTATGAATAAGAAGAGAAAAAAAGGACGAATAAAAAGAAAAAAACCCACTGATTTCAGCAATTAGAAGATATTTGGAATTCAAATTCGCATTTCTAAAATTGAAGCGCAAAGCTTCGTCGAGTGTGACGTGGAAATTCTTGAAAGTGACTTTGACAAAGTCGATGGCACTTAATTCTTATTTTCTCCGTATTTTTCCTCGTCGGGTTGTTGAGCTCATTATAATTCTGAAGCATTTTTTTCTGCACACAATTGCATTCGAATGAAAATTGGGTAATTTAGCGAGCAACGCAGCAACGATTTGATTAAATTTCACCTTGGAGACAAATAAATTGTGAAACTTAAGTAATAACCGATGTTTCGCCTAAAATCAATAAATAATGCATGCATTAAATTCTAAATATGTTGCATGGCAATGGAAAAAGCCAGCAGTGGCGGTTAAGAAGTTTGCCCGATATTGCTTCACCGCCTTTGCATCTAATCTACAAGTTATACGATGGAAATGTATGTGTTGGTGGCACGAAAAATGTGCTCGTGCTGCCTGGCTGATATACTGAGTTGATTGATTTTGCATCGTCAACCATTCCGGGCTTCAGTTGGTTTGTTTCCGAACAAATGTTCAAGACCGAAGTCGGAATATTCATTTCATCCGTGCGGTAAATGTGTGCGTGCTGATTGAAATCAATGCCTTGAGATGCTTCGCCGATTGGCAAAGGCGATGAAAATAAAATGAGGATAGAGAGAGAGAGTGAGAGGAAGTAGGAAACATAGAAAACTCGGGGAAAATATTCTGTATTTATATCCATTGAAATGCCATAACTTTTTATTGAAAATCAATTTGTGAGTATGCTGCAACAAAGTTCTCATTTGGCGTCCCAATTTCAGCGAACGCTCCGCTATTATACATTATTTCTTTTCTGTTAAGCTTCGCTGCCTTTTGAAATTTTTCGCAGAACCAAAGTCATATCATAGTTTGAATATGCGAATACATAATGGGCTGATGCGCCAATGTAGCTAATATCTGTATGCTGCGGGCAAGATCATTGATTCAAATTCATAGTTTCTTCCGTCTCGCATTTACATCCAGAAATTTCAAATTACATAAGAATTCCGTTCATTTAAGCATTATTTTGATTGGATTACCACATTTCTCATCCGTTATTCCATCGCAAGTTTGTGAAGCAACTCAATATCAGCAATAATTTATGAGAGCATCGTAAGTTTCTTGGTAGAAATGCATAATTCATAAGCACACAGCCATGCGGCGAGCGCGCACATCGACAAATCGAACACACGCTGTAAACACGAATATTTGGATCAACGATGAATGCAAATCGGCTAGACGAGGAAAATCCCAAAGAAAAGTCTGTTTTTTCAATGTGTGTGCTTTCCTCTCGACATTTTCCAGTCAATGACGTCGCAAAGAAGAACTTTTGGAAGCATTCTTTTCTTATAATATATTGATTGAGTCAATGATTGCGGCACTACAAAATTTGATTTCATAATCCAAATTCAATTTGAAATCGTGATTTTGCTACTCGATTCGTGAATTGTATCGATAGACATGAACAATAGATTTTTTCTGTTTGCTTGACTCTCGGGCGTGTATTTTCAAGTAATAAATAGCGAGTGCATTGTTCCTATCGATTGACTAGACTAATCCAGTAGACAAGCGCGCACACACATATTCACACAAATTAATTACAAATAGCTGCGAAACATGAAAATTAACATGGGACGCATTTTTATCCCCGTGTCTCTCTCGCATTTTAACCAATGAGCTGCGAAAATATCGTCTAGCATTAGAGAGATGCAGCGCTGTAACTGAAAACCACGTAATCTAATTAATCTCATCGAATTTATGGGAAAAGGCAAAGTAACAAGCCGAACACGCAACGTCGCCAAAGTGTTGTGAGTCAATGACGACGACACAGCAGCAACAAAAACAGCAGCATAATTGATACGTTGGCTATTATATCAATTCAGCAGAAAATACAGCACCCTTTTTGTATGCGCTGAATAAAAACATAATTCAATGTTAGAGAGCAGAGAATGCATGTTGTTGCTTTGGCCCATCATCGCTGCTAGAACATGCAATCTGTGCACTCACACATAATGCTAAGCAAGTTGAAATCCCATCTTTTTTTTGTTTTCGTTGATAAGTTTACAGACATCTCTCGCTGGAAAGCCGTTGCATTCCCCAAAAACATGAAGTGCATTCCATAATTCAATGGCCATTCGCAATTCGCATCTAACACAATATTAAATTTTACTGGAGATGCGCTGAGCACAACGTACTAACGAAGCGATGAAAGCCACACCGCACCGATATGGAATGCGATCAATGTCCTGCATTCATGTCTTTGCACCACCAAACAAAAACTTGTTCAAATTGTTTAACAAATGCCTGCAAAATTATTCAATAGATCATTGACCCATTTTTGTGAAATATTTCCCAAAAACTATTAATAATTTTTAATGGTCATTCACATGCTAATACATTTACAACGCACAAAAACAACTCCCGAATACTCGTGCAACGACACACAGAGAGACAGAGAGAAAGAGGGGCAACATTTCGTTCGAACAATTTTCCCGAAAATATGAGTACATATCGCTCTTATGTACCGCACATTTATCCTCGAACATAGCACGATTTGCATGCTCCCCGTGCGCTGGTTTGTGCACAATTGAAATCCCGCATACAATGTATCAAACAACAACAACACTTACGCCATCAAACGACTTTCGTGGTGTTTTGCAGCTTTGCTTCCTAAATGGGGCACATCACTGCACACATATTTTCCTTGTTCGCTGATGTTTTATCTAATGCATAGTTTCAACAATCTAGAATTACACGTTGACCCACAACAATCTCTTTTGAATACCAGCTTTTTCTGGAAATCTCTTGTTCGGAAAACAACTCTCCAAGTTTTTTGATCGCTCGTTTTTTTACAAAATGACACGTCACTCAATTCATAATTCCGATGAGATTGTTGTTTTATTTTTGGCTGCTGCCGAAAAAAATTTGATTTCATGCGAAGAAAATCAACCGTAAACATTTTTAATGTATTTTCATCTAATTTTAAAAGCAGTCAAAGTTTTAACGAAACTTCAACGAAAAGTCAGCTCAACTCCTCTTTTTAATTTGTTTGCAAATAACGCGATTTAAGTTATAACGCGATATATTCGAAATTCGACAGGCTCGAGCGAAGAGATTGAAAATTTTAAATATTATACACAATAGAGAGGTAATCAATTGTTGAGAGAGCAAAAACGAAACTCAACTGAAAACTCACAAAATAGCACCCATTTTTATCGTCGCGTCGATATTCATCTTGTTGAACGAACATTTTTTTATGTTTGCGTGTGTGCAAGTCCCTTCAGCCAGCTTCGCTTCGCCATATGCTTACAAAGTTTATGAACTTAAAAGTCGAATGCAAATGTAATTTAGATGCGCGAGACTACCGAAAGACAGAACTGTAGAAAAAGTAGAAGGCGTGTTTAAGAGAGAATCCAACTTTTCATCGCAAATTTATCAGAAAAATATAATAATAGGACAAAGTAAAAGAAATGAAGGAATGCAGCGTTTGAAGCATAGATCTCTTCTGTTCCCTTTGTGATCACTCATCGCTCGGAATCAGATTCAATGATAAGTAGCAAAAGTGTTAAATCTGACCAAACTCCGTCGAAGTTATTATTTATTTTTAAATTCTAATAGGCAATCTATCAAATGCAACAAGGTGCTCTACACTCACTCTCAATACTCTATGCCAACTTGAATCGGTGTCGATGAACTGCGATCATAAATTCTAAATTCTGCTTTTAATGAAAAAATGTCGCCCGAGAGAGAAAGAGAGAGAAGGGGAGAAAGATAGAGTTTGTGAATGATGCTACAACAAGCATGTTTGCTGTATTCTTGAAAATCACTAGCCTGTCTCAAAAACAATTTTAACTTTCTTTCGCTCAAGTTGTAAGTGCAGCCGTTCTCGACTGATACACACACCACAAACACGAAAATTTTGTTTTTTTCTATTTTGTTTTTCTCATTTCAAATCGGATGGGAATTTTAAAAATGGAGCTTCCCTCTTCGGGGTGCTTTCGATGGATTTTCATCGTTTTGAACAACTGAAGAGTGGAGATGATGGTGACTATGGCATTTTGAGTGACGAAGTAAAAAACGTTACCCTTAAAAACCAATGTTTTCATTGAATTCTGATATTCTATTCGCAGTGAAATCATATGTTGCGCAAAAAACTACGATTAATTAGATAGAATTGCATGAGGCACTCGAAAAAACTGTATGAAGTTCAAGCTCTTCAGCTGATTTATTTTGCTAACGGAGCTCTATATGCTAATGACCGACATTCACTGAACGCCGCATGCACTAGAACCCAAATAAATCGTATCATATTATGCCTACTTTCGGTGAGTGATTGCCGTGAAATTATCATCCATTATGTGACCACCATAATCTTGAAAGATCTATGACATGCCATCAGAATACTGCATTCGATGGAAGCCAAAATTCGTTTGACACCACATTTGTGTATCAAGTTTAACGGGGAACTTTCCGTAATATAATAATCATTATCATCTCACTAAATGTTCATTCCGATGGCCAAAAATGTGTATTTATTCGTCCAAAATTGGCTATAGCGTATCCGAGACCCGAAAAAATGAGTGTAAATGTCGTATTATAATGTCACAAGAAGGCGAACATCCGGTACATACATGAATGGCCGCTGAACATCCAATATTTATGTAAGTATCAAATTCTCAGTCAGGCTCATACACATTCCTCTTGGGAATTTCCCCGAATATATCAATTATGTCCACTTAATTGAACAAACATGTCTTTGTTATTTACCTAATGAAAAACACTTATTGTTCTTTGTAGTTCCTTAACGAGAATGGGCCAGTTTGTTTTGAAAGTTATTTGACTACCTACCGTTTGTTCGATCATCGGTTTGGTTTTGAGCCCTACTGAATCACCTGGAAACATGAATGGTTCGGAATCGATGGGAGCGCAGTACGAAAAATAGCATGAGACAGCCTCAATAATGGCGTTAATTCAATAGATCACGTTGATTCGGTTGATAGCCACTCAATCAAACTGATATTGAGATCCAATCATTATCGTTGTGTGCATATTTCATCAAGTGTAGCTAATATTCACATTTTTCACTCTATGACTGAAACCGATTCAATAAAATCTTTACTTTGCAATAGCACATTGTCTCCCATAACTGCACCGCATTCGATGTATTCTAAAGGAAACCCGCATTTTGTTTGGTTTCACTTAATTTGGCTTGAGCTCTTTCGTTTATCATTTGTAAACACACAAACTAACACATGGTACACAAGCACGCCTTAAAACTTGCTGATGAAACAAAAACACGAATTTGCACTTCGATCTCGAACGTGCAGACCCCTTCGAACCGAGGAACCGAGACAGACAGACAGAGAGAGAGAGAGAGAGAGAGAGAGAGAGAGAGAGAGAGAGTGAGAGAGCATCAGGTAAAGAGGAAAGCATCTAACACATGTTGTCGGTTTAACGGCAACTAGTGAATTTACAACAAAATCCCTGTTGTAAGCGCACAGAAATATGAACGTCACCCAAAATGGAACAAAGTGAAAATTAAATGTAAGTTGGTATTTAAAGTAGAAACTATATAATATATATAATGTATTTGAAGCTAGATAATAGCTGCGGCACATTTCTGCAACCTTGTCGCGGTATGATTGATTTCAGAGTTCATGTGTTCGATGGCTTTTATGAGATTAGCATTAATGATTAGTATCAATTTACGGTAATTTGTCTGAATCTAGAAAATGGTCACTGTCAACACGAAACAATATCTTCAAAATCATATACCATCAAATAAGCCAAACCTATTCATTTCGCAAATTCATTATCTTAGAATTTATGCTCTTTTGTTCCGCTTTACCTAATCGAGAATAAAGCGATGAATTATTTTCTAATCTTAATCAGGCAACAATGTAATCGTTAGAGGTGAATGCAGTTTCTCAATAATTCTTGAAGTTCATTTGATTGAATTTTAAATTTAAGAAATTCCATTTAACCTCGCTAGATAATTGTGTTCTCAGTCAACGAGTCAACACATTAATTTGGGTGTCGTGTAACAATAATTAATAAATGAATAATTAGGACGATGAGATCGAAAACCAGCAAAGCAACGCAGCAATTCATGGCAAATTGCCCATTGATATGATGACAGAATTTGGACGTTGACGATACGTTTCCACGAAATGTCTGCTAATAATTTTCGTGATAAATTAATATCTCAATTTGAAAGGTCGACAGTTTGTGATGGTGCGCGTAATTGTTGTGCCATGGAATAGTTGAGAACAAATTGATTGCACTCCAAATCAGAATTAATGGACCACAAAACTAATTTCGAATGTGAAATTCGCATATGATTCGATGTGCATATCAACGAAGTCCTCATTATGCTATCAATTTACATATATTCGATACAATATGAATGCATGTGTTGTTTTTTGGAACATTCACCTCTCTCACTTGGATTACAAATCGCAAACCGCAAACAATGGACCTTATTGATAAATGCCTAACGTGTATTACATATAATCAATGATTCAATACTAACTCATTTGAAATACATGCTGCAAATTCTTCGGCAACTCAAACAATATTCTATTCAGCTAATGATATGCTCGCACTACTGCAACAATAACGATTACAATCACAACTGCTTATTTGGTAAACATAAGCCAGAGATTTCATTCCCTTCGAATATAAATGATTAAACATGCTGTTATTATTATTCAAGCTTGAGAAACACTATTATTTTATAAAGTGGATTGTATTGTTACTACAGTGTCTTAAGTCGAAATGTGTTTTCACAATTCAATAAACATTTTGTTCTTCAGGTGCAATTTGGAAGACAAACAGATCGAAAGCGAAACGGTTCGATGCATTCAGTAAAAACTCTATCCCGTGAGCAAATGGTGGTGCTATTCGCCTCAAATGAAACGTTCCTGTTAAAACAATCCATCATCTCGATAAGCATTGCAAATCTGAAAATAAACGTTTCACAAACCTGGGATTTACCGATCTCAAGTAAAGCAAAGATTTTCGGTTTTCGGCAGCACTGCAACAGAAAATCCCAAGCTCATGCAACGATTGCTAACCTAGTTGCTAGCATACAAGTTTTCGCAATGTTTTTTCATAGCTATTTTCAAGGAAATGCGGCACATCGAAAAGTGAAGTGTATAATCATTTCAAGTGCCTAATTTCAACCGAATATGTGAAATATTGCTACAATCGGCTCTCGTAATATTCACATCTATCAATGCGAATCGGACTGAAGACCTCTGATGGTGCTCGCGACTTGACACAGTGACTGATTGTGGAGAATCCCGATCCCGAAAACTTACATACTTACTATGATTAGTGAACGCTGGCATTAACAAAGACAGCGAAAAAATAATTATATACATAGTCAGTGGTTCGCATGAAGACAAAGAACATTGTTCCTTTAATTTTGTTTCCAAAAGTTTCTTTTGTTGTTGTTTCCCATACATTATCCCAAGAAGACAAGAGAAGCAGCGGAGATTTCGATAAAACAGCTGCTGGTGAAAGTTCACATGCAATACAGTTTCCATGAATTACGAAAGCTATGTGCGTTGCTTTTCATAAGCGATCTGAATATTTATGTGGCCAAATGAAAAATGAAAAAAAGGTTGTTTAAACCAAATATTAAGTATAATCAGAATAGATGCATAATAATTCTTATTAAATGTGCAAGTGGTAAAAGAAATAATAAATCAAAATTATCTTCTGATAAGAGTGAGATTATTTTCTTGGTAAATAAGCTGCTTATTTAGGTACGTAACATATTTTGCTTGAAATTACTTACAACTATAATCAGAGCTGATGATAATCGATATAATGGCCTCCCAATGAATTCTTCTTCATCTTTATCATCGTTAAATATGCAACATGGTGTTTTAATAAAGCAAAAATACACTTGGCACACGAACAACTTGTACCATGGCTTCCTGTTGACTATGGCGCAGCATTCCAAACCTAGTTCAAAACAGTGAAAGGCAGTAACTTATTTTGTAAACTCGAAAATGATTAAATTCTTGGTATTTTTTTATAAGATTAAAATTCACAGAAATGAAATAATTTCAGTCAAAATCTAACATCTGTTGATGCGGGAGCCATCAAATTAAGTGTGAGCCGAAGTAAGAGCTGATGACGAACGCGCATAAGTCCTAATATTCTAAGTGAGAGAAAATTGGCACAATATCTGAACTTGGCAAAGGAAAAACGAAAACTCATAAAACTAATTTCAAGAATTCAGGTGGAAATTCATTTCCATACGTAATAATAACTTCGTCTGCTTTTCAAAATCAATACTCACACTGTAGATACGCAAAAAGAGAGAATGACTGCCAACGGATTAAATATTTATTTAACATTCGGCGAAAGAATCAAACAATGGGATTAAAAACTGAAGGAAAAACATAACGCTTACGTGGTTAAAGCCGCAAAAGCAAAATAACCATAAACTGGGGCTTATCGGTCGGCTTCTGTTTTGATGCGCATCATAAAAAAAACCCGAGTGCAAAAAATGTGACTGACTGACCAAGCTAGAATTGAATAGAGTCAACTATAACTGGCTCACCTTGATTAAATTTCAAATGTGTATAAAAAATAATCACTTGTAGCCTGTCTATTGGACTCACTGACATTACGTCCACCAATCCGTTCATATCCGTATCCGCACGTCATATTACGTATGAGGATACAAGACTTATCCGTATCCGCGATGATCGTGTTTCCGTGTCCGAAAAAAGAAAAGAAGAAAAAAAATTAAAAGAAAAATTACTGGTCCGTGACCACGTCCGTAAAAAATGAGAAGAAACAAAAATTGAAGAAAAAAAATTGAAAAATTGTCCGTGTCCGTGTCCGCGTCCATGTTCGTGTTCGTATCCGTGTTCGTATCCGTGTCCGTGTCCGTGCCCGAACAGTTCGTATTCGTGAACAGCACCAACGGATAAGTCTTTTATCCTTATACGTAATAGAAGAGACGGATATACGTACGGATACAGGTGCGGATATGAACGGATTTATGGATGTGATGTCAGTGAGCCGCGTTTTTGAATTGAGCTACAGTTGACTATAGTCATCATTTTTTTTCGGAGTAATCATAGACATTCAAATACGTCCCAAAACGGTTGACTCAGTCAAAAAATGTGCACCCGGGGAGCGGAATCCATTTTCGAATTTTCAAATCATTCAAACGAGTTCCAAAAATTGTAATATTTCATTCGTAGGCCATCCCACTCAAACACACTTTGATGCAGCCATAATAAATAGTGGTTAATTTTGACCATTTCGAACTATCCATTATTGCACACACTTTAATGATTATAAAATTTACTGAACATATATTTCTCGGTACGCGTACGAGTGACGAAACAATGTCCGTGCAACGATAATACGAACAATGTTCATACTTGCTAAAATTTGTTGTGGTCAACGCCAGTTGTGCTGTAATTTTTGGTCATTATCGTATGCGTGCCGTTTTTTTTTTTGTATATCGAAAAAAAATCGCAGAAATCAAATCCTAAAAATGGAACGAATACATGGGGAAAATGATTTCAATGGCTAAAATTAAATCGTTTTGACGTAAAATGGCAGACATGAAATAACGTGCATTATTCAAATTTAACAATTAAACATGAAAAAAATGTTTGCCCGTACATAAATACTTTTACGAGGTGAAAAACCACGATATAAGCATAATCTTTGCCACTTCAGCTACGTGATAAATAGAACCAAACTGCATGGGTGAACGACCGGACCGACCGTTTTAACTGGCGACCGATAGAGAAAAAAACGGTGGGCGCAATAAAAAACGTGTCATTTCTGTGTGATGCATGATGCGCGATGTTTGGTAGCTTAATTTATGGCATGTGATATATAAAAATATATCGTATTTGTTATGTGTACTCTTTTGATGATGGGCACTGTAAACGAGCAGAGAATAACGCGGAAAAAAGTCAACTAAAAACCATTCATTAATTCAGGCGATTTTTCTTGTTGTTTTGTCTCAAACCAGAAATGGTGTTCATCCAGCAACCCATAAACAATAGCATTTTCGGTCAACAAGAAATGGCTGTCAAGAATAACGAGATGATGTGAAGATAAAGTGCGGTGCGGTGCGGGTGTGCGAATCCAGAGAATCCCAATGTCTGAAAATAATAACATTTCATTGGTGAGAGCATGTTTCGTTAGCAATCCACATACATTCATGTTATTTATGACCCGATGCCATTAGCTTTCCAACTTTCGCCGTTTTGGAGGAAAAAAAGAATGGGGCTATTTTCATTTGGGACTAACCCAATCCCTGGCAACGTAACTAAAAACATATAGTGGGGAGGAAAATCATTAGACCTTGATAAGGAGATTGAACACTTGAATTTGATTGCAAAAACCAATGTGCGACCAGAGTAGAAGCTGGGATCAGTGTTGAGGTTCATTAGATTTACATTGATTGGCACAAAATCCATTTACGAGCCACTTTTTTCCATCAACGTCTGTTATCGGTGAGAATAAGTACAGTATCCTGTTTAATTTAATTAGCACCTATCCAGCTTGAGTCGACCGCTTCATTCGAGAATTTGCCCAGCGAAACGCGTCTATCATTTGAAAAATCAAACATTCAATGATGACTGCTTTATTAGCAATAAAAATAAAATGGCTTTTTGTCCATTTCGAATGGTAAAGTGCGATAGCGGCACTCATCCCCACGCGATCCAATGTGTTATTCATAAAAAACGAACTTTAGCCGCCAAACGAACAATATTTGGTTACACACATGAAAATTAAACTAGAAGTTCACGCGTTACAATGTATTTTGCACGTGTTTGTAAACTCAATCGCATTTAGCGCATTACATTCATAGACTGTGTGCGATTGCATGAATTACTAACGGCACCGCAACACACCGGCAACGAAACAACGATGATAAAGCTATAAAGGTATAAACCGCGGATGTTTTATGCATTATTTATACGAAATATAAAACAGAGGCTGGCTTTCAATTGTTTATTGCATTTTTGGATGGTCAAAAATCTAAAAAGTAACAAAAAACACTTTAAAAAAAGAGAGAGAGAGAGAGATAGAGAGAGAGAGAGAGAGAGAGAGATTGAAGTGTCGGTAGTAAAACCCGGCCAACAAATGATAAAATTCGGCCTAGTTTATGGAATCCACATCGAATGACACCGAAACAACAATTTTTATTCATTTCCTAACAGCTAACCGATGCTAAATTGCAGATATATATATATTATATATATGTTTTTTGCTCTCCCATTGTTTTCTTTTTAGTAACGCCCATGGCACAGACACGGAATAGTAACAAAGATTTATTGATTCAGTACACGACTTAGACGAACGAACCGAATAGCGCACAAAAAACAGATTCAAATAAAACTGGCAATGATAAATTTGATCTCTGTAAATGTGTAGTGCCGTGACTATGCGAGCAGAATCTCACCTAGTTCTGCGTTGGCTCATTGGGTGCTGTCATTCGCCAGTTAGTGATTCAAGTGGCCCATTTTCACTGCAGGCATCATATGGTTTTTTTTTATTGCTTCTGCTGCAGCTTCGTAGATTGGCCGCAGCCTCGTGATAACAACCGTAGTCATTCAATTCGATTAATGCCGATGCATGATAGGCAGTGCACTCGATATCAATCATGTGCATGTCATTTTATCAATTATTTATTTGTGATAAGGGTTTGAGCCCATTTTCATTGATTGCAAAAGTTTTTTTTTGTTCGTACGATATATTTTATCCAAAAATTTCAATTAATTCCTCTGTTTTTAATAAATATTACGCTCATGAATCATTTATATTCTCATGAAAAAATGGCAATCATGTTACTGAATAAAACAAAATAAGACAAGACAACAAAAACAAACATTGTTTATATCAAAATCGAACTGCAGGATATTTATTTTCACTGGTCATGGTGGAATTCAAGCGACGTGAGAGAGAGAAAAATGGCGCAGGCACAACAACAGCCAGCAGCAACCTGCAATGAAAAAAACAGTGTGTTTAATTTAAATTAAATGTGACATGATGTGAAGGATGAAAAATGCTGTGAATGACAAAAAAGAGAATTCCATTGCTCCAATTTGGGTTGAACAATTTTTTCGGCGAATGAAAAATACGTGGTGCCATGACACAGCCGCCACCATGTGAGAGATAGAAGGGTAGAAGGAGCCGAAAGTGGGTTTGAAATGAGAGAAAGAACCAACAAGTGAGGAAACGAACGAACGATAAATGAATGAATGAAGTGAGAAAAAAAAGGGGAAAACAAGGAAATTACCTCATGAATTTGATATATTTTGCGATTTTAATGCTCGATTCCGGGCCAAACAGTCGAACCATTCAAATAACATATGCAATGCTTCCGTTTTGCAATTATTTATGCAAAATATTGTATCATCGCGCGCACGTCCAGCACACAAATGTGTGCGTATGTATTTCGAAATATGATGAACGACAAATGAAGCGTCCATATGAAAAAGGTGTTAACGACCATCAACGTCGTTTTGAGTAAACCGCATTCAAAGTTTAACACAGAAAATTAAATATTTATTGACTTAGTCAAATTTTTTTCCTTTGAAATCTCTCGTGGATCGATTTTCTGAAAGTTTTTTTTCTGTATATTTTTTTTGTTGGTGCTATTCACATTGCAAAGCTATTAGCATTCAAATCTGGTTTGTGAAAGATACTTCACTCCCTTTAACGTCATCAGAACGACAACAATATTCACCGAAATGTGCGACTGAGAATAGCAAAAAGGGCACAAATATAAAATACAGCAACAAAAACACGTGCATTTCCATACGGCATTTTTGTGACCATTCGATGGTTCGTACTCGAATCGTTCGGTTTGCATAAACAGTGTCAAAGTAGCTGTATAAAAGCGGTCAAGCAAGAGACATAAACCCTCGCAGTTAGAAGACGCTGCTTCGATATTTTGTGATTTCTCTTCGATTCATCTTCGCATAGATTTCTATAGCGTAAATTCGTTCTAACATGAGCTTGAGTATCTGCTTGTATTGTTGGTTTTTTGCGCTTCAATGAAAAAAAATGTTTTAAAAAACAAGATATGCGCGCGTTATTTTATCACAACACTATTGTGACAATAGTTAAGGTTAAAATGTTTGAATCATTTCCAAAAACGCAAATTTTTCCAAAATACTCGACACATCTCACTTTTCATTGCAATGCTTCATCCGTCACATATCCACAAGCCCAATGAAAATTTACTTATTTGTCAATCGAAAATGAAATGGCTAAATGGACGACCGTCCAGATTCCCAAACAAAAATTCCAATCAAATATGCTGGAGCTGGACTTCGCGCGATAAACGGTGGGCTAGCGATTGAGTACCCTCATCACGCTTGCTTTTTTGTTCATTTCAATATGCGATTCTCCCATCTGATTTTACGCCAACAGCTCATCGGCACACTCGCGGCATGCCGAAAGCCAGCAACTGATTTTTATTTCATGGATCCCGTTCCGAAAATTTAAATAATTTAATTACACGAATCATTTTATATGTGCAAATGGGCATTGTAAAGCACCATATTCCTGGTGTTGGTTATGCGTGTAAATGCCAGATCGAATTATTATTTTAAAATTGCGAGCTTAATGGATTTTCGGTTCATGAAAAAAAAGCTGAAATCATGTTTTTGCCACGTTTGTAATATCATTGACAATCACATTCGATTCGAATTGAATACAAAATTCTCCGTTTTTTGTTGTTGCTGCAATCGATTCCAAGATTGAGTTGAAATTGCGCCGTTGTTCGAGCGATCATTGTACCAAAGTAGTGGATACAATGTCATTATGTCAATTTCGCTTCGTAATTGGTTCAAAAACATTTGTTTAACATGCAACTGATGTGAAGTATGTTTCTATCAAATATGACACCAAAAACACAAAGCGCATTCTGGATTACGCTAGTAAAATTCCAAACATGGATCGTTTCATTTTGTTCAATTTCTGATTTCTCTCTCTCTACCAATTTGGTTCGGTTATTTTCTTTTTCCCCCCGGTTGATGCCCCACGCAAACACGTCGAATTGTGTCGAAATGAAAAAATAACATTGAAAATTTTTCAATTTCACCATAAAGATGAGAAAATGGAACAGTGACGTGGGGCAAAATGAGAAAGTCAAATGCGCAAATGAATGGATAAAAAAAAAGAATGAAGCATAAAACGGGCGCAGATGGAATATAAAATGAGAAAATATACCGTGTTGATATGCTCGCACTCGAGGCAATGGACTTCCAGATGAATTTTGCCCGGTACCTCAATGCCTCGCACTCAGACAACGGTAACGATTTTATGGAATGCAACAACGGCGGATCGTGTGGCGTTTTGACATCACGCTTGGTATACCAACGAACGCGAAATATGTTTCTAATAAAAATATCAAAATATTTGCACAAGTTTATGAGCTCATGTATGGTTGGAATGTCGATGGTGCCTTAAATGAACGTAAAACCATTTGTAATCGGGTGCGCGCAGAGCAAGACAGGCGAAGAGTGCCGGAGAACGATGGTAAAAACGTGATACACTGAACAGAAATATATAGAATGTTGACAAGTTCAGTTATTGCATGTATCAGATGAAAAAAAAACCATTGAAAATATTTTTGGAAATCTAATAAACTGAATAGCACGAACGAAATGACGCAGAGTCAATTGAATTAACAATCCACAATGAAGTTATGAACAATGTCGACGATTTTGTATTTATTTCCATGTTCCGCATTCGATGAAATCTGACGCAAGACAATTAATTAACGCGCGCATTAAAATACTTTGCTGCTAATCGGTGGTGGAAATCATGTCTGCGAATCATCGTAATATCGACGATTTAATTCAGGTCAAATTATAGGATCTGAAACGTATGATGCGGATGATGATTTGATGAGAACCGTCTAATAAGTGTGTGACTAATGGAAATCAGCCACGTGGAAATCACATTTGATGGGATTGTGAAAAGCTTACATTCTTATTCACGCTTCGTTTTCTTTTGTACCATTTAATCTCGGCGGAACATGCTAGCCGTTGTCGCAACTTAACAATCGCAATCGGTTAAACAATATTATTATGCCTCGATAAAATGAGATTCTTCTGCTGCTGATGATGATGATGATGTGTGAGTGTGTGCATTGAACGGACGCAACCACCGGGATTGCTGGGTTGTGAGTGTTGTTCGTTGGGCAAAGTGCGAGAGTCAATTAAAAGTGATTACACTGCTGCTCGTAATTTACAAGATAATTTCAAAATCTTTAAAGAATGATTTCATTCAATGTGTTTGCGTCTTTCTGGTGTTCTTTTTTCCTATGCTGACATCAAACCACCCGCCAAACACAGCCACTTCTTATGTTCGACACAGCCAACGAACGTCCTTCGAGTGAATCTATGGCAAGCGCGATAAAAAGTATCTGGTCTTTTTACACTCACTCTATATTTCAAGCGAATAACATCACCAGTTACGCCATTGCGTAGAAGAAAACAGCACGCTTACCCTTCCTTCTGGCAGCAGAACGAAATGTACTCATTACGTAAGCGTATTGCTTGAAACAAGCGCGATAACAAGAGCTTATTCAGTTTGTGGATGTGTCTAAAAGATTTTTTTACTCTCGTCTCCGTCACCGTTGCATTGCATTTCATGCGCTTGACTGAACTGATAGCATCCAATTCCGTTGTACGTACGGAACATAAACGAAGAGAGTGAGAGACCACCATCCAGTAGCAGTCCGATCGTCAACTATATACAATATAACAAGCCAGCATACCGATTTGGATGTCTAATACATTTTTCATTGTGTTTCACAGCTTATTATGGCCCGACCATTATACACACAATACAAACACCAGCACCACCATCGCATACCCGACACGTCATTCGTAATTTCTTCTGCGGCATCATTGTACGTTTTCCTTCGGTTTTAAGCGCTTCGCATTTGATTATTTTCTCCGTTTCATTCACTCCGCCGTTGCTCATTCATTGTTGATTTGTTTGGTGATTTATTGGGAGGTTTCTTTTGTTTTTTTCCCTTCAATGTAGACGAATAAAATTTATTTTGTTGTTTTTCGACATTGTTTGCCGTGTTTTGGATTTTATTTTCTTTGCAATTTCACTTTCTTGCTCTTTTGTCGCTTGCTCGCTCTCTCTCTCTCCCTCTTTCTGCCTTGTTCTTCTCTCACTGGATCAACTGTTTCTGGTTGCGTTGGCTGTTACATCAAAAAACAGTTGCCGACTGGTTGGCGTATGAAACGAGCAGCCTCATCTCATCAATATTTTATTATTTCTTTTGCTTCATTTGGTCGCCCCGCATAAGCTAAACACTTTAAAGCACAAACGTTGGTGTACACCTTTTTTTCTCGGCCGTAAATCCACCGCATTCACGGACAACGGTTGTTTAAAGAGAAAATATGACCCAGGCGACGTATCGTACATAAAATAATTGAAATATGCAGGAGCCCTAAATTAATACGATTTATATAAAACAGCTAAGAATGTGTTGATTTAGGCTCTCCCGGAATTATAGCGGCAGAGACCCATTCAATTGCCCAATGATTTAATCATCTTAAAACAACACAACATCTATTGGGGATAAGTCACACGAAAACAGCCCATGAAAATTCAAAGAAAAGCTTAGCATTGTTCCTACAGGAACAATATCCATAGATATTCATTATAATGAAAACACTTTTGAAAGAAAAAAATATTTCCACAATTTTAGACGTTTCCACCCTTGTGATTTTTGTTGCTTAATAATTTCTGGCAAATGTGTACTTTGTAAAGAGCAATCAATTTTATAATCAACGAAATTATTCTTGGTCATTAACCTGGAATGCAACCCGTTTTCTCTTTGGCCAAATTCCCTCATATGGTATTCGGAATGAGTTTTTCCGTGTCGAACGATTTCCATCAAATGAATACATAACACGAAACCATTCGAACGAAGGTGTAAAATGTTTCTGCCTCTACGAATTCAAATGGCTGTAAAATTATAGCCGTTATTGTTAGGTGCTTCGGTTGCATTTTCGGCACACTTTTGTTCGGTTTTTTACATGGAGAGATATTTTCGGTATACACTGTGTGCAAATGGAGTGAACATAAGCGTTTTTATGACACTTGAAATCATAAAACTTGAAACGATTGTACAGTCGGGTTTCTCAGGGGATTCCATCGACCAATGCTAAATTGCTTATACACTTCGATTCGGCCTGGAATTACGGGGTACACTTGGATCGAATCATCTTTTTTTCACCTATTATCCAGTTTATTTTGAACCCTCTCTTAGCATCAATTGATTAGTTGCATTTGCGTGCATTGAGTTTATTTTCCGTGCTTTTCATTGTAACGGCTAAAAATGTGTCGGGACCATTTTTTCCCCTTGGAATATTCACATTTGGAAATAGATGGGCTAAATCCAGCAACAGCAACAATTGCAGCAAATTCCAAACATAAAGTTCATCGTCGAGAGAGAAATCCACTTGTTCCGCATTAATTTACTGAATTTTCGTTGTAGAATAAAACAAATCGTCGACTTAAAATTACAAATTTCCTCCATTTCTGTCCCTTCTCGTTGTCGCTCTCTGGCTGTGCAATGGCAGGCACACAACAACGCCATTATTTTGACTAACGAGCAAATGTTGCACTTGCATTTCACCACGAATTGCAACTGCATTCTAAGCCAATTACGTTTTCATTTTCAATCTTACAGTCACTACAAGTCGACCAAAAGCCGCAATCGTTTTCTTCGGTATTGTCATAAATTGAGGCAAGATTGCGTGTGTTTGCATTTTCTCTTTCTCCACACTCTTTGCGCTCTCTCTCTCTCACTCTCTCTCTCTCTCTCTCTCTCTCTCTCTCTTTCTCGGTCGTTTTCCATTCCATTCTCCTTTTCTGCGCTTATATTCCATTCAATTTGTGAGAGAGAGAAAATAATGAGATTGTGTGCTGTTGTTGTGTATTCGTTTATCCAGCCGGTTTAATTTATGTATTGATATTGTTATTGTTATCCTTTTCTTTTGTACATTTTGAGATTTATTTTATTTGTTTTCTGTGGCACAAAGTCGAAAAAGAGTCCGATTGTTATAATAAATTGAAAAGAAACCGAAATCCTTATTAAAAATTACCGGAGAAAACTGAGGCGCGCGCGTTCGGACCATTTAGCAAAAATGAAATGCAATGGAAACGAATAAATAACAACTTTCTTTTCGTTTGGTCGGTCTTTTTCCCCTCTCGTGTTGTCCGATGGATATGAATCGATAGATATTTATATCTGGAATTGAATATTATTTTAACGGATAGTGAGCAATTCAGGGTAAAGCGAACGGTTGGCGAAAGGGGCATTGGAAACGATCGAAACCACTGTGCAATTAGGAAATAACAACGATCAAGTGCGCGCGACAAATGGAAATGGCTTTTTGCTCGACAGTGACTTCAAACAAAAGCAAAATACCGTATAACTCTCGCAATATCTCTGCATTTCTTCATCCGCATCCATTCTATCCCACTCTTTTCATTCCATTAACGTATAAATTTCAATATACAATCTCGCAATGAAATTGGTTTTGTCAGTTTTATTGGCAAAGCACAAATCACCATATAATAAAATAAGGGTTATTTCAATTATTATTATTATTACGATGCCATTTAGTTTCTTGTCGAATGGGAAGCTCAACGCAAACCAAAAACGAGCAAATCTAACAAAACGAACAATGAATTTAATGACATTGTAAACATTATGCCCCATGATATCGATAGTAGCACAAATCTTGCAAGATACCTACCGAATTGAATTTTCCTCTTTCGCGAAATTGCAAAGGAGGAAATCGACGAGAGCGCATCGAGATGCTGCTGCAAAGATGATTGCAATTTGAGGACATTGTAAATATAACGGCGATGTAATGATGAATTGGCGGTGATGGGCGATAAAAAAGTTGAGGGGTGTAAGTAAAGCAAGCAGTAGAAAAAGCTGCAAGCTTAAATGCGAGAGAAAGAAATTCAGAGATCGAAAAAATACGCAAATTCAAACAATTACATCTCGGTAAAATTTGAACAAAGCCATTCGGCAATCGCAATGAAATCATAATTTTGATTCTTCTATAAAAGTACTTTATTTTGTAGATGCGCGCAGTAAATAAGAATCATTTACACATTTTTGCGTTACATTCGATTTGGAGCATTTGGAATTCACGAAAAGTCATAATTCAAATGGTACGTGCTCGCGCCATTATTTTCGTTTGTTCTCACTCTTTCTCTTTGTCTGCTGCAGCCGCTGTTGCTGTGCGCGTGTGTGTTGAAAAACGTGCTCTCATGAAAAGTGCTTTTTCATGGAACGTTGTGCATTACGAATTGTGATTATACCATAAAATCGCAGCACACACCCGCATCTCTCTGTCAGCCGCGCCGAGCTCCATGCCCAAGTCGTATTTCGACATAAATGCATTAAGTGATGCTTTCGAAGTAGTTATTGAAACGTATTGCAATGAAAATTGTTTTGAATCGAATGCACTTTTCACAGCTGCAAACGATCGCGACCAGACTTCGTAAATGTTCCGAATCATGTGAGTGTGTGTGTGACGCAAAACTTTCATGAATTTATCAATATTCACAATATAAAAGTGATCACCATAAATATATCTACAGCGACATTACGAATAATAGCTACATCAAAGGGAACAGGGGGATGTCCATAAAAAGCAAAGAGAAATTTTCCATTTTCATCTCCATTATGTGCGAATATACGAAATTGATGCTGAATCATTTTCGATTCACTCATTTGCAACTTCGAAGCTGAACATTTGTCATCAGGACACAACAAATCGGGCAAAATTGAAAAAATAATCATCTTTGCAATGCGATAAAATATGAGTGAAACCAAATTGGATGAAGAGCGTGATTTCTACCGTACCTTCGCGCAAAGGACCACACAAACGCGATGAAAATTCTAGTGAAACGTGTCATCAATCATCATACATAACATGCATTCACGCGAATCAACTCAAAAGAATTCCAAATGAATGAAAATTGTGAGAGAAATGCTACCCTACAGAAGCCATCAAGGGTTTGTTCTGCTTTTCACTGAAATCCAATTACAGATATATGAATAATGCATTTAATTTTCAATTCGTTCAATTGGAAGCAATTTCATGTAATGTTTGATGTGTCTGTCCCGCGCATTTTATTTACAGACTCATCAGAGAAAGCGCGCAAGCGAACGAGATTGCAATACAAAAGGATATAAAGTTGCCTTCTGCGTGATTCACAATGTTCAACTCTTCTGCTCGGTCGCTCGCTTAGTTGTTTCGCCCAGCGATGCCATAGATCTATCTTCAGCGCACAACACAAATATGACGCACATTTTCATTTTCATTCATTGCACATTGGCAACAAAGACACATTTTGACTGCTTCAAATGAGTTGCATAGAATCAAATTTAATCAATAATACAGTCGAAATGTTTTGAAATTGAACGCGAAATAATATTTTCGACTTGATGAAATCACATTTGCTGACTGAAAATTGCTGCTGGATGCATGTGTGCGACGCGCTTTCTTATGTTGAGATCTACTGTGGATGCAATGGTATCGTGTTTCGTTGAAATTACATTTTAGAGTATATCGGTGTGTGATGTAATAATACCTACAACGTCAAGAGGATTTGGCCATATATGAACGCATAACGAATGCCATTCATTTGAAATTCACTTTGTAGTTGATTCTCTGCATAAATGCTACCGAAAACCGATCTAATAACATCATTCACATGTGAATTTTATGCTGATGCAAGCACAAACACGCACAAATACACACACATATGAACGAGTGAGAATGAAAGTGAGACTTTACATCTCACCTCTTGCTCTCGCTTGCAGAAAATTCCATCAGCACGAACAGGATATGAAGTCTCGTTTCCATTCTCAGTCAATCATATCAGATCTCACCTCATGGCTGCAGCTTGCAGTTGAAAAGGTATTCAAATTAAGACAAGAATACCACCAAATATCAATTCTATCTTGCGCTTCTCGCTTCCTCTCTCTCTCTTCCTCATGCTCTGCAACCTCTTCACAGTGTGCATGTGCATTCGAATGAGCTTTTGAATATTTACATATTGAAATCATTGCACATGATTCGCGAATATTTTAGCGTACGCATGCACGAGCAAAATGTGCGCTCCGATGTGAGTAGAAAGTTTTACCACAAAGTCACACGTCGGCGGAAATTATTTTCATTGTTGGAATTTGCTCTATTGCATCTATCTTCCCTTTTCGCTTCACTTCCGTTGCCCTGAAAATTTACTAACATATCAATTTCTAACAAACGCCCTGGAGGACGGAAAATTAAACGCCGAACGAAGAAGAAAAAAATCAAATAAAGAAAACTTGTGAAAACGAGTCATGTGTGCTCAGTTACTATGGGGTTGACTGCACCCGCTGGCTCAAATTCAACGTGCAAATTTAATTAAGGGAAAACTTTCACTTATTGAATTTTGCTTTGTTTTCATTTTGCGAAACTTGACAATTTTACCGAATAAGAAGACGGCGATCTCGAGCACGCACGCATCATTGCATTTCAAATATCGCGTACACAAAATGCGATAATTCAACCTAGAGCTCGGTGCTTATTCAATGAGAATGCAATTGAAAGTTTTTAATTAGATTTGCTACCTTGGAATTGCAATATCGATCAATGAAATGGCCATTGCTAATGGAGTGCATTTTGTTGGGACAAATTGTGTGTCATTGATGCTGGAAGGATTGAGATTAATTTATCCCCATATTTAAAAACACATTTGGCTTCATTCAGCCATTGATTCGCTTTCGCATAATTATTAGCTATCCATTGATTTTTTCCCTTTCTGACGCATTAATATTAATTAATGTATAAAATGGACATTTTTAAATCTACACTCAAAAGGCGTAATTGATTTCGAATGAAAAAAAATCCGATGATGATTTAAAATAAAAGAAAATAGCTCATAGCATTGCACTACAGTGAAAAAAAAAATTGGTTGTTTGGTTAATTTCAATTTCAATTACACGTGTGTTTACTGCGCCAATGATTGTAAATTGAAATAAATTTTTGGTTCGGATTCCGACACATCCGTGCAACGTGGCCTTTAATTTTTTCCGGTGTTGTGATGTATTCAAATATGACATTATATCGAACAGATTTTCATTAATTTCCGATAACATGGGGCATATATTGGATTTTAATGGTATTATGGGTCGACGCGCGTAACTTTTCTGAATTCATTATCGCATTTAAATTGTAGTGATTCGAGAGAGAGTTAAAATGGTGTCACCGTTTCACAGTTTAAATTCAATTTCCAGATTTAATTAAATTACCGAAAATTCGATGTATTCAATTCACAAAATGAAATGATACGATATGACCTCCGTTGCGTTCATATTCTCTCTATGTGACTCTTCACTGTGTGTGTCTTTTCGAAAATTGCGCTCTATTCATTTTTAGAATAGTTGAAAACTAAAAGCAATCTCACTCGAAATGATGAACATTAAATTGGAATAATAATATGGTAATTGAAGCTTCTCTACAGATGCGATGATTCTGAAAAGCCCCGTAGAATGCATTCATCAATGCATACTTGTATGCATCGTGAAATTGTTTTTGAATTGAACCGTGATCACACAGAGGCTTAGAACGAATTACACACACACTAATATAATCGACGAATCGAGAAAATCGTCATATTGGAAGTTCTGTAATTGGTAATAATCATCAGAGTTCGCTTACTGAACTAAACAGTTTCAATTGCAGGCGAAATCGTGCATTGCATTGGAGCGTCGAGTGTTCGCGCATTTGTAAACGCTTTTGCATTTGCTTTTGTTTGTCAAATGATGTATCGCCAAATGTCGTCACTATTTTGGTCTTTGTCGTTATGCCATGACCGTGTTTCAATGAAAAATGATTTAAATTGCATTCTGACAAGCGATTCCAATTGAATTCGTTGCACAGAATGTTCGAGAATCAAAAAGATATGATAAATACCAGTTAAATGGAGCCATCTCGAGATCAGCTTCGATTGCATCCATTACAATTTATAATGTTCAGAAATCGAAATGATAAATTGCAATCGGTGCTTTCCCAGCGGCTAAAGTACCGTTCGCTCCGAATTTTCCCTCGTTGACAACGGCCAAACAAAAGTTGAATATCAATTTGTGATTAAACATCGGACCTTGTGGTGGTGACAGTATCGTGCGAGAATGCACACACTCACACAATCCTCCTTTCTCCCATTGTTCGCCGTGCCCATAAAAATACACTCGATTGTTTCCTTTCTCGGCCAATGCGACGACATTAAACAGTTGTTATTGCTCGGAGCAAACATTTCAGCTCGATTGTTGCAATATTCTTAATCGTTTTGCAAATCGGCTGGTACGTTGAGCAGAAATACAGTCTACCTACTTAGTCATAATGTTTGTGAATTATGCGTTTATATGTCATTTGATTTTCCGTTTTGGTGAAGCGATTGGAATAATTAATAAATTTCGCTTCGCCATCGTCATAATAGTCGTCGTATGATTCAGTGCAAGATTGAGTGAGCCGCCCGTTAATGTGGTTTTGTATGTTAATAATGGTGTGTACTTAATAGTATCCGATAGATTTACCATAAATCCTTCAATTTGGGCCGCATTCTTTTTCATTCGATACTCAATGGCTTCTCTCAACGGAGAGAAGGGGGATGTATTGTGTGAGAGAAAGACATTTTGAGTCGCAGTGTTTTTAGAAAATTTGCCGTTATAAATTGCTGTCATGGTACAATTCTTCGCATGAATAGCAATCCTCAATGCATAATTTATTGATATGTCGTTCATTTGTTGTGCCGGAATGAATGTAGTAGATAAATTTGTTATGCGCGAAAGCAAGTGCTATTTGCATTCCACCAGTTGACGTGTGCCTCTGTGAGAGTGTGAGTACGATGGAAACAACCGTATATATGCGACATTACATATACAGCAATGCTCTGGTGTAGCGCGGCACAGCACAGCACAACACCATACAGTGCAATGTGTAACGAGCACTGTGATATCGAACGCAAACAATGTTCCAAATGGCTCATATTAGACTTCTCAAAGATGCTTCTGGTGTGACGTGCTGACGCTTTGACATGGATGAAAAGTTAATATAACAGCAAAACTTTCAAAACCATTCAATGTATCGGTGCTGCCACTCTCTCGTATCGCTCCGAGCTTACATCACTCCGTGGGAATCGTGATGACGACTTTATCGAAAACATTGATGCCTTCCGCTTCGCATAATGCTATCAGCGTGGAACTTTTGCACTTTACTCTCTCTCTCTCTCTTTGTACAATTACACTCACTCACAGGTACAACCGCATTTGCTCACTCTGTGTAAGTTTTTTGTACTGAAATGTACACCGACTGGGAGTTGCTTGCTTATCAGCTGCGATCAATTCCAAGTAAAAAAAAAGCGGCAAACTAAATAAGCTGACTCGAAACTTGAAAAATTCACTGTTTCACTTCGTTAACACGTTCAACATCTTTTTCTCATTTCTTTTCGTTTTCTATCTCATTCTCGTTGGCATTCTCAGTCGCTTTGCCAATATTTCGAACCCAAATGACATCAATACATTTGCCTGCACAGATAACTGATATCAAACATTTCGGATGCGACAATTTGTCTTTTTCTCTCGCACTCTCTCAATCGACGCTGCTCTATTACGAATGCGACAGGCAATCGGAATATTCTTCTTTGGTTATCGATTATTATGCGCTGGTGCTGTATTTTAATGACATCAAAAGTTTACTGTATCAAACGGAAACCGATTCCCCGGAGAATATTCCGTAAAGTAGTTTTCCATGTTAAAGTGATTAAACAAAAATACCGAAAGCAACATACTGAACACGAAACACAAAATTCAACCAATCTTTAGCCATTGTTGTTTGCTGCAAACCACTTCAAAAAAGAACTTTTCCTTAATACAAATCGCTTAGGAATTCCCTTTATTTTTTCAGGGGAATTTATCAGGAAAGTGAAAATGCGAGATTTATGTGCATACACGTTTCCGGCTCCTCTGGCCGGTTCGTGGTCTTTTGACATTAACTCCAAGTGACAACGAACACATCGAGCAGCGCTTGTGCTCGTGGTGATTACACGTCAATGAGCAAAGAATTTCATTAAAAGTCAAACAAAATTACATGCATCTTTCACATCATTTGCTTATTAACAGTAGTTTCACTGGGAAATTCTCCAAAGACCAATTTCAAATATGCAGCAAATTGTTAACAAGACGAGAGAATGCATATTTCACTTCACATTAGAACTTCGGAAAAAGTGATAAACCGCCATCGTACGCCTACTTGAACACGCTTGGTTCGAAAAACACGAAGTAACGCTTCAGCAACTATTTGCCTTGATTTTTTCCACGTCTTGCTTTGCATCATGTTAACCACTATATTTATTTTGGAACACGTTACATCAACTGTTCCAATTGCAAATCAGCCAAACCATAATTTATGCTGCAATTTGATTGAGAACAACCGTTTCTAATCATTTCTCAGATTTTTCATTCACACGCTAAAAATACACGCTTGCATGAAGCAAATCAAATGAAAATGTAAGATCGATTACATTCTACATCAAACATAAAATAAGATTTTAACTACTCTCTAATTAGTTTAATATGAGAACTTGTGAAGGACTTTGGTCACCCAAGTGGGTTTGAATAGCTAGATTTAAAAATAGGAACGAGATAATTAGACACTTCTATTCTTAAAAGTCGACTCAGTAAATGTCTCTGTAAAATTAAATATTATTTGATCATATGTTTTGAATTGGAACTTCCCGTTGAATTTCTCGATTTTCTTTCACGTGTCGCATATTTGGTATTCAAATCACAGAGACCACAAAACATCCCAACATGTTCTTAATGTGCACGAATCATACAAAATAAATGACCGACCAATAAATATTCATGTTCTGAATGCCAAGTAAAGGCACGAGTACAATTAATGTGCTATGCCCAATTGAATTCCAAATGTAAGTATTGGAATAATGAGAGTGAATAAATCATTAAATGAAATATATAATTTTTTTTGAAAATTTGATTCCCTATTAAATTCTTTTTTAAAATATTTTCTGAACCAAGCTTTAATGATAAATAAACACTATCTTTTTTGAACCGTAGCTTTAAAGAATCGAAAATACCGGCGAGGAACATTTTCCGAATAAACCAGTAGAATGCCCTGGAAGTTTTTTGTATGATTTCCATAAATTTTAATGAGGATCGTTTCAAATTATATGTAGAAGATTCTGTAGATGAAAGAAACAAATTGCTAAGAGGCATTCTAATTGTAGACTAGCATTGCTGGAAGTGTGTGACTGTTGCTCTGCGGCTGCCTTGGATTAAAATTGAAATGACGATTTGTTTGTTATACGGAGAGCTTATTACGCGATTTCATTTGAATTGGCATTATATTTGTATGCTGGTAATAGTTTGTTTCCGGTAGCTGTGAATTTCCTAGCTCTGCAAGCGTGAACGCTTGCTCGCGTTTCGTGACACACTGCAGTGTGTTCAGTTACAGTATTCTGTCAACGTCTTCTCGCTTTTATTCGAATAATTTATAGGCGTTAACGTGATTCGAATAAGATTTATATCATTGCAGATTAGATGGCAATGCTCGTGTTATGCTTGTTTACATTGCGCTTACCAATATGATTCTTGCGTGAGAGTGCGAGTTTTTTTCTTCATCACATTAAACAATTTATTTCGCTTCGCTTTACCAAAAAACAATTAAATTATAACCATAGCGGCTTTGGTTTCCAAAACCAAATTTTGTTTTATTTATACTTTTTTTTTGGTTGTGCGATGCCTGTCGATGTAGCGACTTGTGTGTGTTTGCAGATGCTGTCGTCGAAATGCGCTATGAAAGGAAGCAAAGCCAAACATAAATAAATAAAACTCAAATACAATAATAACAAAAGAGAACGAGCAAAAAGCGTTGGGCTGTTGCATGTTAAAGGAAGAAACTCTCTCTCTCTCTCTATGTTCGCTCGTGCAAGAATCAAAAACCAAACCATTCGAATTCACGAACAATGGTAATAGCGAGATGGCGAGGGCATATTGTTTTGAAGCAAGTTCATGATTTATGAAAAACATTTGCAACGCGCGTGCTCTCTCGCGATACTTGCTTGTAATATTCCGGTTGTTTCAAATTGTTTCGAATCCATAAAGCATGTTTCTTTTTATCCTGAAGCGATGTTCGGTTGCGTTTAAGAGCCCAGCAAATCGTATGTGCTTACAAAACTTGTGTGTGTGTGTGTGTGTGTGTGCACACTGTGCTGTGCTTTTATGTCGGTTTTCAGGGGTTTTCGTTTTGTTTCCAAGCATTTTGTTCGATTGAGCCTGGTTTATGTTGTTGATCTCTGTTGAATTTATAGTTGTAGCATTTTTTCCACATGATTTCTTTGCCATAAATTTGCGGAATGTGCGATGCCTGAAAAAATGGGCGAACAACAATGAAATTTGAAATATTTGTTCGGTAATTATGAACGTCATACTCCTAATTGTAGCACGTGCACAATGTCTTGTATTAATTTTTGGCTGTTGTCAAACCACAATTCACCTGAATCCATCGGTTTGCCAGACATTTTCCCAACTCGAAAAAGCCATTATCAAACTTCATCAATTATTGAATCATTACTGTTCGATACCGGTCCTTTTTCTTTTGGCAAGGAACTTGAAAAAGCCGGTCATGTAACCATTTGTCTAGGATTTTGACACAACAAACCTGCACGGATACAAGCTATTTTCAGAAAAGTATACGCAACAACGATTTTGATCTCAACCATTCGTCACTTTTCGACAAAATCAATGAATCGAATTAGCACGGTCTGCGCTCCACATTTCTACATATTTCTTATGTTCGCAACGTGAACAGCAGAAAAAATTGTGACTGCTGATGTAAAAAAGAGATTTCCTTTCTTGCCGTCGACCCGAATTTATGCGAATTAAAAAGAAAACGATTCAACAATAGCATTATCATTTGATATTCGAGTCTATTTTCGGTTTGTATTCCCCTTCTATATTTAGCAAAATACCAAAAATGAATGGGATTTTCAATATTTTTCTTCAATTTGTGTCGGGAATCAAAACCTCTCACATCCATTCGATTGTGTTTGCATCGTGAATTTTCGTAGATTATTCAAAAAAAAATATTATTATCATATTTTTAACATACATTTTACATATTCAAGCAGATTACTTATTTGAATTGTCGGTCGCGCCAGTCGATACACTACATCATCTTCTTATATATCGAACACGTGTGCAACAGTGTATTTAGGCATCAATACACCCCATCCACTCATTTCTCGTTCTCTCTCCTCTTGACATACTAACTTCGAGTGTCAGTTCATGTGAAGCATGAGGCTTGAGTAAATATTTTCTTGCATCGACAAAGGCAAGATTGTGTTAATCTCCGGCCATGAGAAATTGCAAATTTCATTGAAGTACTAATTACATCTTTAGACCACAACCACCGACACACATCCGATTTTATCCCTTTTTACCCACAAACTGGGCCAAACATGACGCATACATGAAAACTCAAACGAATCGATACGGAGAAAACGGAATATGGGTAATTGAAATGAGTTCCTCTTAAATATGTGCAAAAAGCATAATTCACAGGATATTGAAAGGTATATGCAATGCAGTAGTAATTATAATGAAATTTGACATAAAAGAGGCTAAAGGACCCACCAAATTTACCCAGCCACATTTTCCCTCTCTTTTTGCTGCCTGTTTTTTTACTTTTGCATATATTGGTGGTGTGCATTTTCGTTTTTTCACTTGTGTAAGATGCATTAATATTTAAGCCACTTTCGATCGATTTACAAATTAAAATCATGTTGAAAATACCAATAATTTACCGAACAATTGAAAAAAATGCTCATTATTCAAACGATTTTTCTCTATTAATTTCATGCTGTTTTTTCCAACGTCATGTCATGTTGGCCATTGCAATAAATGCATTTTCGGATAATTATCGTTACAGTTCACTTTATGTTCGCGCAGTCCGTAATTCCATTTTACATGTGCCATTTTCCGGAATCGACATCAGCTTATGAACAAAATCTGCTTTGAGTGCTGAGTTCATTATTGCACATTCAAAATTGGCGGTTGAGTCGAAAAATTTCCGGTTAAAAACAAAAAATACAAAGCATTCATTATACATTTACCTCTACATTTAGTTAAGTTAGATCGTAAGCCGCTGCTTCAAACATTTTCTGATAAAAGTGAAGCATATTTTCGCTTTGCATAAGCATTGTACTATTCTTCTCGACCTTGTGAGCTCAAATAAATTTGATATTACAAACGAAGTTCAGGCATTAATTGGTAGTTTTGGCATTTTAATTCTACAGAAATTCTATGAAATAAAAGTATTGAAATTGCATCTGAATATAATTAAAAAGTGTGTACATGAAATGATTTCATTAACATCAAAACTGATCTTTGTTTCGACAAATTTGCTTGGAATGTTTAATGCTGTTGAATATATTCACAAGAATGTAATTTTAGATCTGATTCCTGGAAACTATAATATTATTCATCTTTTCTCGGGACACACGTTTGAGGAAAGGGAAATTATTGTAAGAATATAAAATATATAAAACATATTTAAAATCCCGGTAATTTTTCAGTCTTTTGGCTGATGCACGTGGAGATTTGATGTTGATTGTAACATTCATTGGATGGGAGCTGTACCTTTGATTTAATAGTTTCATTGGAAATCATCAGAAGAGCTCTCAATTCGATTTGCCCAAAGAGTCTTATTATTGAAGCTCCATTACAATGTTTATGAAATCATTAAGCTCAGAGTCTACTTATATACCAGACTGATAGGGATGTGATCGAATATTGTACTTTGAAAACCAAAGCATGAACATAAACAATTTTATATTACAAACGGCAAAAAACGAGATTTGATATTTGCAAGAAATTGTTAATTCAAATCAGAAGGATATTGATATGCGACGCTAACAAATTCGACAAGTATGCAGCCAGCTTTTGGATCGATGATTTTTGAAATATTTATATAAAAAAAATATTTTATTCTTTTCCATTAACAGTTTGAAATGCGAAATTGTTCTTTGAAAAAAAGGAAGAGTTTAAAGAAATAAGATGAAGAACTTGACGCATAATTTGGAATAAGATTTTTACATTTGTCAGTGAATAATATTGGAATAATTATTACTTATTCCAATCTTATTCATTGAGTAAGGTTGAATAAGGAATAATTATTCTTTCATAAAAATGAATGAGGAATAAGATTTCTTATTACTTTATTTTATTCGTCCCGGCTATAAAATGATATTGAGATGAAACAAGATGTGATGGAACCACTATTTTGCGGTATTGATGAAATAATTTAAAATTTCTTCAAAATCAATGTCGAATGAATTTGTGCACTCTTTGTATGCTTTATTTTCATGTCGATGAAATGAAACTTGCCTTCCGAATGAGACACAACTTCTCTTATGAGCGTATTTTTTGGATCAAGTTGTGAGCGAAGAAGGCGTAAAGAGCATTCATATCTGCCATACTATCATATAAAATGCAAAAAATGCGATACAACGCAAAAACAATATATAATAAATGTAGATAAATGTTGTAGTTCTATTGACCGAGTGCCAACATACATCATTTGGCCACACAGTTTGATATATTTGCCGAAAGAAGAAGATAGAGAAAATGGACTCAAGCAAAATATCAAATGAATGTGTTCAACACTTTCGCCAGCGATGAAAGGAAAATCGCCGAAGACTGCGAACGAGCAGCTGCACAATGCCGAAGAAAATCAGCAGAAATGTAGAATTGGTTCAGCGATGCGACGGTATCACATTTCTTTGAAGGTGGCAGCATATGTTTTGTTTGCATCAAATTCATTTTTATGAGAAAATATGAAAAATGTTATTGTCTGTTGAGGTTTTGAACTGGAATATGGCACGTAAGCCGCATTTTGTTTTTAGTTGTAGCAATCTTAGATGTGTTCGCACTGGCGAAATAAAGTGTACGCCACATTCAAAGCCAACATGTAAAATTGGACGAATAAAAATCGAGTGAACGTGGCACAATTCAAAATGAAACACTTAACAATTGTTTAGAAATGAGACATTTGCAGCAGAGCAGCAGCACGCAAATGACGCGAGAGACACATACACACACAAACAGCGGATTGTTTTAAAAAATGATAAAACATAAATCCCTAAACAGTCTATACAATATGGTAAATAGACATGTTACCTCAACATGTGTGACCGACGAACTATCTACGAAATATCATAACCGATAAAAAATGGTTTGCACACAAATTTCATAAAATATTTGGCTGCTGCTCAATCTTATGCGTGATTTATGAAGCTCGAAACATATGCTCCAATGCCAACTGCAAAACGAATACATAACAAAGTCATAAAAAAAATTGAAACAAAAACACAAAATAAATCGAAAAAATATTGACTCTCGGTGGTTTAGTTGGCGAAGAAAATCAATTGTTTTTATTGCTTAAGAATTGAAATAACTCGGTTTGAATGGAATAAATTGCATGCAACTTCCCTATTATAAATTGCTCCCGACCGAATACCATAAATAATGATGTGCCTGCCAAACACATTATCATTTATGTTGAATATTTCAAACATAACTCTTGCTTTTTTCAGAAAAATAATTGTCGAAAACTCTTTGTCTAACCGTTTACAGCGACACATCTTTGTTCAATTAATGTTTATTTTTAAGTTTCCCCATGTTCGTCAACTAGACGCTTTATTCCCCTAAAAGCGAATTATTTTCATGATTAAACAGCATCAGATTCATTAACAATTTTCATCTGATTCGATATTTTGAATTATGAATAATGCAATTGAACATGAGCTAAGCTTTTTGCTCATTATATGTTATGAAATAAAATTTTCTGAAGGAATTGGAAAAAATCAATAAAAATTAGGTTTTTGTAAGTATTTTCCTGGATTCTTCGAAAATACTTATGCGTTCTTATTATTTTCACATTTTTTCATGTTTCTCTTTCAAAACCAATATTCTGGTGCTCATTTTTATTCTAACCGATTCATACGAAGAGTCCGGGAGAATCAGCCGATGATTGTGCCACATAAGATGAACGAAAAAGATGCATTCCATACCATAACACCTCTATTCTCATTATGCGGACTTTTGCCTTGCATTCGTACACGCATTCAATAATCCATAAAAGGTCTGGTCAATGTGTTTTCTCTGACTCGGCTTTCGATAATAAATAAAACGGCTAATGGGATTTTCTTCATGGATTTCTTATTGGTGCTTTTTCGTTTGTTGAAAGTTAATGGTCTTCCTTGAACGAGAAAATTCTTTTTGTAGCTCAAACCTAAAATTCCGAATAATTATTCGTAAATCTTCAATATTTTTAAAAGTAGAAAAGTTTTCCTTCATCCACAAAATGCAAAATAAATTCCTACTGACTCGAAATTAAAATTAAAAAAACAATTCCTTTGATGTAGTCATCAACTTCTGCCCGGAGGAAAAATAAAATGCGGAACCATAAAAAACATTAAAAATTTCAATCCAATAGTAAATTTATTTTTTTTTTTTTTTTTGAAAGAGAAATGCTTACATCAAATTATAAATATGTACATGCTCTTACTGTTGACTGGACTTCATCTTTTCAAATAGCTTTAATGTAAATAAAATCATGTTTTTTCACTCTCACTGTAAATTGATATTTGAGTGGTGTTTGACATGAAATATATTTGTGAGATTTAGTAAATTGTTGAGATCAGGTGAAAATGGTTGCATTGAATTCGAATGCGGTAATTTATTTGCACAAGAGTGAGTGACGAAGCGAGAAAGAAGTGTGCTGCGAAGCTGGGCAATTCATCAAAATTGCTAATAGATTGTTGACATTTACAATGGGTCCATTCAATTTTCCACTTGTCGAGTGAATGCGTTTTTGTTGAAACTCCATTGAAAATTGGTTGGCGAGTGATGCAATGAATATGACAATTGACGTGGCCGAGTATTTTCTACTCATACACATACGGTTCAGTCGTTGGTTTTCATTTTTGTAAAACATGTTGCCATTATCGCAAATACACCGAGCACTTATCTCAATCTTGCACATTTGACGAAAATGAACAGGAGCACCACATTCATCTAATGGCAATGGTTTGGTCGAACCATTTCAAATATGATTTCGAACGCAGAAGAGAAAGAGTGAGAGTGTATGTTGCAGAAGCGATGTTGAGAAACAAGAAAATCAGAAATCTACAGCAGAAATATTTCACACTCCACTCATATACACATTCATCCGGCATATGAACGAAGCGTCAATTTTATTTGAGCCAGCAGACGCAATTCACTTTTCGTGTGTTCTTACAGTCATTCAGAATGCAACGCGCATCTCTCTCTCTCTCTCTCTCTCTCTCTCTATTTCTCTCTCTTTCTCTCGACTTGTGTTTGTCCCTGCCGAAATGGAAATGAATGAGAGTTCATATGAGCAGTTTTTGGTGGGCAGGGAGAGTTTTGTGAATTCTCTAAATTGTTACGTTTGCATTATTTTAATCAAAACAATTTCTTGTTCGAGTTCAAACTCTTGAGTACACACACAGCATTCGACACGAATTCTGGGTGGTTCCTGCGTTGAGTGTGTGCACGTCGAATTCAGCCAAGCAAAACACATTTATAATTTAGAATAATTATCATCAGAAACGATAAAATAATGGATGTTGTACATTGCATCTCCTCCAAAAATAGTTAAAATGGCGAAAATGAAACCATATTTCATTTGTCATGCAACCAAATGAATCTGTTTTGATAGCAAATTTTCGAGAACGAACTAAACGATGTGTGACAGTTTTCGCAAAGGATAAATGTTTGCATTTTGATGTTGTCATTAGTTTTTACTTTTCATTTCACCCTTTCCCTCGAAAATGGCATGAAAAATTCGCACATTGCATGTGGTGTTTAACTCAACAGACGCGTCAAACGGAGATTTATTCGAGCTTTTGTTTACTGAATCAACATTGAACTTTCAACTATCGTCTCAGCTACGAAAATAGTCCATTGAATATATAAAAAACGAATATCCGCTCTCTCTTTCTCTCCGATTCAGAAGATATAAAAACTCTCAAATAAAACGGAACGAAACGGGACCAAATCGACCATCCTATTTTATGATACTTTATTTTAAATGGATGTCGGATATTTTTAGTGTTTCAACAACGAGGTCAGTTTCAGTTCCTCGGTGTCGATCAATAAATATTAACTTGTGGAATTTACTGTTTTGATTCCCGGCACTTATTATGATCTAAGTTCCTGGTTGGCCGCAAATGTGCTCCGGCAAATCTACGTTTAAACTACTCTGCCCATTCGATTTAATTTCATGATATTTGCTTTGATAATAACAACTGGCCGAACGAAAGTCAATCGGTGCAAAAAGTACAAAAGTTATTGCAGTCGGAACAACTCAACATTCCGATCCTATATTGTGTTGAAGCAAATGTGCGAAGAGTTGCACGAGCCAATTTTATTTGCCGAAATGAACAGGAACGTGAGCATTTGTTTTCAAACTTGCACCGTTTATGGGCAAGAAAATCGTGTTGGCAACGATATACTCATATTTTTTTATGAGATAACTTTTCCCACCAATATTTTCGTATGACGTGATGATGAAGATTTACTCTATCTCTCTCTATATATCTCTCTCTCTCTCTCTCTCTCTCTCTTTCTCTTTCTCTTTCTCTTTCCCACTCTTCGAATTGTTGTAGCGAATGAGGACAAAAAATAAAGAAATCACGGCCGAATGGGCAATCCAATTGGTTTTAATAGAGCAGCCAATGAAAAGCGATCAATTAGTGGATTTTTGATAAGACGGATGATGCCGAATCGGAATTTTTTTAGTGTATTTTTTGTAGACCAAATGTGCGCCTGACCGACTGAGTGAAAAGGAATGAAAGTGGAGAAAAAAATGCGCGACGTCTGCGAGATTATAATTTCAATTGGGCATTGTGCCAAATGTGATATTGCAATTTCAGACGAAATTCGGCCGAAAGCACAGCAAAAACCCAGTGAGCCAATAAATTTTTCCGACAGCTTTCACATTTTATTCCTTGGCTGTGAACATCACACCATTGGCTTTGTCTTTGTTTATTCAATTTATGGGTGTTCGTGTCTGAATGGCATGCTCTGGATGGCAGCTACCGGGAAAGAGAGAAACACATAGAATGCATGCATTAAACATAAACGCCGACAGAAAAGAGAGTTTATTTGGCTGGCGAAGTAAATAAACATAACTATTTAAACGCTTTGTGATTGCATCAGGGCGAACAATGCTTTTGAGAGCATACACTCACGGACACAGATGAAAATACACAAACACCAATCGAAATGGAATGACATATAAAAACATGATAATTTTCGATTGATTCGAATATCCAGTAAAAATGTAATGCAAACGATTTGGTTTGCCAAATATTATGTTAACTGGTCCAGTACAGCACTGCACACCAAATTGAACAAGTTGCAGCTACAACAGTCAACCGCATTGAAAATGCTCTTTTTCTCTCTCGCATATTATTTACGTTGCTTGGATCGAATGAAATGGGGAGAGAGAATAAGAGAATCATTCTATTGAAAAAGATACCAGCGCATTCAATTCATTTTACCATTTATAAAAATGCCATTCTTGATCGAATAACAGAACGAAGAAAAAATTCGGCTCCTTTAAACAACTTAAAGTACGATTTTTCATGTTTTTCCACTCAAACGAAATTATACAATTTATTTTATGTTGAAAATGCCATTTATTTGTTTCTTCAATGCAATTTCCAATGTGCTCGTTCCTTGTATGTTTTCGATCGTTTTGTTTGTTTTCGTGTTTCATGTGCAATTTCATCCTTTAAAGTCGAAAACTGGAAGAAGTGAAATGGCAGCAATATGTTCGATGTTTTTGTGTCTTTTCGCCGTTTCGATGTTGGTTTTTGTAACAACAACAGCAAACACACACAAACACAACTAGCTGAATGAAGACTACGATTTCCCTGTGTGTTTGTATGTTTTGCCAATATATTTGAAATGGTTCCACTTGACTGGAGAGATTGATTTTGATTTGTAATTCATTGTGCAATTGCTTTATTGATGCAACATATCATTTATTTGTGATGTGAATTTTGGCGGTGTAGGTGTGCAATGTTGATGCTGATGTTCGGCTATTGATTCTTCCTGCCAACCAACTCATTTGGTTTGAAACAAAAATAAATAGCTTTCGAAACAGAATGCCACTTTATTTGATTACAATAACATAAATGGATGAAGCGGGCAGCAAATTGGTTGGGCTGTGATTGGAAAAGAGACAACGAACTTCCATTATTCGTACGTAAGTCATCGAATGACATCCAATTAGGAAAAGTAGCGAGAGAACAGGATTTTCTTGTTCGATCTTTGCATCAGCAGCATCAAACATAGCGTTCACAACGAACGATTCAATGAAAATCGAATGGAATGGTATTTTTGTTCCACATTGGTCTCATTATCTCTATTCCAATGCTGCACAACGTGCACCATTTCAATTATTGTCGTAGTTTTGCTTGGCGAAGGCAAAAGAAAATATGTAACGTGGCGCCATTTCAATTTCTTACTTTTGCCCGCTCGCACGCTCGCTCTCTCGTTTCCCACCCTTCTGCCTCAACTTGTAACAGAGAGATAAAAACTCTGTTTGCACATTAAGCAAAACCAATATTCCAGTTACAGACTTGTGAAATGTCCGACCATCCATACCAAAACGAAGTAAATGTGTCTCTGTCGCTGTTTTGATTGAATCAGCAGCAGCAGCGGTGGCAGCAGCGGTGGCAGCAGCACCAACTCAACCAGGAGAACATTGCACGCTGTTTTTGGGATGCTTTTAGTTTTTGGTTCCGTCGACTTAACGATTATTGACACCTTGACAGCTTATTGGAATTTGGCCTAGTCACAAAACCGTAACAATTTCATGATATGTGAGTCGGTGTGTGCCTCGCTATCGTCATACCCATCGTATAAATGGTGAACAAAGGAATTGAGTGGATGAGCATATAGCAAGAAAATAAACGATGGATTGACACATGTTTATCCAGCTCATCGATTTTCACATCCGATGCAACTTTTCCACCATTTTTACCTTCACTATAACATTGTTTTGTGTGGTGCTATACACGAACGAAAGAAATGATTGTTTGCTCAGTGAGAAGTGAAATTGAATACATTCACATGCTTTTCATCTGTTGTTGTTTTTATTATTATTATTTCGAAGATAGCTCAAGGAAAATAAACTTATCGATGTCCATGTTTTTCGCAATGCCCAACTAAATCTCTTTATTTTGATGTGCGGGACGCTCAACTGCTAAATCCGATTTATTGATCCGGAAAAAAGTATCGCCTATACGTTGATCGATCCGATCCCAGAGAATAAAAAGTCTTTGATCATTGCGGCTGATGACCCAATTCTAAAAAGAAGATGTTAAAGTGACCACAATAAACGGCTGCTAGTGTAGTGTAATGTATTCATTGGTTTTTCGATCCGCATTTTCAGTTCCATTTCTTTTGCTTTCATAAAAAACGGATCGACACATTTATACTCGAATATTTTTTGTTACTTTGAAATATTCATCTATTTCCAAGAATAGTCATTGTGTTATAGGGTTTTTCTTCATCACATTTTTCCCTTGCCGATATTGTATTGCTACTTATGACTTCTCGGAATTTGTACAAAGTATTTTCAGCCGGTGCTCCAGCATCGAAATGGAAAATGTGCAAAAGACTTGCAGAAAAGTAAAGTCAAAAATCAACAAGTTGAAATGTAGAACAATGGCTCCAACCCCTATTTACCTGATTGATAGCAAGTGTTTCAGCTGGAAAATGAGTCCGAATGAGTGCCTGCTGTGTATGTTTGTTTGAATATCAAATGAATGTTGATCTTTTCAATTCAGCCAAGAAATTGAGTTGTTGCCTGCGGATTTCCGTTCAATTCAAAACACATTTATTGATTGGCCAATGCTCTAATAGGTGCGAGAGAATATTCTTTTGTCAGGAAATATTTTCGGTTTAATATTGCATTAAGAATTGCTCTGCATTGATTCCGACAAAAGATACACCGAAAAGAATAACTGTTTTTGTGCTGATTTGTAGTGTTTATTGTATGTCAATTGATCGTCAAAATCATGATGTGAAAAATTTGGCCATTGTTCACGCATTGAATGGCGGAAAGTAAACTCAAGGAAATGTATAAAAAACGTTGACATCATTTGGAATGTTTGAGTGTGTGTGTGTGTGTGTGTGTGTGTGTGTGTGTGTGTGTGTGTGTGTGTCTAATATTAAGAACGATATAATAGAAACCTCCTGGGGTTAGACCATCAAAGTGAAGAAAAATGCTCGAAATTATCACAAGTGAAAGCCAGAATATAGAAAGCAATAACCAGAGCTCTCGCCCACAGAGAGCAACGGGAAATGGAAAATATGAAGAGCACAAAATGAACGTTACAGTGCGTTTTTTTTTCATGAGAAAAATAATTTTTTTGTCGTGCCACTGATAAGAGGAGAGCGAGCGAAAGAAACGAGATCGAGCGTACAGTGCATCGTGCACAGAGCATAGATTTTATTTTATTTTATTACATTCTATGATGGCCAAGTGAGCAAATCCATACGGTGCAAAATAGTGTCACCCAACACCAAATCAAACCAAATGTATTCTATAGGTATAATGAATATGAACCCGTTCCGATTCCTAAGCCGAACCGAACCAAAGAGCAAGAGCACACACAAGGAACCAGAACATCACAATAAAGTCAAATATTTGTTTCTTTCTTTCTCTCCCGGACTTGAAGCTCCATTCTTTTACAATTGTTGATCATTGCATGCGAGCATGTATACATAAAGTTCATCCTCCTCGTGGTTCGAACGAGCACGCTTTGTCGATGTTAGAACGGTTAGTCGCATTCTATGAACGGCCATCAGTTCCATCAAACTGTTTGCTGCCGCCGAGGGGCTTACTACATACAAAAATTTGCGATTTGAAGTAAAATATGAATCGGATATGAAATGAGACGTACACAGGATTTGCGCTTTTGAAGGGTGATACGCTTGATCTCTCTCTCTCTCGTTTTTTTCTCTCTCTCTTTTTTTTCTCTCTCTCTCTCTCTCACGGACGGACACAGACAGGGACACAGACACGGACGGACACGGACGCGGACACGGACACGGACACGGATACGGACGCGGACGGAGAGGGAGAAAAAAAACGAGATAGAAAAAAAAAGAGAGAAAGAGAGAGAAAAAAATGGAGAGAGAGAGAGAGAGAAAAAAAAAGAGAGAGAGAAAAAAAGAGAGAAAAAAAGAGGGAGAGAAAAAAGAGAGAAAAAAATTAGAGAAAATAAATGAGAGAAAAAAAATGATAGAAAAAAAAATGAGAGATAGAGAGAGAGAGAGAGAGAGAGAGAGAGAGAGAGAGAGAGAGAGAAAAGAGAGAGAAATAAAAGAGAGGAAAAAAAGAGAGAAAAAAATGAGAGAAAAATATGAGAGAGAGTGATTGAGAGAGAGAGAAAAAAAATGAGAGAGAAAAAAAATTAGAGAGAAAAAAAATTAGAGAAAAAAAAAGAGAGAGAAAAAAGAGAGAAGAAAAATGCGAGAGAGAGAGAGAGAAAAAAAATACGAGGAAAAAATGAGAGAGAGAAAAAAATGTCTCTCGCATTTTTTTTTCTCTCTCTCTCTCTCATTTTTAACCTCTCTCGTTTTTTTTCTCTCTCTCTCTCAGTTTTGTCTCTCTCTTTTTTTTCTCTCTCTCGTTTCTAGAAGTTATTATGTTTCGCAAAGATACGCAAAGATATGCATGATACACATGATTTACATTTTCTGACATGCATGATTCGCATTTGATACGTAAATATCCGCATGATACAATCGAGTAGTAAGCCCCTAGGCTGCCGCTTTTCATTCTGGTGTTGGAATTTGTTTGTTTCATGCCGAGCATACACAATAATTCAATATTGTGTCACTTCACAATCCTATACATAAAACTCAACAACATATTTCATTAGACTAGAAAGATTGTTGGAAAATGTGAACGGCTAATACCAACTGTTGTGGAACTTTCGACCTCCTACGTAAAAAAATCGTTTTCAAAAACTCTATTTTAAATTTTATTTAAAAAAAAAATGTTTCTTCAAAATAGTAACTATTTGCTCGTTCTCTCTGGTCCATCTTACAGCTTTTCCGTCATGCAGAAATTGGAAAAGTACGTGTTTTAACAAGCGTAAACATTATTTATTGCACAATTTTATATTTACACTAAAAAATGGTATAAAAGTAAATTCGTATCTTTTGATGAGGAAGTGTTGCGCTTCGGAAAGAACATAACAATTGCTCAGCATGCAGAAAAATTTTCATAGATTCTTTTCGATCTGTTCAGATTGGTGTATCTTGTGCTTCGCCTCTCAAAACTACGAGACGGCGTTGATGCGTTCCGGTTGCTACTTCAACCACATAAATTTTTCGGACTATCACATTTTTAATGGTCCAATAAAAAAGCGTAAATAAATACAACAAAATGGTTGCACGAAAATAAATGTCCTTCGTCCGATTGAAAACTTATTTTAATGATCAACAACACAACAACGCAATCAATAACAGCATCATTATGCTCCGTCACTTCTTTTTTCTTGCTGTGGTTTTTAAAGGGAAAATGTTAAATTTATGGCTGTATTTATTGCGTTGAAACAAAGGCAGAAATGCAAGGGGGAAATCACTCTGAAAAATTAACTGTCAAAATTACTTTCACAATTTTTATTTTTTCAGAAAAAATTACTTTGGCAATTACTTTTTTTCTTGTAATTACTTTTGCATACAAAACGACAACAGTAATTGCAAAATGAAAATTAATTGCAAGTAAACGAGTAATTGCCAAACTAATTTTTACCAAAAAAACTATTGTGAAAGTAATTTTGATAATAACTATTTCTTAGTGATTTCCCCCTTGCAGAAATGACAATGAAGTCAACGCAACTGCGAATACAAAGTTATCGAGATACATTTGATAATAACAATGGATAACGAGCACAAGAAATCCACTCGTTGTGGTTGTTTCATGATCTCAAATCACCACCAAAAATAGGTAGATTTGAGTCATTTTTGAATGAAATGAATGAGGTTCGGCATTATCTGTTGCCAGCCAAATCAAATGTTCATCACATCTTTTATTCAACAGAATCCGATAAATATTGAAGAATCGCCGTCAATATGCATTAAATTGACCGTGTATTTGTCTGTGTACGCGATTTCAATCAAATGCATTGCAGCACCACATGTGCGAACTTCGCCAACACAATGACGAATAAATCATTTTTATTTGCATGATTCTTTGTAGCGTTGTCCAGATACGTAGTCTGAGCGAAAGAGCATCATTCGGATATCAATTTCAGTATCAATCCAATTTATTACACGTCCATTTTGCATTAATATGAAATATGGCGATATGTGCGCGTCTGTGTATACCTCCATCGCGCACACCAAATGGAATTTAATAAACCATGTATGGACGCGCAGTCATTCGCCTCCCACTGCTGCCATTGCCTATTTATTTTTATTATTTGCCGCATTGTAATAACATTATTAATAGCAATTGATGAATATCCGCAATATTTAACAATATTCATTATCGTTCAAAGTGAGCGCCATAAAATCAAAGAGAGCCATTCATCATTGAAATTGGTATGCGAATTGCCCCAAGCAACACACAAATGTCATTAAATCCGAATATTTTCGTCACAATATCAAATATCAATCTGATAGCGGCTATTTTTGGATTCGAACACATATTTCGACTTGCAATCAAGCAAAAATGTCAACAGCTCAAGTTTGATTTAAATATATTTTGCAAAAGTAAATAAGATTGATATGAATTGATTGATTTGGACAGTATGCAAATAGTTGTGCTTCTGCTATTTGTTATTTTCGACAGTGTCTGCGACAAATTCAGATGGAATCGTTGCTTGGGTGGACAGCCAATAAGTCAATCAATTCATTGTATTGATTTGGGCCACATGTTATTACTCTTGGAAATAAAAAAACCCAGCCGAGATCAGATCCATTAGCGTTGTATTTGTACTTTTTTAGCACTGCATTTCGACAGAGTAATGACAACATGCGTATTTTTTTAACGATGCGACTCTTTTTCTATACATTTAATATCGTTATTGTTGCGAGGCAGAAAGAATCCCAATATTCATGCTATCCCATAATCGATGTTAACACAGTAATTGGCGTTTCTTGTGTGTTGCGCTCAAGGTATCGGTCTGTTTGTATTTCTAGGCTGGGCTATTGATTTTTTTGGATGAGGCTAAAAAAAATATTTCATTATGTTCGATACGATTTTCGATTCGATTCGTTAATATTAACATAAATCTTATCGAAATGGCTTGTCCGTTAGACACAAACTACTGGCATGCATTGGGGACACATTGCATGTAGTATCATGCGAATGGAGATGGTCACAGTAAAGCGAAAAAAGAATCGAGTCTGTCGATGGGAGTGTTTTGTTGTTTTTGGTGACTAACAGCATGGAGCTTCATAATATACGTCTACCCGAACCAAATAAATCACGTCTAATGCTAACAAAAGGATTTGATTTTTTTTTCTTTGCTGGTCGTTCATAGTCTCTTTTGTCACGGAAATAACGGCAATGTAGCTGGAAAATCAAATCGTTTCGACTTTAATGCGTAAACCGAAGCGAATAATGAACAAAGACACTTATTGTCGGTGTTATTTGACGGTACCCAGCAGGAACATGAAATTGATAGGTTTGCCATTCTACCTACCTTTTTTTTTATCTCTACCCGCAATTCAAAAAGCTATCTGTTGTTGGCCAAGAACCCATTTTTCGAGAGCCACGTGAAAGAAAGTAATTTCTTCCCAAAGATTTTATTATGGTTGGTAAATTACTCCACTCAAATATTGAGAATGTTGATTGCTTCATCGCAATTGCAAAGCAATTCGATGAATATTGATGCAAAATCAATAAATATTTGATGATTGGTCAAACTTTATCTAAATTATAAGCTCAAAATATGACCCCCAGCCAATTTCGGAATGCCAATCAAGAATATAAATCCTTGTGGAAATGAACAAATTGACTCAAATTTCTGCATTAAGAATAAGCTGACTGCCATGATAATTATGCATATTTGAAGCAAGAAATTGTCTAGCTGCAAATAAAATATTCATCTTGAAATTATTTTGAACAGCAAAATGAATAAAATATATAAATAAGCGGAAAACTTGTATGCAAACTATGCTTTTTGAACAATCTTGAAGTATTCGTTGAAATGAATACATTGAGCTCTTTGTTGACCCCGAAAATCATACCTTACATCTAAAGTTAAACAACGTTTACGATGAAACGAGGTGGAGAAGATGAAGAGAAGGAAGATGGAGGCGGCATCGAGAGCTAAAGGGACGAAATGAAAGAGAGGAGGCAAGGGACAAACATACATTGATTGAAATAGCAAAAGAGTTAACGAAGAAGAGAGAGAAGATTCTTAAATTGAGTTCACTTCTACATATCGGTCATGATTGTTTAAGGAATTTGGGTTGCAAATTATGCAGTTTACTAGATTTGATTTGGTCAGAGAGGAATAACCATCATGCAATTTTACGAAAATTGCACATATTGCATAAGGCGAAAAATCAATTTTCTAAAACAAACGTCGACGTACAGTCAGTTCATGCTGAATAATCGAAAATTCGTTGTATTTGTGTGCTCTCATTGAAATTCAATGATTTCTCATTGAATTCCGGTGTCATCATAAAATGCATATTGTGTCCATTTCAGCAAAGTATTGGAAAAGCGTTCAATTCTGAATGTACACAAAATGTATGACATATTCATTTAGTTAGAAATAAGCAAATATTGAAAAGCCAAAATGCTCTATAGATGGTATTCATTGAACCTGAGATTAGACACAAAATTTCAATTTAATATGGACATGAACATGAACATGTGCATGAATTTGTGTGCGTGTGTATGTGTGATGGCATGAGAACGGGAACCGAATAGACAGGAACACGGAAAATCTACAGTAAATGCGATTGAAAGTCGATCTTATTCTGAAAATACACAGAAAATTCAATAAAATTCAGGCTAACTACAGCTACCTATAGAATCAAGAATCAATTGGTTTCGCACAATCAATGGTGGTTTAACATCAAAAACAAATTATCTTTCTATCTCCATCTCGCAACACACATGCATGAGAAGGTAAAAAAGAGCACTAAAACATTGCTGCTTCGATGTTGCTCGTAGTCTCTTCGTCGTTAAATATAAGCTGCAGCTTTTTGCAAAGTATATCGAAGGAAAATATTTTTTGGCAAAATGTCAAGTTTCTATCTCCAATAATCTCGTGTTCATCTGTGCATGTGCTCGATAAATCCGCATCGAGCACAAATTGAGTTGAGGTTTTTCTCCATTTTTAAGTGCATCTATATTGAACTTAATTTATTTATGTCTGATCGTACAACTGAACTCAAATTCATTATTTAATAGGCAAGTTCTTCGATGAAGTCTCTGTTCTTTCACTCTCTCGCACTCAGTATCTGTTGGCAGAATATGTGTATGTGCGCTTGCCCACACGTCCATCGTTCAATCGTATTGGACACATGAAATTTCGACGATATCCCATCGATTACAATCGATTTACGTTTAATTCACTCTTGAAATGTTGTTTTTGTGAACACCTACCACTTTTTCGAAACGTTGAATTATTCAGTTTGATGCTTTAATTTATGCAAAACATAGACGAAAGTGAGGCTAATCGGTAGATGGGTGTTGGACCGCCAAACGCTTTCGCAATGTCGAATGAATTGCGGATCAAGTTTTATTTGCACATTGATTCAATTTCCGTGAGAACTTAATCAGATTAGACAGTAAAATGGCTTAGTTTTTCTCGGATAAGCTGTATTGATTTTGGTGTGCTGGGAAAGAAACATTTCACGGAAATACGCCAACCGAAAAACTAAATCCAATTTTCAACATACTGTTTGACAGATACATGAATTTTCCACTTAATTGCTCGCACAGATGAAATTGCATTATCATGGCAGTAACTGTCAAAAGAAATTTATTTCAAACGAAATCCATTATTTCGGAAGATTTCTATGTATAAAACTAATTGAATAAAAGTTTTTCGACAAAATGAACATTTTTTTTATCTCTCATTTTTGTTCAAAAAGGACTCTGGCGGTGGAAAATAAAATACTACCATTAAACAATTCATGTGACATCTTCTGGTTCGTCATTCGGCATTCTCAAGTGATTCTTGGGTATTATGCGATTTTTCATTAAAATTCTCTTCATACTTTGTTACATTTCAATAGAATACATTCTTCCGAATAGAAAACAGATTGTCTGCAATCCAGATCTGTCTAATGAACGCTCTGCTTGTTGCGACAACTCTGATTAAGCTACAATTTTATGTGAGTTGTAAAATAATTTCATATTCTTCGGTTTATAAATATTAAAAATACATTTGAATCAAACCAATTTCACGCGGCGACTGCCTGCACCGTGCATATTACAATCAACTGGAATCAGGCAATTCTGAAATGTGTATCTTTGACGTCAAACACCAATTTAACTTAATTTGATGATAAGTTGTAATTCAAAACTTCGGGAAATGAAAGATTTTGTGAAATGTCAGGGATGTTATTTGTGCACATGTATTTGCAAACACCGAATTAGTTTATTAGAATTATCGCCGCAGTTGATTTGAAATGCACGTAATTAGTGTGGCCAAGCGCGTGCTATTTCGATGCATTGTATTACAGCGTCGAATAAAATGCGAGAAGCAGTATAAAACCTAAGCATGATAGCGGACGTTCGAAAGTTGTTTGCATGAATTAATTTGATCCTTCCGTTTTTGCACACAGCTTAAATAGGACATGCTGAGGAACAATTCATCGCTAAAGACTCGCACGCGCATTTGCTTGGGGAATTTTATAACCAGATATTTGAAGGTGCTGCATACAAGGCGCCGAACTAGTCTATTTCAATTAATGATTTTGAAACTACTCTTTCAAAACGCGCAAGGGAACCGAAAATTGATTTTTGCCGAGAGAAAGAAAAAAATGAACGCCTTGAATGCATTTCGAAATGTGTAATTCAGATGACATTTCTTGTTTTATATTTAATGGACTTCACGGCGTTCACAAAAATAATTTGGATTTGTTAGATCAAGAGAGGCAGAGAAAAGGCCGGAGACAGCAGCATATTCAAAGCTTCATTGTCGAATAAGCAAGAGATGACAGGTGAAATATTTTGTAATTATGCAATTTATGGAGACCAGTCGTGTGATGTTCAGGCGCTTTTCGAACATTCCGGCGGAAAGTATTAAAATAAATATTTGTTTTGTTCTTTTCCACTATCAATGTGATTATTTCCGGTGTGCTGGCAACACGTGACAGATCTAAAAAAATTATAACAACACATGCAGTGTTGACAAACTTTTTCTACTAGCCGAAATGCATGAAACAAGTCGGTACTTGTACAAATTTACAAATTCAGTAATTTGTTGAGAAGTTTTGAGTTTAAAAAAATTGTGCATCAATTGAATGATATTTTGTCGCTTTCGACGCAACAAAAACAATAAATTGTTGATTTTTGAAAATTGTTTCAAATTGCACAGCATGTGTTGATGGCAAACATCATTCTTGTATGAATCGTATGAAAACGTATTTCGATTATGACAGTTCGCGAACAGGCAAGATGTATTTCGAATTTTATCAAAGCACCATAAGCTTTACCACACAAAAATCGCTGGAACATTTGGTATTTGGGACCCTCTTTTTCCATACTAAGTCGAACGCAACAGCAAAATCAAATGGAAATATCTTTTGTTTGGTTACTTCCTGTTTCTTATCACAGAAAATATTTTTATTTAAATGGCTGCCTTAACAAAAAACATTCTCTGAAATCTCAAAACTTTGTGAATGGAAACAGTGGCTGAGTTTGAAAACAGGGGCAGCATTTTGCGGTTTTGCCTTACGCATTTGAGAATATAGCAAAAGCGATTGTTCCACATTGATTGTCTTATCTCATAAATCCGCGCCAACAATGAAACACGCTCATGTGTAATTTTAAAGTGCTTTCAAATCTAAAATGACATGTGTAAATGAATGTTGTATTACACTCGCAATCAAACTTTCTGGCTGCTGGAATTCTTGAGGAGGATTTACAAGCGCTACGTTTGAATTGAGCGCCATTTGTTTAGCGAAAATTAGAACATCATAAATTGTTGACAAAAATGCAATATTCTTTCCGTATATTTTGTAACGAAGTAATAAGTAACATCTCGATTATGCATGGCAAGGGGATTAAGTTAATCGTCAGAAGAAAGAGTCAATTTATGTGAAACACAAGCACTTGAGCACAATGGCGCGCATGTATTTGTATCATGCAATCGCTTCGAATGGCTGTTGAGCCGAAGTTCAAATGCGATATAGGCCGTAAATGGGCCATGAGCATGCAGTGTGTGTGTGTTTGTCTGATATGTGAACCTTGCAAAGATAAAGGCCGCTCAGAAGTTAAGCAAATTCACCGATTCACCGGATAATAGCAATAACGCTATCAGCACAAAACTTTTTTATTTTCATTTTCAGCTTCATATTTTAAGCCATGGGAATGCCTCCCTTTGCGGCAAACACTGCGCGTTTCCAACATCAAAACCAAACAAATCTTTTAGTTCCACCTCTCATCGCCACTGTGTATAATACAAATTTAATGCATCTGAGTGGCGCTGTTTGCATTCAACTTATTAAGTGCGTTCACTTTGCAGTGTTTTAAGCTGATGCATTTCAGCTGTTTGAAGTTACTGTTATGTTCTCCCAGCCTAAATACGACAATTTATGTCCTATTTGGAGCATTTCATGAATTTTCACTTCAGTTAAATTCAATTCACTTCACTTCAGTTCGAAGGTCTGACCTAAAGATGCTCGATTGCGATTAATTTGCTCGAATGCACGATTCTCAGAACCATTACGAATTTACACATTCAATTTGGCCGTTTTCAAATATGTGATTTGTTTCAAGATTTCAATGTTATGATGAAATTTTCTTCGAATTTGTTTTTGTTTACTTTTTTGATCATCCAAAAAAGAATTATTCACGGAAATAATGATGATTTGTTGAAATGTTTGTCTTGCATTGAATTGCATGAGTGCATGCGCATGTAAAAATAGGAACTGGAACCCGACCAAAGAAGAGTAAACATATGGTACGACTTCATTGATTGTAAAAGTGAGTTATATTGAATGCCAACAAAGTAGCAATAGTTTAAGCAAATGCTTGTTTACATTTAGCCTATTCGTTAATTGGCAAACAGTAGTAAAACACAGATCAATTTAACACAAAGAATAAGGAAATAAATTGTTCAATTGAATGTGATCTGTTCGCACCGATCAGTACAGATTGAATAAACATAAGAGGTTCACGTCAAGAGAGTGTGTGTGTGTGAGATTGAACATGGAGTGACACTTTTATGATTCGTCGTTTCGTATTTCAAGTCATTTACTCCAAACCCCCTATATTAACTGTTCGAATCAGCTTTGAAATACAAGAAACCCTACCAAATTGTAGAAGTCCATGTGAAACCTCCCTCATTCACATTGATTTGTGATGTTCAAAATCTTTTCCGGTCACTTCAAAAACACTCCAACAAGTCAAGTAATCTATATAATCAAATTGAATCAGCATCGAAAATGTCATCGCGTCAATCTCAAAATGAAATAGGACAGTGCAGCTGTTCGGAAAGTGCTGTGTACAGCAAACTCAAACAGTGTCATGTACAATTTTGTGTGAGCGCTTAAAAGTCCGGTTGAGCGGATTTCAAACATGCCTTGAATAAAGCAAGAAATCTCATTGCCTGCGAGCATATCATCGCTCGTTACTTGGCAGCCAATGATTTCCGTTTATATCGTCTCATCGTCTGTTTCGAAGAATTAACGTGAGCTTTTTCGAGAAATAACAACACAACAGATATAAGATGTGTATGCTTCGTGCAACAAATGGGACACATGAGCCGCTCCAGTTAAATATATACGATGAAACTCTCTCTCTCTCTCTCAATCTTATTACCCACACAGATGAACACTCATACTAACGAATCAAACACCGACTTATCATACTAGAATCCGTTATAAATGCTCATTTCATTTATTAATATTATTATGTCAGATGAGCGTAATTCCTAGTCATACATGTGCCCGAGAACATTCGCTCGATTTGTGTATTCCTTAGATAAATGGCACAACATGTGTGGCGATTGTAGTTATTTGTAACATTGAAGTAGCGGTTTTATGCACGCATTTGTTTACGACGAGGAGCCAAAATGGACTTCTCTTGCCGATTTCCCGTCTTGCATGCGCCTGCATTGTGTAATTTTGAAAGATAAATGCTTCATGAGGACAAGTAAATGGTGGTTTTACGCATTATGATGCGCCACCAAAAGACGCAAGCACCGAGATTTTTCTTCCGTCAATTGATAATTCTTAGATTTCTTCAAGATTTTCATCCTGTAAAAAGTCCTTAGGAAAATGACAGTTCTATTGACTGCAATTGCGTTGACAGTCGCAATGTTTGATGGAACCGTAGAAACCTAACTTACTACATGGTTAACCACACGTGCTACAGAAATTCCCGTAGCAATTCACCGAAATAAATTCTCTGTGTGACAGCAAATGTTAAAGAAACGAGCGCTCTTTCAATGTCATTCATCGTATCGAGTGTGCCGACACTGTGGAGTCGTTATCGGATGTTTGGTTGAGTAGTTCCAACTAAACCACACCACGATCACATGACAGCTGATGCTGATGAAACGTAGTGCATTCAATTTCATGAATTTCGCAAGCATTGAACAAAGACAACAGCCATCAGTGTCTGATTTGATTTGTTGTTGCATTTCAAACAGTTCTTCCATTTGCAGTACAGACGGGGTAAGCTGTTCTATCTTTAGTGGATGGTTTTGAATCCACCACGAACATCGTCATCGTGTGAATGACATGTTTTGCAAAGGTGCAAATGAAGCTTGTATGCAAGTGTAGGCGACAGCGGCCAGGGGAGATTTTTGACGTTATAATAAGTTTGCTCAATTACTCATTACGAATTTTGCCCGAAGATACAATTTTCTAGAAACATTTTACAAAGTTTTAGACGTCGCTCCAGCATTTTCCTCGCATCTATTACGACAAGCCACTAGCCCATGGCCCTAAATGTCTTTAGCATGTAAATTACTACGAAAAGGATTAGAAACAGTAATAGGATTTCGTGAGCACTTCTGTTTCAGTCAAATTCCATCGAAATTTCTTTGGCCATACGAAATAGATTCTTGTTATCAAGCGTCGAATGTGAAATGAAATTCAATTACACATTTGTCGAAACTAAAATGGGGATGTGCCACAAAATTTATGTGATTACTATTATTACCGCAATCGATAATAAATAACAAAGACATCAACAATATTCACGGGATTTTATAATCCGGTATGTTGTCGTTAGAGGAGCATTAATACCTCCATTTTTCGGCTGCAAACTATTAGAAAATAGATCGTCGGCTTAATAGTGCCGAAAAATTGTTGAAAAGGATTGTCTTGGCCTCGCCCAACTGCTCTTCAAATCCATGTAAATTGCTCAACATCACACTGCGACAACCCACTCACACACCCAAAAAAACATGTTTATTTTTGTGATGAGCCTGTCTTGGTTATGTTCGTCGGTTGTTCAGCAGCTCCCGCCACCAATCGCTGGAATAACTGAGGATGGATATGCCATTCCTTCAATGTTAAACACACTTTAAGCCATTTTAAGACCGACGAAAATTCATTGTGTTTGCCATCGCTGTGCACTGTGCAGTCATACGTGAAATTGAAAGCAACGCACCGAAGTTCCATTATCCATCCAGTGTGCCGCTTTTCTTTGCTTTTAGTGGCACTATATACAGTCAGTGTACGCATTTTATCGCCGTGTTAGCCAAATAAAACTCCATTCCGAAAGGAGTATATAAAAAGTTTAGTTTATCAAAATAGAAAAGTCACTTTGCACGCAAGTTCAAAATCGGTGAAATGTAGCGAAGGCTCGAATGTGAACACACATGCTATAGTTGCTTAAAGTTTCAAACTTATTACTTATGTTTTAACATTCGATAATATCCGCATTGTATTTTCGTGTAGTTTCGGCTCACACTTTCCGCAAGCTTTCTTATTTTTCTGTAGACAATTTTTTTTGGCTCACACACGCCATGCAAAATGATGGTTGAGCTAAGGAATTTGGCCTGGTATTATCACACAGCTTTTGTAGCTTTAGTGCAGATAACAACAGTAAATGTGGGAATCGGCATATTTCTATTTTGTTTAGTTTGTTCATTCTCCGAATTTTGGGCTGCTAAATATGGTATGGCAGGCATATGGCTCTCAGTGAATGTGTGTGCGTGTCGGTGCACCATTATTTGTGGGCCATACTGTTTATATGTGATACGTTGGAGATTCGTGTCAGATCACACAGTCACTGTAATGCAGATAGGCTTGTGGGTTCATGTGTGATATTTGATCCATCGTATTTTATTACACGCTTACCGGATTCCAGCTGGCCCATCATTACATATGAGTGTCGCATCAAAATTTGCGGACCCCAAACATTTCCAATTGTTTTCACTCAAAACGCAATTCTAAATAAAATTATGCAACGTTTTTGGTATCGCAATTTAATTGCGGGCACTTCTGCAATGCGATTTCGCAATTTGATTTAACGAAATCATTTACCGACTAAACCTTTTTGAGCTGATTTTATTGCCGCAGACACGTTTCGTTTCAAGTACCATTGATTATTTTTGGGTAGTGAAATCGTTTTTTTAGCGAATTCTCGTCTCTTTCCTACAAAATCCACATCACAATCGCAGTGACTGAGATTTAAGTCGAAATTAAAGAGTTGCTCGAGCTATGTCGTCTGATGCTATTTTGAATTAGCGCATTATTGAATTGAGTCTGCACATAAAATCCAAAAATGTCATTGTCGGAAATGACATTGTTCCGCAAATCGACCGTTTTTTTCAGCTTCGAACTATCAATCTATCATGACTCTGAATCAAATGCTTCATTTTATGGTGTTCTCTCGACCAAATATCAAATGGGATCATTGTAAGACCATTTGTAGCGGAACTGTCTGATTCATGTCATGTAAATATGGAAATGCGAAATGAAAATGATTGAGTGTTTGAGCCATAAAAATGAAGTTTGTGAATAAAATTTAATATTCCCAACTTTAACTATATCAAGTAAGGCCATGAATATCCGACATTAAACGAAAGATGGATATGTTCTTCATCATTAGTTGGCTTCTTATTCATTGTGTTTATGATGCAGAGAGAAAAGAGAGAGAGAGAGAGAGAGAGAGAGAGAGAGGGGCAGCCAAAGTCATTTCACATTTACTTGGAAAACAACAGACGCACAACAAACATAAAATGCTGCGAGTGTGTTTATCATCTTCGAGGCCACTTCATTTCCATTTGGCTGGATTTTTATTCAAGACGCGAGAGCGCAGTGAATAAATTTCCTTGAAATAATTACAATCTGAGCAGTGCACAAACGGCTGAAACGGAAATGAGCTTGCCGCGAATGTCTGTTGTTGTTTCTTTTTTATATCTTCTTTTTCTCTACATCAAATGGGTGCAATCACAATACTTTCACGACATTTTGTTGTTGCGCGACAAAAAAATGGCAATACATTGAGCTCATAAAAAAATTCCGTGGCAAATTCAATATAAATGCGGTAAAATTGCACATTTCATTGATTTGACGATCGTGATTTTGTTGATGTCAAAATTAACGATATCATTGAATTTTTCCAAACCGGGAATTCTTGAAACATTTTCAATAAATTTGGAACATTTCTTGTACCCTTCAACGACCAACAAATATGTTTTGACGAAGTTTTTTCTACATAACGAGTGATTTTTTCTCTGCTGTTACTATTTTGAATATCGAATGGCGATTTTCCATCCATTATGTTATCAATGTTGTATTCCGGAATGCTCTTGATAAATGGAAAACATGGTGGAAAATCAGCTAACAAAATACCTTACACATTCTTTTGAATGACAGTCGAAGAAGGGTTTTGACCTGTATATTCTTCTTCTTCTTCTTTTGCTGGCATTTTATTGTTGCTTTTAGTTGGCGACAATATTTTCCTGAACGCGCTATCTCGCCATTCGGCCATAAAAAGCGCCATTTTACTCGCTGAAATACGTCACGAGGAAGAAATGTTTTTTTTTTTTGTGCTCGGGAGTCGGGGATTATCGAATTTCTTTCAACCGGTTCGCATTAGCATCGTTACTTTCAATCGAAGCGAAACTTCGTTCGCTCAATATTCACTCGCAGCACCGGAAGATGAATGAAAAAAAAATATTACGGTCGAAAAATTATTCCTTCATGCAGATGTTTTTCTTTTTCGAGAAATATAGACGAAAAATGCGAATAAAAGGGCACGTCCTCGATGCTCAATGCTCATAATCATAACTCTTTTTCAAAGAAGTTTTCGTTCATATTTTCGCTTTGAAATTCCATCCTTTCGCATCGCGTTGCTGCTTGTTCAAATCATTTTCCTGAATTATATTCACTCGATAGAATTTCTTATGTGATTTTTTCCGGTTTGTCCAAATATTTGCTCCTTCTCCTTCTCTCTCTCTCTCTCTCTCTCTCTCTCTCTCTCTCTCTTCCTCTCTCCATTTATCTATGGCTTAGTATTTATATGGTTTTTGGTTTAAAGCCGTATATATGTTTCGGAAATTGTATTTATCGATGGTAAATATTTTTTTTTTATCAGAAATTAAATGTGCGCTATAAATAACGAAGGAAATCGAGTTCATACATACGCGCGGCTGCCTCGTGATGACCATATTGTACGGTTGCATCATATTTTAAACGTGATATCCTTACATAGTGTGCCGGGTAGTGTACACAAAGAAGCCATGCACAGTTTCCATTAAACAAGCAGCAGCATCGGGTCATCCCGAAGAAAAACAAAAATCGCTGAAAAGGGTATAAATTGATGCAAACTTTTATCCATTCCTTTCATGTTAAGATAAAAGTGAAGAGGTCAACATGAAAACCATAATCAAACTGCGTCGCACAACACAAACATGCTTGATCTATTGATGTGCTGTATCATGTCTCTTCAAATGCTTTGTTTTTTTTTGTCGCAGTCACATTATAGCGTTATTACAATTTTTCAAATAAGAGTTTATGGTATTTATTCGCTTTTGATTTTTCATTCGAAAAAAAAAATGGCGCTGAGCATACAAATGCGATGATGGAAATAGTAACAACAATAATTGCGAAGTTCGACCTAAATCCATGCAACTAATTTCGCAAAGTTTAATATGAATTCTACATTAGTTAGCATCGGAAATACCAAATCCATTTCATCGAACTAAAATTTTAATCCTAATCGATTTGTTTAATTAGATGTCGTCACGTTAATTTGAAGGATGTATGGAAACGATAGCATTTTGAAAATAAGCTGCGCACATTTTCTAGTCGCATCAAACTTTGGCTTGATTCGATTTTCCGCAAAAACATCTACGACATGCGAAACCGATGAATATCGATGATCATACAGAGTGACGATTCGAGCTGCGAAATTGAATCAGCTTCACGGGATATCAAAAGTTTCGATTGAATTGCTCCGCAACTAAATAATGAATGTGTCCATTTTGTTGGATTTCTGTCCTATGGTATAAAAGATGTGGACATTGTATTTCATCGATGTCGAAATAATTTCGAAGAGGGTGAAAATTTTGTTAAATGCCTGTTTTCAGCATGTTGCTATCGTTAGTCGATAACGGAGACAAGGGAAAGATAAAGGAAAAATCTGAAGCCGTTAACCACATATTTAATTAAGTTTTCTAACGATGTTAACAATTAATTATTAGCTCATCAAGCGTAAAACATTTGCTATACCCAAATCAATAGAAATAATGCGAACGGAGACGGTTCATCACATTGATAATTTTGTCGTAGCCATGGATTTTCATTCAATTGAAATTGGTTTGGTCCAAGTTTTCGGCATTATTCTCGGTGTGATTTTCACCAAGCGCAGATTATTTGAAACGATGATCTGATGTTGAAACTAGGCTTTTCCAAAGACCATTACAGCCAATAGCTGTGTCTTAGTTGAGCAGTTTCATGTTATGCATGCAGTTTGTGTGAAAACTATCATCGCATAATTGCCTTTGATTTCATTATTTCAATGTGAAAACTGTATTTTCCGCATGAAAAATTTGCCGAATCTCACTTCGGCTCGGTCAAATATTTCAAATATCGCTCAAAATCCATTTAAAACTTATTCGACACAGTAGCCATAGCCACCCTACGCCATCCACAAATTCGGAGACGGCGACATTTGCTGTCGTTGTTGTAAACATTATGATTTAAATCGATGACACGGGATGACAGATGTTGGTTAGCACTTGATGAGCGATGACAATGCGGTTGTAATTTAAAACTTTGCCATTTCCAGTTGAATTTGTTTCAATGCATTTGTTGTGAGAAAGCGAAAGCTATAATCACCGAAGTTCGTGTACATTTTAAGTGTTATTTCAGTAGTTTGTTCCGGAACAAACCGACAAAGTTGGATCGTTGATGTTGGGCGCATTTTGCTTGACACTTTCATGCAAATGCGACCGAAGTTCAAAATAATGCTGAAAACTACAAACGTAAAAAAGAAGCGATAAAAATGAAAATAAAATCGATTATATATACGTTCAATGAATTATTTCCGACAGAAAACAAATGAATCGTGATATATATATTTTTTTAGACTCGAAATCAATCATACACAATTCGATTCATCATAAATTCAAAATATTATTTTCTGTTTATATGAATTTAAATTGAGAGATAATCTTGATTGTGGTTTCGCATTCAATTGTTCTCATTCCGAAACTTCTGATTATGCCAATGTGTCATCATCGAATCTGCACATTCATTATACTCGCTTACATTAATTCGGCCAACACATTTAGTGAAGTATGTAATATTTTTTGTTTGAAAACTATTGTGTGATGAAAAAATGATGGGAAAAATTGCACAAGCCACCAATTGAATTGTCGAAAATCTGTAAATGATTTAAATAAATTGGCATGTGTCGTGATCGTATAGATTTATCTGAATAATAATAACGAACATATTTGGTTGCCGAAATTTGCATCTAGACTGACAGAATGAGACCGAAAGCCATCAACGTCAATCAGTAAATTCTATGCCTGTGGTGAGGCTTTAATTAATTTTCGAGCCGGTTTGGGTGGCGTAAAATCCATTGAAATATCAAATTAGAGATAAATTGTAACACATGAACGACGTTCCAAATTTCATATATATATGGATTAAAGTTTATCTGTTTCCAATGATTGATTGTTGAATTGAAAACATGCTCGTCTATATTAAATCTCCCGCTCTCTGGATCTTTAGCAGCAGCAGCAGCAAATATTACAAGATTTTATTAAAGCTGCACACACATTCATAGCCATACGAGTGACCTTTTCTGCTGGCTTCCACCACGTTGTTCGAATAGCACATACGGCTTCGGGACATGAAAGCTTCCTTTCAAGGCACTCGAACACCCATGTCAAGCACATTTCATCTGCTTCGAGTTTTTGTTTATTTAACAGTAACAACAAGAGAAACCCACAACAGCTTAGTGACAACAATTCGACTCTCCCTGGTACACGCCGCACCAGTTCCGCATCCGCTTTCGACTGATGAAATCGAAAGAGCTCAACCAATAAATCGTCTATTTAATTTCGAGTGGATCTATTTCAATTTTGACGTTGTTTGCATGTTTTATTAAATTGTGCTGATCCAGTGAAAAAAACGGGCGGGCGGGCGGTCGGTCGGTCGATAGAGCGCGTGTGTGCACTCGCTGAAACGCCGAATTGTACAAAATCCAAACATATTCGATTCTGTTCTAAAGTCATTAAATGTTTTATTCATTGGTGATGTTCGCATGCGAAGTGAGGGGATTTCAATATAAGGAACTGCTGAAAGGACATGCCAAAACGAATGGGTTGAAGTGTGGAATCTACGAGACTTTTTTCTCGTTTTTCACAAATAAATATTTATTTGTATCGAATTGGTTCGAGCAGATGTTGGATAAGCCCTTTCTTCAAATGCTGACTAGCCGTAATCGATGTGGTGGCGTATTAAACGTCTGACAAAGACGGAGAAAAAATTGCGAGGTGCATCGGAATCAGCAGAATCAAGTACAATGATGAAATTGGAAAATAAAATATAACAAAACCTCAGTTAAGCTGAACATCAAACGCAAGAAGAATTTGCTGTGCTTTGTGCGAGAGAGAGAAAGGGTGAGGGTTAAACAAACGGAATCATTGGTTGGCAATTTGCTTTATTCATTTTTATGCTTATTGGAAATGTGTTGAAATGTGGCAAACAAAAATGTTTCAAAGAATCGTTTTTTAACTTGATATTGTTTTTCTGTTGGATGTTCAATGTTCATCCGATTTGTTTTTTTGTTAGTGTCAGCATGAGACTTGTGTGTGTGGTTTGTATTCTCGTCTAGTTTGCTTGCTTCATGTTGCTCTGTGATTCGCTATGCGTGCATTCGAAAGCCATTGCGTCGTTTTGAAGTATTTAAAGTGCTAATGTCAACCAACGTTGGTTGCTGTGGCTAGGCTCTGTTGCTACGCTATCTTTTCTGAAATTTCAAATGCGAATCAAAATAAGATGACATTTGACATTGAATTTGGATTTCCAAGTTTTTTTGAAAAAAATTGTTAGACTTTTTCATTCTTTGTTCTAAATGGCATCAGAAATTATTATTTTCTTGGTATTTCTGTAAGAAATCCATTAAATGAAATCGATACATTCATAGGATGCAGTGTGCCATGCTCTTAGTGTGTCAGCTATGAAATACAATGGCATAAAAATGGGTTTTTATTTAATATTCAACTTTAAGTCGAAATGACGACAATCTCTTTTAACTTCCTTATTCTTCTCAATTGCAAATAGTTTTTATTGTTGCGTTAGGTTGCTAGCTCTTCATTTGAAATCGCATTTCTTTTGTTTGGTAGAGCACAATAAATGCTTAACCTAGTTTCTATGTGTGTTGCTGTTCCTCGGCGCTCATTTCGTTTTCCTTGTTTCATTGTGAAATAGACACATTTTTATTCTACTGGAACAATGCGCTGATGGCACATCATTTTGTCATCAAAATATGAATGTCTGAGAATGGAAACGCGACCCAACATTTTACCTCTTGCTATTCCACATGCGGAAATTTCCATGAGCCAGATCAAAATATGAGTTGTGTGTCTCATATTCTTTCTCGGGCATTCATATCGTCATTCGGCTGTATGTTCCATTTTCACTCATTCGGCAACAATGGATGGATAAAAATGAATCGGCAAAATAAAACAGAAATGTGATTTTTTCTCATTTTTGACGTGAACCCGTAACTGCACAAAGAATGGAATATCATCATCAGCATTATCACGTATGACCTCCCAAAATCGAATGTTTCTTCAATTTAACACTTTTCATCGAATCATATTTATCGGCTTCGCAAATGTATTTCCATTCTTTTGGGGGGTTCAACTCATTCCAACAAAATAGCGAGCGATTATATTCAACTCGAATGCAATGCAATTTCATTTGATATTTTATAGAGCATAACGATTCACACGTGCGAACATTTTGCTAATGTGTGTGTGTATGTGAGTGTGGCCTTTGTAAGTCGATCCAAAAAGAACGCATCTACTTTCGATTGAGTCCATCGACGTGAGAGCGTGAGTGAGAGAAATAGAAAAGCTGTTAATAATTCATAGATGCATGCCGAATAGTCAAAATGAAGTGAAAACAGACGCTACATAGTTTCAATGAAAATTGATGTATTGTACGTGTTGATGCAGTATAAAATATTTGAAATCGAATTCATTGTAAAAGATCCGCACTGACCTCTATCATACGGTGCGCACACACACACAAACCGAACTGCACTTCTAATCTAATGCTCGTTGCGTTTTTGCCGGTTGTATCAACATTTTCAGAAGTGTGCTATTTATTAGCAATATTTGTTGCGATGTTGGTGTCAAAATCAACCGCCATTTGCACTTAGCCGCAACGATTTGTACTTCGTGAGGTCATGTTTGATGTGGCTATTTGCTATTTTAACTTTCAATGGGGTGAGAGAGAGGGAAAAAAAATGTGGAAAAAGTATTACATTTGATTTGAAACTCGCTAAAAATTCTGATAACAACATTCCAAAAGCGGATGCTTTGCGTTGTTAGTTCGAGAATTGAATTATGTGTCGAAAGCCTTATATCTCATGTCAAAATTGATTTAAGCTCAGTTCATGCCAAACAAATGTTGGAACGAAATAACCCGTCTCGAAGGAAGATGCATCGAATGCGTTTTTGATGCAAGAAAATTGATTGGACCAGGCAAATGATGTTTGGATGAGTTCTCATTCAAGGATTTACGCTGTATTCCAAATTGGCAGAGTAGTTTGATCTATGAAGATTATGCGTTTGGTTTAAAATTGTTTTTAAAGTGATTATGGATTTGTTTGCAAATTACATTTAGCGTCGATCCAGTTGTTTGGAGATAGCGAGAGATCGAGAATTTGACACTTTGTATATATGTTTGTTATTTAGCTGCTGTTGGCGAAACGAAAGACAGTGCCGATATAGCGCATTTTGGTTTGAGTCAACGTTGCTTCTTGATATTGAAGAAACGTTTTCCATAAATGCGTTAATGCGTTTAGATATCGCATAAAAGCTGTCTGCATGACTGCATACCATTCATTATTCAGCTAGTTTTGCCATTGCGCCATTTAAACGCCACACGAACATCAGGCGCAGTGGCAGCAATTGCTGAAAATACACGAAACGCACTGCGCTGGCTTTCGCTTTGAGTGTACAGAAAATGGATTTTAATCAAGCGATGCTGTAATAAAACTAAACTTATATCTAATAGTATTATTATTAGGTGTAAATCAGTTAGAATTGTCTGCACGTACGACAATATCCATTGCGCGCTCGTTTTCGCGTACAAATTGTACAGACTCACTCTCATGAAATGCTACGTGAATATGACATGCAACATTTAGCGGGACACCGAAATTCATGTCTGCTGGATCATCCCATAGATTTTTTAAAATTCCCAACCCAAGCCAGCATCATGCAGCATCAATTCACGTATTGTCTGTCTGTTTAACATACCCACTTTTTCATTACAGCAAATTGAATCAACCAAGGATGCTGCAAGTGCTCTCACACAAACCGGCAAATTTAAACAGAAATATAGAAAAATATATCTATTTAAATGGGTAAAAAAGAGAAATGTGAAAGGCACTGGCGAAAATGATTTTTCTTTTGAAGATATTTACTTTTTTCGACTATATCTTTATCTGGCATTTCTAAATTCCCTCAGCTAATTTTACCCTTGTGAATTTGGAGTTTGGCAGAAAAGCGATTCACCAAAAGAGCCTCAATAGTCTACAGCGAATACCCATAACGAATATGAATTGAAGGGCGGAAAGAGAGAGAGAGAGCGAGAAGAAGAAGAAGAAGGAAGCGGAAGAGAAAAAGATAGAATGTGAAAAACACAAATTTGAGTGAGGAAAAGAAGAGACAGGAACGTGGGAGCGAAAGAAAGCAAAAGTGGAGCAAAATCGAGCGAAAAATATGTCGTGAAAAACAGCGGATTCATTTAAGTATACACAATTTAAAATAGAAAGAGAACAATTCTAAATTGCTCAAAAAAATACATTGCACAAATCGAATCTATGGGAGTAAAAGAAACATTGCTGAAAACGAATAGATTCCTCTTTTGCTCGGTTTTGCTGTGAGCTTTTTCTATTGTGCTAAGCATCATAGCAATCCATTATATTGCATACGCATTTCACCTTCCATAAATTCGTTCATACATTCATTTTAGCAAAACTTCAATTCAAACACTCGCACTACGGAGATAGAGCGAAAATCTTCTCCCGGGAAAAAGGCGAAGCGAAAGTGAAAAGCTTTTACTGATCAACTGAAAAGGTAGAATAAGGAATTACGGAAGAAACCGCGAAATATACACAAAAAGAAAACAAAATGCAAAATGATACACACACAAAACATGTAACGCAAAACAGTCGAGCCATAAAAAAAGCGGTAGCAACAGCGGCAAAGGCACAACAAAAGCACAAATACAAAACACGAATAAAATCTGCAAATGTTATCCTCATTTATCACAAAAATAGATTTCGAAGTGGATGCCTTTACCTTTGCTTTTTCCCATGAATATATATTTACATACAGAGGGAAAGGGAGAGAGGCATTTGATGATGCTGTGTTGCTTTATCTCTTCCAACGGATGCGTCTGCCTATATTCACCTGAATATAGAGAAATAACACATTTACGTTCATTTTTCAATTTCAATGCCAGTTCAAAGTGCCTGAATTAAATATGTATCGAGCATTGAGCTTTTGTGTTCCGCTCTACATTGAGCTCGGTTGATTTACGGCTTCGAATTGAAATTTTGTTGGGCTGATTATCCGTGCAGCATCCTAGGGGTTTGGGACTACAGAAAATTATACAGCGTGCCGGCTTTGCAAGCATGGGGACGTGGGTTCGAATCTCCTAGTGGCCGTTTGATTTTCTATCAATTTCATCATTACTAATAACAGTGATATATTGATGGGAGACAAACTAACACATAAAACAGTGATTTTCGTCTCACGAAGTGTTTCGGAGGACGATTTAAGCCGTCGGTCCCGTGTGTGTGCACAAAAGAGGATTTTGAGTTAGCACAGACACACGTAAATTGACTACCTTAACGCTAAGGTTGTGTTATTGGGTATTTCAATATTCAATACACCACCTCAAAAAAAGGTAGTAGCCAATCATGGGCCCGAGCATTCGAATGCGGTGCAGTCGTGCCCTGCAAGCCCCTCACCAATGTATTCGAATAAAAGTTGTCATGCTGGTGGTATTCATGGAATACGAACAAGACTGAACACACCTAACGGTACACAATTCGTTCTATAAATACTGAATGATGATGATGATGATGAGAAAATTATACAAATAGATCCAGTTTTTGACGTATATGACGTTTCATCTTCACCAAATACTGTATTTAAAACGGTCATTCGCATATGCAAATATATGACAATACCAATATACAAATGGGATAAATACAGAACAAAAATTTGTTTAATATTGAACTCACTGCTGATATGATCAATAACAAATGCGACAAATGAATCGTTGTGCCAAGCCCCTAGGCAGCATCCCAATCTTTATATTCACTCAAAAAAAAAACACAAAAAACCGGAAATGAAAAGATAGATTCAAATGTTATTCAAATGCGATGCAAAAAATCAAACAGAAACACACAAGAAATAGGGGAACAAATCATACAACAGAGAAGATTTTTTTATCTGCGCACAGATTTGGCGCAATCAAACATTATAAGGAAATGCAACTGCTTCAATGCATCATATTGTAAAAGAAATGCATTTTTTAGCTCAATCTAACCTTCAATTCAGTTTTAATTAAACTGTTCCCGAGAGAGATAATGAAAATGTTATTTCGTAACGTCGTTATTCTAAAATCCTCTTTAAAATTCTTTAAGAGCAAAGAATATTGAATGATCAAAGTGATCCGTTCAATTAAAACTGAATGAAATGTCATATAAATTCCTCAGAATAATCATGATTCAAGTATTTTTATATTTAAGACTTTAGATCTTCGTTGCCTACAAGTTAATCAAATACACTTGCCAATTGCCTCTCATTTGTAATGTGCAAAACGAAAATAATTCGGTCAAATCTATGGGGATTTTTTTTTTTAAGTTTCACTTTTGCACATTTTTTTATCTCAGGCAATTGAATGTCTTTCTTATGAAAAAATCTACTTCGCTGAATCGCTTATAATTATTAGATTCCAGCTCAAATTTCATGCAACGACTATCATATAAAAAATGTTGTTTCCTGACCGATAACATTCATTTTAAGTTATGAGAGTATTGTGTTCCCTCCTATAAGGCGGTCACGAAATGAAAATGCAAATTTGATTGTGTTTGTGGTCTATATATATCGTGTTTTTGCCCATTTTTATGATGAATAATCACGGTAATTGTGGTTTTTTCCGAAGATTAATTATATTTTTCGACTTTTCAGCGAGCAATGAAAATGAATGACAAGCAAAATGACAGCTGTCGAACTGTCAATGTATTGAGTTCGAGAAATATATAGATCGCAAACACACAATCAATTTGCTGTTTCGTTTCGTGAACGTCAAAAAGTAGGCAACACAATACTCTTAAATCTTCGAATGACCTACGCTCGAGCAATATAAAATTACACAAAATACATTTATTTTCTTCCTGATGCTCTAAGAGCATTCCGATAGTGCTTGTTTTTTTAATGCCATTAATAATTCTACAAATTGCCGTCTGCAATTGCTCGTTCCGTATATTTTAGTCGAGCTATGTTTTTAATAGGTGTTCAAAGTTCAAACTTCGAACCGAAGTGAAAAATTTCAATAAAGGTTCCCTGTTTATTACATCAAAGATCCCTATTACACAAACTTCAACTGACAATGATCTATTATTATAATGTTGGAATTGTCGTTGTGACTTGTTTGATTCCCTTATTGACATTTTACGCTATACACCCACCCACACCCACCATGTAAATTGTTCGGTGATACTGAGAGAAATCCGAATTGTTCCATTAAGCACAGTTTTTTTTCATCTTGGAAATAATATCAATCAAAATGTAATCATGGCTGCGATGTTGTGCGTTTATGTATTATCTCTTCGTTCGTTCGTTGCGTAAGTAATGCAAATTGCCGTGCTCCATATAACATTTGCGATAAACAGGAATGCGTGCAAAAATTACCTTTGCGGCAAAACATCAATCATTTGCAATTTATTATTGGACGCCATCAATAATAATCCGAACGTCACGAGCGAATCAGAAAATCAACTGTATAAATCAAAAATTCAAATAAATTTTATTTTGATTGCAATCATTCCGCTGAACTTGTGCGAGTTGCGCTTTTTGTATTTCACTGACGAGCATAATTATTGTTTAATATGGTATTGCTTTTGATAAATCATCGCTAGATATGATATGTGTGATGGAAACGATAGATCTAGCTGATGGCTTCATGGCAATTGAATTATCTCGAAACTGTTGCTTGAGCCTATGTCGAAATGAGATTTTGACTGCATGAAATTCTCCGGTGGGATGAAATGATTAGCCAGCAAGAATATAAATCATATTCATTTGCAATTTAAAGAAGGTCGTTCGAGGACATTAAAATGAAAACATGGGTGATTTCCAGATAAAGACGCATTTACTCAAGGAGCTTCCAAAGGCTGGATTATGATTTTAAAAATGTATAAGCGGCTTGTGCTCTGTAAAATGGGTCTGGATTAACGCTATATTTCCTCAACAGGCCATTCAAATTCGGGATTCGGGGTTCTGTTGATGATCTTCAGGAGGTGTACGATGCTTATATCTTTGCAGTTTTTCACTGTTTTATCAGAGTTTTAATCCAGACAAAATCCATAAATCTCCGGAAATGTATATCTCTCTCTTTCTCTCGCGATCTCGTTTTATGTGGTGAACAATAATGACAACATTACCCTGCTAAAAGCCATTAAAAACGATGCGCACTCCCTATTATAAAAACGTCTCATATGTATACATTAATACCTCCTCCGAATTTAGCGAATTTTGTTTTCTTTTTTTGCTTTGCTCTTGTCGCACATAATGTGATGAACGCACATATAAAATAGCGACACTTTCATTCCCAACATGAATTTAGCATTATAATTAAAACGAAAAAAAACACCCGTAGTCTCTCGCTCACTCTCTTTTTGCGGTGATGCTATATCGCATGGTATGTCGTTGGGCTGCCTGTGTTATGTGAATTACATGACACTGTTTTGTGTACGTGCCGCAAATAATTATATTTGCACACCGCATTTTAAGCATCACTCGACCATCATCCGTGGGACGACCGCATTTTTTGTTTGCCAAACTTCAAATATGCTTGCCGTAGAGCCATTGCCATTCGACCGGCACAAAATTTAACGGGAAAACGTGCTTCAAGCCATTGTTTATTCGAAAGAATCTTGGGGTTTTTGAGCGAGAAAAAAATGGCTTTGGCAATGGAATTGTATTTTTCGATGGGGTGAAGTTCTACATCTCAATGATCGGTGACAGTTCGGGAGCATACTTTCAATTTTAGTCAAAAAATTCTTCCGTCACTTTTGAACGCTTGTAACGTCAAGGAACCCAATTAAAATGCTCCGAGACAATTTTTTTTGATAATTTATTTTCAGTTACTAAACCTTTGACGTTGAACTGACAGCAACATCCTTTAAAGCCGTTCCATCGGCATACTTACGAATGTTGTCATCTATTTTCGCTTCGACGATAATTTCGTAAGTATTTCTTCGAAGGTCGTCTGGAAGGTGCTGATAACATCGAATTGTTGTGGAAAGCTTTATATTTCATGCAGCCAATGATGTCAAATTATAATTGCGTTCTATATCACAGTACAATATTATTTTCAAGCAATGCATTAAGATTTTCGCTGAAACATGCTTGCTTAAATGGGAAATGTTGAAAAATAATGCAGAAATCTGGTTTTGCTGAGCGACTGCCGAGCTAAGTAGATGGTCAGCTATGGCTGGCTAGCCGCTGGCAATGTGAAAGACAAACCGTTATCGATCTCAGGATTTAGTTGTTCAGAAGAAATATACATATAGCTGACCAACTCGGCAGCTGAAATCTGAAAAAATGTTCGGCCCAAGTAAATCGTACAATTGTTGATCAAAATCATGAAATTTATTAGCAAATCTTTGAAAAGAAGTGAATATTTCATTTTAAAATTTTGAAACTGAAGGCACAGGAAAAACGAAGTGAGTAAATGAAATACCACCACCAATTTATCTTTTGATTAAGTTTTTTTCGCCAATTCTGCAACAAGAAGAAATAATCTTTCATGTAAATACAATCGTTACCAAGGGTGATTCATAACTCTTTCACAAACTTTTTAATATCTGACCGTAATCAATCGTGGCCTTAAAAATCTCATCAGTTACTAGAAAATTACGGAATAAGTCATTTTAAGAGCCTGACGTGTTAAGCCCTTCGTTGTTCTCCACTTAAGCCCCAACCTCGAGATCGTAAATATTTTACGCAAAATGTTGCATGCCCCAAAAACAATTTGTCGCTTTTTCCGCTGACATTGTAATGAATAATATATGTGGAAATGAATTACCTTTTCTAACATACCCGAATAAACGATGGATGAGCGTCAACTTTATGCGAACAAATAGAAATAAAGTAAGTGTGTGTTTTGTACAGAGCCATTGTACAAATACTTCTGGGTCTTTTTCATTAAAAATTGTTAACTTTTTCAATTGCATTTGAGTGGTGATGCGGAAGCTTTTGAGGGAAAACCTACGATTTTCTCTGTGTGTCGCTAAATTTTTCGACATGACAGAGATTCATACTAAACGATGAGAATTTTCACCGAAACGCATTCATGGCCTGCACTTGTTTATGGCTCTTCATAAACCACTAAAACTCATAAGCAGGTAAAATGGAAAAAAACGTTATTTGTAATTAAACGATTACATCATTAAAAATGAAAGGCAAAAATGTCATGGTAGTCGCTTAAAAGATTGCTTCGCTCCGTTGAAACGAGATGTGAGAACTAAAACTCGAAACTTAATAATGCCTCATTTTTGCAAACAGCTCGATTTTTTCAGTGAATGCAAAACTACATAATTACAAGTTTTAAGAGAGAGAGAGACGAGAGAAAATGTTTTTCGCTCATTGAAACTATGTTAATGGGAAAAGAGCCATAAAAACGGTAAATCAGTTGTTCTGCTGACATATAGTCGCGTACACAATTTAATCAAAAGTAAGCGTTTGTGAATTCAGCCGAACTGAAAACTCTCTTTTGATGCCAGAAGTATAGGCTTTTGAAAGTGAGAGGGAGAGAGAGAGAGAGAGAGGAGGAGAAGTATTTTTTCTGGCATCATCGGAATTTTGGATGGGTCGCTTCAAGAGATAAATAAATTTACGTTTTTCCTCGTTCGAGCGCAGTGTGAATGATTTTAAAGAAGTGAGTTCTTATGATGTGTTGGCACTAGTGCAAAGCTTCGTCGGAAAATTCCTTTTTTAATTTACATAAGACCTGAAGCAAGATTCCAATGGTATTCTTTAGAAAAGCCCAGAAACAAATATTTTTTCTTCTTTTTGGTCCTTCTTCATTATTTTTATGCATTCTGTCGCACCAGATCTTCGCGACTTTAGTACTTCGTACCTTGGTCGACTTTTCTATTTGTTAATAGCTAATAAAATGTGAAATAGTCGAAGTAGCCGTAACTTTTAACTAAATAAATCCCGACCGAGCAGTTATTTGCATAATTTCCCTATGAAAGTGGCAAATCCGGTTTTCGCGTACTAGAAAAAAAAAACTGAAAATAAATCTGATGGCCAAACGCGATGGATGCGAGATTATCAGCATTCCCACCAAAAACAGCAGTTCAGCGCAACAAAAAGTACCTCGAATAGCATTATTTAATTTTGAAACGGGCAAATACAAAACGATTATTTCAGATTCGCCATATAATTTTATTTTATTTTTCACAGTGCAAAAATGCAAAATAGAAAAGTTTTAATTTGTAAAATATGCAAAAAACGGGCAAAATTGTGAAATTGAATGCGCGCTCTCTTGCATTGAAATGTGAATGAAACAGTTTTTCCGCTGCACGAGAATGTTGAAGAGTGTTGAGGAAAAATGGCTTTACTCACATCGAATGAAGAAGTTTCAAGTACTCTCTCTGAATTCTTTCACTAGTTCATTTCAGAAAGTGACATAGAACAATCATTCGTTGTGTGCATTTTTTGTGTCGGCTTATTTTACATTCGGAATTGCACAGGCAAAACGATGTGAAAATACGCGAAGTGGAAACGAGTGAAAGCGAATTTCTTTCACTCAATACATATTTGCGTTTAATTCAAGGCGACAAGAAAGAAAAAATTACATTCGCAGAGTTTAATTTCAGTGCATAAATTTTAATTTGTTATGTCAGAATTGGTGTGCTTTTTGCCTTGGCACCAAATTTCGTTTGCCGCTGCGAACGCGCGCGAGCAATGAATTCATTTTTCGTTAACAAGTTTGGCGATGGAAACTAATGCAAGCGTTACGAAAGTCCCGAGGGCGATAGAATGCGCTGAAATGCTTTCGAAGAATTCGCTCAATCAAAGATGTTGCCCGCAGTGTCCAATCTTCGAAATGAAAAGAGAATAATTCCCGAATCTAATACAGGACTAGAATAAGTTGGTATCCATCAAATGAACACACGATATTTCGATCACGTTCCCGGCTAATTAAAAGATTTCATTTCGCAGTAACAAGTTTGCTATTTTGGTGCGATTTGATTATGTTCGTGCGCGTAAATAATCGCCAAATCTCCTGTAAACAAGCACATCTTCACGACAATCATTCCGCCTACGTGAGCAGCGCCACGTCATTCTACGTGAATGAAAATTCATTGGCAATTTTTCGCAAGTGATTCCCGAATTCAGTGTTCAGCATTCATCTGAATTTAGCGCACATTTTGCATTTTGTGATTTAACTTAACCGAAAAAAGCCATTTATTTATTGACATTGCTTGTTCGATTTTTTTTTCGTCTGTGAGTTTGTTTTATGTGAATTGTGTTGTACGTCATTTTCTGTCGATAAAAATGTAAATTCAATGCGAAATGTTACAATGGCCCGTTTTTTGTCTATATTGTTTGCTAAATATTGGAAATATTGATTGGGAAAGAAAGTAAAATGAATTTAAACGAATGAAGCGAAAGAGAAGAAAGAAACTTTATAAAGTCAATAAAACTGTCTGCAAAATGGTAAATTCACTTTATTCGCCAAATTTATTAGTCACATTTGACTTACGGTCATATTCAGATTTATCTCGTGTTACCAACCGGGTAATTCTGTTGGATTGCTAACACGCATTTTGTGTTAAATCGAATTATCGCTCAATGAAATATTATCGGCGAAGCGCACGTCGTTGAAAAGAGTAGTAGAGACAGAGAGAAAAAAACTTGCTGAAACAAGTCAATGAGCGCCGTACTTCTCGTATCAGTCAATGAGCGCCGAAAATATTCTCATTCTCGTATTTTTATAATTCCATTTGATTTTTCAGTGCATTTGGATGCTTTTTAAATAAACGTGCTCATAACTTTTATGGGCATCATCGAAACGTGCGAAAGCCAGATTAAATCGAGTCAAATGTATGCTATGTTTGCTATGAACTTCGGCATTCTGTGATATTGTTGTGCAAGCACAGCTAAACAGATAATTTCGATTCAATCTGATGCGATTGAAAATCCATTGTCTTTCACTTTGTCTATATACTCACTCAGTCTAATGGGAAAGCAACAAGACCGTCTCAATGCATCGACCATCGATTCGTGACAAAAGTCACAAATTATGTAAATACCTGAAACATCCCTCTCCGTCGAACGAATGATTGAAAATACGAAATAGAAATGGAGAATATTGGAAAAAAATCATCTATTTGACATTTACCGAACGATGCATTGCAAAAGAATGTTCGTTCTTTGAAGACGAAAAAAGAGCAATGTCAAATAAAAATGACCGAACAAGGTGGAAGAATGATGGGAAAACAGAATGTTCTGTGACTGATATATACCTGTCAGGTTTGGGATGGGTGTTATGCTTTCACATCACGTTATTTCCTATTTACCTTCCATTAACATTCGGTGTAGAAACACAAGCAATGCTAAGCGACACTCATAACGATTATGATAACGACGGCGAACGACGACGACGTCGAAGAAGATGATGAACTAGACGCACTGGCTCGGTACATCGAGCAACATACATTGATAGCCGTTTGCCATCCAAGCAGCACATTGCAGCACCTGCTATCACAACGATCGTCTGTTATGGAACACGATATGAATACAGTTATACTTACACTTATTTGTGTATTATATCAATAATTCCTCGAATGGGAGCCGGCGAAGAGGCCAAAATGCGTGAGATGTGAATATTTAATGATAACGTCACAGCGTTCAGGTACATCTGGACGACAAATGTATTGAAATTGTTTGATTATATATCCCCGTGCCGCACATCATTAATGAATGATCGAGGTAAAGAGATGCTCCAAAGGTTTCGGGGCTATTGTCGCAGCCGCATCACAATCATATGCGCTAGAACTTCGATATTGAATTGTAATTCGAGCGGAATCCGTATGAATTTCATGATAAAGATATAACGGCAAAAGAATTTACTCATATTTCCATTCACTTTGGCACCATTCTACTCACGGTTCGGCCCGACATTTCCCCGAATTTTCCGATCTCAACTAATAAAGTGGCGCCATTTCCATGCACACAAATATAAACTGTCGTGTTTTATGAGTGGCATGTATATACCTAAATTATTTATCGATTTCGCATTATTCCGCAAAATCAAATGAAATGTGAAGAATGACGTGACGTTATATAAGGACAATGTTGATAAGAAAAGTGCGAGCCACTATTTTGGAACAGAAATGACGCACTTGCAATCCAGACTAAACAACAAGAATCCAACAAAAAGAATTTTTTATCGTTTTCCCCATACTGTTCGATACAAGCTAAATGCTCGCAATATGCAAAACGCTCAAAGAAAGACAGTTTGTTCGTTCACTGTATCGAGCAAGTTCACCAATAGCAACCTAATCAAACTATGAGGCGCATAGTAGAGCTGTGCGATGCCCGTGAGCTTGATATTAAGCCATTAGTTTAAAGATAACAATTCTCAATGACAAAGGATCAAATAAAAATAGCTCTTGAGCAACAAAACAATGCATTTTATTTGTTGAGTTTTCTCTTTATGTTCAAACTGAACACCAACAATTTTTTTCTTCGTCTTGCCAAAAAAATAGTTCGAAACTCTGACGCGCGTTGTTTTTCTTCACTCTGGGAAGACGCAATTTGTAGGCAAAGAGAAAAGGAATGCAGTGAAAAGAGATGAATGGGCGCATGTCTATTTCTTCGTTATTAGTAAATATAATCGTTTATTATTATTTTCGTGTTTATGGAAAATCTTTCTCGGGTTTGCGTCTCTCACTTTGATTGAGGTACCACACACTCGTAGTTTATGGGTGTTTCTGAGGAACGCCTGTCCAAATCATAAGCGGTTAACTTGTTAAATGACTATAAAGATCCGACATTGCTGAATTCCAAAGGGTCGACGCTGAATATGAGCGCGCCTGCGATCCCATTTTTACGAGCGATTATTGAACGGCAGCATTCTGCAAATGCAAAATGAGCTTTTTCGAATCTAAATGCTTTGTTAATCATAATAATGAATTCTCGATTAAGTATCAACCCAACAAAGGACTTTGCACTCTGTGGTTTTCTTCTGAGGGGGGGGGGGAAATCGGCCATAGATCACATTTCTGCGGTCATTTCGTTTAATTCAATATCATTTTTTTACGCTTTCGCTTGTTCTTTCATCCGCTAATGATGAAAAGATAAAAAAAATTGTTGTCCTCTTTTTCAATTGATGATGACTTACCTTTGAAAAAGTGATGCCAAATATAAATGCGTGATGAAACACACCGAAGATGATAATTATAATGGTTCATATTTCTCTTTCAGTATCTTTTTTTGCTTTGATGATGTTGTTGCTTGCCATAATTAAAGATGCGAGCGAGAAAAAAATAAGGACATAATGGCCAAGAGAGATTCCCTTTTTGCCGCCACACGTGCACCCGCTTCAAATGATTAGGTCAATCGCGTACAAGCACGCAACATTCTTTCATCGGGTTGGCACTTTTCTTTTTGCCACTCTACTTTGTCTCTTCATTCGTTTTTATGAACTTCAAATCACTTAACAGTTGGCATGACAATGTTTTAAATTGCGACCCCTATTCTTGTCGTACGCAACAATAAGAACGACCAATAAATTGCCGGAGTGCGGAGCAAATGATACAACGCAACCAAATTGAAAATGGTTCTTGGTCCGCGATATTACATTCATTTCTACAGCAATCACCAGCTTGTAGATGATAAATCTAATTAGATGATTGAACACAGCGAGCGCGCTGGAAATACGAACGACCAGTGTGAGTATAATTATTAACGCGGGAAAATGAATCTCCATTAGGAATGTTGTAAAATAATATTCGGCGGGGAAAATGGATTTTTGCCATTTGTTTATTTTATCAATGTCAATTTTACATTTTCTCATTTCCAAAGACGTATCCATTTCATCAATTCCTGGCATAAAGAATCCTCTTAAGTGCTTCGTTTCGCTTGAATGCCGAGAATAGTTCGTGCGAATTTGACTGATTGAATTTCAAAATGCGTGCTATAAAAATATTCCCTCATTTATTCGAAGTGTGTTGAAAAGTACTTGTAAAGCAATTGTGCTTGCTGTGAGAAAGTCTACACAATTACAATGCAATTTTCTTTTAACAATTCACAGCATTTTCAAGAGAAAAGAAGCTTCTCGGGGGGGGAAGAGGAAAAATTGCTTCAACAACATTGCTTAAAAAGTTGATATTTTATGATGAAACGAAATTTGCTGCGAATTGCACAGAAAATTTACGTTCAGCACATGCTTAAAACGCAACATCGACATTTTCGTTGGATTTTCCGTGGCATTTCTCCTTCAATTTGAATTTTTAATTGGCATGGCATAAACATGATTTCATTCGACTTTGTTGTTTGTCTATTTGTGTTTAATTTTTGGTCCAAGCTCATTGCGCTTCATTTTCCCTCACGTGTTTTTATTTTAATATTTCAAGTCCAAAAATGTTTCGCATCTCGTCATCTGCCGATATCTTACTCTTGAGACGATTTCTTGCAAAAATTTCACTGCTGCAGCACGTTTTGCTAAAATTTTATACATAGATAAGCATTTTTTATATTTTACTTACCATGGACATGGCTGGTGACATCGCCGCCGCCATCAAACAATGACTGCTCCCGAATTCCATGACTTGGCGCTACGTATCTTATTCAGCTTATTAATTTTATATTCGGGAACGAATGAATGAAAGCTTATAATTAAAAATACAGAGTTTTGTTTGTTCATATTTTAATTTGATTCACATTTCTCTTTTTCATTGTCCATCCATTCATTTTTTTTCACGCATTCTTCTTGCTATTATCTTGGTAAATCTCCATTTTCCTACATGAATTTTATGCTAATTTTTATACACATAATTTCATCCTTTTCTCATTTCACTTCACTTTGAAAATGGAGGATCGTGTTTTATCCGACGCAAAAGGAATACGCACGGCAGCCAAACAACGACCAAAAAAAGTGAATTGTGTCTGAATTTATTAATTATAATTCTTTGTCCCGTTTATATTCGTGCGTTCTGTCTGTGCGGGTGCGTGAATGACTGACATGAATTCGTAATGTGCAGGGGTTTGCAGAAGAACAATATTTTAAGCATGCAATGTCTTTGGCTTTCTGTATGGCTCGAGTTGTGCTCGACAGCAAGCTGTTCATGAAATATAAAACGCTTCATTGGATAGCTGGCTGTTGAGCACAGACAGAGTTGTACAGCCAGCCAAATAAATTGCTTGGTTTTCACCAGCAACAACAAAAAAGTCATTTCTTAGATTAATTGTATCTCCAACAATTAGTACCATGAATGCAATTTTCGTTTATGTGCGGTGCGCGCACACACTCACACGGACCAACGGGCAAAGGTCATTTTGATGAAATGCTCCAATTAATCAACGGTTGAATCGCACACAAATTTTTTCATCATTTTTAATATCTCTTTTGCTAAACATTTCTAAAACAAAAAAAAAACACACATTTACACAAATTCTTTCGCTCGCGCTCTCCCTCAACAATTAAAATGTATTTAGGACAATTATATGCGTCCCATTCATCTTGAGATCTTTTTCAATTAAAAATGCTTACGTGATAAACAGTTAGTAAAATATCTGCGCAAATTTCAGAACACTGAATAATAATTATAACCTCTGCACCTGCTTTACTTGGAATTTGGAATGATCTTTGCGACATTCAAGGATTTCCTTTTCCATTTCATCGTTTTTTTTTCTTGGTTCATTCGATTGTCGTTAACCTACTTACTTATTCTTAATTGTCACATTCAACAGAAATGGTATCTTAATGTATTATCTCTCCATTCAGTTAGTCACATGCAGATATTCAATGAGTATTTGCCTAAAGGTTTGATAAAATTTACATTTAAAACTTAATATCTAATTGAAATACGTTATTCACGTATTTTAATAGAGCTTTTGCTATCTTTCTTTGACTTTTCATAACTCAATCTTTATATTTTTCGTTCGTTTCGTTCATTGTTTCCAGTTTCATTTCTGTGTTTGGATTTGGATCAATATGTTCTTTATTTCAGTGATGGAAACAGCAGTAATACAATAAAATAGTATCCAGTTCCTGTGTATTATCAAGGGATTTCATTAACTGACGCCAATGTTACATGTTCGCTGCTATATGCGTTACAGTTGGAATATGTTGGTTCTCGTTAATGAATTGACTGTGCTAGCGAGAGTGAGAGTGAGAGTGTGTATTTGTATATGTCGTTCTATTTTGCTAGTTGATTTTTTTTACTGTGGCCTCGTGATGCATCACAAACTGCAGTTAGCAATTGGCCACTTTGATCACAATGAATTCCATTTCATCGTAAACCATCCGTGAAATGGATGGTGCGACAAGTTAAAATTAAAACATTCCAAATGATTCTCGACCGCATTTTCTCTCTCTCTTCCTCGAAATCTCATGGAATCAAATTCTTCCTCTCTCGCGATCCGATGGAATCAATCGAAGTCATTTCAATATATTTATATAGAATATTTGAACATGTGTTGAAAATGAAATCAAGGTAAAAGTGAAATCTTTGTGACTAAAAATAAAATCCTATGTGTCACTGATTTATATGAACTGTCTTACTTAATTTACTGTTCACAATGATAATGATAATGTGGCGATGACATCGCCATAAATGTGAATGCAAATATTCTCGATTATTTTGTCTATTTAACTTTTAATTTTATTTTGGTATTTGTAATGATAAATGCTGCTAATGGGATTTCCGTTGTGCTGTTTTTGTGGATTGTTGTGGATTTTATCGGATCTTTGTGTCTCTCTCTCTCTCCCGCACTCTCTCTATTTCTCTCTTGACAATTGTGTGCTTGTTTGTTTGTTGTTAGCTGGTTTACCCTCGATGGAACGAAACTAAACTTTTTCGCTTTCTCGCATTTTCACAGATGCAATCACCATGATCCGAATTAAATTTAATGTTTAATCCAGAGTTTATTCGTTGCATTTAAATTTCTAAGGAAAATTCATTTGCAGTTTCCGGACAAATATATAGAATGGAAGAATTAATTAACAATTTTTGTCGATCTAAATAAGATTGAGAATGATACTTGGAAAATCAATTCTTGCCCGAGGCCAGAGGAGGATTTGCCAATCACAGGTTAACAATGTCATTGGTGGTGCTATAGAAGGACCATTGTATTTTGTCAAAACTAGGCCAAAATCGTATTTATTTACATGTCTGTGAAATACAATGTTTCAAACATTGTATTTGCCTTTTGGAAATTTGCATTCTTCTTAGTCAAGAACGTTCTTATATTCAATTTAAAGATTATCTTCAAAACAATTTAAACAATTTTCACATGCTTTGCATAGAAATTATGCAAGATGCATACGAAGCAAGAATAAACTATTTACCAATGGATCTTTGTTAGTGGTTTTCATCTCTTGATGCAACAAATAGACAGATTGTTGTTTGTTGTGAGTAGATTTCCAGCAGAAGCAGCCAGCATCCGATAAGAATATCGATCAGCAATGTGGCTTAAGCTAGAACAATCGACCAACATTTGGTATTTCGGTTGACAATTGAAACACACCATTGTGTGCGACGCTATTGATTTGAACCATCGAATCACATCGTATGATATGCCATATCCATGCGTTATTCTGTTCACTTGCTGCAAAAACATCGATAAAGCAAGGATGTACACTACAATCGACACATTTATGTTTGCATTAGCACAGCCCGGATTGCGTTGCATTGCAGCCGGATGTTCATCTATATCGTAAAAGAAAAATATATTGGAAAATTCCAATTAATAGAGGAATTTTGTCAATTTGCTCGTAAATTTTAAATTTTTTTCATCAATAAACTTTGATTTGTTGGCGATAAATTTGAATTTTTCGCAATAAATTTGGTACGTGACTCAAGAATATGAATTTTTGCAGTGACAATGAAAGTGCGAGTTATTGTTTTTTGACGTCTTTTTTCTTTCTTTCGTTTTTGCAAGGCAAAAAAATTCTCGCTCTTCGTTAAAACACTGATTGAATCCCCAAATTCTTTTTTTGGTCGTGTCATTCACGCCCTCGGTTTGCGTGCGAGGAAACTATTTCTGTATGAAACATATGCCAAGCATAGAGAGGACCTCTCCTCATGTCCAACTTAACTGTTTTATTAAAAGTAATGCGGAAAGCATACTACGATTGATTGTGTGTGTGTGTTTTTCCCTTTGCATCCCGGAACATGCGTTCTCACAAACGACGGTAAAATACTGCAACACATCCATCACATGGAAAATTTCACGAGGTGGTTAAAAAAATGCCGTATATTCGTCGGTCTAATGGCTCAATTAACAATCGGATCAATCAAAAGTGTGTGTTTCAACATGTGAATACGTGCGAATGAACCGATGCTTCAAGCCGAACGAACACTTTTTGTCTAATTTTTACAAAGAGAAGGGCGATAAAATGTCCCAACACACGGCGCACATCAATTCCCGCATGAGGATCTCACTTTAACCGCACTATTCCATGGCCATTTTCGACGCATTTGTTCAATTCCATGTCGCTGCAACAAATCGAAACAATAAAAAAATCTGACAAAAGAAATAGGAAGTCATTTGTTTCGACTTTATTTGCAGTCGTGAGTCTAACGCTTCAATGTGATAATGTGCAAATGTATTCTGTGTTGTTTCCCTTTCTTTTTGTGTCAATAAATAAAGTTCAGTCATTTGAAGAGGAAAAAATTGATATCAATATCTCTTGCATAGGACACAAAAATGGACTGGGTCATTTGATGCGAGGGAAGAGGCGACGACAGGGACGAGTGTCTGCGTGAAAGGTTCGTTGAAAGCAACGAATAATGAGCGAAACCCATTGAGATGGAGATTGAATTGCGAAATTTCCGCCATGAATAAATCTCATTTCAATTCCATTTTCATCGGTTCATCGAAGAAAACATTCATAACAGTTCGCTGTCATCAATGTTTTTCAGCGGTGCTAGAGTAATGTAAGCACAAGCCCGTGGCTGGACCAAAGTTTCTATGCACATTGTTTATTGTATAAAGTAATTCCCTTTGAGACTATAATCCTTTTGTTTATGTATTGTCAGGAACAAAACTCGATATATGCTACCATTATTATGAATAATTTATTGTCGCCATTTGTCTCATTTTCGTTGCACAAGCTACAATTTCTGAATAAATTAGCTCTATGTATGGCCGCGTCCATCCGTTTGCTCTCGCTCTAGTGCGAAAACAGGAACAATAATCGAAGAAAAAATGCGATGGTACTTTTTCTCACAATTGCAGTACAATGGACACTACTTCCAAATCACATGCTTATCATGCAGATACATAATTACACAATCACCCGAGTTTTTCAACATTGTTCATCATTTATGGGAATGACTGTGTGATGTGCCGCATCAATGCTGAATCGTTGCCTGTCTGTCTCCCTCTCTCTTTCCCCCACTGTGTGCATTGAACACGAAAAAATCGCATTGCAGAATTAACGGAATTATAGGTGGTGTTGTAATGAATACAAATGCTTGTGCAAGCATTGTGATTGTCTCTTCATCTCTTGCAATGCAATGTTTGCTCGTTTCCTCATGCACATGCACATTCACGTGTATTCGATGTCCATCGTTGCCATCCACGTTAGTGCAGCACATTTTGTTACTTTTAATGAACTTTTTGCCATTTTCCGAAAAAAATCCAAACCGTTCAAAATAAACTAGTTGATGCTCTCTATATTGAGTGCGCGCGCTCTTCCACGATGGATGTTGCAGTTCTGAAGTTTTTGTTATTTCATTGTATAAATGCAATCCATTCTTCGCTTCGTTGGCCATTGTTTCATGTTCCCATAGAAAATAGTTGTATTCTTCTCTCTATCTCTCTCATCATTTGGTATCTGGTATGCCGTCGAATGTCAGTCGTTTTTGCACAGGTAAGCTGCCATGTGTGTGAGTGTCAATCAGCTTATTTATTTGCGAGCTTTCTCGTCGTATCGTTGTTTTCGTGCGTGAATGAATAAACAGTAGATTTGAGAAAATTGACACTTACCATTTATAATGTGAACAGTGACACTGGCACCTTCGGCTGATGTTGGCGAACAGGTATAGTTGCCCGAATCGGTGACTCTTGCTGCAGATATTTTCAATCTAACAATTGATGTTTTCCCCCGAATAGAGTTAGAGAGAGAGCATTGAAACATACACGACCAAACGGACCCGAAAATAGAAAAAGAATCAAAAAGGGTCAGTTTTGCTGCAACATCCGAAACAGTTCAGAGCAACTGCAGCAGCAACAACACAAAAAAGCTCAAACTTTAATTGATTTTTCCTGTTTTTGTGTCGGATAAACTTTCTGCAAGAGTTACTGCTGCCGAGTTTGTGTATTTGTATCACTCGAATACTTCCTCTAATTCTATCTATTGAAAAGTTTTATCCGCAAAAACAAAAACATTGTAAAAAGCAATGGATGTGGCAAGAGCAAAAATACTTGACAAATAAAAAGTCAGATTACATTGAGATGTGAGTAAAAAGTGGTAAAAGGTAAAGTGATAGTAAAAAGGGGATATTTATTACCTCGAACGCAACGCATCTGTCCATTTGGTGTCAACAGTTATCCGGGGTGCATAGTCCACAACATTCGATTCAAACTCTGCTGGAACATCCAAAATTGAAGCATCTAAATGACAGAGCACATTCGTAACGAGGCCAATGAAAAACATTGGTGAAATAAATATTTTAATTAATTTTCGGATCAAGTTTCGGGGACGATAATGATAAACATTGTGCAATTTTTTACCTCTGTACCAATAGATCGTTCCTAATTCATGTGGTCCTTGACTCACAATGCACGTCAGCATCACTTCGCTTCCCATTTTCGCGTAAATGTCAGTTGGCCCAACGATAACCGCTTTCGCCTCTGCCATAAGAATAGAAAATCGGTTTGACACATATTTCTTACTTTGTTTGTGTTAAAAAAAAAATGAGAGAAATGGAAAAAAGTGGTTTTCCTTGCATGGGCTTTGCACATGTAACTTATACTCGACTGAACAAGAAAATATCGTATTTAGCGTATAATTGAACGCAATGACTTCGATTTATGTGGAATAAAATTGTATGTGGTTTCGCCTTTGTCTCATGCACGGTGCATACATAATGGGGTCAAGTGTTTGCTGTAGAATTAATGGGATTTCGGTTTCATTAGGAAGAACCAGTCTAATTAGTAAGGGGTGATTTTCTTTTTGCCTTTGTCGGTGCTGTCGTTGCTGCTGTAAAAAAGTGCGAAATACATTGAGCATTCGCAGCAACATGATAGTTGCATTCTAATGAGGTTTTCTTTCTTCGAGCGTGAACGCAGCAAATTAAATTTAAATATCGCTGTCTCTAGTCATTTTTCACATGCATATCAGATCAGTCGGTGCACTTTCACGCTTTTGCTCTCTCCCTCCCAAAGACACACAAAACTTTGCTCAATGATTTTATAAAATGTTAAACGTTGCCACACAGTTTGCCGTGTTCATTGCACAAGCTTCTTCCGGTTTCCGCTTCACATCGCCGCCTTTTTTTCATTCTCTCATTTTCTCTGCCATCATTTCGCTGGTGTAGTAAGCAAACTTGACGTTTTAAACGGTATAATGACATAGAAACACACTAATTAATTTGTTACTTTATACAGTAGCTCGGCTTTGCATTGTGTGTTATGTTGCCTGTGTTTATCGACAGAAACTGGGTTTATGTGCTTAACATAGCTTTATTTCCAGGAGAATGCCTTTCACAACACACCGCCACAAATTTATTCAACGAAACTAAAACAATTTCCAAATGAATATGTTGTGCTTCGGAAAAGTATTTGGTGTTTGCAAAACTATTTTTCATTAACTATTTTCTGTGCAGTTGGTGAAAAGGAGCCTCTCTTTGATGAAATGATACTCGAGTTTCATTGGTTTTTCATTTCGTTTGAAAAATATGCTGAGTTAAGGTTTAGTCACAATATATCATTAGCACAATGTTAAATCAGTTTGATTGAATGGTTGCATGAAACAAAAAAATTGCCAAAAATGAAAATACGATGGGAATGAGATGATTTTTGTGTGTTCGTGCTCTTTTGCAATGTGATTTCGTCCGCGTCGGCGCGCACCAAACCCATTTGTATTGAATGGATTTTGCTCTTCAGCTCTCTAGTGCTTTAAAAGTAAATTCGCTGCGAACAATCAGAATAAATTGTTAAATTGATGGTAAGATCCACCGACTGTAATTCCGATTATTACCCGTTGTTTGCGATGTTCATTCTATCGCCGCTTTGTCCAAATCGAACATTTTCTCTCAATCTTCATAGCAGATTGTTCTACTGTTTGTTGAACAACGGTCCATTCCAATTGAAAAATGGTGAATGCTGTTTGATGTTCAAATTAAAGTATCTAAATTATACTCGTAGTTCTTTTTTTTTTATATCATCCCTGATCATTCACCGAATTATCGTCGATTCAAATGAATGTAAAAGACCATTTACTGGTGTAATATCTCGCCCCTTTGATGCACATCTCCAGTGCCGACGAAGAAAGAGTGAGAGCATAAACGCGCACTCAAAGCGCACACTTTTTTACAACATCGAGAAAACAAAGAAAACCCGTTGATTGTATCAATGCAGATTCCGGAGAGACTTCTTTCGGACAGTTTTTCCCTTTACGTTTGAAACGTTTGGGAAATGGTTTTTTCACGTTCGTTCGTCAAAAGATTGTATCGACGAGCAGTTTGTAGATTGTGTTTTTTTCAGACTTTTTCATTCGTCTCTTTTGTGTACGATGATTATGTGCGCAATTTTTGTTGCTGACATCGCTTCCCGCCTTTCTCAATATAAAAAGTAGCGCATGGCAAGAGATAAGGAAATTCTATTTTAAATTAATGTTTTCATTGGTATTGTTTGAATTTCGGTGAGAAGTTTGGATGTGCGAATAATCGCGTTGACCGAATGGGAGAAAGATGTTTGTGTATTTCATGTGAGCGAAAGACCTTCAATATTCTTGCAAAGTGTGCGACAAATTGAACAAACTTGATCGATTTCTTGTTTGTCACAGAGAATCAATGAAACTTCGGCAATGATGTGGAAATGTGGAAAAAACTGGCATTTATACTGACATCCGACGTGTGAGCGAGCGAGTTTACGTAGTTCATGATTTTGGGGCGCTTAAGTTTCGCAATAATACAAAAATATTGTGCCTCTCATCTTCACTTACCGACAATATTTAAGCGAAATGCCATCGACATTTTGGGTTCCGTATTCACTTGGCATTCGTAAATTCCTTTGGCAAAAATCGTAAAGAAAAAAATATTGAGCAAAATAAATTTGAGTCGGATTTTGAGCTATTGCATCAATGTTACCTGAATCACGTGCCTGCGAAAATTTTATTTGCAACGTCCAATTTTCCGAATCCTCCGATTTTATCACCTGCAAAAAATGTGTAATGGGGGAAAAAAGAGTACAGATTCAAGTGTATGGCTGATAGTAATAACATATAAGGTCGTTCGAAAAAGGGCTTTGCAACCAAATGAAGACAAGTGTAGTTTATCGAAAAGCGGATTTACACGATTTTTGATGTGCATTTTGATTCACCTGTATTGAGCTGGCGCTTGACCAACGAATAAATTGTGTACGATACGTTTTGTGCCGATTCGTTCCACACATTAATGTCTCATTCATACAAACACACATCGATAGAAGGAGAGAAAGAAGGAGAGGGAGGGAAGGAAAGGAGAGATAGAACTTAAATGCAATTCCATTCTGAATAATATTTGTTCTGACCCATTGAACCAAATCTTTCGAACGCACAATCTCAAAGGTGATATAAATTTTAATTGTTCGATATGGAATATACATGGCGAACACTTAGGCGAACACATAGCATTCACACACATGAACTGATTCGTTTCGTTTCGAGCTCAATGAAGAGTCTGATTCTTGTGGCGATCATTCGGTAGTTTTGATTCGATTTCCATTTGAAGTGTTGCGCTGTTCGAGTCGTAAAGCACATTTGTTTTATTATAGATTGGATTATGTTAGCTGAGGTGAAAATGAAAATTGGCATGCTTCTCTGCTCTCCGTCGAATTGATTAATGTCGAACATAAAGAAGAAATGCGCACTGAAGCATGTTATGGAAAGTGTTTTTGCCGTCTGATATATCCTAGACGAAAGACAGCATTTTGGTGGTATTTCCCCTAACTCCGATATTTTGAGCCTATATTAATCAACGTTGCCGTCGGCTTAACAACAATGTAGACACCCATATTTATTGACATTGCTCCAGTTAAAAACATACGCAATAAGCAAAATAGCGAACAAATACAGGGATTCGCACGAGCTTAGACTCTGAGCCGAAGCATACAATGTAATGGAATTTTCTCATCACCATTTTTTGTCATTCATTGTAATGATACACCATTTATGAATGTGATCCTTTTCGCTCACTATGATTCTCATTTTCAGTATGCGTCTGCTTCGATGTGCTTCGAAAAATCAAATAAAAATCATAATCGAAATATGGCCCTGAAAAAGGAGAGAGAGGGGTCGATGATAAAAAAGAATTCGAATTTTTCGGCATACTCATACGGTGAAGAGATTTTGGCTGAACGCGTTGTTCGGAATTGATCGGGCGCTTGTTTTTTGCCTCTGAATGGAAACTTACCAAGCACGTTTTCGATATATCCAGCTCATACGGATCATGAAACCATTCTTACGCTTCAAAGTGACCACACACCGAGAACTAGTCTCAGCGAATTTTTCTTTTTATGAGAGCTGACAATTCGATGAAATGGACGTGTACATCTGTGAGCTAGCGAATGAAACAGTTTTCGTTCCCAAGTGTTATGGCTCTCGCGACACAACAATATTTCAATTCGTCTTGCCTTTTCACATCGATTGGCTGTTGCCGCTTCAGCCTCTTGAACTACTTTACCCAGCGAATTTCACGCCCGTCCAAACTATCTTCTTTTATCTCAATTTTCACAACATCTCTCTCTCTCTTTCTCTCTGCCTCTGCGTGTGTGTTTGTGTGCGAGTGTGTGATTGTGTGTGTGAGAGAGAGAGAGAGAGAAAACTGTAAGGCATTGCTACGCTATCAACTGGTTAAGAAATTGCGGAGAACGAGCCATGAATTCACAAAAACACAAGCAAAAATCGTAACGCGACATACTTTATCGACGAATTTATTTATATAGTCGAGAGACTGTGTTCGATACTGAGTATGAAATCATATCAATTTTTAGACAAAACAAAACAACAAAATGCAGCAGCTCTAAATGTCGTCGTTGTTTTACTCCCCCTCTATTTTATTTCTATCTCCATGTGAGACCGTCATTTACTCCATTCCTTTGTGCGATTTGACAACAACCATAACACGTTTCCAATAATAAATGGATGGAGCGAAAAGAATAGAGCAAAACAATGGACCTGCACTATTCGATTCGACTCTAAATATATTCATTTTTTTGTGTTCGTGGGCAACTGAAAGCTGAACATTTCGGTTAAAGTCATTTTTGATTTAACCCAAAACCACTATACACAATTTATGTGCAGTACATAATGGATGATCGAACGTGTGCTCTTACCTGAAATCTTTCGTCACTCGTGTATGTTAGCACTCCGGCCGTCAAAATATGCAAATCCCTCTTGCGGATCCACGAAACCTGCGAGGATAAAAGAAAGATGAAAAAAGTTTAGTAGAAGCGGGAATGAGCATCATAAGCATGAGATGACAATAAATTTTATTCGGGGAGCTCATGAAATGTGTTAGCATGTTTATTGTGCAAAAACAGTGATGGTCCGTAGTTACGGCTCGAAATGTCAAGCGGCTGGCTCATAATTAAAACATGCCCATAACAACAAAGGCACCGAAAAACTTTTTGTCAAAAATCAATTTCATTCTATATTCCATTTATGGACTTCCTTTTCCGAAAAAAATGCCAACTTCTCGGAATTTCTTTAGCTTATAATTCGATGAGTGTGAGTGGAACAAGAGCAAAAACATCGTGTTAATTCAGTGAACTAGAATAACCATTTCGGACATGTTCGAGGGACATGCTATGGCCCATTTTGAGGGAACTACTCTGGAAATTAAAAATTCTTTGCGATGTTTGAATTTTGTGTCTCTCGTTGTTTTGAGTGTGTGCGTTTTCTCACCAAGCAATAGATTGAAGCGAACAATAAGGTCCGCTCCGGAAGGCCTATCGACAATTTGGTCGAGTCATTGTTGAATAGATGTGCTTACAACATGCAATCAAACTCTATAAATAAACTGGGTCCCTCTCGTCGAGAATGGTTCCAGCGTGTAAAAAAAAACCGGCTAGGACGAGAAAATAATGCCGATTCGAAACAAGAATGACCATAATTATTCTGGTGAAATCGTTAGACACATTTCAAGTGAGTTGGGAAGTATATTTATTCTATAGATGGCCTGTTGTTTTCTTCTTTTGCTTTCCGCCCATAATATGTTGACTTTTTCCACTGGTACGAAGCCTTTATGCGGAAAACCAGTGTTTGCGAAGACACACTTTTTCACATCATTAGAAGAGTTTCCCAAGCACATCAATGAATGCGACAAAACACAGTAGCTATTTTCAATATTGTCAGTCAGTAAAACTACCTCAGAGCGGAAATTTATTTCCATTATTTATATATTTATGCATGTATATGTGCAAAAGTGATGTTTAACAAGCCAACTGCGTCACACACGTGTTTTTTTTATCGGGCTCAATGTTTCATGAAACGGAATTAAGTCTATTGAAATGGTATTTGAAGCGAAAACCCCGCAAACACTGATGAATGAGCACGCAATTCAATAATAAGAACGGATTGTATTAAATACTCAACCGTGTGAATTCCATCGTTCCACTATGCGAATGATAAAAAAGAGCATGTATGAGAGATCTCTTCGCGAGACTGCTATTTTTTGTAGTAATCCGCAAATAAAATAGTAAAAACATAGGAAAAATGTACATACAATGAGCATGTTTGCATGGAAAATCCACCAACACGTAGCAGTATTTTGATTCGGTTGTATTTTTTCACGTTCAATCCTACGTATCATAATTTTCAGGCAAATAGGATTATGAATAGAACATATATTATCACTGCCTGCCGGCAGCAGCAATGTGAGAACATTGTGACTGAATTTTGTGCACAGCGCAATTTCAACGTTAATCGAAATGCGATTTGTTTTACATAAAAGAAACTTTTGTTAAGCATGCACTTCTTTTTCCATCAAACATTGAAACATGCGTAATTCGCTGTAAAATTACATGAAACGGTGTAAATATTTTGACAAGCTCAAGCTCATTGCCTCGGAAATGGAGAAAGTAAATACTTAGCAATGAAATTTATCTCTTGCGGTGAATGCTCATTCAGAGCGCTTATGATGCGGACGTAGGAGGTCCATGACATTGCTCATTATTTATGAATAAGCGAATTACTCACTTCTACCCTTATTGAGCCTTTTATACATTTACATCGTAAGCCAGTTTCACCTTCGTAAAAACTTAGAGAAAGCATTCACTCATTCACTCAACGCACACCAAACCTCAATGGCCTTTACACAGCATTTCAGATTGTGATCCTGTCTCAATGAATCTTGACGTATGCTCTGTGTTCGACCTCTCACTTGGGTGCTTTTGTTGTTCAGTGTCAGTTATGTCGTACATGAAACATGATTCATAAAAATTTCACCAGCCATTTACATACTTGAGCGTTGGCTGCGTGTGCAAGCGTGAGAGTGAGAGAGACTTGACCGTGTTGAAGGACTCATTGCCAACAATGGCTGCGGCTTCAACCAACAACAAAAATTTTACTAAGTATTGATATGTCTTTCACTTGGTTTCATGTTGTTTAACAAGTTTGTATCTATATATTGGCGGTTACAAGATGACAAGTTCAATGATCCGAGTGCAAAAGCCTACTCATTAGACGCGTTTATACAAGAGTGAAATGGATACGATGCATGGATCAACGCCTTTGTGGTTGTTAACTCTTCATTAATTTGCCAGCGATTTTTTCGTCGAAAAGAATAGAGCTGCCTCCACAAAAAAATCTGTACAAAAATATCATTGAAAGTAAAAGTATATCATGTTTTATTCAGTGATTTTTTAGTCCTTCTGTCATTGGAAGCTCAAAATTTTTGAAGAGCTTCTATCATTCCACCGGAAAAAATTCGATTTAATTGCTTTAATTATATACTAGTTGACCTAAACTAGGCCGAAATTTACAATTGACCTAAACTAGGCAATTATGAAACATTAGTCTTGAGAAATCGAAAAAGATCATTTGAATGCCTCAGAATAAAAGTTCATCTTTATTTTGCTACACGTATTGGCGACACTCAGACGCGTTGCTTTTAGAAGCGAAACAAAATATTGTTACTGCATGAATGCGGTGCAAATTGTTGTTGCAATCCCGGATTGATTTTATATGTTTCAATTTGAAAAAGAATTGAAATTTTGTACCGCTTTGATGAGATTTCTTTTTTAGCTTCGCTTTTAATAGCAGCAGAATAAAGATGTACTTTCATTCTAAGGCATTCAATTCTGCTTGGCAATAATAGCTTGCATTGAAAGGAAAATTTATTTCAATCTAAATGTTTCATTTAATGAATCGCTGCATATTCATCTTTAATTTTGAGCTGCTTGAAAGGAATCAAGAAAAAATGACAATACAATTCTCTAGAGACGACTCGAAAGCATTATATGGGACCAATTATGGGTTTCTATACATTTATTCATCGCCTTTCCGGGCTCGATCTGATCAAATATTCTATTTTTATGACGGTTCTCATGGCATAAATTTAATTTCGATGTCGAAACAGGTAAATAGGTCCCATTGTTCAGCGTGAATTATGTTCATGATGTTCATATACTGTTTCCCTCCTCACATTTTCACGTCTATTATTGTGGTCCGAAAACTTTTTTTTATTTCTTGTTGTCATTCAATTCATTGGCGTGTTTTACAACCGAAAATATGTTATACTCTGTCACTGTCCTCGATGAATAAGTAAAATCGATTTTATTGCATTGATTTCGACATAAAAGAAGTGAAACATGAACAGAAGCGCCATGTCTACCCGAGCTCTTTTGTTAAATCATTCGGACTTCACATCAAACATTCAAAAAGCTCTTTCGTTGTGTAATTTTTGTGTCTGAGATTTGGCATCTGCGTCTTTGTAAAAGCGGGAAAAGCAACAAAATTCAACACAAAGTTTCAACTTCACATTTTTCAAGAGCTATACAAAAGACACCGAAAGCGTTCCAGCAATTTCAAGACGGCATGTATGCTGTTGTTTGTTTCATGTCGCCATGACAGTACATCCTTTTATGATTTCACTCAAATGCTTAAACATTTGTTTTTATTCATCAAATGCATTTTCGTGCACAAATAACAAATAAAATATTTGACAAATGAAAAACGACCCAAAGAAATTTGTGATTTGGGCAAAGAGAAACCAGCACGGAATGCGACGAAGTGCAGCAATGCGCGGAAAAGCTGAATTGAAATGCGGAGAATTTCGTATGAATGTTTAATTTTGAGATAAATACGGTTGAAACCATAAACAATCACAATGAGCGATGTTTTATATCAAGGTAAAATACAATGTTACGAATCGGAATTCGGTGCGCTTTTTAGGTTCACAATTAATTTCAGGCAAATTCTTGAAGTTTGCATTGTTGAAATGCAATTTGTTGTAGTCGTTTCAGGCGAACGCTCATTTCTTCTCCGTAGCTCATGTTGGCTGCAATATGATTTTCGAGCGAAACAACTATAGTTGTGTTTTAAAGATGCTATAAACTTCCATAATTTATCATGAAATTCGCTGCTCCTTGCATTGAAATTGTAAACAGGTTGTTAACATCGTAATTGGCTTTAAGTCCAATGGTACGAAATATTGATTTTTTGCTTGGAGCGCAACAATTCTCTTTCATCTTTCCACCGTTTTCATTAGGACGAAAATCAGATTAAATTGAAAATGGTCCGGCGCACCGGAAGTTGGATGGGTTGATCGGCTTTTAAATACACCTGAGTAATTAGTATAATTAAACACCAAATAATAATGGAGCCACATTTTGCAGATCTAGCGAAAGTGACACATAAAATGCGTAGGACGTTTCAAATGTACGGATGCAAAATTAAGTTTCGCTTCTTTTCTATTCTTCCCTACGTGTGCCGCTAATCAATATCCTGACTTGCAACCGCAGTGGGCATATTGTTCACCTGAGAAGTAAGTTTTTCAGCGCTGCAGTTTACTTTAACTGTAATAATGGATTTATTTTTCAGTAGCATTCTCTAGAGTAAAAATAACTTCAGTGGTTAAATGGTATTATCTGAATGCGTATTTGTGAATTCTTTTGGGAATACTCCAGATGGAATATTTTGGTTTCGAGACTTTGCCGAATAATCGCAGTTGAATAAAATGTATGTGAAAATGGAATCTTTTACTATTTATTGTTGCCTCTTAATCGTATTAACAAGCGCACACGTTGCGAAGAGAGCATGGGACGAAGAAACGAAAAAACAACGATAAATGGCGTTAAAATTAATTTGACAATAAGACGTGCGCTCAATAAATAGATTGCGTTGATCGCTCGAAGTTTGATGCTCTTTTGAGCATTCTATTGCCCTCCATGAATCTTTCTATCGTTCAAATATCGATGAAATGTGCCACATTTTTTGCGTATTCTATCAATAAAGTTTAGCATCAAATTGAATGCCCTTTTCCGTAGTCAATGTACGAACATGCGTTGATGTTTTTGCTCTTGAGCGTCAAATTGCTGTGTTTGACAAGAAGAAAACGAATAAAAATAATTTCGTCTCATGAGACGAAGGTTCACCTCTCGTCACTTTTGTGCGAACCAAATTAAACATCGATTTGAAGCGTCAACTTCGGTAACTTTCACTTGAAAAGAGTTTGTTCGCATGGTGATGAGCACTTGTTCTCGCAAGCGTTTGAATTTTATATTTGTATGTGGTTGTTTGTTCACATTTGATTCGCATCTTCATTGTATGTGCTTATTGAGCTGAGATAATAATGAGGTAGTAGTCGACAGTATTTCGTTGAACTTTTGAAGATGGTGAAACGAACAAACGAATAAAGAAAGAATGATGGCAAAAACAAAAGAGCGTCGACGATGTGGAAACAACAATAATGATGAAATTGTTAGATGTGAACCGAATCGGAGTGAATATTTTTGGTGTTGCTATTAGATGGGCTACATACGTGTGTTGATTATTGAAACCAGCATAGAAACACCAATTTTCGACCGAGCACTCGTTTTACAGTTTGGCTTTCGTATCACTCTCGTACGAGAAATGTAAAGTGCACACACATACCATCCGGTTGATGAATCCTAAATTACATCAGCCATAAATGGAACGAGAATTTCACTTCAGCGAATCTATGCTTTTCCTCTGCAGATACTTAATGCCATTTTACTGCTGATGTCACCTGACTTGTGACGTCGCAATTAACGTCGACACACTCACACATTTGAATAATTTGCCATACATCGTATCTTTGCTCGTCCCGCCCTTCGCATTCCGTCTTGACATAAATTTATTAAACTTTTCTGAAGATTTACAAGTGCCATTTGCAGTAAGCGCTTGCTCAGCGTATAAATCATTGAGTTAAGCTTGTGTGTGCCGGTGAGATGGCGGAGTGCAAGTCAATAATTTTTGGCATAATTTACAACGACTCACCGATTTATCGCCCAGTTCTTCAACGCGACAGCGCAAAAACGCCGTTTGTCCCACGCGTGCCGTTATATTTCGTTGCATTTCAAAATCGAAATACGGATGCAACGACATATTTGTCTCCACACGATTATCAGCAGCCGTCCGAACTATATCTGAAAACGAGAGCACAAAGAGGATTTATGTTATTTAATAATTAGAATGGAATATTTTTATGCGCATGAATTCAAGTGCCGCAATTTGAGCTGTATTTGGTTTGTCAAAAAAATAAAAAAAAAAAATTGGCAATGGAGAAGAAAAATGTTGGATTTTTTTATTTAAACGTTTTTTCGGTTGTGCATTCGAGAGCCGAGGGATGAGCAGGAATTCGCATGTTTTTGTTGAAAGATAATGAATAATAATTTTTGTCGACGATAATTAAAATATATTTTTATAGCTTGGCTAGTGAATGAGCTCAGCAGCAGCAGCAGCAACACAATCCCAAAAAGCTTTTGTTTCGCTATTTTCTCTTCATCAGCGCAAGTGGCGGTGTGCTTATGAGTGTGTGTCTCGAATTTATAGTCGCTCATAATGTTCTTAGGTAAGAGACTCATTTATAATAAAGTGGCATGCCGAAAAATGCAGACACTGGAAAATTAATTGTACACGAATGAAAAGCGCAAATCTATCGTGCATATAGCACCGCAATTTGTTTATGCATTGACCAACGTGCGAATGCAAGGCAACAAGAGAAAATACGATTGGATCAAGCGAACCGTAGCGCTCACGAACGTATAAACAGAGACACAAAAATAAAAGATAAAATGCGATGGCAAACCGTTTAAGTACAAATAATCAAGCAAAATATATGCTTCTTTTTTGTTGAGTCGTGTATTCGGTCTGTCTACTGTTCTGCCATAAATTGGTGGTTCATTTGCCTTTGCCGAACAGCTATTTTTCGGTTGCACAATTTTGATTAAGTCAAAATACACACAGCGAACACAAACAACCGAAAATAAACAGACGAAACTGAAAAGCATTGAGTTTGCATTCATTGTGAGGCCAGAACGACGATGAATCCAGCGACACCGCACAGTTTCTTTTACCTTGAGTGTGATTCCTTTTTTAAGCATCATTATTCATTTTTATGGCAACTTTTCGTACGACTAAAACATTATTTATGGTCAATGTTGTTGCACGAAATTTTCTTGGCTCGTTCGTTATATGTTATTGTTGCATAATTCGCTTTGAAACAAAATGCGGTTCGCTTCATATACGGTTTAACATTTCATATTTAATTGAATTTTGCTTTTTCCATTTGTAATAGATCATGGCTGAACGGCAAGAATACAAGAAAATTGTAATTAAACGAGAGTAAAATATCAACTGATTTAAATGATATCGTATATCAACTGGTAGAAAATATATAATTTTTAGAATATGAAAAGAATAGGATTTTAATTAATTTAATTGTGGCATACTGTTAACTGTAGCGTTTTGGTATACACTAGTTAGCATGTGCTGCAAATCCATCATTATTGTGTAGTACATGCAATGTGTGAGGAGACTGCATGAACGCGGAAAAGTGGCAATTCAAAAAATGCATATCATCATGCCTCCAGAAGTTGAATGGCAGCTGCAAAATGTGCCCGACATTCAGAATGAATGTTTAAAGAGAGCGCATGTTTCATTTGTGCAGAAAGTCGTATTATTTTACGAAATGTCGGATTTTCGGAACATACGGTTTGTTTTTTGCAATTAACCAAAATGGTCAAAAGTGCTTTCAATGAATGTTCATTGCCTCTTCCAGCTTAAATCAATCGACAAAATTGGATTTATTGTTTTGAAAAAAAAGGCTAGTCAATGGCTCAATGAATGTTTTTTTCTGAAATTACGTTGATGCCGTTTTTTTGAATTTCGAAATGATTCAAAAACTCAAAATGCTAGTAAAATGTTTAATGGAATTCAAGTTGTAGAAAAAACAGCTGCCATGCAATGAATGAAAGCTAAACGAAGTATTTTCGCACATATAATTGGGCTCATTGTTTTGCTTAGAATTAATTTCATGTGCGGATAGTATTTCATCCACTCGATGTTAAAATAACGACTGTTTGTGCGAAATCGAATACGAATCGTATTTAAGAAACATATATGTTCATCTTCCATCCCTCTTATAAAAACATCCCAATTATTTTGAATTCAACGGAACTTTGTTTGAAATTCAGTTGCTGCTATTTTCCTCTCATCTAGAGAGAAATAGTTGTTACTTCTCTTCAATAGAAAATAAAAATATATTCCCATCATTTATCCAAGAGTGCTCTTGTCGATGCTTTAAATTTATTTTACGGTACATAAAACGCCATATTTTACTTACCTTCGAAGAATTTCAAATAAAATATGATGAACAAAGTTGATAGTCCATCGGTTATATGCATCATGCTCCTTTTTGAATACGGTTTTTCACGTGATCACATTTAAACTAGTATAATCTCAGCTACTTGAAATCTGTTTTATATTTCATCACTTGCACGAATATATCGAGATGTCAAATGTACGGGCAAATGTTGGTTCATAATTAAATAAAGCTGCCATTTGATTCGTTCAATTGCTTGCAAAGCACAATTTTCAGTTCAAAACACAAAAGATGTACGTATTCGATGTCTGAATTTCACATTTATTTTTATCTTTTGCACAAATAACATTTTTATGTTTATGTTTCATTGTTCTTCTATCCTCTGAATTATATTTTCATTCAGCCCGGTTAATTGAAAGTTTGGTTGGTATCGCGTTCACTCACTGCATGAAACAGAAAAAAATGCCATTGGTTAGTTAAAATTGCTGCCAAAATATGTACGACAATTGAGCGTCGGAGCACAATTTCCATTGCCATTTTCATTTCACATTGATAATATTTTGGCCGGTAAGTGCTAGATTGTGTGATGTCTGGGCTGGTTGCATGCTGCAAACTATTTTCCAGTTTGCATAAATAACGGGCCCCATTTATAGTTAATAATAATTGCCTACTAAACAAGGCTGTAGCCTAAAGGTCAGATGCTCAAAATTGATGCTGCTTGTTTTATCCTATATCGACTGAAAGAGAAAAGACTAACAACACGAGGAACGTTGCTCTGTGTGATGGTATTCAGCGGTGATAACAACAACAAAAGCACCAAAAACGATGAGAAAACTTTAACAACTTTTACTATTCCTCAAATACGTTCGGTTTATTCTGTTTTATTTCACTTTGGGGTGCTTTCAATTCGCATATAATATTCCCATTCGTTTTTTTTGCTCTATATCAGCAACAGCAGCAACAACACTAAGTAGCAGCTGTACTCGTCTACGTTACTTGTCTATTCTATAGAGCTAGAATATTTGGGTTGTTTATTCATTACTTTTTTTCTGACTGCATGATATTTTATCATGATAAAATACTCCGCATGCCTTACGGGTTTTCACTTTTTGGTGAATTTACCTACTCATTTCTGCGAGGCATGCTTTGGTGCTCATCCATTTCGTCGGACATTTCTACATGAGATTTACGCATAGATAATATTTTGCGGAGATATTTATTTAGTCGGAGTTTACACGTTGAATATGAGTGTTATTTTTTAGTTATGGACCCAATGACTAATGTCGTTGAAAGTGCACAACATTTGGGTTTTGTTTTAAGGTCATTTTCAGGGTGATGCGATTTTCAAGAAAGAAAGAACACATAATATGAACCCATCAAAAAGTTTTGTGGATGGGCAGGAACGAACGTACACACACGGAAAAAATTCAACGGAATGGAAGAAATAAAAGGGTTAGACAAAATAGCCCAATAAAAATGACATTAGACTCGCTTTTTTCCCATGGAAAAACCACTGAGCCGACACAGGAGACGCAATAAGTACAGTCTTATGTGAAAATCTAGATGAATTGTTCAAGAGAAATTGCAGTAGAATGGATTCGAAAGAGAGAAAGACTGTCTGCACCACTCTGTATGGAAAATAGCTGAAAATACCGAGTTTCGTCCGATGAAACCCAAATTATGACATTCAATACTCGCCAGGCATTCGTTTGATGTTCCAAGCAGCGCATATTTTCCTTAATAGATTTACTACGACTATTGCTGTAAAATGTACTGTGTGCACACCCAAAATTTCCTTGGCATGCAACGTAAATAACGGAAAATCTCACCTGGAATGCAGCCTTTGAGAGATTGGATGCCGAAAAATGCTATTGGATCACACGGCACTAAATAATATAATGTAGATTGAAGGTTAATGCAATTGAGTTCGTATGTTGCTGCATGAAAATCTCAACATAATCGCATCGCATCTTTGCAGATGATTTTGTTTGGTGTTGTGGTTAAATTGCCAACTTAATTACTTATTCGGAAAACGGGCCCTCGTTCAACTGCGAACGAAAGAAAGCGAGTATCCATGCAATTGCCAGTCCTAATATGTATTCATTAAGGTCGCGCCATAAAACACGCATTCGAATTCACACCATAAACCTGTGCGGCATATAACCAAATCAACTCGTTCACCCCTCAAAAGGTTCAGTGATATTTATTTCATTATGAGGGCTCGAAGTCATGAAGTGGCGTGCGCTCAGCAGTTAGCACAGCTTTCGGAACATACATTATATATATTCTCCTTAAGGCAACTAAAGGCACACTTTCACACGCCCATTATGAAATTTTATGCAAATTTTATTATTACTCGGTTGCTTAATTTGAAATCTCCATTTTCTCGACTGGTTCTCACTTTTACCCATTGTCTTCATTTCACTTCTGCCAAATCCCACCAGCTCAAGCCCAAATGGAGCGTATCATTTCTACCTAAAACTAATATTTACTCGGCAAATGGATGTTTGACAACTGACATAACCGACAAGCAAAATAATTAAATTTTATTAGAATGAAAATTAACGATGACTGCTCGCTTAATCGGTTTCGATGCCGACTGGCATTTATATCGTGCTCGATTTGCCAACAAAACGTTTAATTCCCAATTAATTGCATTCGTTTAGATGATTTTGTTGGTGGCATTCTACCGCAAAATATGAAAATACTCATACTACAAGTTTTGTTTGTTTATTCCCAGCAACGAAAAATATTCATTTTTCAAAATGAGACGATGCAAGTGGCTGGCAAGAAAAAATAACCGAACAGACTTGGGAAAAGACGAAGAAATAAATGGGATTCGATTCCCTCCTGGCCATATCACTGACGTTGTTTGATGACTGCTAGGCGCTTTTTTCTCTGTGTAAATGCGAGGTCATTATTAAAGCTTCAGTTCAAGCAAACGATCAAATGTTAACGGCAAGTTCATTCTATAATGAAGATTATTCGCGCTCTTTCGCTCTGCAAGAGGGCAAATGTGAATAGAAGCGTGTGTTCTTCATAGCTGTCAAAACGCTTTTCATTTTTCAACTTTTCCTTTATTCTCGCACACTCATTTCGTTTCAAGCCGTTTTTTTCTCGTTCGCATAGAAATAGCAAACAAAAATTATTATAGTGAAATTGAAAATATCAAATAGCTGCGATTAAAAATAATGGGGCAAATAGAGTGCGATGCTTTGCATTCCAGACACGCATTTGAAAACATAATTGACAAAATGAAACGGCACATTACAGACTGTAATTTGCAGTGCGGAGGAACAAAAAAAAAATAGTAGAAACAAAATTTGGTTCGTCATCGGCTGAATTAAATTGGATGTTTTATTCAAATTACACAAATTTCGGCTTCACTCACATTCGTTTCATCTTTTTTTCCCAATCTGTATCGCGAATGAAAAACAAAATATTGGTGAATGTAGTACATAAAATTATTTACAAAATTGCGAGTGGCAGCTAGAGCTTGCGAGCAAAAGTGCGGTCTCTGGGCCGCCCATTTAATGCCGAACGGAATGCGGTTTATAAGGGAAAAACTCCGATAAAAGTAGCTCAATTGTCGAAACGAAGTCAGTAATTTTTTTGCTGTTTCTATCTGCTTTTTGAATGAATCCATTGTCAGGCCCTTCAATGCACGCAAATGGATGAAGTGTTCGTTACAACATTCAATTGAAGGAATGCTTTCGGTTGATGCGATAAAAAACACTGTCACATCGCCAGTGTCGTGGCTTCACTGGACATTTCAAGATTAAAAGAGTGAGAGAGATAGAGGACGATATAGAGTGGGAAGAAAAATGATGGAAACTCGTCGAAAGATCATCAAAAATATGAAATCTTCTTAGCAAGCTCAGTCTGAATTAAATAGGCCATTCGATCTGCTCGCTTCTACTCTTCCGATATTTCGTCCATGCAGATTAGATACATAACTTTAACGAACAACAAATTGGTAATTTCCTTTTATTTGCTTAGGGAATTCAAGTTAATAAACGCGTTTCTTCTTCTGCCCAATGAAAAAACCCGCAACTCTTGAATGAAGCAAAATATCTTTATCGAATTTTGTTTGGAAGAAAAAATAGATTCGCTTCTTTTCGTTGTATTTGATGGAATTTGTTATGCTTTTTACTGCCACCGAGAACAAATCCAATGATTAAAATGTAACAGAATCGGATTTCAAGCGATGGAGCAAAAGAAAACATGAAAAGAGAGATCAAGAGTCCGAAAAAAACTCTCTTGCATGGCTGCGGCGAAATTTTTCAACCATTCAGCTACTTTTTGGATTGAAATCCGCGCCTGAAAATGTTGCTCGAAAAAAAAAATCATTAGCGTCGCATGGTTTCGATGAGCATTATCAACACGAAACAGCCTGTCAAAATGTACGGAATATATTACTGGATTGCCATTCGTCGGGATGGCTGATTCCATTTTCGGTTGATACTTTTTTTTTGCACAACTGATTGGCACAGGCAGCCGCAGAACTCACGCCGCATAATGTGCATGTCTGTATCCATTTTTATTGCTGCTGACATTTCCCATTGAGCGGCGTGTGTTGAAAACTTTCAAGAAATTTCTAATATTCGATTTCGATTTGTTCACGTTACATTGAGCGACGTCCTTTTGTTGGTTGCCGTATTTCGTATTGGAATTTTTTTTGGATTTTGCCAAGCAATGCATTCGGCTGGCTTAACAGCTCGAGTACTACCAGTCAGCTATCCAGCGCATACATTTCATGAAGTGCGACGCGTTTTGTATTGAATTGCAAAAAATGAAAGAGAAATCCATGCGGGAAACACTATGATATGAAACGCGTTGGATAGCTGGCTGTACAGTCCAGATGTACAGCCATCCAACTAAATTGCTTGATTTTTACACCGAGTGCTGCTAAGTTTGTCTAAGATCATGATGTCAATTTCGTTGGAAAAATGTATCATTTATTCGGTTGTCATTTGTATCGATTGCGCACAGCGGCCGGACTCCGGAAATGATTCGTAATTTGAAGCTTTTTATGGCTGGAAGTCTTCGGTTGCGCACAGCCACGTTTATTTGGTTTGCTCGTCTGCAGTCCGGCTCACTTTTGCTGATTTCATAATTTCTGCAGTTGTCCGGGTGTCAGGCACTACATTCATTGACGTAGCCGTGACGATGCTTCTGCGAAATTTGGACTGAATTCCCTTTTTTTTTGTTACATTTCGAAATTAACGAAGCGTATTATTCGATTAGACATGACGATGACATTTCGAAACTTTTTTTTCTCTTCTTCACATTTTCATTTCTGTATCACAGTCTGGTGTTGTTTATTTATTTTGAATTCATGAATTGAAAGAAATTGAATCGCGCAATCGGTGAGTAGAAATGAAATGAAAGAAACGATTCTTTCTGCTCGTTTTCCAAAGAAAACAGACGATAACGGAAAAAAAGGAAGACAATCGTTTGTGTGCAAATTGGCAAGTGTGCGACGATGGCAATTTTGCTTTTGAATCGATTCTGTCATAAACATTCGATGAAATGATTCGCGTCTGCTACAAATTTCGATACATATTTTCGGCAAATGTTGTATATTTTTGGAAAAGTGAGACGTTCACATACATAGACAAGCAGTCTTGTGAATTATGTGCGATCGATAATGTTAATGTTCGACCTTTGTGCGGACTTTTTCTATGCAAAAGTGTTTGCGCACCATGTTTTTGGTCGAACTTATCTCACTGCCTCCACCTCTCTCTGTCTTCCTCCTTCTCTCTATCTCATTCCTAGTGTTCGCATTATTCGATTGCAGATGCTTTGACCGGATAACGAATACTTTGAATGAATGTATCTATATATTACGATAAGTTCATCCATAAACATTCATTTCGATTTGGATATTTTGGGCAAACGTGCGCTGCACAAAACCGGAATATTTGTTCCGTTCATCAGCTACACATCATTCGCGATAGTGAGTCTGATTTGTATTAGTTATTTGTCGATTCGTGGCATGATTGAAAGTTTTCGGTAATTCGATGGAAAATTGTGCATTAGTCCGGATAATGGTCGGGATGGACGGAATGGTAAGGTTTAATCATGTTAATGTTGAACATTGTTGGCATTGAGATGCGGCCATATAAAATGTTCTCTTATCCAAACATTTGAGTATTCGATAGACTTGAAGCTGAAATGCCAAAGATTTACTTCATATTTATTGAACTTTTCCATTCCAGCGACTAAATGACGTGAATTATTCCGCACGCACACCAATATCAATATTACGCAGCCATCAAAAATATCAAACTGAATGTGCATGTACATCAGCATCAGCATCAGCATCACACACACGAACAAAATGCCGCAATATAAGATAAAAATATGCCATTCGACTCAAATATTTGCTGGTGATATATTGTGATGTGGCTCGATCAATCTTATGTTAATAATTAATTTATATTCCTATCGCGTCCACCATGGGAGACAAATCAAATGTCTTGAAAATGATGTTGTGCATAGCAACAACCGAGGCAACATACCGAATTTCGTTCGAAACATACATGAAAATTGTAATTGAATTTAGGGTGATTGATACGTAATGAGTATTTGACACGTATTAGGGGATAATAGAGCGTGTCATTAATGAAACAGAAAGTATTCACAGCAAATGGACGTCAAGTGTTTCTATAATTAACTCCTGGTGACACAATCACTTGATCGAATCGAATAATGTCATCAATTATGCGAACAAACCCACGGCCAATTAATGTTGCTGTTTGATACTATAAGCAGAGTTATTTGAAATGGATCCATCGCTATCGGCTTTCAACGTAAACCAAAAAAAAAAAAATCGTGGCTCTTTTCCAATATTCTGGGAATGAAGCGCCGAAACGTAGCAAATGCACAGGGAAGTAATTATTCATTAGCTTCCTATTCACATAAAGTAAATTCACTTGAACTGTCATTGATTTTGCGTCAATTTTGGGAAAACACACATTTTCACTCATCGCCCATATATTGTTCTCAAATGACGTTCGTTCGTTCGCTCAAACACTTCCTTTCAAAATTCATCCAATTCAAATGCCAATGAAAAATTTAATACTCTTTTGTATAGAAATTATGTGTAATAAAATAAACTCCCACACACTTTTCGCATTAATTTCCATTTTTCGCACTTTAATCTTGACATGCACACAAAAAGAAACGAATTTGGAATAAAAAAAAACGAATGGCAACACACATTATTCCCCTAAGGGTTGTTGTAAAAAATATGCTTCTATAATTTGTTGATGATGAAATATATTTTCTTTTTGTCGGAAAGCTCAAAAATGTTCCGAATTTGCGCGAAATTCAATCGAGCACTTCAACCACAATAAATATCAAATATACACACACCGATCTCACTGTAGTGTCGTCCTAAATGAGTCCATAGCACTTATACTCGATATCAATAGCACTGTTAACTGTTTCCCACGTATCGAACCGCTGTCTTTCGACGCAATACCTTGATGTGAGACGTGCGATCTGTACACTTGATAATTCGGAACTGAGTTTCGGTTATGCAAAGACAATGTTCATATCTTTATATTGAGCGTTGACACAATGCAAGCTGGCATTCTGGCTTTTCAACGGAGCCGATGCCGTCACCAGTGTTTTCGAATCGCAGGGGAGGCGCGCTTTTTCCATTCCAATGTTCCAATGCAAGACGAAAATCTCTATCGTTGTGGAACTTATTCAGAGTTTATTTCCAATTGAAAATTCGGATTGTGCGCACAGCGCGCGGCTCGCTTATTCTCCAACCAATGCATTGCCACATGTTTTGAGGCTTGTAATACGAGCTCATCATTTTGCGAATGAATGAAATAACAAAAGAGAATATCTTTGAAATGCCAGTCCGAATCTAAAGACAGTCAACGGATAAGCGAAGAGTGATTGTTAAAATTTTTGTGGAAAAAGAAAATGTCTATTTTGATTCATTTATCGAATTTCGATGAATAGCGTTGAAACGGCACGCATTTTATGGGTGAAGCAAATATGAAAAATGGGTGTAAAAAAGATAAAAATGGCCCAATTCATGAGAAAAATGAATAGATTTGTTAAGTGTTTGTGAGAGCTTGTATTGTGAATCAAGTCCGATTTCATTTGACCACAACAACGGCCTGCAATACGAAATGTGGAACAACATTTTGGCATCAATTGCCCAAATAAAAGAAGAATGAGTTGAATTTTGTCAATGCAATCTCTAGTGGCGTTCACTGCATTGCATCTGACAACAAGCATTGATTTGTCAACCTCAATTCTCTCAACAGTCATCCGTCACCGGGGTTTTTCGTTGGCTTCATAAACAAACCACACAAACACTCACACTTGCATATGTTCGAGCGTGTGATGGCCGACAATATCATAGCGGCACGCATGCAATTGACTGATAATGACCATTGAACAACGATCAATCGATGGAGGGCGAAAGAGGAAGAGATAGAGGAAGAGAGGGTGAGAAAGAGAGAGAAAGAGAGAGAGAGAGAGAGAGAGAGAGGGAGCAGAACAGTCTAGAGAACGTAGACTAAATGATGGCCGCAATTATTCGGTTGGAGCTAAATAAAATATTAATTTGTATTCATTATTCGCGTTTGGAACGTGAAAAGTGAAAGTAATTGAGGTGTATTTGACTAAAATGCATCGGTTTCGAATCGAAATATATTTTGATTGATGCTGCTGAAGTGAATTGATTTTAAACGAGGTTTCATTAACCAAATTATGCCGAATCACATATCGATCTGGTTTGAGTGTGGGCGGAAGAGTGAGAGAGAGAGAGCTGTTCAGTAATCGATAAAGCGTATCGAAAACACTTGTTCAAGTGTACGTGCCTATTTGATTAGACCTCGAATTATTGGGCGATATTTGCAGAGCGAGATCGCGAACACACACATACAGAGAGAGACAGAGAGAGAGAGAGAGAGAGAGAGAGAGAGAGAGAAAATATTACGCTGAACCGCAACAATGAATGTGCAATAATTTAACCAACTAACCCCCAATCAGGTTCCATAAATTGAATCATATTGTGTGTATGTGCTTGAGGCAATTTATTGCCAAGCATTTAGCACACAGATCGAAATGCATGACTGCCTGAGTGTTTGTGTGTGCTTGCTGTCGTAATAACTGATGCATTCATTGGACTGTAAATAAGCGGGCTCCTTCGAAATTGGTCGAATATTGAAAACAATTATTCGGTATTTAGATGCGATATTGTGCTTTTCTGCTGGCGAACAGTAATTATACAAATGCACACAAACACATTGAGTGGTTTTCAAATAGGTATTTCAAATGAAAACAATGCGCTCTTTCATTTAAAATTGTACGTTGGTTGGGCTGACGCTCGCGCGCACGCAGGTGGAAGCTATGCTTTTAACATAATATAGTGATAAATTTCGATTTACCAACTCTACAGAAAACGGGTTAAACTCGAAGATTTATCGCTTGCGTATCGATTCATGCATTATAAATAATGGCTTAAGAATTTAAGATATTGCAAGAAGATTAACGACTTGGCCAAATGTATTCTAGCTTTCGATTCGAAAACCAAATCGAAATGACAGACATAAATGCTACTGTGTAGCGAAGCTATGGGGGGGGGGGGGTGAACTCTCGAAACTGGGCGATATTCAGTTTTGGCCAAACGCACATTATCGATCAAATCCGAAAGTAATGAGCATTTTTCTTTTTATCTCTCTATGGTAAAGATAAAACAGCTAACTGAGGCGAATATATTCCGCAGCGCGATTGACAATACATCTCTGTTGTCCGATAAAAACGCACACGGCGCACCGAACAGAATTCAAGCACTCAATCCGGAAAGCTTAATAAATGAAGCAACTCTATCACTGACCTTATAGAACCAGTATTGCAATAAATCGCCATTTGAAAACGAAAGCGAGACGAATCGTTGCGAATGAAGATGACGATGACGATAAGTACAAACGATAATTCATACGAATAAGGAGCGCCCACCAATAATGGAGCCGCATGATATGATACTTTTCATTAATGTGTCCTCACTCTTCTTGTTCGATCAAATGAAGTTCAACCGGTGTGTGTGTGTGCGGGCCTGGGACTTTATAATACAGCATATCGATGCAATATATACGAATATGGGAATGGACATGAATCGAGCATGGCCATTGGCTATAATAGATTAGCACCTGCTAAGCTGAACAAAATCACAATGCATTTATCTTTCTCGCTAAACTACTCGTTCGTCTGTATCGTTTTGATAGCCACTTGAATTGAGGAACAATGTCACAGAATCACCCGTTAGGTATACAGAATCAGCTAAACGTATCGAACAGTTTGTATGCAATCCCTTGTTCGTCGTTCTGCACCGTTCATTCCTGGAATACACTTCACATCGGCAGCTTATTTAATCAATCTTTCTTAGCAAAAAACGCTTCAATTCAAAGTTTGAAATGACTAAAACCAAACGAAATGCTTCTATTGGATATTGAACACCTGAATACACCAATGCCGTATTCATCAATTGAGTGGAACAAAAAAAAAAACAAACTCTCGAACAAATGAACGTTGAGAATGAGAATAGGGAGAAATCAATCTAAATGCGAATGAATGTCGTACACCATTATTAATTTGATTCGATTCCAATTTTACGATAAAACCTGTTTTCCCTTGAAGACGACTTGCTTCTCATTGCGTTGCGTTTTGATTCGTTTTGCTCAAAGGACAATGATGCGACATGGAAAATGTATTAGACGCAATTGCATCGCAAAAATTAACTCTATGTGAAATGGTTACCGAGTTCAAATCTTGCATGATCCAATGTTAGCACTACTAGTTCTTCTGAACTAAATCACTTTGATTCACGAGAGACGGAAAAATGAGCAAATAAATTGATGACCCGCCAGTTTAAGGTGACTCTTGATTGTTTGCAAAGAACATTGCTCCTGAAATATTTGGCGAATGAACCCTGTCGACGATTAAAATAACACTTTTATATCGAAGCGACGCATCGAGTATTTGAAATTGTTAAAGTGATGACACTTCATCTCTAAAACTTCGTGAAGTGCAATGAACTATGAATGAATTTCACAATTTTCATAGAACCAATAAAAGTCTGCATCAAAATTAACCAATGCAAATGAGAGCCATGGAAGACAATTCGAATTTGTTGGAAAATGAGCGTAAAATCTCGACGATGTACAAATAAATGTGTTTTTTGCTGACGCATTCGGTAAATGAAGTGGCAAAAATCGCAGTTTGAAATGTGGAAGGTGTGAATTTCAACACGTCTTTGGCTTTGCCGCATGCAATGTAACAAGCAAAAAGCACATTTTTTCGTCGTTCAACTCGTTTACATCTGCACACAAACTTATTTATTGCCAGAGTTTCGCTAGTTCATTCCGACAAATTGCTGACGCTTATTTCACAACACAGATATTTTTATTCAAGCAAAAAGAGTTTAAGATCAAAATAAATAAATCATAAAACAAAAGCACCCGATGAAAGTACAATAGATGAATTCCTTTCTCTGGTTCGCCCTCGGCACAACACTGCTACCATTAATGCTATGCCTTCTCCTCGGTGAAGGACGCACGCGTGAGTGTGTTTGTACATTTTTATTCGTGGACGGTTCGGCATTTTACATGTGGTTAGTAATTTCCAAAAACTTTCCATTCCATTACCCTGAGAAGGTAGCATTCGGCAGTGCCTTACACACACACACACCCAAATCATGGCCCATTTCAATGGCTTTGCTACAATGGCATCGAAAATTTACAACAAATCAAATCACAAAATGTATGGTGCGGTGCGCTTGCTATTTTTATTTATTTTATTTTTTTTTGCATCGTCATAAAATATGCGACGGCAAAACGGTTCCATTTCGCAATAGAAATGGTTTTGTGTCGGATTAAGAAATCGCACAAGTAAATCATTACCATGTGCGTCTTTCAAAATGATACTGCTGATTAGTGAAATCGTATGTGAATCGATTTTGTGAGTACGAATGCCATCGTATGAAAAACACAGGGCTTTCCTTCATGAAAACTCTATCTGCCGGATTTATATTAGAATATAATATGATGGAAATGCATTTATTTATTTTCGATCAAAAGCAATGTAAATCCAAACCAAATTCCTGGTAACTAAAGAACTTTTAATGAACACACACAGCACGGCAGAAAGATGCTTGTAAAGCAAATTTGCATCGCCCCTCTCCGAAATACGCGCTTCATCGAGCGCCTAAAAACTTGCGCCAAATTCATCTTGATGTCGTTGGAAGTTTCGGATGTTGGTTTTGTTGCACCATCTAATCATTGAGCATTCGAGCGTTGCGGATGCATTTTAGACAAAGAAATAATAATTCCATTGAAAGGCACTGCCAAATGCATGTGTATGAATGTGCGCGCGGCTGTTGCGTTTTTGCGGCCACTTTGTTGTGAATATTTCGAAAACTGAGCGCTTGCATGCTCCAATTATTCGCAAAACATTAGTGCAAACTAGTTTTGTCTGTTCATCAAAAACTCACTTGGATGGCACAAATAAATTGGCTTTTGTACTGGTTGCTATGTGTGAATATATTTCATGTGTGTGTGTGTGTGTGTGTGAGAGAGAGAGAGAGAGAGGATTTAAAAACACAAGAAAAATGCATTGAAGACATAAACGAATTCGTGCATGGGAAACCATTTCAATTTTCGAATACACAAATAATGGGTCAACCAGATTTGTGTACACACGAAAAGCGCAATGGAGGGAAAATCGCATGACAAACCCATTGTACAGCTTTTTAATGACATCAAAAACATGAAACAACATTTTCGGTGTGAAATCGTTGGAAAGCTGCTGTGCGAACATTGTCTGCACTCAATGGCTGCACACGATGCCTGTATGAAAGCCAGTTGATTTTAAAACCTTAACTATTTTGCATGCGTCACAAATTCGAATTGCAAAATTTTTCGCTTTCGCTGGCTGTGATGAAGCAAGCCTCTTCATTCCCAACACTCGCAATAGAAAGCAGTAGCATCAAAAAATAAGCCATGCAACCGAAGACACTGAGAAGAAGAACATCACAAAGCAAATGAACGGTTTTTGTTTGTGCAATGCATGAACGGAACAGATACAGAATCATTTCTAATAAAACCGAAACCGTATTTTACGTCTGCTTCACGAATCCCATTTTATTTGCCTGTGCAACATCATAAATTATATTATTTATATGTTAATTTTGTAATCTACTGCCATTTTCACGCAGACAAACAGCGATCGAGTGCAAGAGTGGTGATGAGGGTGAGAGCGAAAGAGAGAGAGAGAGAGAGAGAGAGAGAGAGGATGTGGCATGGGCAAAGTTGTGGTCGGTTCGAGCTTTGCTGGGCTATGACGTTATGCATACAAGTGCATTTGCAGTGAATGATGAAGCGATAGAGAGTGAGCCGGAATGGAACGTTACGTAAGATAAACAGCAACGACAATAGCAACAAAAGCAATAACGGCAAACGCTAATTGGAAAGCTCAAAAGTTTTGTGAAGTTCTTGAATGCAAATTTCCTAATGAAAACGAAATCCGATTGAAGCGAATGACATAAGAAATTCGAGGCAATAATTATAAAACAAGATAACAACAAACCCAAAGTTCTTTTTCGGTGTTTGTTTGTCTCAACTTTTGTCACGCTGACTGCTGCTGCTTCAATGTTCACTATAAAGTTCGTGTAATGAATGGCGAATGAATCGGTGAAATGCAATTTCCTCCACAGTTGACTTTCACTTTCAATAATTGTAAGAAATGGTAAAAACGGATGGAAAAACAACTTTTGCATCAAATCTGCTGCAAGTCGTTTCACACAAAAACTTCTTCGCCCATTGAACATCCACATAATTTTTCGCACTTAAAACTTTGCAGCGTCGATTTTAATTATCGCCTGTAACAAAACGTGCTCCCAAATGCAGTTGAATGAATAGCGAGCACATCCCATCGCACGATGTGCGGTGATCAAATGATAGAGAAACAATTCCAGTCTATTTTTGGTCCATTCTTTTCAAATAATAATAGGACATCATTTTCCATTGAAATGCACTTCTTTGAAGATTGTGTGTCTGTGTGAAAATCCGGAATATTGTAAATCATCAATCGAGCCAAGTTGCAAACATTGTATCTTAAGACACAAACGTGCACTAGAGAAAATAGTTCTTTTACGTCCTCAATCTTCTTTTTCGTGGCCTTGCATTGCAAGATACACATATATTCTTGAATTGTCGAGCTCTTTGGGATAATGGTGTTGTACGAGAGAGCTGTTTTCTTTCTGAACTGGGGCGTCGCGCACATCGATGTTTGTTTGTTTGTATTTGAGCCTCGCTGAATCTGGGCCACAAAATGAAAAAGCACGAGTATTTCGCCGAAAGCCATACTCAGCACAGAAAAAATGAACCCTTTTGCGATTACATACGAGCTCACTCATTCGGTTGAGTGAAAAATGTATTCACTCTGAAAATAAATCTGTATTATCTTTTGTGCGGTTTCATTTTGACCACGACCTTAACGGCCTCAACGTAATGTGAGCTAGTCACATACGCAATTAGTAGAAATAGCTGAACAATAAAATCACTTCGCATCTCTCTCTCCCTCTTGGCCCAGCGCCACAACCGTTTCCCTTGTATACCAATTGAGATTTTCAACGAGATAAATTCCATGAGGTGAATATATTGTGTGCGCATTATATTCGGTACACTTAAAACTTCGTCGTTTGAGTGACGCTAATAGAGAAGCACCGAATGCTTCCCACAAGAAAATACCCACTTATGTCCATGTTTTAACTGGTAACTCGTTGGTTTTGTGCATTTTACACGGGCAAGAGTGGGCGCAAAAAACGACGGCGGACAATGACGAACAGAAATGGTCTATGTTCGGCTGTAATGAATAACGTTCACTTATGATGACTGATGACAGCCTGCAGCCGATCTCATTTTCATCAGCACCAGGTATCGGCAATGTAAATGAAAGTAATCTTTGAATCATCACATGCAGAAAGTGCAGAAACGAAATGATTTGCTCTACAAAATCCCTATCACATATACAGATGATGCACGTGCGTCGGGTTGTCAGCAGCCGGCGGGCTTGCACTGTTACCATTTTCACTCTTGTCTTCCAATGTATACAGAAATATGTCACGTATTCGAGCTTAACCACAAACCTATGCATGATGCACCGAAAATTGAGACGGCATCCACATTTATGCATTGACAAAATATTACCGACAAATCTAGGTCACAAATAGCAACATCCACAAGTTTTCTCCCCTAAGATTACTTCACGATTTCACAAGATTTCCTCATTTACAATGTTTCAATTGAGATGGAGTGAGCGAAAAGAAAAAAAAATGTGCAAAACAAACCAGAGGTATTTTAAAAATCGATGCATCATATTCAGTATATTGTGGCAGTGATTGTTCCGCTGGGTGAATGCATTGAATGTTGAACGTTATCGAAAAGAGATCGATTGAAATATTGGATTTATTTGGAGTTAACTTTTTGGTTAAAGATAGAAAAACTTTGTGGCACAAAATAGTATTTTTCGAACAACGAGATGCACTCTACCAATAAAATTCTTTCAATTTGCACTCCAGCAAAAACCTGCACCAGATTTTATATTTTCAGATGCTCGTCACAGATCTCATTTTCCAATGTTCCCATTCAAACCTATTGCAGCAAGTAAGCGAAAATATTTAAATATCAGCACGACATTCTTTTTCGGCTGCATGAAAAATCGAGAGCATTATTTTCATCTTTTTGAGACATCTTTTTGAACGTACGAAAGAATATTCTCTCGTGTGTCTCGACGTCGCTTCGAAAAATATACAGCGAAATAAAACACGAGCTCGTTCTTCTTTCACAGTTACGAATCTGTGAATTGTGAAGCTTAGGCATTTCCTTAACAAAGTGAAACGCTTTCATGACATGCTTGATCGATTTCCCAAACACGTTGCATTATTATCGTTACTTACTCATATTATGAATGACAACGCATTCCGGCGATGAAGAAAAATATTGCACCGTTGAAATATTCCAATGCAATGTTGAAATAGATTAGAACAGAATTTTTTGTGAAGCATATGTCAAGACTTGTCATGGTACGCCTCTATCTCTCGCTCACAAATGATAGCACATCGTAAAACTTCAAACAAACATATCGATTCACAGCTTTATCGCAGAAAATGCAACTTAAGTATGTACGAATGATAAATAATAATGGCTAATGTTGATGCGGCACATTTTATCTTTCTCTATTTCGCATCGAATTGGAAAAATTGATGGAAAGATACAGATATTAAATTGATATCGAAAATGTGATTGAGATGCCTTGTGAGTTATCATAAGTGTCGTGTGCCAATCAGGGTGTCAGTTTCATTTAAACATGCCGAACATTCAAACTAAAAACCATTCTTCGTGCCTTCTTTCATGTCTCAATTGCAGACTTGCTGCTTATCGTCCGAGTATCTGGAACATGGTTTGCATGAACAAATCGAGAATTTTGCACCGACACTTTTACAGAATGACTTTTACAAGCTTACATATTTCCATTGCACTTTTTTCATAATGAGAAGTGCCGAAAATCGCACCGAAAAGGGTGAAAATTATTGAATGTAGTTTGAGAATGTGCGTCTGTAGCAATTTCTCACTGCACTTTATTATGCAAATACCTAAGATCCTTTTGTCTGATAAGAAACCGCCATTTTACGTTTACCAAGTTCATGCGAATGCTTTCAGAGAGCCATTATAAAGACGTGTTAACGTGCGTTCTGCGAGATTATCTATAAACTCGGTATGGCTCATGAGCGAATGAAAAACTTTCGCAGAGCAAACACTTAACAAAAGCAATGAAAACAATTGCCGCTGGTGCAGCGATTTAATTAATTCTTGTAGTGAATTCAGATCGTTATCAAAAATTACGGAATCTCTATTCGTATTGCTGTTTAATGAGAATAAATGGCGATGGATGCAAGACGAGAAAGTACGTGATTCGTGTTACGACAAAAAGCTGTGCACAAGCGCTATTTTGTCCAATATCGGGAAAAAAAGCAATGAAATTAACAAATTTATCTCAAATTGAATTACTCGGGTAAAAATTTTATGAGTACTTTTTAACAGCGATTTTTAATTAATTTTTATGGCAAATGATTTTATGGGGGATTAAAATCGTGAAACGTGTTCCAAACATTTGCCCAATATTATCGAATCGATAATGTATTTCTTTATATCGGTAATGTGTAAAATGTTTGTGCATTGATCGCATTTTCGTGTATTGATCGACGTGTTTACCTGAAAGTATTTCTGTTGCATTCTCCACAACCGTTGGATGCTTATTGACGTTTTCCGACTATTTTATGTTCAGGTAAATTGTGCATTGTGCAACCAACGGTTGGGATTAGTACATTCGGAAAAATATCTGTGTACATTTTCTAATCGAAACATTCAATCAAGTTTTGGCTGTAGCATTCATAAAGATATTTCTAAGCCATATTTATGCCAAAATTAATGCAAATTTAATTGAAATGAACACAAATTCTTACACAGAGAAAAAAATATTGTTGATTTCCAGTCATGCGTTGGTAAATAATAGATTTCTACGCCATCTGATAGTTCAAACTGGTAGTTCAATGCTGGTGAATTTATGTTAAAACCGAGATTTAAATCAAACTCTGTGCGGTAATTCAAGCAAAATTTACGAACAATCTATTGTTTACCAACGCACGACTCGGAATCACCATTTTTTCCCTCTGTGTACGTTTTCCATTCGATTATTAGATTTAAGTTCCTTGGATCCCATCTATAGTAGACAGTTCCTCCTTATTGCTAAATAATAATGCAAACACACTCATAAACAATTTCCATTAATATAATGTGCTTTAAAAAATCTGCCAAAAAGATGCTGAAAGTATCGTTAAAATTACTCAATTTCTCAGCACGAAATAAAAATGATGAGTACTGCTACACATGCTCCAAAAACGCACTTAAAAAAATATATGATAAAGGAAGTGGCGGAAATGTAGCACGAATGTTTCACATCCGAAAGTGTGTCATTTCAAGAATTCCATTGAATTCGGCCAAACTTTATTGCATCTCTTGAAATCATTGACTTCGAATTTCACTCCGAACACATTTCATTTATCTCAATTCAATAAAACTGTAATTATAGCAGCTGCCACCATTTACGCAAAGATTATATGTGTCAGTGTGTTGAGAGATGTGGAGCCAGCGGAAGCACACATCAAATGCGTCGTCGCAGTTTAATTGCAGTCCAATGTCAATATAATTGAGAATCTAACCAACTGTAAGTATATTATTCATCTCACATCCGTTTCATGTTAATCTTACCAGTACCCACAGTTTTTCTTAACTTAATGAAATTCTCGCCTTCGAACAAAGCTTGACAAATGTTTTAACATTCACTTATTCGTCGAAAAAGTATTTACTATTTGTGGATTGTACATAAATTTGATGTTATTGCATTGCTTGTTAAAAACAAGTTTCGATATTTAATAGAAAGGCAATGTTAATATTGCATGAAGATGTGTGTTGATAATGCTGCGAAATGTTTATTTGATATGTTGATTCATTCAGAAGACAATGTATTGTCTGCGAGTTACTTTGTTGACCAAAAGCTACATTTCAGTCGACACAATCCGAGAATATTGGAAATTTTATCTGAGAATAAATAGCATATGATTTTTCTTTTGTCTTTACGTTTGACTCCTTTTTTTTCAACGCCAATACTGTGAAATTGACTGCTGTGTCAACCGAAAATCCAATTGGAAAGAAAATCAATTGCCTTTGAATGAGATTCTATAGAAATTGTGTGTTTTGCGAAAGCATGAGGAAAAAATGGACGACAATCGGAATGAATGACACCCGAAAAGATGTGAGAAAACATCGGCCAAGGGATGCATAATGTGTTCCACTGGAGTGAAAACTACCACCACGTAATCAATCGTCTAGACAAAACATTTTCGCTTTCGTTAGAATTTCACATGCCATTTATTTGTTGCGAAAAATCGGCTGCGCCTTTCCCAATTGTCAAAAGAAGAATGAGTTAAGTTCATCAATCAGCCAACATGTTTGTCTAATTTTGTGAACTTTAATGAGCGCAAGTGTTCGTGCTCGTCAACTCAGCTCCGACGCAGCGATTTAAAATGGAAATATCTTGATGTTAAGAATATTTGCAGTGATGAAACTTTTAAATGATTTCGGCACAATGTTTTTACGAAGAAAAACTTTCAATGTCAAGCAGAAAGAAATTGTGTGCGGACCAGAAGTCATCGAGACGAAACAATGGAATGCATACCATTGTACTGAAATTTGTGCTATTTGAGTTAAAGTGGCTTTGCAATAAAAATTACTCAAAACTTGACAACCACTTATGTATATATTCGTACATTGTGTCATAATCATGCATTCGACGAGGTGCTTCAGCGTTGATACCCGCCACTCCGAGCCAACGAACGAAAGGGTAAACAGCCAACAAATTTTACAAGTGTTAAAATTTAAAGTAAGATCAAGAAAAAAAGACTTGAAATTGTCATCAACACTGAATGAAACTTCCTCTTTACCGTTTTGTGTTCTTCTGCCCGACCTTCTCCTTGCTGTTGTTCCTTGTCGGCTTGTTCATCTCTTTCTTTCTCTTTCCTTTTCTCTTTCTGTCTCTCTCTCCCTCTCTCTCTCTCTCTCTCTCTCTCTAACTCTTTCTTTGCCGTTAGAATTATGTTACAACACCTAGATATTTTCCCTACAGAATTATTATTCTTGAACTTTTCTTTATGCAAAAAAACAACTGATAAAACATTGGAAATGTTGGTTTTTGCAACATTCGTTTTTTGTTTGGAGTATAAATTGAAAAAGTTTCAAGTATTCGCTTGGATTTAGAATATACTTTTATAATGTTGTTACATTTTACTCTACCTCTTTTGTCGCATCGCATACAAAGTGTGTGTCGTTGGGGGTTTATGTCAGAAACTTCACATTTATTTTGCTTATACGAACCTGTCATCCTTTGAATGCCATTCTATTGAAAACAACGGCTCTTATCTAAACTGTTTATGATATTTCGTAATCGACTGCCATATACATCTGATTGCAAAAGTTTTTTTTCGTGATTGGAAATCACATCAATTTCCAGCAAATCGATTTGCCTTATCTCTCAAATGATGATGCATAAGACGAATGTAATTGCCAACGGAATGTTTGATAGAAAATATAGGCCAATCGCATTTTTGTCTGTTAATTTGGTAAACGATGTTGGCTTATTGCCTACACATACACACAAAATCAAATCGATTCACTCCCAAATCATAGATTTCAATCCGAATGAGTCTGAACAACTGATTTATAAATTAAGTTATCTCAAGAGTTTAGCATTTCTAGACGCACACATCAAATGAAGCAATCGTTGACTGGAATCTACGGTGCGGGATTTCGAAAGCGACGCTTTTTTCCCGTTAATGAAGCATGTTCCATTGAACCAATCAGCAAACACCTACATTTAGACGCTCAATTTTGTTGAACCAATTCAAAATCTGTTTGAACTTTATCTCCCGGCGACGATCTGAAAGTGGCATTTCTGTAAGTAGCTCCCTAGACATTTCAAATTTCAAAAATCGAAAGTAGGTATTTATTTGCGCACAGCAACCAATTGACAACAACAGCTCAAAGGCAATGCCACACAAAAAAGTATTTTTCTCTTCATAGGAACAGCAATTTAAGTTATCGAGTAGATTGTTTTAACAAGCCGCAACCGCAATCGAAATTGGGAAGACGGCTCCACGTATGCGCTTGGAATCACACATCTTTAATATTCACTTTGTGAAAAATGTTATTCTCGATAAACTCGAGTGATTAAATCACTGTCGTTATATAACGATAAATCATTTATTTGATCAGCAATCAATTATTTGGCAGACGCTTGGCAGTTGCATCAGTCTGTTCGTGTGAATAATTAATTGAGCTGCTAGAAATGGCACACTGAAACTCTTGTCAATTCGCTTGGTGTTATACAAAGAAGCCACCCGTGTGTCACCGGAAATTCTCATGTGTTTCCATCGCTGCTGCATGCAAAACGGTTTCATAATGCAAGAGTTGCTCCTTTGAAAATGGCTCTCCACATTTTTTCTTCGCATGAAATCATTTATTATTTTGACGCGGTATTTTTACCGTTAATCAATGTTAACATCAATAGAATAAAAATGAACTTGTGATATGGCAAAAAAACCATGCCGAAAAATGTCTGCTACTACCGGCGATAGTCTACCGCTACAGTGGGTGCCTTCATCCAAATTGTTTGAAAGAGGACGCCATGGGCATAAAATATAGATTCTGGCCCCAAGCACAACGCAATTCAACAAACTGTCATACGAACAATGTGCTTTTTGAGCCGAGCAAGAAGATTGACTGCTACCTGGGGGCTTTTAACTCATATTTCATATTCGATTTTACCAAACTAATCAATAAATGTGGAAAAATTGCAACATGGAAAAGAGCTTTTATCGGCCTAACAATCGCTAATGAAATAGAATAAAATTTATTGTTCAGCCTGGAGAATGATAAATACCTGCGATAAAGCTTTTATTGTTGTTGCCTATAATTTATAGACAATCAATTTTCTCGTTGATGAAGCGGAAAAAAGATAAATAAATCATTTGAGCTGAGCGGTGTATGTGCCTTTGTCAAGGTAACCGATTCACAAGTCAAAATTTATAATGACATACCCGTTGAAACGTCACGCCAAAGTGCACAATCCCAAATGAGTTGATGATATCAAACTTTTTAAGTGAAAATTTGAAGACACAATTTTTTGCGCCACGTTCCAAAACTGATTTGTGTTTTGAAATTTTAGAATTCTATAGCTAACACTAAGATTCATTATGTACAGAACTCGAAACGTCGGATCTTTTGGAGGAAAGAGAAGGAATGATTGCCCAATGGCGGAATTTATGAATCTATATTCGGCATTCATGATTCAAGAATGTCATTTTATTTGGTATGAAAATTTTTCATGCGGAGAAAAACATATGAAAATTGATATTGGTTAAATTCCAATTACTGTATTGGGCCTCGAAATTAATGTAATTTACCAATTTTGAGGGTAAAAACCCCTCCAGCTCTACAAATGCTTCTGTTTCAGATTCAATTGTTTGCGCCAAACTTGATTTTCATTAAGCGAATCATAAACTGTTCGAAAAATTTCAATCAAGGGGTTTTTTACTACCAAAATGACCAAAATTAACAATAGATCAATTGAAATCCATAAATGTTCAGTAAACATTTTACCGACAGTGAATGATCTGTTGACATTTGAAATACATATAGCAATACTTGCAGTGGTACTTAACGGATTTCATTTGGTGTATGTCATTCATGTTTTTGTTTTTTGGTAGTAAAACGCCCCTTGTTTTTTGTGCTTTCTCTTTTATTGAATTTAGCTCATCATTAAGAATTCTCTCGACATTCCGAACAAATCAAGGGATTTTTCTCTCAAAAAGTCTCTAAATGACGAGTTTTCGTAATAATTCTAATTTTCTACGCATATTTTATGTTTTTCGTTTGTGACGTAATGTTTAATCAGATATAAATAGAACAGTCTCTTCAAGCTGCCATGAACATATTCCGTTCTTATCAACAAAAAAAAAAAGAGAAATAAAATTGTGTTTCGTTTCCATTACTTAATCCGTGTGCGTCGTTCGTGTTGTTGGCTCGAGGAATTAAGAAATTTTAATATTCTCTCGTTGATGTGTGTTTTTTCTTGGTGCAGATAACGTAATGGATGTTGGTTGGAAGCATCACATACATATGAAATCCTCAGATTATGGCAATGACAATGGTAATTGCATTCGAGACGAACTGTGACGAATGAAAATTAAGAAATTTCTGCATGCATCCGACAGCGAGAGATAGAGAGAGAGAGAGAGAGAGAGAGAGAGAGAGAGAGTGAGAGAGAGACTGAGAGAGAGAGAGACAAAGGAAAAAGTCAAAAAGCGTTGACTATATAATTCGTTGTTGCGTAGAAATATATGTTTTGGTTGGTTCGCGCTCTTCGCTCATTTGAAGCCGTTATTATCCGCTTTTTATTTTGCGTCTCTCACTTATTATCATAACATTTTCCCGGGTTTTTGTCGTGCTGCTCCGTTTTTATTTGTTGCTTTACTCGGCTCGAGTGTTTGCTTTGCGAATGTGTTAACACGTTCAGCCATATATTCCATAAATTCAAGGCATTGCGTGTTCGCCACACGTAACCCGGGCGCAATGATGAGCATAAACATCAGAATATAAGTCTCATTTTTAGACATGTAACAAAAAGCTCTAGTTGAAATGAAAAAATCAGCGACAACCTTCAGCGAATAGCGCCCATCCCGGAGCGCATATAAAAACACACATATAACGGCAACCAAGAATGAGCAAAACTTTTAAACAGCTTAATAATGTATGCATACATGCATCAATGCATCCACTCAGACTCACTGACGCACACACTCTCACTCGCTCACATTCAACATCGGCAGATCCATTGAATTAACAAAAAGATTTTGAAAGCACCAAAAAACGACAGGAAAAATAGAAAGATAAACACGAAAAGAGTGTATGAACTGGAACGACTCGCTTTCAGTGAACTCACTCCGTGCATAATGCATCAAGCAGTATCTAACGATGAAATAAAGAAATGAAAATGCTATGCATTTTACGATATTTGGCTGACGAAAGAGATAGAAAATATCATATATTCACCCAGTTGATGGCTTACTGATAAAATCACTGAACGACTTTGGACAGGAAATTCCTTCGAGTTACAGCGAAAAAAAAAACATTCAACTGAAAAGGAGTCGCGCGTTATGAAAGACTTTACAGAATTATATGTTGTATCAAGTTGTGCAAATCGCTGAAATACGTCAAATTAGATTCATTACCGGATGCGATTTTTCAGCATATTCGTCTGTAAAAAAAATCCGTTGAACCATCATCTCGAATCATTTGAAATTTCATTCCTTTCCATTCCAGATGATATCGCAATATGATTAATATATTCTCTCGCTTTACATATGTTCTTGCACTGTTGGAAACTGTTTATCTTTTTCGTTCATATTCAATCAAGTGAAACTTCTGTGCAAGCAACAAAACATCATAAAAAGATGTGTAGATTTAAGAAAGCGAGAAGTTGGAAATATTTGAGTGAATAAAGAAACTACTTATGAAATGCAACTCCTACAGTAATGCAACTCTTCAAAAGATAAAAAATAACCTTTTTCATATATTTGAATAGTCAACCGTAGTCAACAACAAAGAGAGAACAAGATATTCATCTTCATTTATATGTGTTTGTTAAATATCATAAAAATGTTTGTTATCTAATAGAGTTCGTTCTTTGAGTGTACATGAAAGTGGCTGAATTTTCAGTGCGTTTTCCGACCCTAAAATGCACGGCAACCGATTTTATGGCAAAATTCTAAAAATGTGCATCGGAATATTATTAGTTCGACGTCGGCCCGGTCCACATATTGTAATATTTAGCATTTTGCCACACAATTCATCGATTATATTTACATATCATTACAGGAAAACGTACCTTGCAGTTAAGAGCTTAAATGCTAACGAGCCCCGATATGAATAATGCAATATTTACGAGATTTATTCATTATTACATTCGAATGTGTTGTTTGAGATATTTGGCCCGATAAACATTCTGTCAACGCTCGATTAAGCTTGAAATCGATGGATGTGCTCCGGCTTCGCTTTTTATTTGCACAATTGCTGTTGCTGCTGTTCGCATTGGCATTGTTATGCCACTCGAGAATGGTACATTGCGAAATATATGTTTTGCGTTTAATTAGAGATGAAAAATGCCAACTCACACCAATTTCGTATAGAACGCGCATTCGCCTGCACTGTTTATTTTTATGCCATCCTTTCGGCATTATTCTACCGGCTATTGATTATGCATGAAACTATTTCCATGGTTTTATTAACGGCATTAATATAAATGGAGAGATTCGAAATTGTCATTTTATATTTCGGCAAAAGCGTATCAGAATTGAAACAATTGCACGTAATTAAATCGGCCATCATAAATATGTGATGCATGCGATGCCAGATTATAGCCAATGTGTCAATAAAAATGTTCCAATCTGCAAAATGCTCGCCATTTTATGATAATATTGAAATTCATTATCAGATAATCTTCACATCTAATTGCACAAATTCTGTACAACGCCATTTTGCGCAATCATACATAATATTTAATTTTATTTCTCTCAATTAGTGAGCAAACATCAAATATTCAAATCAGCTATCAAAGGTATTAAAGTTTCAATTTCTTGGTCCAATGATTTTTGGCTATGTGACTATGCACGCATTATTATGTCGGCATATATGATAGATGCAACGGTATCGACCCGATTATCACCCTTCAACCCAAACATATGCCACTGTTTTTCTCATTTTCACGCCAGCACACAAAAATAAACGAAGTGTGTCTAGCAATTTTCACAATTTTCACATAGTTTATTATAATTATTGATCAGTATCGATCTTTATGTCAAACCAATTTCAATCCAATCAATAATTTGTATTAATACATATTTTGTGTATGCCATTTTCAATCATTTCATTTCAAAGCTTATTAATATACACATCAATGAATATTGGCAATAAAAAAACACAAGCTCACCTCGATTAACCGTCACAGTCCAAGTTTTGTAAGTTATTACCATGCTTGAATTTCATCAGTTTGAATATATTGCTTTCGAGTGTTTATGCAATGAATGCGAATCAATCTTGGAATTAAACAGTTGTACACAGTTACATGCATTGTTGTTTGCTGCTACATTTTCGAATCGTGATTTCAAAAAATGGAATTCAATAAGCGACACTCCAGCAATCGTATTCATTGTTTATACAAACGACAGAAAAACACGCAGCCGATAATTTTATGTTAATTCATTTAATTCGAATGGAATCATTCCAACTATTCGTGCCTGACGGGTAATCGAGGTCCCACTGTGTTTTTAAGTCAAAAAAAAAAAACAAACATTGATGTAAAGTTACTGCCCATAAAAATAATATGAGAATGATGTGATTTTATTTGAACCTCATTATTCACAATGTTAAAAGCCACTTAGATGTGTTGATTCTCTTTCATGATTAGCTGCTAGTCTTTTTTTCGCTTTTGGAATTGAAATTAAAATTCGAAAATTTAATTATAATAAAGGTTTCAATTTCAATTCCAAAACCACATCGTCAAAATGTTGATAATAGGAAACGGCCATGAAAAATCTCAAAGACTCTTGACAACTTCTGAAAAAGTAATATAAAGGTCGAATCAACATTACAATTACCGAAATTTAAGAATCCGGTTGCAAAGTTTGAACTCCAAACCGTCTGTTTCCGTAGCACGTTGTCAGTCGCTTTGTAATTGTTACGCCCCCATTATTGTGTTGACGCTGTCATCATCGTATCAACTGATATGAATGCGTTGTGAGCAAAATGCATGCAGATATGATGGAATTTCTGAATGCGCTTTGCGCTGTTATTGTCGGAAAGGCCGTAAGAGACAGATATTTTCATGTTTTTTTGTCACAAATATTATTCGGAAAGGTTGCAGTGGAGCCCATTTTTAAGGTAATCTCCGGTCATACTGAACTTTTCATTTCCACCCCCCGTCGATTCCAGCATTTTCCATTCTGTTTACAAACATAACATTTCTCGGCACACTGCGGAAGAAAATGTCATGAAAAAACAGTTTGTGGTGATCTGAATTTATGATTTGTTTGCATTAAGCTATTCATGAAGTCAGTAAAAATAGATAAGCAAAATTTTTGTGTATATTTTTATATTTTCATTCATTAATTCATGAACAAAACCAATTAGGTCATTGAAATTTTTTTGGGGGAAACGGTCGAAACGACGGCGAAACAACAAAAAATCGCTTTCACTCAAGATTGTGTTAACAAATCCTACGCGTTGTGAGAAAAAAATGTTCGGCAAACCTACAATTTCTCACCACCAGACGAATTGTCGGAATAACACAAGAGGAATTGTACTCGCCTCAGCCAACAATGCCAAATTCACTATTATTAAAAAAGTTTTGATGTGTTTTTTTTATATCGTTGATTTCCCTTCGTTTGGTTCAGTGATATTTCTTTTCTGTCGCATTGTTTGAATGTCACGCGGGCTCTTCTCAAATTCACTTGTTTACAGTTGACAAATTGACAAAGTTATTCATAGTATGTTATGTATTTCCTTCTGGCCGCTTTCATTTGGATTGCACGCACGCAAAGCGCACGCAATCAATCCAAATTCGAATAATACGCAGACAATAAAAATAACAATGACACGTCCGTAAGTCGCGTATGATTTTGATGTTGAGCATTTTTGGACGCTTTAATACAGCATTCGCATTAGAGGTTGTGAAACCACCGAAGCGAAACTAAAGAGCCCAAGCCAAAGATGTGCGTGATGGAAAAGCAGCAAAAGAATGAAACGAGCAAATAGGAGGATGCTGAAATCAAACCAATCGAATGTATTTTGAAGTTTTTCCTCGTTCGTTCGGTTGTATTTCAATAACGATGCGTTTAACCGATGTTGCGGTATTGTGTCGGTTTCTCGGGCCATCGATAAAGGCAACTTTACTTCCCAAGCGCCCAAAATATGATTGAAATCTATTCGAAAGAAAACTTTTCACCAACTTAAGTATGTGCGGTGTACGTGTGCTTGTGCCCGCACGACTTTTTTCCCGCTCTCCCTTCCATTTTTGTGGATGTGTAGTTTATGAGTCTTACGATGTACCAGTTTCATTTATATGATGTTGGTCATGATTTTGGCATATTCAAATCTATAAAGTGAAAATGTGTACGAGAAACTTTCTAACTTGAAACATTGCTACAAAATGTGTGCATTCAATTTACCATCGCTTCTGCTTGTGACTGGCTTTCTTGCGTCTGAAGGGTTTGACTCGGTCACATGCATTCTTAATTTACTTCGACAACTATTATCTGTGTAACAATTTTTGAACACTGATTAAAATGTTTAAAATGTTTTGAACACTGATTTAAAGACTTTTAAGCTCCGCTCCAACAATGTTTGAAAATAAGATGGGATTTGAGCGATAAAAAGTGTCAGGTTCGGATATTTTCATAAGAAACAAAAGGAAAAGGATTGATTGAAATTTATATTTATTTCTACATTGAGTAAAGCGGTCGGGGATCAAGATAAATATGGAATAAAAAACAGAACCTTTAAATCAACAAGCAAGAGAGAGGAAGAGCGAGAGAGAGAGAGAAAGAGAATCAGAAAAAATCAATATTTTCAATTTAATCAGGCAAATAATAATTCAACCGTCGATTCAATCTCGTCGATATTCATCTCAGGGGGGAAGAAGCTTGGTTTACTTTGCCAATCGGCATCCATAGAGGTGTTTCACTGAAACTCAAGCTAGATCCAAGCTCACAAATTTGATACGACTCAATTCAAAATGATACACATTCAATATTTTAATTATCATAAAAACACTTGGAATATGTCATTATTTGTGACCCGCACAACACGGTGGTCCTCGATGATAACAATCTAGAGGAAGTATTTTATGTATGCACATTAAAATACATCATTTCATACAGACAAAGTGCATTTCTAGCGATCAGCGGGGATTTCCTTGGAATTGCCGGAAAGCTGTTATCCGATTTATTTCATTGTGCATTTTCCCTTCTCCTGAAATGATCCACGCTCATTTCCATAGCACCAATTAAATGCTGATCTGCTGCCGTAAAACATTTCCTTTGTAAAATGACATGAAAAAAGTGAATAACGAGCTGCGAAAAATTCAAACGAATCAGAATCGTACGCAAGCACACCACACAGATTCGCACAAAAGCACGAACAAAAACGTTTCATTTATTAGGTGTGCGGTCGTTGCTAAACGGGCACAAAAACAAAAGGACCATCGAGACCACGGATAACAAATCATTTACAAACGATTCAATTAACTTGATTGCTTAATTTATCATTTTGAGCGGCAAAATGCGTTGCAAATATGTTTGTTTGAGCCGCGATCAACGGATGAACGAACCAAACAGATTATGTTCAATTTAAACGCATTTCACGATAATTTTTCTAAAAAGGATACGCTCGCACATTGAGCTCGGCAGCGAGAGAGCTAGAAAATAGATAGGAATCACAAAGCACATAGCAAAACACTCATATTACAATGCATTTCACCGCAATTCCCCATTCATTTTCTCTCTCTCTCTCTTCATGCGATACAAATGGAATTGCACGAATCATTGTTTGACCATCATTGTACAAAGCAAACGGAAATGTGAATGGAATATTTTTCATATATTTCAAATCTCTCGCTTTTAATGGAACATTTTATTATTATTTTCTCCAGATTCTTTTTTCGCTTTGGTTTTAATTTAATATTTAGCTACTAATAATACTCTCATTTTTTCCACGCTCCCTTCACGCGCGTCCTTGAGAATATGCAATATCATTTGTGGGACAGATTTGCATCATGAGCGATAAAATATTGAATTTGTAGCAGATTTTATGCTTATCAACTCTTCTCTGTCTCTGAAAACTTCGTAAAGCAATATCATAAATAACTTAGGCTATAAACACGACGGCAAGCGCGTAGGCGTGTATTTTCTCTGTTGCGAAGGTATGATCGTATGTGGAACGGAACGAAATGAAATTGATGTTTGCCAAAATAAAGTGTTTTCACATGTGTGCACTTTTTTTCCAAACAGAATTTTAATAGGCCTGGCTGGCGTATCCGATTTCCGGCTGAAAATGCGCACGTTTCCACGTTAATATAATTTGCATTTGTTGAGACTTTGTTCGAACCAAAGATGTTATTTGTATTCATATGGTGTGCAAGCGTTCACGTTATTATCATGAACAAATTAATTTTGGTTAGCCGAAGTTGAGTCGCAGCGCATTATATCATATTTTTTTCCCTTCCACCTCCGCTCCATCACCTTTCAGAACACCTTCGTGCTTACACAGCACACAATTTTCGTATTTATCGGTGCGTTCGTGTGGCAATATTACTGATGTTAAACAGACAGGAACAACGAATACAAGACAAATTTGTATTGGAAGAGAGCGGGCAAAATGGGAACATGCAAAGTCTTAGGCAGAACCACTTTATCCTGTAGGAAAAATCAGGAGTTCTTTTTTCCAGTTCATGGTTGAGCAAGCCAACATAGAGAAAATAAATGGATGAGTGACACTGACGAAGGTTGCCATATCAATTAAGTAAAATTTTCCCATATTACATGCCACAGAGAGGCCAACGGCTCGAAGTAAAGTTTCGAATTGTGCTGACACGAACATAAAAACGCATGATGAAATATTCGCATATTGTGTGACAAATGACGAGTGACTTAAGCATTACATCCGATTCCTGTTCAAACTGTACACAGACAAGTTGTTATCTTTTTTCTATTTGAGTATGCGTCTCGCAAATGATGCGAACTTATCCTACATTCAGCACGCTAAAAACCGTTTATGGAAAAAAGAGGAAGCGCGCTTTTGCACACACCAAAAAAACCGGTGCCGAATTAATCGCATTAACTGAACGGGAAAGTATTTTACCTGCTAAACATCACTCCAATTCCATTCGATGTTCATATCCGTGACTAATTATTGCCGCTTGATAATTTGGCAGAGGATTTGCCACGTGCTCAATGCGAATCGCTTTCAAGTAAATTGATTATTTTACATCATTACTTGTGACGAGAGATTACATCGATTTTAAAATATTTGAAGGAATGAGCGCTAACACGAGATTCGAGTGACACTCGAAAAAAAAAACAGCGTAAGCTGGGACAATCAATGAGCTTTTTGAAATGAACGATTCCCGCTGAATGGAATAACATAATAAAATTTCAAAAGGTTTTAAGGTTTGCTTTTTGTTTAGAATTGAGTGATGTTGATTTGAAAAAGTTCGGGCTTGAAAATCCCTTTTTAATGGTTTTTTGATTTGATGAATTGTTATTTTTCGTGGGATAAAGTTTTCTAATAATCAAACATGTTCACTGATTCATGAAGGCGGTATTTTGTACCCAATAAACCTCATTTTGTGTTCAACAAATGCCAATATTCGCCCGCAAAGAAAATGTTCCCGTAGAAACAGAGCCTTTTTGAACTTTTCGGGAATGTTCAATTTGCAACTCACACCTGTCGCGAGGTGACCCACCTCAAATCAATCGGTTAATTAAGTGAGACATATTATTTTGATGTGACTTTGTAGAACATTTAAATTGAATCATAGATTCGACAGTTTTCAATTTGTCTTCCTGTCTGTCCCACTTCATATGACACGCACATTCACTATGATCAATTTGCAAAACCTATTGTAAAACATCAATAGATTTTTGTAATCGCGGTTGACTTTCGAGTGCTCATGCATTTTTGAACGCACGCCATTATGTAAATCTCGGCAAATGAATGATTCAACGCAAATTTGTAACATGGTGTGAATCCAATTCGCTCGAATAAATTTGATTCTTATCAATCATTAAGAGAAATGGCATATTTAAATTTAAAATCGATGCTGCTGTCGGTCGCATCACTCTAAATCCCATGAACAATTCATAAAATATATCATTCTCAATTACAATTCGTTTGGATTTTCGTAATTGATTTTCAGGATGACGTTTCAAATAAATGTCACACAGCGATATGTTTGGTCCATGCTGAAAAAGCATTCCCATAATTTTTTTTCAATATTAGAAACAATGTGCAGAAAAAACGGAAAAAAAATGGTGAGTTCATGTATGAGAAGAGAAATGGGATATGGAAATTCTAACGGAAATAGACGCCGGTCTGACCAGCAAAAGTGCAATTCAACTGGAATGGCCGAACGTCTATACAAACTTGGATTACGAATTGCGAACTAAAAAGTTTACAGTTGGCAAAACCAGAGAATAATTCCGTAAAATTTATGAGTAGTAAATGAATTACTAGTTTATTGCACACAAATAAAACCGAATCGATGAAGAAACGGGAAAGCACCTCATGTCCGATTTTTATAGTGCATGAGATACGCTTGTGCAGTTCGGCCAATTGAGAAAAATGGAAAATCGTAAAAGATTGTCGCGCGCAAATGTCGATTTCAATCGACTTCTAAAAACAAAGAATATGCATCGATTTGAGAGTAGGACGTAGATTCTTCTATACACAACACACAGAAAAGTGGCCGAAATAAAGTAAATTAAACCAGATAATACTGTATAGCCGATGATACACTCAATGCGGGCGAGATATCATGAAAAATATTGCATTTCACACCTGGTCTCGGTTGCTATAAATTCGATTGCATTTTATTTTTGTTGCGCCGTTTCCTTTTCGGCTTTTATGCTACACAGCATCGCACGAGGAATTATATTTCCCTGCTAGCGATGCCGTACATCGATAAAATCAATACTCGCTTTTAACCATTTTCATGAGTTTTTATGAGCATATGCATAAAAAACCGGCGTATTTTTAAATTGACTCGAAGATAATCGGCTTTCCCTTATTCAATATTTTCTATGAAAATTCCTCGGAAAATGTGCTCAATAAGAAAATCTTGTGTAATGGATTTATTACCGCCGAAAACTCGCTGAAAGGAAAAAAAAACGCTGAAGCCTCTTTAAAAACTTGCTTATTCCAAAATTATTTGTAATTAAAGGGAAAATTTCTCATAGTTGGCTAAAACGTCGATAAAGTACAACAATTAAAGTCAATGATCAAGAATGTTGTTGCAAGAACAGTTTTAATATATATTTGATATTCGGAATGCTAGAATCGTTTCAAGATATCAGAGTTAATTTTTCCCTTCAAAATTGGACTTGTTGATGTATATGGAACAGTTATCTAAATTTTACTACATGTTCATTATTAACGAATTTTCGGCGGAAAAACTTACGTTCACAAAGCTCGGAAACACGAAAAAATTCTACGAATTCACACGCAACACAGATGTAAGCTATAAAATATGAGCAAATGCAAAAATTCACTTTCAAATGCCACCGACTTTTTCAAACGTAAAACGACCATTTTTGAAGGATTGCTAGAGATTCAGAATGACAGTATATCATTTGCCGTATTTGAGCGGGGTAAACCATGTTGATTTCCAATTGTGCCAGAGAAAATAACGAATTTAGCTCCCGACGAAATTTTTACGGCTTTTTATTTGGATATTATTTGCAACGGATATTGTATTTTTCGCTAAAATGAAGTAATTTCCTTCGGAACATCGTTTAAAATGCCATCAGTTTTACGCAACGTGCCATCGCATAACAACTGATAATCACATGGTGGAAAATGGGAGTTTGTTTACGATGCGGACAAATTCCGCATTTGATTAATCGGATGACGATCTACTTGAGAAAAGGATTCGATTGAAAAATGCCATCTCATTTTTATTACCATCCAATTTATCGAGCGAAGAGTTTGTTTCGTCAGAAGGAAACTATGTCCGATTGTTTGCGTGCGTACTTCAACGAAATAGACATTCCTGCACGCACTTTTTCGCTTCGGTTATACTTTCGTCAGCGAAGAGTAGAGGCAAAACGGAAATCGGTTTACATCTCAAAATTTGGTTTCTGCATTTTTGCGCGTTGACATTTCTCTCATGTGCTATAAACAGAAGCATAAAATTGAAATTCTCTGATGCCTGCAAGAAAAGATAGAAATATGCGATTGATACCCGATCAAATTAAATCAAATTTCAGTTTTCCTCAAAATTTCCAAAGATTTTTTTCTATTTCTGAATGTATAAAAACGACAAATCTTTGTTTGAAGCAAAGGTTGTGATTCAATTTCATAATGCAATGATTTCACGTACGAAATCTCAATGAATCCGAACATAATGTGGTACATGTTCTTCACCGACAGAAGTGGATAGTAAGTGGGCGGGAACAAATATTGTTGCAAACCTTAAAGATGATGCGATGCATGGAACTGGCATATGTGTTTGATATAAATCAGTGTTTCACTTTCTTTATGACATCATTTTACAGAATTCATAATAAATGCCATGGTTTTTGTTGGCCGCGTGTAGAGATTATCATAAAAAATCTAATGACTGTTCGTGATTCAATTATTCAAAATGAAAAACCGCATTCACTTTCAATGAGAAATCCTTGAAATATCTTCTGTATGAACAGAGTAATATAAGAATTTCGAAAATAGAAAACAAATGTCTTTGGTTGTCAACTCGAAAATAAAGAATTGCGTAAGGTTTAATAATTGCCAAATCGTCTTCATTAGGAACTGATACCTTAGATTAAAACATTTGCTTTCTATTTAGACAACATGCGTGCCCTTTTTCCAACGTGTAATAGATCTTAATGGAGACGATTATACCTGAAATATATTTTTTAATGTTTCTATGACAATATTAAAATGATTTGAAACCTTTCGGCAAAACAATTTCAATCTATTTTTCTGATGAAACTCATCCAAACACAACTCATTGCTTTGTGGGCATTTGACAGGTTTCCATCAAACCTTACATCATGCGCTATATTTGTTCTCTGAATCCATGATTGAGAACTTCGCTAGTCTACACAAATGTCAGTCTTCGACATACACCTTCCAACTATTGACATTCAATAGTGACACTTGCTGTACAAACAAAACGGATTCTATTTTACATTACTTTGTTCTATAAATATTAGTGAAAAATGGGCTCTCCGGATTTACCAAGTGAAGAAAATCAAATTTCAAGGCCGGCAGCAAGTAGCTTACCGATGCACGGTGGAAATGTGACGGCCAGTGATGACAGTGACATAGAGAATATCGATGTAGGATATGTTGGCTATGAACCACTTGCTTTGGACGAAGAAACTATGGAATACAGAAATGAAGGCAACCAACAAGAAAATGATGACGACGACGAAGATGACGATTTTGATTACTCAGTTTGTATTTCAATCTACGACAAACCACCAATCAATTATATATTCAATCAAATTTACGTTCTATTTTTATTCAGGCTTTTAATGCTCCAACCCAAGCTCCCGAAACAGGCATTTTTGTTCCATCAATTGACGCTGAGATTGAAAATGAGGTTTGGAATTCGCCACGACCAGAATCAACAAATATTGTATTAGATTCTACGAGGGCCGAGCAAGTGCGTATTAGGACGATTTCACCTTTTCACTCGAAATTATGACGTTTTTCTATTTCATTCATTGACGTGATAAAATATTTTGTAGATAATGTCAGCGATGGCGAACTTCACCATTCCCCAATCAAACATTCCAACTTGGGCTCAAGGCGATTCAGATGAAAAATGGAAAGAGGATTTGCTGCAAAAAATTCGCGCACGGCATGATCGAGGCAATCAGTGAGATTTCGCATATTTAAACTTAAGAAACCACAAGTATTCAATATGCATGTACAATTCGATTGACAATTGAATATATCATGTCATGTAAATAAAAAGCAATGAAATATTCCAATAAAGTTCTGAACTAAAATGTACAACTTCAGTTTTAGTCGAAAAGCGCATTTATTTGCAAAGAAATTTATCCAAATTGGAAACAATTTTGATTTGCGTTAAAAATGTACAATAAGATTATTCATATTGCCATTGGCACTGAAATAAATAAGCTAAACATTTACAGAATGATATAATCCAATTACTTTGTTGTGTATGTAACACCTCTAAGCATTGGAATCTAGTTGCAATGGTTTCGTTATGTCTATGTCATGTAATACTTTACAATACTCGAAAAGAATTTTGCGTGAGTTTATGAGATTATTTTTGAGTTTGACCGATTGATTTGGATAGAAACCTTGAGACTGTTGACTACGACTAATTGATTTAATCGGACTCCATGTCTTCGTGTTGCAAAGACACTCTTCGCGATGATGTAGATGGAGATGGCAGAGTTGTCGATGATGCTCTTTTGTTTGCTAACAATAATGCAGTAGCAGCCTGTGCTAACATTTGTTGCTTTGGCAATTCTTGGGCGGGACATTCGAAATGGACACAATGAAAGATCTGGAAAAAAACGAAGATTAAAATCGGATTGATGTTATAATTGAAAGATGAAAAGTAATCAAATATTAATAAAATGGTCAGATAAAGTGAATGAAATTGTAGCCTACCTCATTTGCAGTGTTGAATGTTCCGACAATCTTTATGTAAACCACTGGACGAGGCTCAAAGGTGAATTGTTGCCATGATCGAAGCTGTTCTTGGCGCTTATCCACTGCCATTTCCCAATCCTTTTGGTTCACTGATGTCTCAATATAAAAGCTGTATGTTCTTCTATCGCAGTCCCAAAGTAATAAGCGCAATGATCCAATATAATATGGTTGCCCGAGCTGAACGACAATAACGCCGCTTCCTGTTTTGATTTCGAAAGATTCCATTTAGACGCATATCTTTATATTTGGTTACATCGAAAATAATTCGATCGACCACTTTCTCACCTAATTGATGGCATGTATATCCGGAATCCCAGTCGTAATTTTTCACATCACCATTGATCAAAGCATTTTTAGTCCGGCTTACACCTTCGATGACAAGTGCACTCATATCAATGGTTGCAACATTGTACGTTGGCATAATGAGGCCATTGACTAATTTCGGCATTTTTGCCGTGTAATACGCCTCAAGTGCGACTACGTGAAAAACCCGATTGCATGTGTTGTGTGTGCCTACCAATTTGATAAAGCGCACAGCACGTGATGGGAAGTATAAAAATTGCCACGATCGACAGTTGTATTTTGTGTGATCGACGATCCGGTCCCAGTTGTTTTTATTCACTGATGTCTCAATGAAGTATGAATATGATCGGGTGTCACGATCCCACAGCAAAATTTTAATGTGATTGATGATACTGATTGTTCCGAGCTCGACAACAATCGACTGATCGCCTGAATCGGTGATAGAGTGACGAGTGTATCCTAAAAATGGGAATAGATCGGAAATGGTCAATCGAAAGCCAATTTGAAGAAGATCGAAATCCAGATCTACCCTTTTCCATATCATAATTTTTGACATCTCCATCTAGAAGTGCAGATCGAAGCTCGCCATGAATTGTTTTTGAATTGAATTTAGCTGACGCGACGTTCTCCTCAGGCCCTAAAAAGATTTGAAAATGTGCTATTAAACGATTTTCAATGCGATCATTCAATGATACTTACAGAGTGCGCCGCGATAAAGTAAGTTTTTTGAAGTGGTTTTTTCTTCGATAGCATCAAGTAAGCGGTCAGGATCTAGGATTTGGCATGGCCTTACTATTTTCAGTAGCTGCTCAAGATTCATCAATGGCAAACGGACGAAAGAGACAACGGTCTGGAATGGAAATTAATAGAATTGTTTTTTTAAAAAAAAGTTCATATATGTACAAAAAAATATATCAGAAATAAATGAATAAAGCCATACCTCAATATCCGACGTTGGATTTTGTTTGCACCAATCGTGTACTGCGCTGAAAATTTGTACTTCTTGAGCGAAAAAAGAGTCTCGTCTAAGCAGAGCGCACAGTGAATCTTGGGTTAATGTTTTAAAACTGTTCGAACTGAGCAGTTCAGTTGAGTTCCTATCCATAAAAGTCATGCAGACATCGCTGAGTGTATCCAAACTGTACAATCGGGCGGCATCTAAAATTGCACAGCAATTTATCAATGACAAACTGTTGGTCAAATATGTCGAAATGGCCGATTCCAATTTCTCGAAGCCGTATTGATTGGCCAATCCGAGCGAATCCAAAATATTATCTTCCTTCATTTTGGTCAGCGACATGCAGCCAGTGTATATGTAGTTCAGTAGGGCTTTGAATGCTTCCAGTGGCACATTTAACTCAATCTCATTTTGTGATGTTTCGGCCAAACCGCCATAAAGCAATGCTCTGAAGTAGGAACTGCGTGCCGCAAGGATAATTTTGTGTGCTGGCAATTTGGTATTCTCCACCACAAACGTCACATCCGAATACTCACTGCTCATACATAATTCACTCATTTGTTGCGAAAATTCGGCTGAACCATTTATTTTTAGTGCATGCACAAGAATAAACAGATAGAAAAGAGTCGAAGGTTAACTAAATCTGTTTCTAGTTCAAGTCTACATTCGATAACAATTGATTTTTGGGGCGCTCAACTTACGTGTTAAATCAATTTCACCGCATGTGCTAATTTTTTTGCTAGACATCGTGTGGCTGCTCATTTTGTTGAAATCTGGTGATTGTCTGGTGAAAAGTCATAAAAACAATTACGATGTAATCAAAAAATCTATTTACAATTTGTATATATCACTATACGTGATTAGATGTTGTTGTTGTAATTCAGTACGAAAATACGACGCATTTTTTATTTATGGATATCATCATTTTTCTGGATAATTTCGAATTCAACAAAAAGTTGCCATTGATTACACGATGTTATGAATGCACTTACCGTCTTTAAATAGATTGCCAACACCGAAATTCCTCGTTAAACATTGAAAAATTACTTTTATTTTAGATGCAATTTGGTTCCTCTATAAAATTGCTTGTTTGTTTTCTTTCAGTCTGTTTCACTATTGAAGAACAAACGTCAAACACACAGCATTGTTTACACTTTTTGAGATGCCGTTCTGTTCTTTCTTATTGATTCATTTTGAATATTTTCTGCGGATGGTTTTTTTTCGTTTTTAGCTCTGTTTTAATTGACATGGAAGCAAAAAAATATATGAAACAAAAAATGATTCATTTCAATTTAATTCTGGATGTTGGTTTATTTTTGATATTTAAGTTCAACTAAGAAAATGTTTTGAGCAAAAGTGATCCGATCCGTTGAATGTGATGAACGCACCCTCAATTGCACGCAGAAAGTGAATAACTAATCGAATATCGTTTACATGGCATAAAGTGCATAGAAACAACGTAATTCATTTGCTCGATCCTAGTATCCAAACTTAGAAATACCAAATGATATTCCATTTCATTGCGACTTCGAAAATCCTATGAAAAGTGGTAGAAAAGCATTGAATTTATGCTGCCAGAAATAATAATTAGAGCTGTTTGACATTTGGCGGTGTGTGTCTTTCTGTCTCTTTCTTTGTTATTTTTTTGTGTCATTCAGCTGATAAATCCATTGAATGAATGCGTATTTTATGGATTAAAGTGTTTAGATTTTGTTATGGTTACGGTTCTACGTCGTCTATCCAAAGATTTTGTTTTTTTAATTGACAGATCGAAAAAATTTATTCCGAAAGCAATGGCTTGGCGTTCAACAGGCGCTGATAATTTCGATTTGATTAATCAGCTTGAAGGTAAAATTCATAACCAATCGCTGCATTACCTTACTGATTGTGCATTTTTAGAAAATTGACATTTATTCAGAGTCAGTTCATCGAACTGGGAGTCTGATTAAACTTATCGGTGCTCGTAATAACAATAATTGAATGAATTTGTGATATTCACAGAACATGACGTAATCAAAACGAAAAAAGTGAAAGAGTTAATGGCCGAAACAGATCGAAAGTATTATTCTATCCATGCACCATACGTGGATGCACCTCAAAGTATTGGAAATGGAGTTTCCATTAGCGCTCCACATATGGTAAATATCAAATGTTTTGCGTCATTTGTATTTATAGAGAAATAATATTATTTACAAAAAACTGAATTTTCTTTTTAATTTGTAGCACGCGTACGCTTTGGAATATCTCATTGAAAAATTCAAATATGGTGGAAAAGCGTTGGATGTTGGATCTGGTTCAGGATATTTAACAGCTTGTTTAGGTGAATTTTTCTTCTACGCACCAATTTCTGGCCTATCAAAATATCCATTTTCTTTCCCAAACCCTTTGAAGCAAGAGCAAATCGAAAAGCGACCGGTTCTGCAGTGAACAAAGAAAAAATTGTAGCTGGAATCGAGCATCAATCTGAACTAGTTCAAAAGTCCATCCGAAATATTAATGCTGATGATCCGAGTTTCATTGCCAATGGTGAAATAGTTATTGTTGGTGCGTGAAAGACCAGTAAATTATTCCTGGTCAAATAAATATATTGAACGGCTTGCTAAATTCTGAATGATTTGTTTCAGAGGGAGATGGCAGAAATGGCTATGAAAAGTATGCGCCCTACGATATAATTCATGTTGGAGCAGCGGCGCCAAAAACTCCGGATATTTTGTTAAGTCAATTGAAGCCCGGCGGCCGTTTAATATGTCCAGTTGGACCACAGTACGGGTCACAATATTTAGAAATGGTTTGTTTCGCGCTTTCTGATAATAACAAATTCATAAGAATAATTGAATTTTCGAATTTTTCCCATGTGCAGTATGATAAAGATGAACGAGGTGTAGTGAGCAGGTTTGTGAATTTGATTCGATTTTTGAATACTTCGATTAATTTATAAGTTTATTTCAGGACTAAACTGATGTCAGTTGTATACGTACCGCTGACAGACTTGAATGGTACCGCACGATGACTACGAACGCATTGTGTAGTTGTCTGAAGATATTATTTGTCATTTTGTTTTCTTAATCCGTTTGAAAAATTGAAAATAATTATGCAATCACTAATATTATAGTCCCTAAACACAAACTATTTCTGTTCTGAACAGTTTTAAATTATGACCACATCTTTTCGCTTGGTAACAATTCTTTCCAATATTTATTATGCCCACTGCCTAGTTTCAAGCTCAACCCTATGGTTTTGTTTTGTCTTCTCAAGATCTCTTTTCAGTTCTCAAAAGACAACAGTTTAACAAGAAAATCGACTTTGTCCAAGAAAATTTAGTAAATCTTAAGCTATCATTCAGCGGAAATATAATTTTAAGTCACTTATTTAATTAATCCGTTTTATGTTTAAACATTCGCACTTTTATTTGGTAATATATTTACTTACAATAATATTATTGTGTCTTGAAGATATTCTTAAATTTTATGTGAATCACGTGATGTGATCGAGGGACCAGAACGGTGATTCTGGCAACACATTTATTGAATTTAAAAGTAATCCCAATAAAATCCACCGGTTTTTCATTATAAACAAAAAAACAACAGCCATTATTCTACTGTAAATTTATTTAATCTCAATATTAAATGCTGCACTCACATGCTCTGGTGCATGAGATTATGGCTTAATTTGCAGATGTTTATGAATGATAGTACATAAATTGAGCTGGAGCAATCGCAATTTGTGCATTCGTAAGACACGTTGAAAGTCATATCATAATGACGTTGGTTTGCGTCACAATTTATTACAATGTCGGCTGTAATAATTGGCAAATGTCTCATTCAAGGTGTTAACGGTCATGTTAATTGCACGCCGCAAATCCGTATGTCCATCAAAAATGGCCACTACAGTATTACAAATAACCTAGGAGGTAGACATGGGACTCAAGACTCGTAAGACTCTCAAAAGATGCTAATGATTTGTTTATAATACTCAAGATTCGTTCAGATTAATAGGAATTTCTAGTGATTTCAAAAGATTTGAATGATTTCAGTGATTTTTTACAGATTCATCATCTTGATCCGAGCAGATTCTCAGAGATTCAAAAAGATTCGTATTGATTTGAGTTTCCTTTTATTTGAAAATCGTAGATATTCTAAAAGATTCAAAATGATTTGAAATAATTCGAAGTTTAAAATTCGTGTCTACCCACTTGCAAATAACTATCAATTTAATGATACAAATTAAAACCAAATAAAAAAATATGATTTTTGTTGTTGAAAAAAAGAGAAGCACATTTCGGCACGGAAATGAGTACACGCAAATTCTGTAGGAACGTTAAAATACTTTTTACGGCCGACAACGTTGAAGTTAATGAGAATCGTCGGAAGTTTTTTTAATGCTTGTCCATGAGAAGGTAACGGCAATCGCTTATAAAAAACCATAATCATTTCAATATCTTTTCTCACCCATTCGATGAGCCGCACAAAGTGTGAAGCACTCACTTCACTAATTTAACAAGCTGAAACATCATCAGTGTGCGCGACAAAATTGACCGTTCCCCATGTCAACATCATGTGGTGTCCGATAGTGTAATCAGATTCAAAGACTGTAATTGCTTTTGTTGAATCATTGCAATAAAATCTTACAATCATTTCGCTTACATTGTAAGTTTTATGATTCGTTGAAACTTTTTTATTACCATTTATCGATTCACAATCGCTGGCTCCTTGATGTTTTGACACTTTTTTTGATTGCAATTGAAGGTTTATCAATAGGAATCGAAAAAGTTGCCAGCCAAAAGACGGGCAAATCGAAATGACGTTCCGAATTGCAAGCTGGTTTGAACTAGCCAATTCTACTCAAAATCACACACATTTATGAGCACGAGAGAAAGAACGCGATTCAAAAAAATCGAAAATAAAATCCGAATATTCATTGAAATTCCGTCAGCAATATCATTTGATTTGAGCGTTAATGAAATGGATTTGGGTTTGGTCGTAACCCATCCTAATTTGACAAATAACATCCGAATACCGTTCATCATCGATTCTGGGCGAATGAATTTTCGCCATTTTTTTATGGGCTGCCGATCATTAACGGCGAATTAAATTTAAATATTGCGATTTCGATTGAGATTCGGACATAAAATGCCGTACTCAAAAACATCAATGAAATGCCTTGCCGAATAACATTTCGTCGTTCGTCGACTTGCTGCTGAATTAATTATTGATTTAAATCGTAATTTTATGGAATTTATTTTTCTCTTTTTTTAATAAATAAGATGTTGAACATATGCTAACTCATAGGTAACATCATATGGCACATGACACACGAATATTCTAACTGTTGCCGATTGCCATCCATCTTTCAGCCAATAAAAATCGGAACTTCGCGATGAATAGTCGATTGATAAGAAAAAAAAAATAATATTATCAGCAATTATGAAATATTCATCATTCTATTTTGTTGCTAAATTATGTTTTGATGTTTTATTTATTCAGACAAATGAATAATATAATGAATTGAATTGATTGAACCGAAACAAATCAAAATTCAAGCTATTTGCCATTGTGAAGCACAAAGCACTGATTATTAATTTCATCGATCAATCGCTACTGCTGTGATCATATTTCATAGAGAATGTCATTCTTTTTTGAAACATCTCCATTTGGTTAGTTTGGTATTGTTGTTTGTGTTTGTGTGTGTGTGTGTGTGTGTGCGACGAAATAGTCTATTCTTTGAACACAACATGAATCAAAATCGATTGTTTCTTTTTCTTCTGTCTCTTATTCGACTGCAATAAAAACCGGCAATCGATCGAATGGGAAAAGACACAAACCCATAAACTGATAATAAAATTCATGATTTATTTGGTATGGTTTGTGCAGAGCGCACACACAAGTACTCGTTGTGGTTTAACTGTCAATTCAGCCGGTTGTGAAAAATGAGTCCCAGGAGACAACACGGAGAGAGAGAGATAGAGAGAGAGAGAGAGCGCGCGACAGAGAAGCAAAAAGAGATTGAAAACTGAAATAAATAATAAAAATAAAAATATCAAATGAAAAAAAGAACGTCGAATGTGAATAAAAAAAGCACAAGAAACGCTAAACAATATATTGGCATATCGATATCCAGCAGTTAATTAATGCAAACATCTTTATTTTCAAGGTCAAAGTAATCAGCCGCATTGGTTGGTCTGAATGCGTGCGGTGAGTGTATATGATGGACAGAGAAAAGCGAGATGCCATACAAATGATATCTATATTTAATTTCGGTTTTTCAATAGATTTTTTGATAAGCATCATTATCGTCGTCGTCATCATCACTTTAGCCGTTATATGCTATTGAAGTGGTAATCAGAACCATTCACTGAATGTCATTTCGCATAAAATGTGAAGCCGAGCAAAGTATGCGCCATTGAGCGATGAGTGAAACAACAAATTGAGGAAGTGTGGTTTCGTTCACTTTTGAAAACACCATTAATCTAATATGGGTGAGATAATGTCGTTGATCGCAAACGTGTGATTCTTTTCTATCTCGATGGTGTTATTTCAAACAATTCTCTTCAATACATCGAAAAATGATCTTTGCACACACGCATCCGAGATAAAGTTGAATGTTGGACTAATCTGAAACACTCTCAATACCATTTGCCATTCGCCGTTTTAGACATCTAGAAATATTCTAAAAAACCACTTCTTTTATTATGTACATCATGTTTTTCTTTTCTTTTCTCATCCGCAAATTTATTATCAGAGTATTAAAGTAATAAAAAATATGGTATCAAATCATGCGAACGCTCGGATCATCTTTATTGCTTCGGTTGGTTTGTATTTTCCCGTACAATTATTCAAATTATAATGCTTTATTATATTTCGAACGCAATTGTTTGTCTGCAAAATTCGCCGTCATTGCTCAGCCAACAAACTCTCGCGCTCTCTCCGGCACAGTGAACAGAAACGGCGCATAAAAATCAGAATGAAAGTTAAAAATGCTCGCCGGTTTTAATTTACGCATAAGTTCATTGTAATTTGCATTATGAACTTCATCTAAATGTGTGTATTGTTGAAAGCCGAATCAAAAGTAAGCAATAAAAGAAAAGAAAAGAAAACGAGCGAACGAACGAATAAGGAACAGGCAACAAACATGTCATCGCATTAATATGCCTTCTTCTCCACTAATGGAACCTTTTTGCGGGTGTTTTTTTTTTGTTCTTTGTGTTCGCGCCGTGTGTTCTGGGAGAATGGTTTTAATATTTTTCTAAAGATGTAGGAACATGGTTTGTGCTTTTGCCTGTAGCTGCATGTTGAATCACAACCGCAAATCAAGGAAATAGCAACACATACCGGATTCGTCGATTGTGTCACCATTTTCGCTGTACAAATGATTTGATTTGATCCGTTTCGTTCATTCTCGCCGCGCTGATAATGATTGCACAAGAACATTCGTGAGCATTTGAGGGGAAAAAACAATACGATTACGTTGTACATCCAGAGGTCTTTGAATGTCAATCAACGTGTTTCACAAAATGCAATAGAGAATTTCTTCTTTCCAATCCCCCCAAAAGAAATGGAAAAATTGACAAAAGATCAAAGAGAGACAAAAACATTTGAATTAAAATAACATTGATCCACATGCATTTGTAGTGCAACAAGGGCAAAGACATCTAAACCATGGAAACATTCTTTGGTCGCTGAAAATGTGAAATGCTTCTTGTTCGTTTCCCAAGTTACGTCATGCAAAAAGCGAAGATTACCTTTTTGCCCTTTCTCAGCCGAAAACCAAACAGCCAGATAAAAAAAAAAATTACAATGGCCAACGAACAACACATTTCGCCAATTCTGAAACGCGAAATTAACAAAAGCGCACGCGGAATGCATTTCAGTAGAAGAAGAAAACTTGCTGAAAATCGAAAGATCGCATCAAAATTCATTCGTGATTTAACATGCTACTTGCGACGATTTACGCATTTCATACCAAATTGAAATGCATTTTCAGCAGCTCTCTTGGCTCCCGATCGCGCTTTCGCTCCTTGCCAATATGTTAAAGCGTGCGTCCGAGAAAATGCAGTCAGTGCACGGCAACAGCATATCAAAAATTTTAAATTACTGAACAAAAGATTCAGAACAGAAGACACGATACACTGAACAACAGCAACAGCAAGGAATAAAAAAACACCGGCAGCACTGTGAGCTAGCGCACTAAAAAGGAAGATGGAACGACAAATGCATTATAAAAACAGAGCACACAAACAATCACACGTATACATTCGCTCTGGACTGCGACATCGAGAGTTGCACTCCTAAGCCAAACGGTGATAAAATGCGTTTATTTAGTCCGAAAACTCATGCATCATCACGACGCGCTATTACCGTCATCAAGCGAGCGTCTTCTAGTCGTCTATCTTTTTGTCATCCACCACACTTCCACTTAGAGTGTCGCAATTTCGAACGAGATTTTCGAAGAGATTTTCAAATCGATTTTTCCATTATTTTCAGTTGAAATAAGCTGTAAAATGGACAATATTACTAACAAATCATGCAAATTAAATTCACATAATTTGTGTGCTTCCACAAATAGTTCCCACTTTATCTTTCTATACATTTTTTTTAATAACATGACCAAAATCGGTTTAATTTGGAATCTCATTTAATATATTAAAAAAAAAAATGAATTTTGTCCATTCATTTCCAGACAACTTCTAACATTTGATATAAGGCAAAATCTTTAAAATTGAAATAATCCCACGAACCGTGTCTGAATGATACGATCAAATGGAAATTTATGACGCCACCCTATTACCATTGGTATATGCATAGCATACATTCAAATTTGGATTTAACATGCACACAAAATGTTGGCTGGTTCTCACCGGAATAGTTGCAATGATCGCATGGCATTGCATTGAGTCGAATATCTGTGCAGAATCAACAAATGAGAAAATGAGAACGAGATAGAGAGAGAGAGCGCGAGCGAAAAAAATGCGCGAATAAAATGCAGCGCATCAACATCATGTACACTTTGAGTATGTTGTCGTCATTTAATGTTAAATACGCGATATATTATTTATTATATTCAAAAGCAGTGAAGAAATCGAGCCATGAGTGTTGAAAGAGAGAAGAGAAGGAAAATGTGAAGTGCAGTGTGTGCGAATAAAGAAACGATTTGTTTTTTTGTTTATCGCGATTTTGTGGTGTTTTTATTTGTTAATTTCTTGTGAATTCTGACAAAGGTATTACGAAAAAGGAATAACTGTGCGGTGCGGATATAATCATTGTCGTCTTCTGCACACGTCATGTCAGTCAGTCAGTAAGTCAGTCAAAAAATGTGTTGAAAAAATCATATCAGTTTTGAAGTGTTTGAAGCACTTCTGACAATCACAATTAATGATCTGTTTGTGTCTGTGTGTTTTTTGACCTCTTCTATATCGAACTGTGTCGATCAAAAAAATGGTTTTCAACTATCAGCTGATTAGTTGTGGTGCATATATTTAAAGAGTTTGCAGCTACCAGCGCAACGCGATACATAACACAGACCGCCGATCGCATACACACAGTAAATGATACATTGGCAGCCACCGAGAGTGTTTGGAGAAGTCAAAATATGTTAGGACAAAGAAGAAGAGCTAAATGCAAAACCTGTTGAAAAAAAAGTCAGGCAAAAAGAAGCGTTCGTCGAACGGTGCGAAACCAATCCAAACACATAGCCACCACAAATCAAAGCCAAATGAAACCTGATTGAAACGTATTTGCATAGATGAGTGTATGAGTCACACACTAGATTTGAACTGTGGCACAAAGCAGAGCACTAGCTAACAGCAACAGCAACAGCATTAGAAGCTGCACACAATGTGTGTCGTTGTGCTCAGCAAACACAGCCATTTATGCAAAGCACCACAAAACACTCATCGATTCCTTCTCTAAAAAATACACGTTTTATGATATTTATGAGTTCAACAATCCCTATTCGCCGTTTGCTGCCTTTTCTCCGTTCGACGGATCATTTACCGAAAATCCGCACACAAACACAGCGACAAATCAGCGCGACGCAGAAATATCCGAGCCGCGAAGGCTCTTTTTCCATTTATCAGGTGCACGCATACATCAGCACATATTTGCGGAAGGTTCAAAACAACGCGAAAAGACATATCGATCGAAGAGAGATACGAAGAGAAACGGAAATAATGAAAACAACAGAAATTAACAGATTTTTTTTTTTTTTTTGATTAGCCACAAATTTTCATTTGGCGGCGGCGGTGATGATGATGCCGACGATGGCGACAAACCGCCGTTCCACATGATATAATACACATTTTGTGAATAGCATCTAACTCTAGATCAAACTGTATATATGCTCCATTCGTGGAGTGTCGATCCTGGGCCATTACACTCATTTGTATGGATGAAGAGCGAGAGACCAATAAACTGCAGCCGAAATGAGATTAGAAAGATCATAGTAGATTGGTGAATGCAACGCTACCATTTGAAGGCATCTATTATATGTTTCGCCACAATAATTTTCCGCTATTAATTTGAAAAAGGAATGGAGCCACAAAAAATGTGAACACGAATGAGACTTGCTGTGCGTAGGAAGTTTCAAAAATAAAATACAAAGTTGGCGAAAATGGGAGAGATAAGACACGAAGAAAAACAAAACACGAACTAATCGCAGAAAACATATAGCTTCTGATGATGCCCAATCTTCGGAGTGTTCATCGTTTGGTTGAGAATGTGATTGAATGCCGATATTAAATTACGAGCGGCGAACTCATCTTTGACAGTGAATGCCAATCGCTTTCTCACTCTTGCGCTCGCTCGAGCGCGTGCGCCTGCACTCTGGTCGCACATATCTGACGGCGTTACCCAATAAGCAAACGATTGATAGCCGATGCGATTTATTTTTGCGGTCGGTCGTGATTTTGATTTGATTTCATTCTTCTTTTTTGCCGGCAAAACAAAATTTTAGAGAACACAATCCCGTAATGATATATTGCTCGTTAATCAAATACATTTTTTTTATTTATTTTATGCAAATTTTGATGGCAACAAAGGCGCATCAGCAGCCGGCTGCTTAATGCTAAAATTATATACGTTTTCTTTCGTTTGTGGAATATATTTAGTGGTTGGACTAGGAGAATCCATGATCCAGAAAGAAAGGGAGAGCGAGCCGTTTTACTCCTGGGAAACGGGACAAACGAAACCAAGTGATTGATGTCTTGATAAGGATTTTATGTTGTGCGAGAAAGAGCCTCTCTATCTATCTCACATGTCAGCAGTCAATCAGATATTACGTATTTATTAATAGGCTGAAGGAGAATCGTCATAAAAATCGATTCGCACAAGATGATAATCGAATCGTGCGAGCGAGAGAGATGTGCAGTGCAGTGCAGGCCTCGTGAAGTATGGTGCGGCGTGCGCGAACAGTAAGTCGAAGACAACGCAATGATTGTGTTGATGCTAAATGACGATATTTACATACATACCAGAGAGCAAAGAGAAACCACCATAATCTATATATTCGTGCCCGCGTATAGTTCAGTTCGGTGTGTGTGTTTTTTATGTTCGTTCGCTCTTCATTGGGTTCAAATTTTCATATTAAAAAAGAACGGAAAAACGGAAAAGAAGAAGCAACAGCAGCAGCCGTATGATTATATGGATATAGCAATATTACATTCGAGCATTCATTTCATTTCTTTAATGCCGAAGTGCTTTTTCATCTGCATTCAGCAGTTAGTGAGTGAGAGCCGAGCGACGACCGAGCTGGGAGCGCAGCAGCAGCACCACCACCACCACCACCAATTCCGTTTACTGTGTGTGCCACACTACATATATTTATACGCTTTTTATATTAGTAATCATAATCAACGTTCGATGTCTCTCTGACTTTCTTTGTCTCTGTCTCTTGTGCTCTCGCTCTCCCTCTTAGTTTTCTTTTGCCGATCGTTTGGCTGGTGTGTGCGCGCGCGATCGCTCCTTCTCTTGCTCTGCTCTTGTATTCTTTGAAGTTTCGTTCAGGTTCCTTCTTGTCTTTTCTTTTACCTCTCCTTATGCTTCGTTTTCGTTCAATTCAACGCAATTTAACTACTTTAAAGTCACCAGAAAAAGCACAAGCAGTCAGTTATATGCAGTTGTCGAAGTGAAACGGTTCATTCGAAATTAAACACTTGCAAAAATTTTCGTGTGCGCGCAAAGACACTTCTTTTGCTATTATAAATCGCCGATTTTAACCATCACTTTGCTTTGCCAGTTTTTGTTTCGACTTTATATATAATTTGCTCCGTTTGTCGGATTGTTCTAGAAAATTGTAACTATTTTGATTTCTTTACCGTCTGTTTTTCGTTCGTTGACCGTTAAGTTAAATTATAAAGTTTACATTTTGTTTAGCGTTTGCATATTTTTGTGTTTGCAAAATAGAAATCGATGGATAATGTCATTGGCCGGATGGAGAAAGGAAATCGCTAGAATAAGGTGGTTGTTCACAGGAAGAGCCGCCGTTCGAAAAAAAAAATCTGATGAAAGAAAGGATCAGGTTGAAAAGTGCTTACCGAATTGATTGAATCGAGCGCATTCACGACAGAATATATTTGTCCTTTAATAAATGCTTGCCGCTTTGCAACTGTCGCTAAAGTATTGAATTACAAAAAGACGAAACGCAAAAAAATGCGAGCACAAAGAAAATATAAAAAAGGGCACCAACTCCTCCTTTGACATAGCGAAAAAGCGACGAAGTGTGGGAAAATTTCGTTGTGAATTTTCTGCAACGGCCGCACTCTCGAATTGCTCTGTTTAAGAAAAATATCTGAAAACGTTGATCGTTGCTGCATATTGTTTTTTTTTTTCTTGTGCGCTTGCTGCGCTCATGTGCATTGATTATTATTCAACGATCATCAAGGCGACAGTGTCAATTTTCAGAAATGAAGAAAAGGAACACATTAACTTTTACATTGGCCGTTCATTTCATTTTCTTTTCTGCTGCACACATTAATATTATAATTATAAATTGGGGCTGAAGCGCAAGTTATTTCACTGCGGCGAAAAATTGTGTCAATGCAATTTTAATTAAAAGCTAATTCATTATATGTGAAACAGGTAAAAAGCAAAGTGCTGTTGCTTGACTGGATCGCATGTGTTAAATGGTACACGAAACGACATGCACACAGAGCACACACCCGTTTTTTGTTGTTGTCGTTGCTGCTGCAGAGTTTCTTTTGTTTGCTCAGTTCGCGGTGTGGTGCAATTTTCGAATCCACACATGCGCGCAATTCATGTTTATTTTTTTCATTTCGATTGAAAAGTCATTTGATTGTGCTCTCTCGCACATATGCAAATGTGAAGTAATGGTTTGCTCCATATTTGGAACAGCCATCATAAATGGGCTGCCACTATAATCATCGGCACAGCCATCATTCCATCCATCTGTGTGCATTAATAAAATCGGCGTCATCGACGTTGTCGTTGCTGTCATTATACGGCCACATGCGAAACACATGTCCCATTCGCTCGCTGTCTAAAAAGTACAAGAATAGTTTTCGACGATTGAGTTTCCCTTGTCATTTTGTTCGCACTCCGTTGACGTGAGTGAGTGTGTGTGTTTATGATAATAATTGTTGCGCGTTCGATTCGAAATAACCACAAATGCCCATAAAACAATTCGACTGATATGCAAGTCAACTATATCACATGTTTGTGTGACGACGTGAAATTGACGGCTGGCCTCCTGCTCCTGCGCTAGAAAACATAATTTATTTTTTCCAATGATTTTAAACGTTTTATCGTATTTTTCCATCTTCTCTGTGTTTTGCGTCATTTTTTATTCTGTCATCTTTGTGTTGGTTTCGATCGCCTTATATTTCCTCTATCTTTTTTAAATACAAGAACATGCAATAAGAATTACTTTTTACATCGTAAAATGTACAACGACTATTTTCGATTAATGGCTTTTCAATTTGCCATGGGTTTTGCGAGATGAGAGAACGATAGAAGAGAATGGTATATCGCGTACGGTGTGAGCGCGACCACTCATTCCAATAGAAATTGTGCATTATTGAATCCCATTTAGACTGAATTTTAAGTCTCTCTCTACACATTTTGCCGCGTGTATGTGAGTGTTTGTGTGAATAAATAGATGTATGAATTACTCAACACCAGAATGCTTTCTCAATGTACGGTAATTTGCCTTAATTTGATTCTACATCATCAGGCGGCAAAGAAAACGGTGCATCGTGTTCAGATATGTTTATAATTGTTTTATGTTCAATTTATTCCGACCGTTTCGAACGATCGGCGCAGAATGGGAAAAGACGACCAATGCGATGATAAATGCGCCGTGCCGAGTGCACCGAACGTCGAACGCATGGATTATTGATGGCCACTTGTGGCAATGATCGAAAATAAAATTGCTTTCGATTACCTTTCATTCACTACCTAAATAAATAGAGAATAAAGCGATTTTCTAATAATGTTCCTCTTCTTGAGAGCCCGGGAACAAGTTGTTAAATTCTAGCAGACGGTATCTCTTCAAAATGGCCATCCAATCGGCCAAAGGCATTCAATCGATTCTATTTTCGAAACACCAAGAATATACGCAAATTGTGAATTTGTGACTTCGATCACATATTAATATCCATTAATTTCCTAAGCTTTTTACATATGTTTACAAGGTTTAAATAAGCCGAAAGAGAGAAGAACAAAAAGAAATGAATGAATCTCAATCAAACGTTAAACCGTGTACAAGATAAATCAATGAATGAACCGAACCGGTCAAATTGCAACTTGAAAACTGAATCCCTTTGAGCTGCTGTTAATGAAGTTAATAATGAGAGTGTGGTGATTGAGAGGATGTGTGCATTTGTGTTCGTGCTTGTGTATGTGTTTTAAGTGCGAAATTCCGATAAATCAGAACGTGTTCGGCTCATAAAAAAATGATTTAATAACTTAACTGAACCGATCGATGTTTAACGCAGCTTATCACAATCGGGTGAAGAATATTGATACGTGCCGTACATTTTAAGGAGAACCAAGTGCTCAAGTGCATATTAAAACAAACGATTTGACGAAAATCAAGACGCCTTTCAATCAGATCTCATCGATTCCATTAGATTTACGATTGTATTCGTGCGATTGAGAAGAATTTGAAGAGAAAACATCGATTTTGTTTTTCATTGGAAGTTGAACTCGACGCTTTTGGAATTTTCGATACAAAACCAGAAAACGCAAAATGCAAAAAATTCACACAATTTCCTCGCCACCAGTTATGAATGCAAGCAATACGTCAACGACAAGTGATCTGATAGCATCAGTTGTAGCCGGACATAAGATCAATAATAAAAATAGTTCAAGCAAGAAAATAAGCAGCAGTGTCGGTGTGCCAAATAATAATAATAATAACAATAATAATAACGACAGCAGCACGACCAACATTAATGAGAATGGTAATGGATTGAAAATAGTCAAACCCACTGCGGCCAAAGCGATCGGCAAAAATGGTAATTTTTCGAAAGAAATTATGATGCAAACAGCAATCCGAAGAGGATCATTGCACGAAAGGAAAATAAAATTTGATTAATTGATTTTTGAGTGTGCGAAAGTCCGCGGCAACGGTAGTTAATTGACTCTGATTGGGGTCAAATGATCACAAGTTTCGCAAGTCGCCCTCAAAACATAAATGCTCCTTTTCGTGATCAAAATTATATTTGCACAATTTTTTTCCTGCTAAATGCTCATTTTTCGTATCCTCTTATCTTCCCCCATTCTTCCGTTCGGCGATGATTCAATATTTTTCTCGGCCTTCGGAAAATAAAGCATTGGCAACCGCGACACCGTCAACCAAACCAATCGTAAGCAACAATAGTAACAGCAAAAGCAACGCACCAGCCAGTGATTCAACTTCTACCAGCGCATCCGCGGTCAATTCGAAGAATCTGAATAATAAAATCAGTAAAAATACTAGTAGTAATAATATACTGATGGGTGCTGATATTGTTAATCTAGCCAATGTTCTGTCGACGCAAACTGCTGCTATTGCACCCGATGCACAAGCGAAACAAGTGTTAAAAGAAGCCGTCGATGCGGTTGTAAATAGTTTCGCTAAACACACTCAAGGCTATGGTCGTGGTAAGTTCGATTCATCTTTCCCATTCTTTTCTGAATTTCGCTGCTCATTCGCTTGCTCGCTCGGACGGCAGTCATTTCATTTGGTTAGTTTTTCCGTTGGTTCGGTTCGTTTTCGTGGATGGAATGAGAACGAAGACGCAAGGTGTTCAATAGAACCAATCACTTTTAATTACAATTCATAAAATTCATTAAATTCTAGGGCTTCGGACAAATAGCCACAACAGCAACAGCAAATATCTATCAAATCAGAATCATCAATTTATTGAGGAAGGTGAATGTAGCGTGAATGCTCATCACATGCATCCATTGACAAGTACAATTTACAGTTTATTTCTCAGCGTTGTACGATTCGGAGCATCGATCGTCACAATTCTAAAACGAAAAGTCTCATTTAAATTAATGTTCATTTTAAACAGCGAACGGCCAACGGAAGCAAAAGAACAACAGATAATTACACGAATTAAAGCAATATTTTATTAATGGCAAATGATATTGAAATTAAATATTTCGCACACACACGAGAACGAAATGTGATCTAAAGTCAACATCATAAATCGATCATCAACGCGGTGACATAATAAATTCGCATCGAATCTACCTTTCAATTTGCCTAGTGTGTGTGCGCGCGCGCAACAAACAGCTGCACTGCATGATATCACGCATGAATGGATAAATAATAACAATAACGCAAACGCATTAAAATGAATTTCATTTTGCAACAAAAAGAATGGAACTCGCAAAAAAACGAAGCACAGAAAGACACGAAGAGCCGAGATGGACGGAGACGTTGAAAGAAATAAGAAACATCTTTCTGCATAATTATACTTAATGTTCAAATATTTACATACGAATCGCGGATAGAGGAAGAGAGCTTGTGTCAAGCAGTTATTAGAATTACTTTCAATAAAATTCGATGCGCGTATGTATTTGTAATTGATATATATATATGTAATATTATGAATGCTTTCAAGTGATGCCGAGTGCATAATTTATGTCAATTATATAGCATTTTATGCCAACGACCGATCTCATCGAACCAACGATTTGTCGTAGATGCGTACGCGCATACTCGCACACACATCGCCACACCACTGGCACCAACTCGCTCAGAATTAATGTATCGCTGTTCGATATTCTAATTACTTAATGTCATTATAATTTACAGTTAGACGTAATATGCATCATAAGAAACGCAATTTAAAACGTCTGCTCTTTATATGAATTGATTGCAACGGCTCTCTACAATATTAGCATACATATTCAATGAGGTCACCTGAACTCGAGCAAATAATGAAAAAAATCCAAATGAAAAAGTCCCTTGGTTAAAGAAGAAAATCGGAATTTGAGGTGGCAAATGTCAACGAGCATTGGCATCCTTAGTGCATTTACCACAAGTAAGCACAGTGTGAAAAATATCAATTACGACAAGTATCCAAACAACTAGATATTTCGAAGCTGGCTGTTCGCGAATTGAGCCATAGTCATAACGGAAATGGCAACAATTAATATGTGTGATTTTCGAAATGATTTGCTAAATTGCTGTCATAGATGCGGCTGCATCCAAATCGACACCTTCAATCGGCTGATAATTGCACGGTGTTCCTCATTACAACGCATTCCTTATGAAAAATGGCTTTTGCGAATGGCAGCGGTACAACGCCATTGGACATTTTGTGATTAAATTTTTCGTATCATAATCATAAATTCACGATTGGAAGCCACACACATGCAGAGGTGCGACAAAGAGCATAACAACAAACAAATAAATATACAAACTGGTGGGTTAATCGAATGTGCCTGCATCTTACTCTATGTCTTTCTGGCTCTCTGACTTTCTATCTGTGAGCCATCGCGAATGGGCTAAAAATAAGGAAATCGACACAGCAACAACGACGTGTGCGCGCTCACGACAAGGAAGAAACAGAGAAAAAAAGAAGACAAAAATTTCTTTTCTCTGTTTATATAACAAATCAGCGGATTTTATTAAATAATTAAATTGTTCGTCGTTTTCATGTTTTGTGCAATCTCATTAAACTGCACATTTTATAGTGCATCAGCGAGATCTGGTTAGGCATAATTATTGTGTGCTGGGCGAGAGAGGGAGAGAGCGGTGCACAAAAACGTTTGGCCAAACAAGTTGACGCGCTTGAAATGTCATAAACTCGGTTGGAACACGATTGAAAGCATCGTTTAGATATTCGCTCAATAAATATGTTGACGTGTTATATGAAGTTAATCAACCGCTGAAGATGGCAATAGAGACATTGAGTGTCAGCCTCTCTGCTATTTACTTTCCATAAGCCACACAGCAAACATTTACTCATTATTATTACCCAGACAAATCAAATAATTCTCAAGAAGAATGGATGGGTCTCTTATCCATATCAACGAGCACTAATGAAACCGATAATGAATGAATCAACGTGGTCCTGTACACAGAAAAAACGAGTCTAAATTTGAATTCATCAGAAAAGTAAACACGTTCTTTTTTCTATTGTTCTGTTGAAACAAAAGTGAAAAACAAATTGGAGACAGCGATCCTCTCGCAGCCCAAATGTTTACACATCACATTTATTTCGCCGGAAAATAATAATCCAGCGCGCATGTCCGCAGCTGAAACGAAAGGTTCTTTCGACGCATCACGAAACACATGTAATTCCCTTAACTAGTAGACTAAGTCGAAAGAGAAACCGACAACATCTTCGAATACTAAAAAGAAAGTTCTTCTAAAAATGACGAGAAATAAGGACAGCTTATTTATTTTATAGGTTTTCCTAGTAAAAACCATCGAAGAACCGAAAAACAACATCATTTATTTTATCGTATTTTGTATTTTCAAGTAGAGTTTTTCTGTTCTGTAACGCAAACGATAAACCTGATCTGACGATGTGCTCGTCGCCGCTGCCGTTAAAAGAACAAATCGTTATGGTTTTTATTATCACGACAAGTATATAATTGTTTGGATAAATATTTGATAACGTTTTGTTGCGAACAAACGTTGGCTATTTCTGTGTAATCCAGTTGTGCAAATACATAAACATACGCACGTCTCCGTGCTGTTTTTTTATCGACGAAAAGTTGATGATCACTGAAATACTTGTTTGATCAGTGCATTTTATGTTGAAATAGGCTAGAAAACGGACTGGCTCTGTGCTCTTCATTTGGAAAATGTGTGAAACGGCTTGCATCACGAATAAAAAATACCTTTACCGTACTGCTGCAAGTGTGGTCTCTGTGCAGCAGCATTGATCAAATAAATGCATCACTTCTCTCGCCCGTGCGCATTTCAACATACATTTTAAATGGTTCAGAATTTATGAGCTTCGAAATTAATTGAAAATATGCAAGATAAATCATACAAATTAATGGGATATTTTGAATGTGGCCCGCATAACCTTTTCATCTTTCCACTACCAATTGTTTGGTCACGATTGTGGCGGTGGGAAAATTTCCTATTGATGGCACGCTAAATTCTGGTGAACGGCTTGCGAAGTTGACATTTCAGCCAGTTCATCGACCGAGTTTTTGCTATCGCAAGTGCATCTAAAAAGGGAAATTCCATTGAGAGCTGAGATAATTTTTACATAATCTAAATTGAAAAGGAAAAAAAAACATTAGATTTTGTGTACTTTGCTAGCGAGGGAACCGGCTTAAATGCCAACTTGTTGATTGTTATGTAACGCAAATGAAAAAATGGAAGCGTGAATGAACTTTCGGCGGCAATTTTATCACCGGAGTCTTATTAAAAATGTCGCTCTGCAAATTACTTGTTAATTGACTGCGCTTAATGCTGCCACATAAATTGGGTTGCTTTTATTCCGATTGAAACATCGTAAAAATTTGCTTGCGCCAACGCAACGGCAACATTGTTGCTCATTTTCTCATTCTATCGCAATGATTCAGATGGAACCAATAAAAAAGAAATAAACCCAAGAATTTCACTGATTTTGATCAATTTTGGGTGCACATTTTGTATTTTGGACTTTTATGTGCGAGGTGATGATGGGCCGTTCAAACAAAGCGACAGCGAGAGAGAGAGAGAGAGAGCACAATTTTGCCAGGCTATTGTGCACATATAATTGCTGTCGTCGCAGTCTCATTGCACTCTCTCTTACTCTGAGTGTGTATGTGTGTGTGTGTGTGTGTTGTGTTATTAATCTTTTTATGTTGCGTTTTGCATGAATGTGTGAAAGCGCCCAACTAGTCTAAAAGCCAAATTGTTCTTTTTCCCGTAATTTTGGTTTCAATTCATGCATACACATTTTTACCTTTTCGCTGGGATACACTTTGTTCCTCTCTATTTTTTCTTTTATTTCGTGAATGTGTTCGTTTTTTTATGGACTTGGTTGCCTTTTTTTTCATCTGCTCTTTTGTATTCACATTAATATTGCCGTTGATTTTGTTTTGTGGTTAATTTTCGTCTCTCGGCGCGCTCTGCGATGTTGACTCTTTATGTGTCTGTTTATTATTATTATGTGTGTTTCTTCGTCGTCGTCGTCGATCGATGCCTTGCACACCGTGAATGTGATGTGTGTGCTCCTGCAAAAATACGACAAACTTTGCTTTTAGAGCTGACTTGATGTGGTTTTGTTACCGTTGCACATGCATAAAATAGTATATCAACTCATTGGAGCGGTTTTTTTGTTCGATCTTTGTTCTCTTTTAGTTTAGCATATACAAAACCGTACACCGGATTTTGCAGAGGCCTGAAAATCCTTAGCACAATACACACACATACGCCACTTTTTTCCTGTCTGTTCTTATTCCTCTTGAATTCGATTTTCAATTGTCGTTTGCCATGATTTTCCCATATCTTTCACGCACTCACACATGCGAATTGGATTATGCTGAAGAGCTGCGCGCCTGTGCAAAAAGAAAAATAATTTGCAATGTCTTTTGTGGTTGTAATTTGCTAAGCCAGCCGAACGATTTGTATGCATGAGAGAGAGAGAAAGCGAGTGAGTGCTGCGAGCGCACAGCAGAGTGCCGCTGTATGCACACAATCTTTCTTGTGTCAATTGAAAATTCAGAGAGACGCTTACATTCGGTATGGAAATAAAAATTAAATGCTAAACCCATAAAAATGGCCAATATTTCTATATATCGGCTGATTGTGCAGCTTTACAGCAACATATACTTCTTACTCGAGCCAAACAGAGGAGAGTGGAACACGGAGGTAAAACGAACGATAGAGAAAGAGAGAGAGATTTGCACTTCAAATGCACTTTCCGGAATGTATGAACATAAAGCTAAATGATACTGTTTGTCACCGAAAACCACACGCTGACCAACATCATCCGGATCGGTCGCATCGCACTGTACCGCATCGAGAAATAGAGAAAACACTCTTATTCAAATTTCGTTATCGCTTAATTATGCAAATGGAATTCAAATGATATCATAGACAGGCGGTGAATTGATTGTGTGATGTCTTCATTGATTCAGTTGATACGTGTGACCGCCTAGAAAATTGATTTCATATTGTGCGTGCGAGTTGTCATGCCTGTCATCGGAAAAAAATATCGGTGCGTCGTAATGACCAATTGTGGCCATTAAATGCTAGATATGAACAAATATTGCTGTTTAACTTCCGACGAAGTGCGATTGGCGAGCAATCGGCGAGCGACCGACCGACCGGTTCAGTCAATTGACGTTTGACTGTTGATTGTTATTGCTTTTAGCGGCGACAATAAGACACAAAGCAAAAGTTTCTGGTTTTAATCGGTCCAACTGTAAAATCAAATCGAGATATCTTTTTCTTAGCTGGTCGACGGTCGCATGTTTCACAACAAATGCACATTCAAAGGAGAGAAAAAAAAAACACACAACATAAAAGATATAAATACACTAAAATGTATATGGACTGTCGATGTTGCTGTCGCTTTCTCGCTCTTTCGCTCGATTTCAGCTTATTACGAAAATATTGCATCGAGAGATGGAATGAAGGTGAATATATAAATGATCGGCTACGGAAAACAAAAACAAAAACGAAAATAGCAACAACAAAACAAAGCCAACCACCGACTAACCAGATATATGTATAACAAATACATAGGTTGGGTGTTCAGAACATGAATACTCAGGCAGGCACACACCAGAGCAAGAGCGTTGAGCCACAGTGAAAGAGAATGAAGAGGTAATGCCGTACACGTTGGTTCAGCGTTCGATGTTCGATGATCAACAGCAGCCGCAACAGCGCTGCTCGCTCTCTGAGTTCGAGTATATGGGCAGAGAGCCCAGGCCTCAGTATACATATTTATAATAATATATCTATATATAAAATGAACATTCATTTTAAAAAATGCGAAGTTTAGGTTTTTAGCTTGGTAGAATATCGTTTTAGTCTTTCGAATGTATCGACCAAGTTGTGACGCGTATTTTCAGATTTTTTGAAGAACGGCCCGATATCTCGGAATTGGTTTTTTCGTTCACAGTGCTCTTGTGATTATTCTCCCGAATTAAAGACAAAAAAAAGAGAAAGAAACAGATATATATATATATATATATATATATCCATATATCGAATGCTCATTTAATCGCGCTGTGTGTTTGTCGAGTTTCGCGCAAATCGTCAATTTTGTCTCATTGTGTATTCCCGTTGCACGACAGTAAAGTCTGAAGAGTGGATTTTTGTAATAGCGCATTTATTCGAAACGGTGTGCCTATTTCTGTTTGTTGATGGTTTGTTTACTTTGTGTCTGTGCAGACACAACATTTGCAACAAAGAACAGCACAATATTTATTTGAACTGGGGGTCGGTGGAGCGATCTTGAGAGATCGAGTTCTGATTCGTTTTGGAACGAACAACTTCTGAAGAAGTCGAGGGAACGATGAACACCTTCGTTGGTCGTCCAAACATTTTGAACTACTGAATTTATTGAATGTTGGCCAGTAGCAAGCAATTTGAGACAGTCATTCTATCTTTACCGTATTTGCATTTGCCAATATACGGGTCTCAATCTAATATTGAATCATTGAAAAATTGATGCAGAAATGCTGAAACCTTCCCGCTTTCCTACTCTTCGCTCCAATCGTATGTTTCAATCGTCGATTCATTGAATGGAAAATTCATATTCTATTTGATAGCTTCGCACAATATTTACATTGATAAAATTGAGTGTAATCAATTGCGAGGCAGCGAAGAGCAAACGAGATGAAGGTAGAAATCGATGGCCCAAAGACACATACGTGAATGAAACGAATTACACAAAAAGAAATCAAGTGAGTGCAAATTTTCCGAAGGCAATGTTCCCAATTGATCGGAAAGCATTAACGACACAACAACGAACACGGGCGATCAAACTACAAACCAAAGAATAAAACTCAAAGCCAGCTAACGACACACACAGAGAGAGAGAGAGAGAGAGAGAGAGAGAGAGAGAGAAACCCGACACAGAAAAATACATCCGAATTAAGAACAGGTAAAGCGAAAAGAGCAACATCAGCAACTCAATAATTGAGTGAAGAAAACACAAAAAGGAACAAAAATAAAAAATTCGGAGACTAAAACAAAAACAAGTGAGTAGTAGAGAGAAGAGCACATCGGGAAAAAAGGCAGCCACACGACGATGAGTTAAAAAGATGAAGCAAAGGTAGCACAAAACCAAACTGATCGTCTACATGAATAAAAAAATAAATAAATCATTTCGTGTGCACTGAGCGCAATAAGCGCAGGCACACATTCTCACAAGCAACTAAAACACACACTTCCAATATATACCGGAATGGTGGATCGAAAAGAAAACGCCAAAACAAAACAGCAGCAGCAGCAGCCGTTCAAAATCTCTACACTCTCTCTCACTCTCGCACGCTCTGCAAACAGTACACGAGCAAAAAATGAGCAAGCCGCGGAGAAAGGCACGGGGTGAACGTTTATTAGGAGGAGATAGTTGCAAAGAGGATTTATATGTGAATCAAATAGTATCGGACGAGAGCTCGAGTGCAAATCTTCTGTATTTTTGTTATATTATATTTGATTTTGGGCTTCGCAGATGCAAAGCGCGAGAGAATTGATTCTGGCCATTGAAACCTTTGCCACTGCCTGATTAGGTTGACCGCATCACGTACGTACTAATGCAATCGATAATTTATTTGTTTAATGGGAACGTGTTTAAAAGCCTCAGTCACTCTCGCTCGCGAAATGTGCGTATGTGCATCGCGAATGCAATGAATACTACGACACTATACGGTGCTAATGCATCCAAAGCGATCAATGCTCATGAAAAGCGTGAATTGGTGCAGCATGTGCGCTGAAATCATGTCCAACAAACAAAGTGTATATACACACACGTACGTGGCTGGCACGATCAACGCGAAAACGGCATACGACCATTTCGAGAATAATATAGTGAGTCTGAAGATGGACATTGAAAAAAATCGATACGAATGAGTCAGAATAATAAGGGCAGGATCCGTTTTTGCAAGAGAACAAACAAAGAGAATAAGAGAAAATGATCAAACAAAGAGTTGCTTTTGCAATCAACGTGTCGTCCGACGGTCGATGCAGATCTTGTCTGTCCTTCCATTTGATTTCAGCAATAAATACATATGTGCTACAGCAGCACCAACAATCTTATAATTTTCTTTTTCAATTATGTACGCTCGAACGTTGTTTATTACTTTTCATAATTCGCGCGCACCATAGAAGGAGAGAGAGAGAGAGAGAGAGAGAGGGAGAGAGAGAGAGAGAGTGAGAAATAAGAAGGACGGAATACACAAGAACAACACTGCAGCTCATCCGTGATTTGAGCGATGTATGTATGCAAATGTCGGAACTTTGGATGCAAAAAAAGAATAAACTGTGTAAAAAATGAGAAAAAGAAGGCACACACGAATTACATCGAACAAAAAGAAAGCGCAAAAGAGTAGCGGTGAATATATATCACCTTTAAAATGAATCATTTCGGTCGATTTGCGGATTTGCATTCGTGTGTGTGAGCCAGGCTTGCGTGCTGAAAATTTGTATTATTTGCACGAGCACAAACCGATAATGAACAAAAGAATCATCTTTCTCTCTTGACGCACTTCAAAACGTAACGTGCCGAACGTGTGGCAAGAATTAACGGCCAAAACCACAAATGAAGAAGAGAATATTCTGAAACTGAACGATTTCAGTTGCATCGATTTTCTGGGAAAACTAATTTGAATTTCGATTTAAATGTATTCAAATATTCCATGCCGAGTTGTTCGTGCCTTTTTCTATTTGACTTGTCATCAAGTGTTTTATTGTCCAATAATTACTTACCGGACGCTTTAATCGTTCAAATGTTTTCACAATCGGACATTGACACGTAATATGTGACGCATTATATTTTAAATGACTTAATCCGTTTCATGGGCGCTCCAAAAACTGCCGATAGATTCGTTCTGTGCTTTGTTTATTGTAGCGTTGAGAGATCAATTACATAGAAAAATGTATCATAAAAGCCTAAAGTTTTCTTAATTTGACCCCATTAACAAATCTATTGGTCATAAATGCCATATAAAAAAAGATACATAATCATTTGCCGGCAACTTGTGTTCCGATCGTCTTTCGATATCGCTCGGATTGGTTTCATCTCTTGCACGCGCGCGACGCGCAGGTCCATTTATTTACGGAATATCACAGATCGAATTGATTTGTTTCCAATATTATGATTATTACTCTGTAATAATGTAAATGCTCTCTTGCCTCACACACATTTCGTTCGCCGCGCAGCACCGGATAAAAATATATGTAAATACACGAATATAATTCATTCGGTTCGATAACATAAAGTGACCAAAAAAAGAAGAGCGTAGCACAAAACGAGTGGAGCGAGAGATGAAATTAAATATAAAAAAATTATTCGAATGGAATTATATCTGATTGAATGCTGATGATTTCACGCGTCGGACAGTTCGCGACGCAAACTTCATATTAATTGAAATGATGAAAATTTTAAGTGATTAAATTGCTCTATTAAATATTTATTATGGAAAATATATCGCTTATCGTCAGCAAAACACTTCGTTAGCAATGAAATTGCTACGTGTTCGGTGATGTGTCGTTCGTCGTTGCAGATAATTTGCCATTCCTTCGAGGGCCGCGGCTATCGCCTTAAAATGCTCATCTTGATTTACTGGAAAACCGTCTGAGGGACATAAAGTAGCTTTAAAATGGATATCACTTGTTAAGCGCAGCAAAACAAAAAAACGTTCATTAAAAAAATTTGCATCGAGATTATATAATTGATCTGGCGGCGTTATTGTACTCAACCTACAACATCTTCTAACCGAATAAACATACGAAATGCTTTAGTTCCGATAACATGCCCGCTTCATTATCAGTCGACACATTTTACATTTTTATTGTTTGGTGTATAGGCTTCTTCACTTCTTTTATCTGGCTGCATTTTTCATGCCACAATGTTGCAGCTCTACAAGCATTTCTTTTATTTCTTCGTGTTGCTGTCTTTTTTTTTTTTTGCTTGCAAACCACTTGAAATATCATATTTATGCATCTCCAAGTCATCCAATGCAAATGAGTGAGTCTGTGTGTATGCGCGCAACAAAAATCGTGTTGGTTAAAACAGCAAAATTGAATTAACCACAACCTCAACACTTAAATTAGTTGCCTCGTTTTGCACACTTTAACTGGCCAAAGCGCAGCCGATGAAAAAAAATATATAGTTTTCTTCGTGAGAAGAACAGCGCACAGAAAAAAAAGATCAATTCTTTTCACAAAACATATGCAATGTGGGTCGCTAAGCGAATTCATTGTGAATTTTTGTGTCTTCGCTTTCGAACGGCTGCGTTTAGAAGATATTTAATGGACATCGGAACCACGGGATTCTACCGAACTTCAGTTCAATGTTCTTTAACATTTTAACAACAACGTCGAATAAAAAAACATCGACTTTTTTTAAAGCATAATTGATTAAGCTCAACCGAAAAAGTGAGCAGAAAATTTAGTGGAAAATAACACGAAATTGAGCACAACTAAAATAGGTGTCAAGAAACGAAATACACGATTGAACTGTGCGTGTGTGCATTCAAATGAGAATGATGTTATATCCTGAAGAACATTTTTGGACGGTGCCAACTTTCCACGGTTTATACGACGAAAACGACTACAACGGTAAGACCATTTAACCGATGAAATTTATGGGGAAAAGTAGCCGTAGCCGCTTGTATCACGTAAAATGGCAACATTTTGCTTAAAATTAAAATTTATTCATTTTTCTTTATTCAGTACCATTTTTTCGGCGATTCTCACTATTTTCCATCGGCAAACAATCGAATTAATGTGTCGCCGAAGTGAAATTCGCACAGCGTTCCATAACACTAGCACGAATCATTTATAATTGAATGAATAAACATTTTATACATCTTCATTCTTTGACAAATCGTCGTTGATTTTTTTTATGACTGGCATGTAAATTGAAATTCAATCATCGTGTAACCATACACACGGAAGATAGCATATTAAAATAAATCATAAAATTTTATTGGCCATGGTGCGGGCCCCAAATGTATTTCATTTAATCATAAAGTTTTTTAAGTGGGTGATTCTGATGATTTAAGTAATTCATTTCTGACCTATTTTGTTTTACCTGTGGCCCTTGTGTGTTAGTGTGAGTTTGCCTGAGCATATCTCGTCTTCTCTTTGCTGTCCCGGTGCTGCGCTCTTCTCTGTGTGTTTCGGCTATTTATCTTGTACTCATCTCACTTGTTGCGATTGTGTTGGTTGATCGTTTGTATCGACCACTAGATGATTTGTATTAAGTTTTTGTTTTTTTTAAAAATGAAGCGCCGCAAGGTATTTATTCTTTCTTGACTGCGGTTTTCATATCTCGATTGTGATGCACAATTTATACGTATATTTATACGTATATACGTGAATGTCCACAATTTATACGTATATTTATTGGTTTTTTTGCCTCTTCAATATTTTACGACAAAAACAATTTTACATCTCTCGCTTCATTACGATTCCGTGTTCCGTGTATGCTTTCTCTCTCGCGATGGTTCAGGTCAAAATGTAATAATAAAATTTAATATTGGTTCGATTACTCACTCTCAGCTAATTTTGGTTTCATGTTTCATTTTACCTTTTGTTTCTTTTGTCTTTCGTTCGATCGCATCAACAAACAATGTTGGCGATCTTTTTTTTTATTCTTCGTTTTCTTCTCTTCATTTTGTAAACAAAAAAACAAAAACAAGACGGAAAACAATCATTTTGCATAACGAAAATTCATGCTATTTTTTCATTGGAAACTTTCAAGATATGTCATTTTATGTACACAACAAAAAGTCTTTCATCGATAATAATTGGTGTTCTCAATTGAAACAGAGAGAGAGAAGGGGAGGGAATTATTGCGGTTGAATTTGGAATGCAGATATCATTTCATTGAACAGATAATCCGCTCTTATTAATAAATAATAAGACTCAAGGTAAGAAAAAAAAGTCCGCAATTTCAAAAGAGATAACATCAATGTGAACTAACAGATTGTCATAAACACAAGACTTTGATGAATGAAAATGCGAGCATGACTTAACGATGTAATAAAACAATCTGCAGATAATTCCATTGATTGGCGAACACGAGATTGAAGATCTCTGCTTTCAATCTTAATTAAAATAGGTCTTCCTCGTTTTCAAAATCATCATGTTTTACTTTATTTGACACCGCTTAAGGTGCATTCGACGCCATCACCGCCGCCGCATCCGCAGCACGGGTTGTTGTTGCCGCATACTTTAAAATCACTCTCGAAAACTTGCTGCTCGGAAATTGTTCGAATTTCGTGCTGCCCGATTTGCGTTCAATCAAGCTCAATCTGCTATATTATTACGGTGCATTATTATTATAAATCACTTATGGACTTTGGCGTTTGTGCTTGCCTCCCGTTCACCACGCAGATAAGCATGGTTAATGTGATGATGATAGCCGCTGTAATGTGCACAACACGTTTCCAGGGCCGCGCACAGAGAAAACTCATAATGGACGGTGGGAGTGTAAAATGTAGTCAATATTGCATCGCTTGTATTTATTTGATGCGCAACATACAATATTTCATGCCAACATCCAGCAACACCACCAATTTTTATATATTTATACAGATTGTTGGAAAAAGTATAATATTCGGATTGGTGCCGACCAAAAGAGTTTGAATTGAGTTTTCAAAATGTTTGTTTTTTATACCTTCTGCATCATTGAATTACTTGAAGGCACACCACTGAATTCACCACATAATAATGGTCAATACGTGTAGTTAATGGGACGAAGGCAAGGCATTTTTGCAATAAATTGATGAAAGCCTTTCAGTTATATTTACCGCAAATTAATTGATTCAGTGGCATACCAAGCAACACCGTTTAACCTTTCCACCTTCTTCGATTTCATTGTTCTCTCCACGCCATTTACTGTTTGCCAAACCCAATTATCCGTTGACTGACGTGAGCAATCGACTGCGCACTCGTTTCCTTTCGATTTTAATCGGTTATCAGTATTACGTTTTTGGAATTAGCTTCAAAATGGACAGCGATACTTTATCAACGTTATTGCATTCCTAACATTAGTGATAATTTGTTATAGAAATGCTCTAAATTTTTTTTTTTTTCCATTTTCATGTTAATCCATTTAGTTAATGTCGTTGAGGCGCTTCAGGAGTTCTGGCAAATGAAACAAGCGCGCGGTGCCGATTTGAAGAACGGTGCCATTGTTATCTACGAATCAGTTCCATCGAATAGCCAGCCGTACATTTGTTACGTTACATTGCCAGGAGGCAGCTGTTTTGGTAGCTTTCAGGTATGCGTCAATATGAAACGTTTTTAAATGGGACTCGCGATTTATTCAAGAAACAAAATCACTTGTATTCAATAGAATTGTCCAACGAAAGCCGAAGCTCGAAGAAGTTCGGCTAAGATCGCTTTGATGAATTCCGTTTTCAATGAGCATCCTTCGAGACGCATCAGCGATGAGTTCATCGCAAAAGCTGTCCAAGAGGCACGAGCATCTTTCAAATCGGAAAACAATGAAGACGATGGACCCGACACTGGAATCGGCGCATTTAGGTTAATTTCACAAATGAATACAATTAAAAACCAAAAAAAAAAAAAAAAAATAGAAAAAAAATAATTCACAATGTCCGATTTTAATATTATCTTTTTCTTTACACGCGAATAGATTTATGCTGGAAGCGAATAAAGGTCGCACGATGCTTGAATTTCAAGAGTTGATGACAGTATTTCAGCTGCTCCATTGGAATGGATCGTTGAAAGCAATGCGAGAGCGCCAATGTTCCCGACAAGAAGTCGTCGCCCACTATTCGAATCGCACGTTGGATGATGACATGCGCTCTCAAATGGCACTCGATTGGATTGCACGTGAACAAGAAAGTGCCGGCGTGCTGAGCCGTGAGCTGGCATTGGCCGAACGTGAATTGGAAACGGCTCGTTTGGCCGGCCGAGAATTGCGCTTTCCGAAGGAAAAGAAAGACATTCTGATGTTGGCTCACAATCAATTGGGCAGTACAAATACGGTATTGAATAGCTAAATCCATTCACAGGAAACGCAATCGCAATGGCATTACTTGAGTCTCATTCAATTAGTTGTCTAAGAAAAGCCGTTTTTTCAAAGGATCTTACAATGAATTTTGCATTTAGAAAAAAGAAAATATTCTGCAATATTTTCGACAGAATCATGCAATTGAAAATTGATTTTTATATTTATCCAGAGTACAAGCAAGGAATGGCGTCAGAAATTTAAGAATTAAAATAATTATCGATACCCTTGAAATTCCAGCCAATTGAATTGGTCCACTTTGAATAGAATTGTCTCACATAAAATTTCGAAAACTGTCCTTTGTTTGTCGCATCGGTGCATTTTTCTGCTTAAAATTGTGGTAGCGAGAAAAAAAGTGTGTCCCATGTGTTTTAGTCATTTTCGAGATCTTGCCACACATTTGAATGTAATGGATTTAGAAGCCCAAATTAGCCATTTAAAATTTAAACATTTTTTTATGCGAAAGAAGAGAAAATGTGATCATTTTTTAATAAATTATATATAAAAGAAGGCGAGCGATGCGATGTTCGATTTTAAGCGTTTTCATCATAATTTTATTTGAATTTTTTTCTCGTTTAGCTTAGCATATAATGAAAGAAGCAAAATGTCCATTCCATTTAGACGCTTAATTTAAAAACATAATCAAAATAAAATTGAACGAATGAACGATGTGTAGGCGACGCACGTCCAAATGTTAATAAGAATAGCGAATTGTGATTTTTCAACTGACATCGATATAGAACAGTTTATCATTTTAAATATTGCTCGTTACTTGTTTCGATCGATTTTGGTTGTGCCGTGTATGGTGTATTCAAATTATTCAATCACTTTTCAGTAGCAGCCTAATTCAAAACATGCATTAAATTCTTGTCTTAGCATTTGATACAATTGTAATTCAGTGAAAATGAACACGTTCATCCGTTTTGTAACGACATTTTTTTTAGAAATAATTTAGTCGAACGAGTTGAGAGTGTAGTTGAAATGGAATACAAATGAAAAGAAGACGAAATAAACATTTACATTTTATCTTATCGTAAAATCCAATTTGTAATTATTTACGAAGAAAACAACATTCTATTTGAATGTTGGAGTCTGAATAAAAAGCTTTTAAACTCAATCTATTCAGTTTACGGAATCAACGTGAGATCGAAGCACTGAAAGTAAGTCAACTTCTTAAGTCTTGAATTCTTTTGCCTGCGATTTCTTAGTTTCTTAGAAGAAGACCATAATTTTATTACTTAATTATTATTGTGAATGAATATCCAAAAATGAAACAATTTCTATTCAACGGTCGATTATTTGAATAAAATAATGCTGAAAATTTCAATTTTTCTAACAAACAGCTGTTTAAGTAAAGTGCCGCCTGGCAAAACAAACGATGTAACTTGATAGACCATAATTGCATCTGCATATTGCAGTTTTCTACATAAAATTTATCAATTCTCGTGATCTGCAAAAAAATACGTAACTTGATGTGATATCAAGAGACACTACTATAAATGGCATCGAAATATGAATTTGTCTGGAGGAAAAGAGCTGCAAAATTTTGGGATTAACGTCACCTTTGGCTCTTGCCAAATTTTCATTCTGAAATCCAAATGTTTAATTGTCAATAAAATAGACACATATTTTTTCCCCAGAAGAATTTGCTAAAAACCACCAATCATCATTTTTCATTCCATCGAAATGTCAGTAAATTCGTTCGTTCGTAAACAAATTTTTTGCAATTCCGAAAGGCTTTAGAAAATATCTCTTCAAGTTGCCATAACAGGAATTGCCCAAAATCAGACAGTTGTCAATCGTAAGTAGTGACTGAAGTTTGCCGACAGTTCATTAATTTGGGATTTGATGAACGCACACATTTCGAACTGAGAAATAATGGAAATATTTGGATTGAAATGGAAGTGTGCATGTGCATGGCGGTGGGTTTCATTTGAATCGGAATGCTTCCGAAAATCGTCCACTAAAAGATATTTAATTGGGCGTTCTGTTTGCATTTACAATCATTACCATTAACAATTGCAGTCGCGAAAGTATTCGTTGAGTTTGAGCAGCAACTATTTTCTGGAAAACATTTATGGAGGTGTAATTAAGTTAGGTCCTCGGCAATGTTTGTGGTTTCTTTGTCGCAATCGCATGAAATACATCATTCATTTGTGTTGTCTGTTTCTTCGAACGTGATAAAAGAACCTCGTCGAAATTCGTCATTTTTTTTTGGTTGGTCGTGTTTTTGGTTACAGATAAAAACAAGGCAAATGATAAAAATACAATTATTTTACTTGTGCTGATGAGAACATAAAAAAATGTCCAAAATTCCCAGAGTAAACAGACTTTTCCACCGTCAATCACCATTTACGATCTTTCTTAGTTGGTTTGCGTCTTCGGGATTGCATCATACTATGCAATGCAATGCACGGCAACGAACATGCTAAGCAGTGTATTTTTGAGTGGGTTTACAGCGAAATTTTCTTCCGTTGCATATTTTGACATGACAATCACTTGAATTTTGTTTCATTTTGTTGATTTTTTTTTTTTTCTTCATTCGGCCCTGTTTCAGTTGGATCGGTGTGGCTGTCCATATCTAAAATCTTGAACATGACGCACCGGCAAACCTTGTGCATAATGTGTGTGCCTTTTTCTTCGATCATCATGTTGTGTGTGTGTGTTTCGGTTGTGATCTGACCGATTGTTTTGTTGCTCGCGCGCTCTTCACTCAAATGTCCAGCTAACAAAAAAAACTTTTTATACGGCTGCATGAACGCAGCAAAATAAATCAATTACAAAACGCTGGTATGTACAGCACATATTTGTGTGCGCATCATTGTACGCACAACAGTACTCACTCATTCTGCTCACTTCAATGCTGATCGAATGGTAGAATGTAACGCATGTGTAACATAATAAATTTTTGGGCCTTTTTCTTTTTGCAGCGCATATAATATCCAAAGCTGCTTCGGACTTGCGCGTGTATGTTTCATTTTGCCTGGCTGTATTCGTTCTTCAAACCCAACCGATCGAGACACAACAACTACAAAGAATTTTTTCGATTTTCGACAGAATATAAATTATTATGATGATATTATGTAGGGTTTTTTTTTCTTTCTGCGCGCTGTCTTTTTCAATGTGCCATTTTTTGTGTTGCGGGTACATTGTTTTGTGTGTTCGAGCACAATTTTTGGGAATTCGTCTTTCGACCGCGATGCTCTTTATCTCTCTCTAGCTCAACAGTTCGTTCGTTTTTATAATTGTTATTACTGCTATTGCCGTAGCCCCGGCTGCTGTCGTTGGCCAAGTGCTCCTTTTTGCTGTGATATCTTTTCGATTTTGTTTTCGACACTATTATCAGAAAGAGTAAGCATTGACAAACGCACATTACATTTGGCCAGAAAGAAATGCACACTCAAGTCCGGTGGAGACATGTTTTATCATGTAATATAAATAAAATGTACTTAAAAGATTTTTTTTACCGCGGATATTATTTCATTTTAATTATATTATTTAATGTATTTTGGTTCGGTCACATGGACGTGATGAGAAAGTTAATGGGCCGTGTATGCGTGCCGAGCTGAATGCTGTGATTTCTTGCGCTCAACATTTTTATTCGTCGTTCTCACTCGATTTTATGGCTTTTTCCCCGCATTGATTTTTGAGTATTTTGTTATTTGATAATTTAGCTTTGATTGTATTTTTCTTGCTTCTTCGGTGCGTGTGTCTCTTCTCGCGCTCTTGGGACAGTTTGAATGTTTCACTTTGAGATAAATCAACATTTTCTGATTTTTACGTATGAAACCAAATATGTTTGCATTATTGCAACAAAAAATTCTCAGCAGAACATACTTGACCGTTGTTGTACACATATTCAGCCATGCACATAGCACTTTTTTTTGTAGCCACAACCAAATGACACAAACAAAACAAACATGGAAAAAAGAGCGAAAACACGAAGAAAGCATCATCATTTTTGTCGCGGCTTCGGAAATATATGAAGTTGCTCGGTCGATAGATCAAACAAAACCGAATAAATTGCCTGTTCGAGATTACCAAAACGACATCACTTTTCGATGACGACGTGCGTTTTTTTTTCTGCTTCTTGAACGTTCATTCTTTCCACCTCTTTCTCCTCCGTTTCCATTTCTGACAAAAGAAAATGCGTGAGCACAGTTGCTGGCTGGTTTTTTTTTCGTTGTTCAAGCAACTGGGAGAGAGAGGGAGAGAGAGCAATCTCGCATATTGTCAATAATTGGCTACGGCCACATTGATCTTCATGCATTTTAAATGCTTATGTTATCGTCAATTTTTTTCATTATTCGCCTCATAAGAAATTCGGTGCACAACAGAATATACCGTTATAAAATATGCTTTATGCTTTTAAATCATTTTAAGATTTTTCAACGAGAGGGACAACGTACGCGTTGCGCTTATCTGAAATGAAATTCGGGAATCAATTAAAATTTCGCTGGAATGTGTTTTAAATTTTTAATTCGACGCTGAACAGACAAAATGCACGCGTAAAAAGGAGCAATATTACCAAATATATGTATAGCAATCGAATAATGTTTTGGATGGGTGAAATGATGTGGCATGGCAAATCACGGAGCTTAAAACGATAATTTGGGAATGTTCTTTGTGCGCATATTGAGGATCAGCCAAGCAGTGTGTAATTGGTGACAATGAGCCATATATTTAATGCCCTCTTTTAAACTGTTTGCGGTAGATTGAACCAAGCGGACCATGCTTGTATGGGATTGGAGAGCTATTCGAGAGTATGCCAATTGACCGCGCCATCTTTTTCACAAAGGTGAACTCAATTTAGATCCATTGTAATACACCATTTATTGACACAAATAATAAAAACAAATGAGTCATGGAAACGATTGAAATATCACATCAATACTACTGCCCAATAGATGGCGCTGGAGAATAGATATGATTAAAATGTCTCAAATAGCACGGTCCCCTTGAATTGAACCATTTTATTGATGGACATGATAAAGATTAATCGACAAGCGTTCATTAAGTGATGGTGCATATAAATTGTGCTGAACGCTCGAATTTTGCTGTATATGCATAAATGGCAGTGCGAAAATTGTATTGAACATCGAGCGAATGAGGGACGTGTACAAGTACATTTGACTCTCTCGCGACTTGATTACAGTAGTTAACGATCAGTATTTACACGATTTACAAATAGAGACTGCATTTGGAAATTATGAATGCAGTATCTGCATCGCATAACCAATACAATCCATTTCTTTCGGTGGTTACATTATCGAGCGCGTCGTCACTACTTTTGCAATTCGGAAATCTCCCGACCTGGTGACGGCCATCTCGCAATGCTCAAATGAAATGTTATTGAAACGGATAAGAAAAATGCTTCATACATTGTATTCATCCTGCCCAAAAACGATCAAAAAATGAATGTATAATTATACAGGACCTTTTTTGTGCGGTATTCAACATTCAGCGTTGAATCAGTTATTATCGAAGCTACAGTTTTCCGCCATAGATTTGTTACGCTTCGGCATGGCACAAAAAAAAGACACAACACTTTATGGGCATGTGCTGCAGCCGCGTACAGAAGACTGGAATTCCATGCAACTGAGAGCGCAAAACATCGATCGGGCTTCGAATACATCTATATCGCGATTTGCCGAATTATTGCATGCATGCATCAGTGATGGAAGGACTTGACACGAAACCACCACTTTCATAAATGGTTTTGAATTAATAATATCAATTTGAGGAAACTGAAATCGACGAAATATCAAGAGAAAACTTCGTGAAATGTTCCTTCATTTGCACTTAAAAGTCATTAAGCAAGTGGTCATTTACAATTCGCAAATTATACAAGTGTTCGGTTGTTGATGGATGTTTTAACGGATAGAACAAATCGAGCGCACAACATGTGTTGACCCCATGCATTTTTTGTGTGCATAAATTATGATGGCAAAGTCGATGGTTTGTCGCCAACAAAACGAATGGCGATTCTCTTTTCTTTTTGTCATACACATCTCGTCGTCATCAACAAGCGTAGCGAAATATTGAAAGCAGGCAATAAAAACGAAATTGATTTCAATCATTTCGATGCGGCTGTGGCTTAAATGCGCGCGTGCGCATCAATGCAATGAAGTTGAGAATATTGATGAGAGCCTAATTAATAAATTATAAGGGAAACTCGACATTACCTTGTTTTAAGTGCAGATCCATCAAAGATGATGCGAAAGCGATGCTGCTGCACTGGCTAATGAGTTTTCAATGCGGAAAGCCGATTAAAAAAAGCGACCATTTTTGCAAGTCAATCCTCAACTTTTTTCGCTCTTCTTGTGACAATTGCGACTTCGTACTTATTAATCGCATTAAATCACACAATAAACTGCGCATATATGGGGTTCATCGTCGGTTCGCATAGAGATGGCAAAATATATTATGCGTCTTAATGACGTTCCTTCAACTTAAATGGCAGAGCGATGAGAAACTAGAATTAAACCACCACAAAAATAACAACAACAACGACATCGAAAACCAGACTATATGCCGGTGCAAAAAAAGCCCATTCAATCCGATTTCACGCATAACAATTATTCAAGACTTCTTTAAATTACTTGTCGCTCAACGAAACTTATTGGTTCGTGTAACGGTACAGATATCCCCACGCATAAATTTGCTTTTAATCAATTAATTTCATAAATAAATCATTATGAGGATGCTATTTTTAATGCACTAATATGCTCCATTTACAAATACGTTCAACAGGTTTTATTTTCTATAGCATTTTCATTCTGCACTTTGTCCCTTTGCTGTGTTCGATTGTGAGTCTGGAAGTGTTAAAATCTCGACACCCTCTTTTGTTATTAAAATTGTGTGCTCAAATTGCGCGGATCGCGAGTTATCTTTGGTAACAGCCGTCCAAGCGTCGTCTAAAACTTTAAACGTTGGCCGCCCCAAACATAGAATCGGTTCAATCGTAAATGTCATTCCAGGTAGCATTTTTCCTTCGTATTTGTTTCCTTCAATCAAATGATTATGGACTAAAAACGTATGTAGAATAAAATAGATTCAAATAACACAAAATAGATTCAAATAGCACATTTCCCGAAATTGTTCGGGCTTACGCATTTTTCATTGATTGCTACTCATTTGTATTGGATTTATGTTTATTTCTTATCGAATCATCATGTAACTTTGAGAATAAATCACAGAAAATTTCAAGTCATTACGATGAGATCGAATTTCGAGTCATTACACATCATGTGATTTAAATTTAAATTTTAATATAAAAACAAATAAACATCTCAGTTCCTAATTCTTACTTCAACGTTCTCTATTTTTGAATTGGTAATAACAATTACGAATTAGTTCACTCTGATGTGAACTTTCAATTGAGTCGACCGGAATAAAAGTGAGAATACACCGGCTCTAGATCAGTACTGCGACTAGATAATCAAAAACGCTGAAGTGAACCATGAATATTGTTGAGTGGCAGCAGCGGTCCATAATTTTCGCTAAAATTTCGCTAATTGCACCTAAAAATAAACATTAATAGCGAAAATTATGAACCGCTGCTGCCACTCAACAATATTCATGGTTCACTTCAGAGTTTTTGATTATTTAGTCGCAGTACTGATCTAGAGCCGATGTATTCTCACTTTTATTCCGGTCGACTCAATTCATGCCAACGATAGATATGGGCCTACATTTATGTTATGTATAACAGTATAACTTTCGGTAACAGCATGAGCATTCAAACTGATGAAAAAACACAGATTAGAAAATAACACAAATACTTCATCCAATTTATTGATTTGAATATTGACTCCGAAAATTGAAAATTTTGTGAGGGAGCTGGTCTTAAATCTCATCAGAATGTTTATTTATTGATGATGGCAAATGTAAATACATGAACGCCCTTAAAATTAGGAATACATTTTTGCTTATTTGCTAATATTTAGTTGAGCTTTGATTTTGACTTTGATTTTGGTTTTGTTCTATATTCGAGTGCTTGATTATTAAGTAATATTTTTTTAAGATTTTTCATGAAAATTATTATATTATTTGATTGTTTCAATGGTGATGATAAATTATTATAAGTCGAGATTCCGCGATTTAGAAATGATAGGGATCCAAATTTATTTCTGGTTTTATTTTTATGCATTTTTTTTGCTTGTCTTGTTTCGTGATTGTGAATATCACTTTTGTAATCAATAGCAATGTCACATTTTAATTCATTATTAACTATTTTATATAAATTAGTATTCATTTCGAGATCAATTATAATACTTTTTCTAATTCTATAAATCTGTGTTCGCGAAAAATATCGCCAGTTGAGACATTGCCTATGCGATATTTGTTAAAAAACAAGTTTCGTAAACATTTGTTCTGTAAAACACGTAATTTTTTAATGTTTTCTAGTTTGGTTCCGCTCCAAATAGTGAGTAAATAAATTAGATTCGAGTAAAAGAAAGCGTAGTAGAGCATTTTTTTAACGTTATCACCACATATGAAAGAGACTCTTCTAAAAACCCCAACGTATGGACTTAATTTTTTAATTAAAGAATTTATGTGCGAATTCCATGTCAAATCCTTATCAATTAAAAGTCCGAGATATTTGGCTTCATCAACTCTTGTGATTTTTACTTGATTGAGAAAAATATCTGGAAAATTTTGAAATTCTTTTCTTTTGGAGTTGTAATAAATTATTTTGGTTTTGTCCGCATTTAAAACAAGTAAATTGTTTTTGAACCAATTACTGAAAATTGTAAGATCCTCAGAAATCATCTTGCTTAAAGAATTTGCATCATCTGCGATAAATAATAGGGCGGAATCGTCTGCAAAGAGCTGTAAATTTCCTTGGAGATTCGAATCAAAAATGTCATTAATATATATGAGAAATAATAGGGGACCTAATTTAGAGCCCTGAGGAACACCATAATTCGACTCCTTTGTGTCACTTCTTGTGTTTTGAATGATGACTTGAAAAACAAAGAAAATAATGTTCTGACAGTTCCAATAGGAAACAATGTGAACTTAAGATAGCCGCCATACAATTTTTCAGTTTTGACCTCGAAAAGACCCAAAAAATTCGAAATTTTGCAGGGGAGGTAGTCCTAAATCTTATCGGAATGACTTGAAATTTTGCATGACTAGAAATTTTGACATGACTCTGAAAGTTTCATAATGATACAATGCGAAATAGTCATAGTCCCCATACAAATTTTTCGTAATTATATTGAAGAACAGCCCATTTTTTGATTTCACTCCACTAGAGCTACCCATAAAAAATTATCCGATTAGGCTGAAAATTAATAAGTTTCTATTCCTAATGAAGACAAATGTGTGTGTAAATTTTTGTTCAATTCTAAAATCAATTTTTTGAGTTATCGTGTTAACAAATTTTTGCGTACCACGTACAACGTACAACGGACAAAGGACAACGGACAACGTACCACGCACGGACAAAAAATTGCCCCGGGAATGGTTGCAATCGATTTTTCTAGGTTCAAAACGCATAGAAAACTTATTCCGAGCGTTTTGAATATTTTGGACCGATCGCAATACTTTTATCACACACAGTGGTGTGTGCGGAAAAGTGGAAAGACCTTTGCAATAGATTGAGCAATACAAAAATATATAAATGCGTGTGTTTTTGTGTTTATTGTTCAATTCCTACTTAATTTTAGTATTTAATTCTATATTAAATATCCAGATGAGCCGGCTCAAAACATGACTGGTGCTAAATTTCAACCAGGGTTGGATATTTCTATTTAGTTGGAAATTTGATAATTTCAACTGTTACTCAATTTTTGCGATGTGTATGCTTCTTCAGGGGGAACATTTGCAAGATAGAATTATCGATTGCCCAGATTCCGCTAATCCAAGCCGGACTGACACAAGAGCAAAGAAAGCGCTTATATTACAATAAAAACAAAGAAAGGTATGGCTCATCGGCAACATATCAAAATGCTGATGATAAATTTTAACATTTGATATGATTCTATTTATTCAGCTGATAAATAAAATCGTACAATTTTCAATTACAAGAGAACATCAAGCTCATGGGCTTTTGCTCCTTCATTCTCCCAAGCAAAAATTAGCCAATAATGCTGTTCTGAGATCTGATAAATCATTTTTGCAAGTTTCTTTTAGGTGTAGCTCTAAATACATATTTCCGAACTGCAGCATTTCGCGGAAATCATTAAGAACTTTTTCTAACTGTTTTGATACAGAGGCCAATGTACGTTTCAAAATGGTTTGATCAGCTTTTACGGCATTTATCTTTCGAATACTAAAAATTTTCTCAAATTCAAAAATACTTCTGAAGTCTCTTTCAACCTTCGCTTCAAATGGCGCTAATATTGTTATGAAAAGATTTTTGTGTCCATGTTTGAAAGCTTTTAACCTCCTTCTCACTTGAAATTGTTCAAAATTGTTACAACATTCCTTCCAAACTTTATAAGCTGGTTTATAGATACGAAGACCAGATTCCATAAGTTCCAGAGTTTTGTGGATACGTTCTATTTCAGTTGAAGTATTTTCGTTTCGACTTTGGATACTTTCTATTCCAGTTGAAGTACTTTCGTTTCGACTTTCAGAACTATCGCTGGCGGGAGGCGGTAGAAATCCTGTCAAAAAGCTTTTAAATGCTTTGAAATCGGTATTAAATTGTTCGTTTTCACATGCGCGTGAAAACATTTGGTTTGGAGTTGGCGGGGCAGACTCGACATAAATCTGATTCTAAAATAAAAACAAATAAATTATTTCAAAATCTATTATAGAATGAGCTACGTTATCAGACGAAAAAATGTGCTAACAGTTTATCTTCAAAAAATGATATTCAGATAATAAATCGAGAAATGTTCGGGAAAATATTGAATTAAAACTGAATCTAAACGGTAAACTTAGCCCTAATAAAATGTAAATAATTTATCCTTACGCTGTACATCAAAATGATGACGAATGAACAAAAGGCTGTTTTTAAAAATAGCATGTTGCTTGGAATGTCGAACGATACTGACTCGTTGGCATCAAATTATGGGAATTTATACCGTTTTCGAGCTTCAAATTTCGGAAAGATATATTCAAAAATTCAAATATTCATTACAATTTATTCAAAGTTCGAAGTTTTGAACCGAATTAAAAAATTGTACTTTCATGCCACAAAGTTTTCCAATTCAAACAACAAAGAGTGAATAAAACTCTCACTGGAACGGTTTTCAATAAGGGTTCATCTATGTTTAAACCGAGCGGACGATGCAAAGTTGAATTTTGACATTTAGCTTGACAGCAGCGCCCTGTGTACCATTCGTCTATGGATGGTAAACACTTTATCCCCTTCTTCAAACCATGACAGCAAAGATGTGGAGCCTGTCAAACTCGCTGTTTGAAGAAGGGGAAGGCGGGGAAGGTGTGAAATGTTGAAGCGTTAAGGTAGAGATGGCGCGGTCCAACGACATTCACTACCCCTTTACATAGGAGTAGATACAAAGCATCGTCCGCTTGGTTTAAACAGTTAAATAGATATTGCTTTTGGGATACACAGTTTGCGCTACACAGAATTGCATTGATTCAGTATGATTTTGAATCAAAAGGACAATCGTCTTGAGATAGAAAAATTATTATCAAGCAAAAATCCAAATATTTGACAGTTTAATTGACAGCTAGCATTCGGATTTCGGTACAAAAACGGCACCTTTTCGCACAAAAAACATGTGCAACCTTTTTTATTGTCAGTAGGGATTGTTTCACATTTTCGTCATCCCCACCACAACAAAGACCGTCGATTGCCCACCAAACCATTCCCCTTCTATCTCCGCAAAAACATTATTACACCAATGTTTCGGGATTTTTAATTTTCTTTTAATATTGTAGTTTAAGAATTGTAGTTCGAAAAAACCAATAGAAGCATGTTTGAAGAGTTGTTTAAAAAAACATGTGTTGTTGTGTCTCATACATTTTGGAATAATGTGCATGAATATTGCTCATAGATTCACTTGTGTGTAAGAGGAGCAAAATTTAACAAAAAAGTTTCAAAAATGATATGATAGGAGGCTATAGTTTCTGTTGTTGACCTTGGAGTTTTCTTGTCGGGCTTCATACGCATTTGGGGCATTAGCACGTGGAAGACAGCATGGCCCTGGAATGCGCTCGTAAAATTTTTTTCTCGCTGAAATGTTTTGTAATTTGAAATAGCTTCTCTTAAATGATGAATTCAAAAAGTGTCATTAATATTCTGATGAACAGATATTTGTTACACATGAGCAATGAGTTATAGCAATTGTTCCCATAGCAATTGTTATAGTTTAAAAAAAAAATTCGCAACACAATCTTCAGAATTCTTTTTATTTTGTGTTTTGGAGAAACATCTGGGAAACAGTGTGTTTATGCAAATCTTCACTTTGTTATTTTTAATATTTTCTTTCAACGAAATAATGCGAAGAATATGGAAATGCGGAAAAATGTAATAAATACATATTAATAATTTACGAAATATAAAGTTGAATAAGAACCGCTTGCTAAAACTGAAAAATGCATGTTGCTTATCCATTCCATGCTCTTTTCCAAGATTTATTTTAGATCCAGGATTTTTTGAACTTTTAATTTTAAGAAACGTTCAAGCGTTTGTGAATACAGCAATTATAAAAATTTGATATCATTTTCTGAACCATTCCTGCTTTCGAGCAACTTCATACAAATAAAAAAACCCTTGCCGAAAAAAAATAATATTCGAAAGTTTCAATTCGATGCAATGTGAACTTAAAATAGTCGCCATACAAATCGTTTTGACCACGAAAAGACCCCGAAAATCGAAAATTTTGCAAGGAAGGTAGTCCTAAATCTCATCGGAATGACTTGAAATATTGTACGACTTATTTTCGTCATAAAAAGATAATAATCTGAATTCTTGGTGAGAGCGTTATTAATAAATTAGAAGGGAAAATCGGCATTACCATGTTTTAAGCGCAGATACATCGGAGATGATACGAAAGCGATGCTGCTGCACTGGCTAATGAGTTTTCAATGCGGAAGGCCGATTAAAAAAAGCGACCATTTTTGCAACTCAATCCTCAACTTTTTTCGCTCTTCTTGTGACAATTGCGACTTCGTACTTATTAATCGCATTAAATTACACACTAAACTGCGCATATAGAATCAAACCACCACAAAAACAACAACAGCAACGCCATCGAAAACAAGACTATATGCAGGTGCAAAAAAAGCCCATTCAATCCGATTTCACGCATAACAATTATTCAAGACTTCTTTTAATTATAATACTTTCCGCTCAACGAAACTTATTGTTTCGTGCAACGGTATAGATATCCCCACGCATAAATTTGCTTTTAATCAATTTATTTCATAAATAATTCATTATGAGGATGCTATTTTTATAGCTAATATGCTCCATTTACATATACGTTTAACAGGTTTTATTTTCTATAGCATTTTCATTCTGCACTTTGTCCCTTTGCTGTGTTCGAGTGTGAGTCTGGAAGTGTTAAAATCTCGACACCCTCTTTTGTTATTAAAATTGTGTGCTCAAATTGCGCGGATCGCGAGTTATCTTTGGTTACAGCCGTCCAAGCGTCGTCTAAAACTTTAAATGTTGGCCGCCCCAAACATAGAATCGGTTCAATCGTGAATGTCATTCCAGGTAGCATTTTTCCTTCGTATTCGTTTCCTTCAATCAAATGATTATGGATTAAAAACGCATGTAGAACGAAATAGATTCATAATCTAACGGAAAACAACATTTTTAAAAAAATCATTGTAGATGGATTAAAAATGAGTTCGAATTCTTCGTTTGTTCATTAGAAAACTGTTGAAAAATGAACATTGAACATCACTTACTATAATGACTAATTTCTGGTTTTCCATGAAAATATTTTCCAATTCCATGTCCAATGAACTGTTTGAGTATTTCAACTCCATTCGAAATTGCATGATCTTCGATCGCTGCTCCGATTTCCTTGAATGGTACGCTTGGTCCACAAGCCTCGATTCCTTTGTACAGACATTCTTCGGTGACTTTAACCAGATGTCTCCCAAGCGCATCAACATTTCCAATCAAAAACGTTTTTGAGCAATCACCGTGATACTCATTGTAATAGACCTGCAAAAATTATGAATTGAAAACATCGTCAATAATACGAATAAATGGTCTTTCATACGTAAAACTAACTTTTCCACACATTCCCCGAAAGTCTACGGGTTAATGGGTTATGTTTATTTCTTGCATTATCATCATGTTATTTGAGAATAAGTCCCACAAAATGTCAAGTCATTATGATGAGATTCAGGATTTATTAATACTACGAATCAGCCAATTGTTATTGTTGTTGTTGTCAGCCGTGCAAATAAGCCGTGCCATGTTTGCGAATGTATTGGTATTTGGTTCTAACACACCAATAGCGAGGCGGAAACTAGCAGCCACTGTTGATGTTCACTTTGAAATATGATTTTCATATTGAAAAACACTACGAAAGATCGTGAAAATATAGATTCTTCTAGTACATAAAAAAACAGCATGGCGTTTTTTTCTCCAATCACTACAAAGAGAAAGACAATTTGAAGATTTTGATGAATGGTGTCATTTATTTGTGAAATGAACGTTATTTCATGGAGCAATAAGATTCAAATTCATTTGACGTTTGCGTTCAACCTTGAACTTTACACAGTTTTTCTCTAAGAACATATGTTCTCACATATAAATATTTCCAAAATCTCATCAGAAAGTCCTTAAATTTTGTATGACTAATTTTTTTCATAAAAAAAATAATATCTTGAAAAATTCATAATGTAACAATGTGAAATAAACATACAAGGTGTGTTCCAAAATAAACGAGACTGAGCTGAAATAGAAACGACAGGAGCTTTGTTTGATAAATTCGAGTTTCTTTATTCAAAATAGTCCCCTCCGGCCTCGATACACTGTTTTGTGTGATCCAAAAGCTTTTCGAAAGAGTTTTTCAGGTCATTGATCGGAATTTCCTTCAGGATGTCGGTAAAAGCCTCTACGGACGCAAAACGTTTTCCTATCATGGCCAAATGCAATTTTCCGAATAGTAGATGTCACAGGGAGCCATATCAGGCGAATACGGTGAGAAATGCGATTTCTAGTAAAAATAATTAGTCACAAGAGTGGATCGATGAGATGGTGTATCATCATGCAATAAGTGCCAACTTCCTTCTGAACAATATTCTGGCCGAATACGACGAATACGATGCACCAAACGCTTCATAACACCAAGATAGAATAGCCCATTAACCGTTTGGTCCGGTGGAAGGAACTCTTTGTGGATATTGCCTTTGGAATCGTAAAAACAAATGAGGTGATCACTGATTTTGGGCGGCCCGTATGTTCATCGTCATTTATGTACTCAAGACCATCTCTGAAACGTGTAAACCACTCATGAGCCCTGGCGCGAGATAGACAAACATCTCTATAAACTTTTTTCATCAATTCAAATGTTTCGGCAAACGTTTTACCGATTTTAAAACAAAATTTGAAGTTCGAAACTCATTTTTGTACCGATGACACAAACATATGGTACTGTCACTTTAGACGCAATAACTTTGCTTACACTGAACCGAATGTCACCAAACTTTCACTGGAAGTCAGGGAGGGATGTGACTTTCCAACGCACTATCTGTTTCACAGATGGCGCCACCAAAAAATGTTTATGAGAAAAGTCTCGTTTATTTTGGAACACACCTTGTAGTCCCCATACAAATGTTTCTCAATTGTACTGAAAAACCACTCACTTATTGATTAGACCCCAATTGAGCTATCCGAAGACATTATCCGTAAGAGCTGACAGTAAATAGGTTTCTGTTCCTAATGAAGACCAATTTGTGTGTAAATTTTCGTTCAATTCTAATATCAATTTTTTGAGTTATCGTGTTAACAAATTTTTGCGTTCAATGGACAACGGACAACGTGCCACACTCGGACAATCAAGATCTATTTGTGGCGTGTGCGTAAAATTAAAGTTTAAATTGTGAAATTCATTGAGAGATATTTATTACTCCTTGTATTTAAATTCGAAGCTTCAGATGCGAATTTGAAATTGCGGATATGATTTCATTTGCTAGCACAATTAATTCATGTGAATCAACTTGATGAACTGAATACCTAATATTTTGTTTTCTTGTGAATATTATCACGAAAATCAAACGAACTTTCTCTCACAAAATTGAGTCATTTGCTCGGCAATTCGTTTGAATATCTGATAAAAATGAATTGAATGTTTCTATGCTCAATAAACAAATGATAATTTGTTTTTATCTATTTGTGTTGGGATTTATTCCTATAAACCGCCTTTAAACATTGAAAGAAAACAAAACGGAAATAACAACAATTCACACACACACACACAGCTTCAATGTGGTTTCTTTTATATGTATAAGTGTACTGCGCCGGGCTTTAAACCATAAATGTCAAATTGTTGTAGAGGAATGTCATATTAATACTACTGTTAGATCGTTTTTATATGTTTTATTTATTTCACTGACATCTACTTGGATCATTTCCCAGGAGAATGAAGCTATAATATGAAATTTAAATGTCTACACTAATTTCACATAAATGATGTAGAACCCTGCGCAGTACACTTATACATATAAAATTACCCACACTGAAGCTGTAACAACCTGGAATACAACCGAATTCAAATTCCAAGGAAACAACACTCATATCCAAATGATAATTTCGGATTTGATAGGAAATAAAGTTTTTGCATTCAATTTTTCTATTCTTCGAATTCGTGTTGTTCAAATATAAATATATATTATAGGTACTTGTACATAATTGCTTAAATGCATAATCTTTCAATATTGACGTTCGAGAGTCAATCATATACTAAGTGTCAAACGAGGGCTACGTGTTCACATTAAAAATAAATGGTCTTACGTACGTAAAACTAACGTTTCCACACATTCCCCGAAATTGTTCGGGCTTACGGGTTTTTCATTGATTGAGAAAAATCTTTTCCTTCATAGAGATTGTCGAGAAACACTTTCCGCTCGTCCACATGATTTGTTTTGCAGTATACATCATAAATATCAGCTCGTTTTATGGCATCTTGAATTTCTTGAACGTTTTGTGGCGCCTTTTCTTGAAGATATTCCAGAGACCCGATCGCATGGGCCTCAAAGCCCATAGGAATGCTAATTAGCCGGCCATCTGCACACAAGTGGGCATGTGCCGCATCATACGTTGCACTTTCGCAACCGCCGCAAACTCCGTCACTTCATGTTATACATTTACCGCATGCCATTAAACTCAGTCAACTCATATTTCAAAACCGCATTATGCAAAATAACTTTGCACTTATATTTTTTATCATTAGTTCTTGTGATTTGTGACATTAAAATATTGTTGATATTTGCAAGTCGAACAATGCAAAAATACATTCATAATTCCATTTGCTGATCATAAATAACACAATGCTACAAAAATTTTTTTTTTTTCATACTCCAATTTTCTATTGCTTATTTTATGTTAGCATAGGGCCCTCTCGTTCCAAAAAGCCCAAGAGTTTGACCGATTTAAGCAGCGTTCCCGAGATATGGCCCAAAATGTGAAAAAAGTCAATTTTTGCTACTTTGCCCCATATTTTGGACCATAGCTCGAAAGCCGTATGAGATACCCTAGTAAATAGAACGGTTTTGGAAAGGTGACGACGTGCGCAAATTTTGATTGCCTACACACCATCGTAAGTCTACATTTGTGGCTGCTATGGGGTCAAAAAGGTCATCCTTCGCTGATTTTTTTCGCTATTTTCACCCATTTATCGACCCAGATCTCAACAACCAGTTGAGATTATCCCAATTTCAGAACTACTATTTTTTGGAGCCATCGTAACGAAAATTTTAAGCATCAGAAGTCTACGATCGGACGACAATTGTAGAAGTTTCAGAGCAAAAACTGCGATTTTTCAGGAATTCCATGAAATTCCGCTTTGTCCCATATTTCGGGACATAACTCGAAAAGCCTTTAATATATATGTTACGAAAATTTGTTTTGAATCTCTTTGGTACAAACTTGTGAATAATTTCGTTTCTGTACTTAGCTTCTCGGATGATATCTTTCCGCTGTGTGTTTTTGTATTTATTTGCGATCCCTACTTAATTTTAGTATTTAATTCTATATTAAATATCCAGATGAGCCGGCTCAAAACATGACTGGTGCTAAATTTCAACCAGGGTTGGATATTTCTATTTAGTTGGAAATTTGATAATTTCAACTGCTAGTCAATTTTTGCGATGTGTATGCTTCTTCAGGGGGAACATTTGCAAGATAGAATTATCGATTGCCCAGATTCCGCTAATCCAAGCCGGACTGACACAAGAGCAAAGAAAGCGCCTATATTACAATAAAAACAAAGAAAGGTATGGCTCATCGGCAACATATCAAAATGCTGATGATAAATTTTAACATTTGATATGATTCTATTTATTCAGCTGATATGTATATAAAATAGTACATTTTTCAATTTCAAGAGAACATCTAGCTGATGGGCTTTTGCTCCTTCATTCTCCCAAGCAAAACTGAGCCGATAATGCTGCTCTGAGTTCTGATAAATCATTTTTGCAATTTTCTTTTAGTTGTGTACCCATTTCATCATGTGCGTCCCACAGCATTCCGAGGAATGCATTACGCAAATCTTCTAACTGTTTTGATACGAAGAACAAGTTATATGGAAAAATGGTTTGATCAGCTTGTCTCGCTTGTAAACTAAATAATTCCTCAAATTCAAACAAACTTTTGAAGTCTCCTTCAACCTTCGCTTTAAATGGCGCTAATATTGTTATGAAAAGATTTTTGTGTCCCTGTTGGGAAGCTTTTAACTTCCTTCTCACTTGAAATTGTTCAAAATTGTTACAACATTCCTTCCAAATTTTAGAAACTGGTGTATAGAATTCAAGACCAGATTCCATAAATTCCAGAGTTTTCTGGATACTTTCTATTCCAGTTGAAGTAATTTCGTATGGGCTTTCAGAACGATCGCTGGCGGGAGGCCGTAGAAATCTTGTCAAATAGCTTTTAAATGCTTTGAAATCGGTATTAAATTGTTCGTTTTCACATGCGCGTGAAAACATTTGGTTTGGAGTTGGCGGGGCAGACTCGACATAAATCTGATTCTAAAATAAAAACAAATAACTTATATGAAAATCTATTATAAAATGAGCTACGTTATCAGACGAAAAAATTTGCTAACAGTTTATCTTCAAAAAATAATATTCAGATAATAAATCGAGAAATGTTCGGGAAAATATTGAATTAAAACTGAAACTAAACGGTAAACTTAGCCCTAATAAAATGTGAATAATTTATTCTTACGCTGTACATCAAAATGATGACGAATGAACAAAAGGCTGTTTTTAAAAATAGCATGTTGCTTGGAATGTCGAACGATACTGACTCGTTGGCATCAAATTATGGGAATTTATACCGTTTTTGAGCTTCAAATTTCGGAAAGATATATTCAAAAATTCAAATATTCATTACAATTTATTCAAAGTTCGAAGTTTTGAACCGAATTAAAAAATTGTACATTCATGTCACAAAGTTTCAATATGGGTTCAACATATATGAAGTTTAAACTTTAATTCTAGATATTTCTTTTGGGATACACAGTTTGCGCTACACAGAATTGCATTGATTCAGTATGATTGTGAATCAAAAGGACAATCGTCTTGAGATAGAAAACTTATTACCAAGCAAAAATCCAAATATTTGACATATTAAGCTGTCAAACATTCGGATTTCGGTACATAAACGGCACCTTTTCGCACAAAAAACATGTGCAACCTTTTTCATTGTCAGTAGGGATTGTTTCACATTTTCGTCATCCCCACCACAACAAAGACCGTCGATTGCCCACCAAACTATTCCCCTTCTATCTCAGCAAAAACATTATTACACCAATGTTTCGGCATTTTTAATTTTCTTTTAATATTGTAGTTTAAGAATTGTAATTCGAAAACATGTGTTGTTGTGTCTCATACATTTTGGAATAATGTGCATGAATATTGCTCATAGATTCACTTGTGTGTAAGAGGAGCAAAATTTGACAAAAAAGTTTCAAAATTGATTTGATAGGAGGCTATAGTTTCTGTTGTTGACCTTGGAGTTTTCTTGTCGGGCTTCATACGCATTTGGGGCATTAACACGTGGAAGACAGCATGGCCCTGGAATGCGCTCGTAAAATTTTTTTCTCGCTGAAATGTTTTGTAATTTGAAATAGCTTCTCTTAAATGATGAATTCAAAAAGTGTCATTAATATTCTGATGAACAGATATTTGTTACACATGAGCAATGAGTTATAGCAATTGTTCCCATAGCAATTGTTATAGTTTAAAAAAAAAATATCGGAACACAATCTTCAGAATTCTTTTTATTTTGTATTTTGGAGAAACATCTGGGAAACAGTGTGTTTATGCAAATCTTCACTTTGTTATTTTTAATATTTTCTTTCAACGAAATAATGCGAAGAATATGGAAATGCGGAAAAATGTAATAAATACATATTAATAATTTACGAAATATAAAGTTGAATAAGAACCGCTTGCTAACACTGAAAAATGCATGTTCCTTGTCCATTCCATGCTCTTTTCCAGGATTTATCTTAGATCCAGGATTGTTTGAACTTTGAATTTTTAGAAACGTTCAAGCGTTTGTGACTACATTAAATAGATTTATACAAATTTGACATGATTTTCTGAACCATTCCAGCTTTCGAGCAGCTTCATACAAATAAAAAAACCCTTGCCGAAAAAAAATAATATTCTGAAAGTTTCAATTCGATGCAATGTGAACTTAAAATAGTCGCCATACAAATCGTTTTGACCACGAAAAGACCCCGAAAATCGAAAATTTTGCAAGAGAGGTAGTCCTAAATCTCATCGGAATGACTTGAAATATTGTACGACTTTTTTTTGTCATAAAAAGATAATAATCTGAATTCTTGATGAGAGCGTTATTAATAAATTAGAAGGGAAAATCGACATTACCATGTTTTAAGTGCGGATCCATCGAAGATGATACGAAAGCGATGCTGCTGCACTGGCTAATGAGTTTTCAATGCGGAACTCAATCCTCAACTTTTTTCGCTCTTCTTGTGACAATTGCGACTTCGTACTTATTAATCGCATTAAATCACACAATAAACTGCGCATATATGGGGTTCATCGTCGGTTCGCATAGAGATGGCAAAATATATTATGCGTCTTAATGACGTTCCTTCAACTTAAATGGCAGAGCGATGAGAAACTAGAATTAAACCACCACAAAAATAACAACAACAACGACATCGAAAACCAGACTATATGCCGGTGCAAAAAAAGCCCATTCAATCCGATTTCACGCATAACAATTATTCAAGACTTCTTTAAATTACTTGTCGCTCAACGAAACTTATTGGTTCGTGCAACGGTACAGATATCCCCACGCATAAACTTGCTTTTAATCAATTTATTTCATGAATAATTCATTATGAGGATGCTATTTTTATAGCTAATATGCTCCATTTACATATACGTTTAACAGGTTTTATTTTCTATAGCATTTTCATTCTGCACTTTGTCCCTTTGCTGTGTTCGAGTGTGAGTCTGGAAGTGTTAAAATCTCGACACCCTCTTTTGTTATTAAAATTGTGTGCTCAAATTGTGCGGATCGCGAGTTATCTTTGGTTACAGCCGTCCAAGCGTCGTCTAAAACTTTAAATGTTGGCCGCCCCAAACATAGAATCGGTTCAATCGTAAATGTCATTCCAGGTAGCATTTTTCCTTCGTATTCGTTTCCTTCAATCAAATGATTATGGATTAAAAACGCATGTAGAACGAAATAGATTCATAATCTAACGGAAAACAACATTTTTAAAAAAATCATTGTAGATGGATTAAAAATGAGTTCGAATTCTTCGTTTGTTCATTAGAAAACTGTTGAAAAATGAACATTGAACATCACTTACTATAATGACTAATTTCTGGTTTTCCATGAAAATATTTTCCAATTCCATGTCCAATGAACTGTTTGAGTATTTCAACTCCATTCGAAATTGCATGATCTTCGATCGCTGCTCCGATTTCCTTGAATGGTACGCTTGGTCCACAAGCCTCGATTCCTTTGTACAGACATTCTTCGGTGACTTTAACCAGATGTCTCCCAAGCGCATCAACATTTCCAATCAAAAACGTTTTTGAGCAATCACCGTGATACTCATTGTAATAGACCTGCAAAAATTATGAATTGAAAACATCGTCAATAATACGAATAAATGGTCTTTCATACGTAAAACTAACTTTTCCACACATTCCCCGAAAGTCTACGGGTTAATGGGTTATGTTTATTTCTTGCATTATCATCATGTTATTTGAGAATAAGTCCCACAAAATGTCAAGTCATTATGATGAGATTCAGGATTTATTAATACTACGAATCAGCCAATTGTTATTGTTGTTGTTGTCAGCCGTGCAAATAAGCCGTGCCATGTTTGCGAATGTATTGGTATTTGGTTCTAACACACCAATAGCGAGGCGGAAACTAGCAGCCACTGTTGATGTTCACTTTGAAATATGATTTTCATATTGAAAAACACTACGAAAGATCGTGAAAATATAGATTCTTCTAGTACATAAAAAAACAGCATGGCGTTTTTTTCTCCAATCACTACAAAGAGAAAGACAATTTGAAGATTTTGATGAATGGTGTCATTTATTTGTGAAATGAACGTTATTTCATGGAGCAATAAGATTCAAATTCATTTGACGTTTGCGTTCAACCTTGAACTTTACACAGTTTTTCTCTAAGAACATATGTTCTCACATATAAATATTTCCAAAATCTCATCAGAAAGTCCTTAAATTTTGTATGACTAATTTTTTTCATAAAAAAAATAATATCTTGAAAAATTCATAATGTAACAATGTGAAATAAACATACAAGGTGTGTTCCAAAATAAACGAGACTGAGCTGAAATAGAAACGACAGGAGCTTTGTTTGATAAATTCGAGTTTCTTTATTCAAAATAGTCCCCTCCGGCCTCGATACACTGTTTTGTGTGATCCAAAAGCTTTTCGAAAGAGTTTTTCAGGTCATTGATCGGAATTTCCTTCAGGATGTCGGTAAAAGCCTCTACGGACGCAAAACGTTTTCCTATCATGGCCAAATGCAATTTTCCGAATAGTAGATGTCACAGGGAGCCATATCAGGCGAATACGGTGAGAAATGCGATTTCTAGTAAAAATAATTAGTCACAAGAGTGGATCGATGAGATGGTGTATCATCATGCAATAAGTGCCAACTTCCTTCTGAACAATATTCTGGCCGAATACGACGAATACGATGCACCAAACGCTTCATAACACCAAGATAGAATAGCCCATTAACCGTTTGGTCCGGTGGAAGGAACTCTTTGTGGATATTGCCTTTGGAATCGTAAAAACAAATGAGGTGATCACTGATTTTGGGCGGCCCGTATGTTCATCGTCATTTATGTACTCAAGACCATCTCTGAAACGTGTAAACCACTCATGAGCCCTGGCGCGAGATAGACAAACATCTCTATAAACTTTTTTCATCAATTCAAATGTTTCGGCAAACGTTTTACCGATTTTAAAACAAAATTTGAAGTTCGAAACTCATTTTTGTTCCGATGACACAAACATATGGTACTGTCACTTTAGACGCAATAACTTTGCTTACACTGAACCGAATGTCACCAAACTTTCACTGGAAGTCAGGGAGGGATGTGACTTTCCAACGCACTATCTGTTTCACAGATGGCGCCACCAAAAAATGTTTATGAGAAAAGTCTCGTTTATTTTGGAACACACCTTGTAGTCCCCATACAAATGTTTCTCAATTGTACTGAAAAACCACTCACTTATTGATTAGACCCCAATTGAGCTATCCGAAGACATTATCCGTAAGAGCTGACAGTAAATAGGTTTCTGTTCCTAATGAAGACCAATTTGTGTGTAAATTTTCGTTCAATTCTAATATCAATTTTTTGAGTTATCGTGTTAACAAATTTTTGCGTTCAATGGACAACGGACAACGTGCCACACTCGGACAATCAAGATCTATTTGTGGCGTGTGCGTAAAATTAAAGTTTAAATTGTGAAATTCATTGAGAGATATTTATTACTCCTTGTATTTAAATTCGAAGCTTCAGATGCGAATTTGAAATTGCGGATATGATTTCATTTGCTAGCACAATTAATTCATGTGAATCAACTTGATGAACTGAATACCTAATATTTTGTTTTCTTGTGAATATTATCACGAAAATCAAACGAACTTTCTCTCACAAAATTGAGTCATTTGCTCGGCAATTCGTTTGAATATCTGATAAAAATGAATTGAATGTTTCTATGCTCAATAAACAAATGATAATTTGTTTTTATCTATTTGTGTTGGGATTTATTCCTATAAACCGCCTTTAAACATTGAAAGAAAACAAAACGGAAATAACAACAATTCACACACACACACACAGCTTCAATGTGGTTTCTTTTATATGTATAAGTGTACTGCGCCGGGCTTTAAACCATAAATGTCAAATTGTTGTAGAGGAATGTCATATTAATACTACTGTTAGATCGTTTTTATATGTTTTATTTATTTCACTGACATCTACTTGGATCATTTCCCAGGAGAATGAAGCTATAATATGAAATTTAAATGTCTACACTAATTTCACATAAATGATGTAGAACCCTGCGCAGTACACTTATACATATAAAATTACCCACACTGAAGCTGTGATTCCTACTTAATTTTAGTATTTAATTCTATATTAAATATCCAGATGAGCCGGCTCAAAAAAACGTTGAGCTTTCAGGGGAGCCACAAATCATGACTGGTACTAAATTTCAACCAGGGTTGGTTATTTCTATTTAGTTGGAAATTTGATAATCTCAACTGTTAGTCAATTTTTGCGATGTGTAGGGTAAGATGGGGCTATTCCCCGCGTGGGGCTATTCCCCGCACCACTGTTTTCTCAGAAACGGTAACACTACATCTCGAATGTGCATTCTTATTGTATGTGTCATACTATGAGTCATGTTTGGTTGGTGAAAGTTTTTTTTTTCAATCAGTGACAGATCGTCGAGCAAGCCAAACGTGTTTTTTGTACTCCTCGCTGCAATTTTTTCGGTCCACAGAATTTGAACTTTTTCTATTTAATGTTTTATATTTTCATTTAAAGGTGAGTGTTTTTTAAACTAGAAGGCGAGTACTTTCGAGTGAATATAGAGCGTTTTTAGTTTCGTTTTGTGAAATTAGTTTGGCATCATCGAATAGCCAGAAGCATACCATGGAAGTGCGGGGAATAGCCCCACCATCGGGGAATAGCCCCACGATTTTAGATTTTGGGACAGTGGCTGTAGCTCGTTACGGGTAAATCACACACTATAAGTAATACAGTAACAAAAGTTGCGCGTTGGACCCAGCTTTCCAACGATACCACTCTTGTCTCGAAACTCAATCCGAGTCGCGAGATATTCGGATTTATGCTTACATGCGGGGAATAGCCCCATCTTACCCTATGCTTCTTCAGGGGGAACATTTGCAAGATAGAATTATCGAGTGCCCAGATTTAGAAGCTGATGACTGGAACAACGAAGCTGTTCATCGAGTACGAGAGTAAAGCAAAGAATTGGAACGAACTGAAAGACGATTTGACTAAAGAATACGGTGACAAAATAAACAGTGCATTGATTCACCAAAAGTTGAAAGATAGAAGAAAGAAGAAAGACGAAACAAATATTCCATATTTGCGCGAAATATTGTCAATAGCAGCAAGGGCAGACTTGGATGTCTCAGTAGTGATAACGTATACGATAGATGGTCTACCTGGACCAACACAAGCCAAATCTTTCATGTACAAAGCGACAACGCTGAGCGAATTCAAGAAGAAGTTACAGTCCTATGAAATGATCCAAACAAAGTTCACGAAGGATTGCAATCAAACTAAGTCATGAGGAAGTGATATCAGCGACAAAAATCACTGGAACAACTGTTACAATTGTGGAGAAACTTCGCACCACTCATCTTCATGCCCATCGAAGGATAAAGGCCCTAAATGCTTCAGATGTGACACTTTTGGCCACAAAAGCAATACGTGTGTAAACGCAAAATCCCAAAGAAAGCCAGCGATAAATGTGCTCCAAAAAATAACAATGTTCGAAAAGACGTTATGCTCAATAATCAACGAAAACTTCGCGCTTTAATTGACACAGGCAGCGACTATACAGTAGTCCGAGAAGACGTAATCAAAAAGTATCAAATCGAATGTGACCTTGAAGCCAGATTCGATGAAGTGAAAGGAGTAGGCGGGTTGACGAACTTGAAAGGCAAATTCAAATCCCGAATCGTAGTCGACGACAATTTTAATATGTATAATAATACGGGCAATATGAATTCAATCAAGTTCCGTTTGGACTTACGATTAGCCCTTCAGTTTTTTGTCGTTTCATCAACGTCATGTTTCGAGCATTGATCGCAAAAGGAATTGTACTGACCTATATGGACGACGTAATCATCATCGCGCGAACAGAAGAAGAAGCCATCGAAAACTTGAAAATGGTCTTGGACTTAGCAGCAAGTTACAACCTCCAGATAAAATGGAAAAAGTGCGAGTTTCTGAAGCGAAAAATCGAATATCTTGGCCATCAGATTGAGAACAACACGATACGAGCATGCAGTTCGAAAACCAAAGACGTGAAGAAATATCCAGAACCGAGAAACATGAAAGAACTCCAGCGATTTTTGGGTTTTTCCAACTATTTCCGGAAATTCATCGACAACTACGCTTTCATAGCAAAGCCACTCACTGATTTGACAAGAAATGGTGTAAAATTCATTTTTGGCGAAAAGGAGAAAGAAGCATTTCGAACACTGAAAGCAACAATCATTGAACGACCAGTCCTAATGATTTACCAACCAGATGCAGAAACCGAGCTACACACCGACGCGTCAAAACATGCAATTGCAGCCATTTTGATGCAGAGATCACCAGAAGACAACGAGTTTCATCCGGTCCTCTTCATGAGTAGCAGAACATCAAAAGAACAGGAAAAGTGTTTCAGCTATGAACTCGAAATGTACGCAATCTACTCAGCAGTAACGAAATGGCGCAGCTATCTTTTGGACATTCAATTTACGATTGTGACAGATTGCCAAGCACTCAAAACAGCAATGGATAAGAAAGAAGTACGCAACATTTCGGCATGGCTAATGGTAATCCAAAGCTTTGATTTCAAAATTGTGCACCGCCCAGGATCAAAGATGCACAACGTCGATGCGTTGAGCAGAATCTACCTGATCCAAACACCAAGCATTTGCCATCAATTGAAACAAGCACAAGACGAAGACGAATACATTTCTAAAATCATCGAAATTTCGAAGGAAAAACCAATCGGTGACTACGTTTTTCACAATGGATTGTCATCAAATTGTAGTACCAGAGCTAATGGAATTCAGCATCATCAACAAAGCACATCAAGACGGTCATTTCAAACGAAAGAAACTCGAAGCACTGATTGGCAAATAATTTTTCATCAAAAATTTAGCAGCTAAAATCGACAAAGTCACGAAAAATTGCATCCACTGCATCCTCTGCGACAGAAAGGAAGGAAATAAAGAAGGAATACTTCAGCCGATCAACAAAGAACCGCTACCGCTCGATACGCTTCATCTTGACCATTTAGGACCAATGCCGTCAACGGATAAGAACTATCAACACATCTTTTCAATAATCGACGCATTCACCAAATTTGTAATGGTTGTTTCCAGTGAAATCAACCACAGCAAACAAGACGCTAGCAAAGCTAAAAATTGTTACAAAAACTTTTGGCAACCCAAGACGAATCATCACCGACAAAGGCACCGCATTCACAGCAAATTTGTTCCAAGATTTTTGCGAAACGAAGACATCGAACTCATCCACGTGCCTACAGGTGTTCCCAGAGGAATCGGTTAAATCGAAAGAATTCATCGTATTATCATCGCTCCTCTGACCAAATTATCGATCGAAAATCCAGAAAAATGGTTCAACCACGTAGAAGATGTCCAACGATTCCTCAACAGCACTCACCAACGAGCCATCAACACGACGCCATTCGAACTCATGTTTGGAATTCCAATGAAATACAAAAACTCAGAGATAAAGAAAATCATTGAAGACGAAATCACCGCTAATTTCACGGAAGAACGCAACGAATTGAGAACGAAAGCGAAAGAACAAATATTCAAAATTCAAGAAGAGAACAGAAAATCATTCAACAAGAAACGAAAACCAGCAACCAAATATGCAGTCAATGACCTTGTAGCTATCATCAAAACGCAATTCAGCACAGGAGCAAAATTGAAGGCGAAAAATAATGGACCGTACAAAGTCATCAAAGTCAAGGGGTATGAACGATATGATGTCGAGAAAGTAGGAAGGCACGACGGGCCGAACAAAACCAGCACATCCGCCGATAACATGAAATCATGGGCATCGATCAACATGATTCGACGCATCATACCTCATTCACCAATCAATTGGATTCAACGATCAATGTCGATGCGTACATTCAAACCAAGCACAATAACCGTCGAAGGAAACATTGCATCAGGAAAGTCAACTTTGTTAGACTTTCTCTCTTCATTTGAATTCATCCAAATTCAACATGAACCAATGGCAGAATTTGAACGGACACAACCTGCTGAAATTGATGTACGAAAACCCAATGTAAAATAAGATGGCGCGGTCAATTGGCATACTCTCGAATAGCTCTCAATTTCCATATAAGCACGCTCCGCTTGAACAATACCAACTAGTCTTGGACTCAATTCAAAAGGCCGGAGTGTAGGGATCAATATCCCATAGATTTTCCTATCGAGCTTTTCATATAAAATATCATACACGCGTTGCTATTAAAATCAGTCTGAAACTAGACTTAAACCAATAAACATTACTCAAAAATCTACATTACAATGAAAACAATGAAAGGTATGGCTCATCGGCTACATATCAGGATGCTGATGATAAATTTTAACATTTGATATGATTCTATTTATTCAGCTGATATGTATATAAAATAGTACATTTTTCAATTTCAAGAGAACATCAAGCTGATGGGCTTTTGCTCCTTCATTCTCCCAAGCAAAACTGAGCCGATAATGCTGCTCTGAGTTCTGATAAATCATTTTTGCAATTTTCTTTTAGTTGTGTACCCATTTCATCATGTGCGTCCCACAGCATTTCGAGGAATGCATTACGCATAGTTTCTATCTCTTGCGATACTTGGAACAAGTTATATGGAAAAATGGTTTGATCATCTCGCGCGGTATTTCTCGCTTGAACCCTAAATAATTCCTCAAATTCAAACAAACTTTGGTAGTCTCCTTCAACCTTCGCTTTAAATGGCGCTAATATTGTTCTGAAAAGAATAATGTGTCCATGTTGGGAAGCTTTTAACCTCCTTCTCACTTGAAATTGTTCAAAATTGTTACAACATTCCTTCCAAATTTTAGAAACTGGTGTATAGAATTCAAGACCAGATTCCATAAATTCCAGAGTTTTCTGGATACTTTCTTTTCCAGTTGAAGTATTTTCGTCTCGACTTAGAAATCTTGTCAAAAAGCTTTTATATGCATCGAAATCGGTACGAAATTGTTCGTTTTCACATGAGTATCTAAACATTTGGCGTCGAGGTGGTCGAACAGACTCAATATTAATATGATTCTAAAATAAAAACAAATAACTTATATCAAAATCTATTATAAAATGAGCTACGTTATCAGACGAAAAAATGTGCTAACAGTTTATTAACAACAACAACAACAACAAACAACAACAAACATTTATACAAACTCCGATCGAGAGCCAAGTTTTGAGATTCAACACACCATTCATATCCCCTCGCATTCAAATCACATTTAACCGAATCTAAATAACGTCTACGTGGTCTACCCCTACCTCTCGGCCCATCAGCTTCGGCGAACAGAATCCGTCTTGGTAATCGCTCTTCTCCCATGCGTTTAACATGACCAAACCACCTCAGTCTGGATTTTCTTGCTTGCTCTCCTACTGAATCGACGTTAAAATCCCCCCGAATCGTCTCATTTCGGATTCTGTTTTCCCACTGATCGCGGCGCGAGACTCCCGAAACCATTCTCAACACTTTCATATCAGACACTTCCAAATCATGAATCAAATTCTCAGAATCAACCCAGCTCTCGCTACCATATAGAATAGTTGATCTGAAGATTGACCCGTGAATCAACATCTTTGTTTCTTTACTCAATTCACGTTTATTGAAAACGTGTGATCTAAGTTGCGCTACTACTTTATTTCCATTAACCCTATGCTGTTCAAACTCTTTATTAAACTTGCCATCTTCCGAGAAGATGCAACCCAAATATTTGAATTGGGAAACTTGTTCCAACAAGTTGCCATTCAGTGTGCAATTAATTGGCTTTCGAGTTTTGCCCACATGCATGACTTGAGTTTTTGTGCCGCTAATGGTCATTCCGAAGTTCTACAAGCCTCTTCCAAATCTTTGATACTATTTTGCAGCTCCAGTTCAGAATTGCCAAACAGTACCAGATCATCTGCATAAGCGAGTGCAGAGATAATATTGCCCCCCAAAGCTACTCTACCCCTTAAATTCGCTGATTTGATCAGCTTGTCCATATAAATAATGAATAGAAGAGGTGAAATTGTACAGCCCTGTCGCAGACCATTACGTACTTCAAACCATTCACTCAAATCTCCATCCACTCTTACTGCTGCTTTACTGTTTGCGTACAAACTTTGAATCGCATTGAGAAGATAACCATTCACACCATATTCGGCCAAGACTGACCACAACTTAGATCTGGGAATGCAGTCGTATGCTTTCTGCAAATCCACGAAACAGAAGTACAGTTCCCTATTTCTTTCAAGGAATTTCTCCATTAGTTGTCTCATGCAAAAAATTTGATCCTGACAGCCGCGCATTGGGCGGAAACCCGATTGATTTTCATCCAAGAGCGATTCGACAATAGCTCTTGTTCTCTTTTCCAAAATTGCACTATATACTTTACCGACAACGCTCAGCAGAGAAATTCCTCGATAGTTGTTGCAGTCTCTTTTACTGCCTTTCTTATGAAGTGGCGAAATGACTGCCCCACCCCATTCTTCGGGGACAACAGAGGAACTCCAAGCTAAATTAAAGATGCGATGCAACCAGCGAACACCTACCAAACCACTACTAATCAGATATTCATTCCGAATCTCATCCACACCCGCAGCCTTACCCCAACTCAACTTATTAATTGCACTCTGAATTTCATCCATGCTAATCTCTTCCAAATCCTCTTCACTCACATTTACATTCACATTCTCATTCACCAAATCGGCATTTTCCACATTCAGCAATTCATCAAAATATTCCTTCCATCGTTTCAACATATTCTTTCTACCCATCACTACATTGCCCGACTTGTCCAAAACAGCTCCAGGAGCATGTTTCTTGCCACCATTCCTAATGTTCTCAACCCTTGATCAGAATACCTTATTCCTCTGTTGTCTAGCAACTTCTAGATCCTGACCAAATTTCACCCATTCTCTCTCTTTTGCTCCTTTCACCATCATTTTCACAACCCGCTTTTGTTCCCTATACGACTCCAGATTTTCATCAGTTCGGTTCTGCAACCAGCGGATCCATGTCATTCTCTTCTCCTTCACAACAATTCTAATATTTTCATTCCACCATTCAGTTCTCTTTCTCCCATTCTTGACGACAAACATGCCACAACACTCTTTTGCTACTTCTACAATCACTTCCTTAAACAAATTCCATTCATAATCAATATCAGACGCTTCGTTCACTTCGACAACAGTTTATCTTCAAAAAATAATATTCAGATAATAAATCGAGAAATGTTCGGGAAAATATTGAATTAAAACTGAATCTAAACGGTAAACTTAGCCCTAATAAAATTTAAATAATTTATTCTTACGCTGTACATCAAAATGATGACGAATGAACAAAAGGCTGTTCTTAAAAATAGCATGTTGCTTGGAATGTCGAACGATACTGACTCGTTGGCATCAAATTATGAGAATTTATACCGTTTTCGAGCTTCAAATTTTGGAAAGATATATTCAAAAATTCAAATATTCATTACAATTTATTCAAAGTTCGAAGTTTTGAACCGAATTAAAAAATTGTACTTTCATGCCACAAAGTTTCAATATGGGTTCAACATATATGAAGTTTAAACTTTAATTCTAGATATTTCTTTTGGGATACACAGTTTGCGCTACACAGAATTGCATTGATTCAGTATGATTGTGAATCAAAAGGACAATCGTCTTGAGATAGAAAACTTATTACCAAGCAAAAATCCAAATATTTGACAGTTTAATTGACAGCTAGCATTCGGATTTCGGTACATAAACGGCACCTTTTCGCACAAAAAACATGTCCAACCTTTTTCATTGTCAGTAGGGATTGTTTCACATTTACGTCATCCCCACCACAACAAAGGCCGTCGATTGCCCACCAAACTATTCCCCTTCTATCTCCGCAAAAACATTATTACACCAATGTTTCGGCATTTTTAATTTTCTTTTAATATTGTAGTTTAAGAATTGTAATTCGAAAAAACCAATAGAAGCATGTTTGAAGAGTTGTTTAAAAAAACATGTGTTGTTGTGTCTCATACATTTTGGAATAATGTGCATGAATATTGCTCATAGATTCACTTGTGTGTAAGAGGAGCAAACTTTGACAAAAAAGTTTCAAAATTGATTAGATAGGAGGCTATAATTTCTGTTGTTGACCTTGGAGTTTTCTTGTCGGGCTTCATACGCATTTGGGGCAATAACACGTGGAAGACAGCATGGCCCTGGAATGCGCTCCTAAATTTTTTTTCTCGCTGAAATGTTTTGTAATTTGAAATAGCTTCTCTTAAATGATGAATTCAAAAAGTGTCATTAATATTCTGATGAACAGATATTTGTTACACAGAAGCAATGAGTTATAGCAATTGTTCCCATAGCAATTGTTATAATTTAAAACAAAAATCGCAACACAATCTTCAGAATTCTTTTTATTTTGTATTTTGGAGAAAAATCTGGGAAACAGTGTGTTTATGCAAATCTTCACTTTGTTATTTTTAATATTTTCTTTCAACGAAATAATACGAAGAATATGGAAATGCGGAAAAATGTAATAAATACATATTAATAATTTACGAAATATAAAGTTGAATAAGAACCGCTTGCAAACACTGAAAAATGCATGTTCCTTGTCCATTCCATGCTCTTTTCCAGGATTTATCTTAGATCCAGGATTGTTTGAACTTTGAATTTTTAGAAACGTTCAAGCGTTTGTCACTACATTAAATAGATTTATACAAATTTGACATGATTTTCTGAACCATTCCAGCTTTCAAGCAGCTTCATACAAATAAAAAAAACCCTTGCCGAAAAAAAAATAATATTCTGAAAGTTTCAATTCGATGCAATGTGAACTTAAAATAGTCGCCATACAAATCGTTTTGACCACGAAAAGACCCCGAAAATCGAAAATTTTGCAAGGGAGGTAGTCCTTGATCTCATCGGAATGACTTGAAATATTGTACGACTTTTTTTTGTCATAAAAAGATAATAATCTGCATTCTTGATGAGAGCGTTATTAATAAATTAGAAGGGAAAATCGACATTACCATGTTTTAAGTGCGGATCCATCGAAGATGATACGAAAGCGATGCTGCTGCACTGGCTAATGAGTTTTCAATGCGGAACTCAATCCTCAACTTTTTTCGCTCTTCTTGTGACAATTTCGACTTCCTACTTATTAATCGCATTGAATCACACACTAAACTGCGCATATATGGGGTTCATCGTCGGTTCGCATAGAGATGGCAAAATATATTATGAGTCCTAATGACGTTCCTTCAACTTAAATGGCTGAGCGATGAGAAACTAGAATCAAACCACCACAAAAACAACAACAACAACGACATCGAAAACAAGATTATATGCCGGTGCAAAAAAGCCCATTCAATCCGATTTCACGCATAACAATTATTCAAGACTTCTTTAAATTACTTGTCGCTCAACGAAACTTATTGGTTCGTGCAACGGTACAGATATCCCCACGCATAAATTTGCTTTTAAGCAATTTATTTCATAAAACATTCATTATGAGGATGCTATTTTTATAACACTAATATGTTCCATTCACAAATACGTTTAACCGGTTTTATTTTCTATAGCATTTTCATTCTGCACTTTGTCCCTTTGCTGTGTTCGAGTGTGAGTCTGGAAGCGTTAAAATCTCGACACCCTCTTTTGTTATTAAAATTGTGTGCTCAAATTGCGCGGATCGCGAGTTATCTTTGGTTACAGCCGTCCAAGCGTCGTCTAAAACTTTAAATGTTGGCCGCCCCAAACATAGAATCGGTTCAATCGTAAATGTCATTCCAGGTAGCATTTTTCCTTCGTATTCGTTTCCTTCAATCAAATGATTATGGATTAAAAACGCATGTAGAACGAAATAGATTCATAAAATTCGGCGATAAAAAATATTGATCTAACGGAAAGCAACATTTTTAAAAAAATCATTGTAGATGGATTAAAAATGAGTTCGAATTCTTCGTTTGTTCATTAGAAAACTGTTATGAACATTGAACATCACTTACTATAATGACTAATTTCTGGTTTTCCATGAAAATATTTTCCAATTCCATGTCCAATGAACTGTTTGAGTATTTCAACTCCATTCGAAATTGCATGATCTTCGATCGCTGCTCCGATTTCCTTGAATGGTACGCTTGGTCCACAAGCCTCGATTCCTTTGTACAGACATTCTTCGGTGACTTTAACCAGATGTCTCCCAAGCGCATCAACATTTCCAATCAAAAACGTTTTTGAGCAATCACCGTGATACTCATTGTAATAGACCTGCAAAAATTAATAATTGAAAACATCGTCAATAATACGAATAAATGGTCTTTCATACGTAAAACTAACTTTTCCACACATTCCCCGAAAGTCTACGGGTTAATGGGTTATGTTTATTTCTTGCATTATCATCATGTTATTTGAGAATAAGTCCCACAAAATGTCAAGTCATTATGATGAGATTCAGGATTTATTAATATTACGAATCAGCCAATTGTTATTGTTGTTGTTGTCAGCCGTGCAAATAAGCCGTGCCATGTTTGCGAATGTATTGGTATTTGGTTCTAACACACCAATAGCGAGGCGGAAACTAGCAGCCACTGTTGATGTTCACTTTGAAATATGATTTTTATATTGAAAAACACTACGCAAGATCGTGAAAATATAGATTCTTCTAGTACATAAAAAAACAGCATGGCGTTTTTTTCTCCAATCACTACAAAGAGAAAGACAATTTGAAGATTTTGATGAATGGTGTCATTTATTTGTGAAATGAACGTTATTTCATGGAGCAATAAGATTCAAATTCATTTGACGTTTGCGTTCAACCTTGAACTTTACACAGTTTTTCTCTAAGAACATATGTTCTCACATATAAATATTTCCAAAATCTCATCAGAAAGTCCTTAAATTTTGTATGACTAATTTTTTTCATAAAAAAAATAATATCTTGAAAAATTCATAATGTAACAATGTGAAATAAACATACAAGGTGTGTTCCAAAATAAACGAGACTGAGCTGAAATAGAAACGACAGGAGCTTTGTTTGATAAATTCGAGTTTCTTTATTCAAAATAGTCCCCTCCGGCCTCGATACACTGTTTTGTGTGATCCAAAAGCTTTTCGAAAGAGTTTTTCAGGTCATTGATCGGAATTTCCTTCAGGATGTCGGTAAAAGCCTCTACGGACGCAAAACGTTTTCCTATCATGGCCAAATGCAATTTTCCGAATAGTAGATGTCACAGGGAGCCATATCAGGCGAATACGGTGAGAAATGCGATTTCTAGTAAAAATAATTAGTCACAAGAGTGGATCGATGAGATGGTGTATCATCATGCAATAAGTGCCAACTTCCTTCTGAACAATATTCTGGCCGAATACGACGAATACGATGCACCAAACGCTTCATAACACCAAGATAGAATAGCCCATTAACCGTTTGGTCCGGTGGAAGGAACTCTTTGTGGATATTGCCTTTGGAATCGTAAAAACAAATGAGGTGATCACTGATTTTGGGCGGCCCGTATGTTCATCGTCATTTATGTACTCAAGACCATCTCTGAAACGTGTAAACCACTCATGAGCCCTGGCGCGAGATAGACAAACATCTCTATAAACTTTTTTCATCAATTCAAATGTTTCGGCAAACGTTTTACCGATTTTAAAACAAAATTTGAAGTTCGAAACTCATTTTTGTACCGATGACACAAACATATGGTACTGTCACTTTAGACGGAATAACTTTGCTTACACTGAACCGAATGTCACCAAACTTTCACTGGAAGTCAGGGAGGGATGTGACTTTTCAACGCACTATCTTATTCACAGATGGCGCCACCAAAAAATGTTTATGAGAAAAGTCTCGTTTATTTTGGAACGCACCTTGTAGTCCCCATACAAATGTTTCTTAATTGTATTGAAAAACCACTCATTTATTGATTAGACCCCAATTGAGCTATCCGAAGACATTATCCGTAAGAGCTGACAGTAAATAGGTTTCTGTTCCTAATGAAGACCAATTTGTGTGTAAATTTTCGTTCAATTCTAATATCAATTTTTTGAGTTATCGTGTTAACAAATTTTTGCGTTCAATGGACAACGGACAACGTGCCACACTCGGACAATCAAGATCTATTTGTGGCGTGTGCGTAAAATTAAAGTTTAAATTGTGAAATTCATTGAGAGATATTTATTACTCCTTGTATTTAAATTTGAAGCTTCAGATGCGAATTTGAAATTGCGGATATGATTTCATTTGCTAGCACAATTAATTCATGTGAATCATCTTGATGAAGTGAATACCTAATATTTTGTTTTCTTGTGAATAAACATCACGAAAATCAAACGAACTTTCTCTTACAGAATTGAGTCATCTGCTCGGCAATTCGTTTGAATATCTGATAAAAATGAATTGAATGTTTCTATGCTCAATAAACAAATGATAATTTGTTTATATCTATTTGTGTTGGGATTTATTCCTATAAACCGCCTTTAAACATTGAAAGAAAACAAAACGGAAATAACAACAATTCACACACACACACACAGCTTCAATGTGGTTTCTTTTATATGTATAAGTGTACTGCGCCGGGCTTTAAACCATAAATGTCAAATTGTTGTAGAGGAATGTCATATTAATACTACTGTTAGATCGTTTTTATATGTTTTATTTATTTCACTGACATCTACTTGGATCATTTCCCAGGAGAATGAAGCTATAATATGAAATTTAAATGTCTACACTAATTTCACATAAATGATGTAGAACCCTGCGCAGTACACTTATACATATAAAATTACCCACACTGAAGCTGTAACAACCTGGAATACAACCGAATTCAAATTCCAAGGAAACAACACTCATATCCAAATGATAATTTCGGATTTGATAGGAAATAAAGTTTTTGCATTCAATTTTTCTATTCTTCGAATTCGTGTTGTTCAAATATAAATATATATTATAGGTACTTGTACATAATTGCTTAAATGCATAATCTTTCAATATTGACGTTCGAGAGTCAATCATATACTAAGTGTCAAACGAGGGCTACGTGTTCACATTAAAAATAAATGGTCTTACGTACGTAAAACTAACGTTTCCACACATTCCCCGAAATTGTTCGGGCTTACGGGTTTTTCATTGATTGAGAAAAATCTTTTCCTTCATAGAGATTGTCGAGAAACACTTTCCGCTCGTCCACATGATTTGTTTTGCAGTATACATCATAAATATCAGCTCGTTTTATGGCATCTTGAATTTCTTGAACGTTTTGTGGCGCCTTTTCTTGAAGATATTCCAGAGACCCGATCGCATGGGCCTCAAAGCCCATAGGAATGCTAATTAGCCGGCCATCTGCACACAAGTGGGCATGTGCCGCATCATACGTTGCACTTTCGCAACCGCCGCAAACTCCGTCACTTCATGTTATACATTTACCGCATGCCATTAAACTCAGTCAACTCATATTTCAAAACCGCATTATGCAAAATAACTTTGCACTTATATTTTTTATCATTAGTTCTTGTGATTTGTGACATTAAAATATTGTTGATATTTGCAAGTCGAACAATGCAAAAATACATTCATAATTCCATTTGCTGATCATAAATAACACAATGCTACAAAAAATTTTTTTTTTTCATACTCCAATTTTCTATTGCTTATTTTATGTTAGCATAGGGCCCTCTCGTTCCAAAAAGCCCAAGAGTTTGACCGATTTAAGCAGCGTTCCCGAGATATGGCCCAAAATGTGAAAAAAGTCAATTTTTGCTACTTTGCCCCATATTTTGGACCATAGCTCGAAAGCCGTATGAGATACCCTAGTAAATAGAACGGTTTTGGAAAGGTGACGACGTGCGCAAATTTTGATTGCCTACACACCATCGTAAGTCTACATTTGTGGCTGCTATGGGGTCAAAAAGGTCATCCTTCGCTGATTTTTTTCGCTATTTTCACCCATTTATCGACCCAGATCTCAACAACCAGTTGAGATTATCCCAATTTCAGAACTACTATTTTTTGGAGCCATCGTAACGAAAATTTTAAGCATCAGAAGTCTACGATCGGACGACAATTGTAGAAGTTTCAGAGCAAAAACTGCGATTTTTCAGGAATTCCATGAAATTCCGCTTTGTCCCATATTTCGGGACATAACTGGAAAAGCCTTTAATATATATGTTACGAAAATTTGTTTTGAATCTCTTTGGTACAAACTTGTGAATAATTTCGTTTCTGTACTTAGCTTCTCGGATGATATCTTTCCGCTGTGTGTTTTTGTATTTATTTGCGATCCCTACTTAATTTTAGTATTTAATTCTATATTAAATATCCAGATGAGCCGGCTCAAAACATGACTGGTGCTAAATTTCAACCAGGGTTGGATATTTCTATTTAGTTGGAAATTTGATAATTTCAACTGCTAGTCAATTTTTGCGATGTGTATGCTTCTTCAGGGGGAACATTTGCAAGATAGAATTATCGATTGCCCAGATTCCGCTAATCCAAGTCGGACTGACACAAAAGCAAAGAAAGCGCTTATATTACAATAAAAACAAAGAAAGGTATGGCTCATCGGCAACATATCAAAATGCTGATGATAAATTTTAACATTTGATATGATTCTATTTATTCAGCTGATATGTATATAAAATAGTACATTTTTCAATTTCAAGAGAACATCTAGCTGATGGGCTTTTGCTCCTTCATTCTCCCAAGCAAAACTGAGCCGATAATGCTGCTCTGAGTTCTGATAAATCATTTTTGCAATTTTCTTTTAGTTGTGTACCCATTTCATCATGTGCGTCCCACAGCATTCCGAGGAATGCATTACGCAAATCTTCTAACTGTTTTGATACGAAGAACAAGTTATATGGAAAAATGGTTTGATCAGCTTGTCTCGCTTGTAAACTAAATAATTCCTCAAATTCAAACAAACTTTTGAAGTCTCCTTCAACCTTCGCTTTAAATGGCGCTAATATTGTTATGAAAAGATTTTTGTGTCCCTGTTGGGAAGCTTTTAACTTCCTTCTCACTTGAAATTGTTCAAAATTGTTACAACATTCCTTCCAAATTTTAGAAACTGGTGTATAGAATTCAAGACCAGATTCCATAAATTCCAGAGTTTTCTGGATACTTTCTATTCCAGTTGAAGTAATTTCGTATGGGCTTTCAGAACGATCGCTGGCGGGAGGCCGTAGAAATCTTGTCAAATAGCTTTTAAATGCTTTGAAATCGGTATTAAATTGTTCGTTTTCACATGCGCGTAAATAACTTATATGAAAGTCTCGTTTATTTTGGAACGCACCTTGTAGTCCCCATACAAATGTTTCTTAATTGTATTGAAAAACCACTCATTTATTGATTAGACCCCAATTGAGCTATCCGAAGACATTATCCGTAAGAGCTGACAGTAAATAGGTTTCTGTTCCTAATGAAGACCAATTTGTGTGTAAATTTTCGTTCAATTCTAATATCAATTTTTTGAGTTATCGTGTTAACAAATTTTTGCGTTCAATGGACAACGGACAACGTGCCACACTCGGACAATCAAGATCTATTTGTGGCGTGTGCGTAAAATTAAAGTTTAAATTGTGAAATTCATTGAGAGATATTTATTACTCCTTGTATTTAAATTTGAAGCTTCAGATGCGAATTTGAAATTGCGGATATGATTTCATTTGCTAGCACAATTAATTCATGTGAATCATCTTGATGAAGTGAATACCTAATATTTTGTTTTCTTGTGAATAAACATCACGAAAATCAAACGAACTTTCTCTTACAGAATTGAGTCATCTGCTCGGCAATTCGTTTGAATATCTGATAAAAATGAATTGAATGTTTCTATGCTCAATAAACAAATGATAATTTGTTTATATCTATTTGTGTTGGGATTTATTCCTATAAACCGCCTTTAAACATTGAAAGAAAACAAAACGGAAATAACAACAATTCACACACACACACAGCTTCAATGTGGTTTCTTTTATATGTATAAGTGTACTGCGCCGGGCTTTAAACCATAAATGTCAAATTGTTGTAGAGGAATGTCATATTAATACTACTGTTAGATCGTTTTTATATGTTTTATTTATTTCACTGACATCTACTTGGATCATTTCCCAGGAGAATGAAGCTATAATATGAAATTTAAATGTCTACACTAATTTCACATAAATGATGTAGAACCCTGCGCAGTACACTTATACATATAAAATTACCCACACTGAAGCTGTAACAACCTGGAATACAACCGAATTCAAATTCCAAGGAAACAACACTCATATCCAAATGATAATTTCGGATTTGATAGGAAATAAAGTTTTTGCATTCAATTTTTCTATTCTTCGAATTCGTGTTGTTCAAATATAAATATATATTATAGGTACTTGTACATAATTGCTTAAATGCATAATCTTTCAATATTGACGTTCGAGAGTCAATCATATACTAAGTGTCAAACGAGGGCTACGTGTTCACATTAAAAATAAATGGTCTTACGTACGTAAAACTAACGTTTCCACACATTCCCCGAAATTGTTCGGGCTTACGGGTTTTTCATTGATTGAGAAAAATCTTTTCCTTCATAGAGATTGTCGAGAAACACTTTCCGCTCGTCCACATGATTTGTTTTGCAGTATACATCATAAATATCAGCTCGTTTTATGGCATCTTGAATTTCTTGAACGTTTTGTGGCGCCTTTTCTTGAAGATATTCCAGAGACCCGATCGCATGGGCCTCAAAGCCCATAGGAATGCTAATTAGCCGGCCATCTGCACACAAGTGGGCATGTGCCGCATCATACGTTGCACTTTCGCAACCGCCGCAAACTCCGTCACTTCATGTTATACATTTACCGCATGCCATTAAACTCAGTCAACTCATATTTCAAAACCGCATTATGCAAAATAACTTTGCACTTATATTTTTTATCATTAGTTCTTGTGATTTGTGACATTAAAATATTGTTGATATTTGCAAGTCGAACAATGCAAAAATACATTCATAATTCCATTTGCTGATCATAAATAACACAATGCTACAAAAAATTTTTTTTTTTCATACTCCAATTTTCTATTGCTTATTTTATGTTAGCATAGGGCCCTCTCGTTCCAAAAAGCCCAAGAGTTTGACCGATTTAAGCAGCGTTCCCGAGATATGGCCCAAAATGTGAAAAAAGTCAATTTTTGCTACTTTGCCCCATATTTTGGACCATAGCTCGAAAGCCGTATGAGATACCCTAGTAAATAGAACGGTTTTGGAAAGGTGACGACGTGCGCAAATTTTGATTGCCTACACACCATCGTAAGTCTACATTTGTGGCTGCTATGGGGTCAAAAAGGTCATCCTTCGCTGATTTTTTTCGCTATTTTCACCCATTTATCGACCCAGATCTCAACAACCAGTTGAGATTATCCCAATTTCAGAACTACTATTTTTTGGAGCCATCGTAACGAAAATTTTAAGCATCAGAAGTCTACGATCGGACGACAATTGTAGAAGTTTCAGAGCAAAAACTGCGATTTTTCAGGAATTCCATGAAATTCCGCTTTGTCCCATATTTCGGGACATAACTGGAAAAGCCTTTAATATATATGTTACGAAAATTTGTTTTGAATCTCTTTGGTACAAACTTGTGAATAATTTCGTTTCTGTACTTAGCTTCTCGGATGATATCTTTCCGCTGTGTGTTTTTGTATTTATTTGCGATCCCTACTTAATTTTAGTATTTAATTCTATATTAAATATCCAGATGAGCCGGCTCAAAACATGACTGGTGCTAAATTTCAACCAGGGTTGGATATTTCTATTTAGTTGGAAATTTGATAATTTCAACTGCTAGTCAATTTTTGCGATGTGTATGCTTCTTCAGGGGGAACATTTGCAAGATAGAATTATCGATTGCCCAGATTCCGCTAATCCAAGTCGGACTGACACAAAAGCAAAGAAAGCGCTTATATTACAATAAAAACAAAGAAAGGTATGGCTCATCGGCAACATATCAAAATGCTGATGATAAATTTTAACATTTGATATGATTCTATTTATTCAGCTGATATGTATATAAAATAGTACATTTTTCAATTTCAAGAGAACATCTAGCTGATGGGCTTTTGCTCCTTCATTCTCCCAAGCAAAACTGAGCCGATAATGCTGCTCTGAGTTCTGATAAATCATTTTTGCAATTTTCTTTTAGTTGTGTACCCATTTCATCATGTGCGTCCCACAGCATTCCGAGGAATGCATTACGCAAATCTTCTAACTGTTTTGATACGAAGAACAAGTTATATGGAAAAATGGTTTGATCAGCTTGTCTCGCTTGTAAACTAAATAATTCCTCAAATTCAAACAAACTTTTGAAGTCTCCTTCAACCTTCGCTTTAAATGGCGCTAATATTGTTATGAAAAGATTTTTGTGTCCCTGTTGGGAAGCTTTTAACTTCCTTCTCACTTGAAATTGTTCAAAATTGTTACAACATTCCTTCCAAATTTTAGAAACTGGTGTATAGAATTCAAGACCAGATTCCATAAATTCCAGAGTTTTCTGGATACTTTCTATTCCAGTTGAAGTAATTTCGTATGGGCTTTCAGAACGATCGCTGGCGGGAGGCCGTAGAAATCTTGTCAAATAGCTTTTAAATGCTTTGAAATCGGTATTAAATTGTTCGTTTTCACATGCGCGTGAAAACATTTGGTTTGGAGTTGGCGGGGCAGACTCGACATAAATCTGATTCTAAAATAAAAACAAATAACTTATATGAAAATCTATTATAAAATGAGCTACGTTATCAGACGAAAAAATTTGCTAACAGTTTATCTTCAAAAAATAATATTCAGATAATAAATCGAGAAATGTTCGGGAAAATATTGAATTAAAACTGAAACTAAACGGTAAACTTAGCCCTAATAAAATGTGAATAATTTATTCTTACGCTGTACATCAAAATGATGACGAATGAACAAAAGGCTGTTTTTAAAAATAGCATGTTGCTTGGAATGTCGAACGATACTGACTCGTTGGCATCAAATTATGGGAATTTATACCGTTTTTGAGCTTCAAATTTCGGAAAGATATATTCAAAAATTCAAATATTCATTACAATTTATTCAAAGTTCGAAGTTTTGAACCGAATTAAAAAATTGTACATTCATGTCACAAAGTTTCAATATGGGTTCAACATATATGAAGTTTAAACTTTAATTCTAGATATTTCTTTTGGGATACACAGTTTGCGCTACACAGAATTGCATTGATTCAGTATGATTGTGAATCAAAAGGACAATCGTCTTGAGATAGAAAACTTATTACCAAGCAAAAATCCAAATATTTGACATATTAAGCTGTCAAACATTCGGATTTCGGTACATAAACGGCACCTTTTCGCACAAAAAACATGTGCAACCTTTTTCATTGTCAGTAGGGATTGTTTCACATTTACGTCATCCCCACCACAACAAAGGCCGTCGATTGCCCACCAAACTATTCCCCTTCTATCTCAGCAAAAACATTATTACACCAATGTTTCGGCATTTTTAATTTTCTTTTAATATTGTAGTTTAAGAATTGTAATTCGAAAACATGTGTTGTTGTGTCTCATACATTTTGGAATAATGTGCATGAATATTGCTCATAGATTCACTTGTGTGTAAGAGGAGCAAAATTTGACAAAAAAGTTTCAAAATTGATTTGATAGGAGGCTATAGTTTCTGTTGTTGACCTTGGAGTTTTCTTGTCGGGCTTCATACGCATTTGGGGCATTAACACGTGGAAGACAGCATGGCCCTGGAATGCGCTCGTAAAATTTTTTTCTCGCTGAAATGTTTTGTAATTTGAAATAGCTTCTCTTAAATGATGAATTCAAAAAGTGTCATTAATATTCTGATGAACAGATATTTGTTACACATGAGCAATGAGTTATAGCAATTGTTCCCATAGCAATTGTTATAGTTTAAAAAAAAAATATCGGAACACAATCTTCAGAATTCTTTTTATTTTGTATTTTGGAGAAACATCTGGGAAACAGTGTGTTTATGCAAATCTTCACTTTGTTATTTTTAATATTTTCTTTCAACGAAATAATGCGAAGAATATGGAAATGCGGAAAAATGTAATAAATACATATTAATAATTTACGAAATATAAAGTTGAATAAGAACCGCTTGCTAACACTGAAAAATGCATGTTCCTTGTCCATTCCATGCTCTTTTCCAGGATTTATCTTAGATCCAGGATTGTTTGAACTTTGAATTTTTAGAAACGTTCAAGCGTTTGTGACTACATTAAATAGATTTATACAAATTTGACATGATTTTCTGAACCATTCCAGCTTTCGAGCAGCTTCATACAAATAAAAAAACCCTTGCCGAAAAAAAATAATATTCTGAAAGTTTCAATTCGATGCAATGTGAACTTAAAATAGTCGCCATACAAATCGTTTTGACCACGAAAAGACCCCGAAAATCGAAAATTTTGCAAGAGAGGTAGTCCTAAATCTCATCGGAATGACTTGAAATATTGTACGACTTTTTTTTGTCATAAAAAGATAATAATCTGAATTCTTGATGAGAGCGTTATTAATAAATTAGAAGGGAAAATCGACATTACCATGTTTTAAGTGCGGATCCATCGAAGATGATACGAAAGCGATGCTGCTGCACTGGCTAATGAGTTTTCAATGCGGAACTCAATCCTCAACTTTTTTCGCTCTTCTTGTGACAATTGCGACTTCGTACTTATTAATCGCATTAAATCACACAATAAACTGCGCATATATGGGGTTCATCGTCGGTTCGCATAGAGATGGCAAAATATATTATGCGTCTTAATGACGTTCCTTCAACTTAAATGGCAGAGCGATGAGAAACTAGAATTAAACCACCACAAAAATAACAACAACAACGACATCGAAAACCAGACTATATGCCGGTGCAAAAAAAGCCCATTCAATCCGATTTCACGCATAACAATTATTCAAGACTTCTTTAAATTACTTGTCGCTCAACGAAACTTATTGGTTCGTGCAACGGTACAGATATCCCCACGCATAAACTTGCTTTTAATCAATTTATTTCATGAATAATTCATTATGAGGATGCTATTTTTATAGCTAATATGCTCCATTTACATATACGTTTAACAGGTTTTATTTTCTATAGCATTTTCATTCTGCACTTTGTCCCTTTGCTGTGTTCGAGTGTGAGTCTGGAAGTGTTAAAATCTCGACACCCTCTTTTGTTATTAAAATTGTGTGCTCAAATTGTGCGGATCGCGAGTTATCTTTGGTTACAGCCGTCCAAGCGTCGTCTAAAACTTTAAATGTTGGCCGCCCCAAACATAGAATCGGTTCAATCGTAAATGTCATTCCAGGTAGCATTTTTCCTTCGTATTCGTTTCCTTCAATCAAATGATTATGGATTAAAAACGCATGTAGAACGAAATAGATTCATAATCTAACGGAAAACAACATTTTTAAAAAAATCATTGTAGATGGATTAAAAATGAGTTCGAATTCTTCGTTTGTTCATTAGAAAACTGTTGAAAAATGAACATTGAACATCACTTACTATAATGACTAATTTCTGGTTTTCCATGAAAATATTTTCCAATTCCATGTCCAATGAACTGTTTGAGTATTTCAACTCCATTCGAAATTGCATGATCTTCGATCGCTGCTCCGATTTCCTTGAATGGTACGCTTGGTCCACAAGCCTCGATTCCTTTGTACAGACATTCTTCGGTGACTTTAACCAGATGTCTCCCAAGCGCATCAACATTTCCAATCAAAAACGTTTTTGAGCAATCACCGTGATACTCATTGTAATAGACCTGCAAAAATTATGAATTGAAAACATCGTCAATAATACGAATAAATGGTCTTTCATACGTAAAACTAACTTTTCCACACATTCCCCGAAAGTCTACGGGTTAATGGGTTATGTTTATTTCTTGCATTATCATCATGTTATTTGAGAATAAGTCCCACAAAATGTCAAGTCATTATGATGAGATTCAGGATTTATTAATACTACGAATCAGCCAATTGTTATTGTTGTTGTTGTCAGCCGTGCAAATAAGCCGTGCCATGTTTGCGAATGTATTGGTATTTGGTTCTAACACACCAATAGCGAGGCGGAAACTAGCAGCCACTGTTGATGTTCACTTTGAAATATGATTTTCATATTGAAAAACACTACGAAAGATCGTGAAAATATAGATTCTTCTAGTACATAAAAAAACAGCATGGCGTTTTTTTCTCCAATCACTACAAAGAGAAAGACAATTTGAAGATTTTGATGAATGGTGTCATTTATTTGTGAAATGAACGTTATTTCATGGAGCAATAAGATTCAAATTCATTTGACGTTTGCGTTCAACCTTGAACTTTACACAGTTTTTCTCTAAGAACATATGTTCTCACATATAAATATTTCCAAAATCTCATCAGAAAGTCCTTAAATTTTGTATGACTAATTTTTTTCATAAAAAAAATAATATCTTGAAAAATTCATAATGTAACAATGTGAAATAAACATACAAGGTGTGTTCCAAAATAAACGAGACTGAGCTGAAATAGAAACGACAGGAGCTTTGTTTGATAAATTCGAGTTTCTTTATTCAAAATAGTCCCCTCCGGCCTCGATACACTGTTTTGTGTGATCCAAAAGCTTTTCGAAAGAGTTTTTCAGGTCATTGATCGGAATTTCCTTCAGGATGTCGGTAAAAGCCTCTACGGACGCAAAACGTTTTCCTATCATGGCCAAATGCAATTTTCCGAATAGTAGATGTCACAGGGAGCCATATCAGGCGAATACGGTGAGAAATGCGATTTCTAGTAAAAATAATTAGTCACAAGAGTGGATCGATGAGATGGTGTATCATCATGCAATAAGTGCCAACTTCCTTCTGAACAATATTCTGGCCGAATACGACGAATACGATGCACCAAACGCTTCATAACACCAAGATAGAATAGCCCATTAACCGTTTGGTCCGGTGGAAGGAACTCTTTGTGGATATTGCCTTTGGAATCGTAAAAACAAATGAGGTGATCACTGATTTTGGGCGGCCCGTATGTTCATCGTCATTTATGTACTCAAGACCATCTCTGAAACGTGTAAACCACTCATGAGCCCTGGCGCGAGATAGACAAACATCTCTATAAACTTTTTTCATCAATTCAAATGTTTCGGCAAACGTTTTACCGATTTTAAAACAAAATTTGAAGTTCGAAACTCATTTTTGTACCGATGACACAAACATATGGTACTGTCACTTTAGACGGAATAACTTTGCTTACACTGAACCGAATGTCACCAAACTTTCACTGGAAGTCAGGGAGGGATGTGACTTTTCAACGCACTATCTTATTCACAGATGGCGCCACCAAAAAATGTTTATGAGAAAAGTCTCGTTTATTTTGGAACGCACCTTGTAGTCCCCATACAAATGTTTCTTAATTGTATTGAAAAACCACTCATTTATTGATTAGACCCCAATTGAGCTATCCGAAGACATTATCCGTAAGAGCTGACAGTAAATAGGTTTCTGTTCCTAATGAAGACCAATTTGTGTGTAAATTTTCGTTCAATTCTAATATCAATTTTTTGAGTTATCGTGTTAACAAATTTTTGCGTTCAATGGACAACGGACAACGTGCCACACTCGGACAATCAAGATCTATTTGTGGCGTGTGCGTAAAATTAAAGTTTAAATTGTGAAATTCATTGAGAGATATTTATTACTCCTTGTATTTAAATTTGAAGCTTCAGATGCGAATTTGAAATTGCGGATATGATTTCATTTGCTAGCACAATTAATTCATGTGAATCATCTTGATGAAGTGAATACCTAATATTTTGTTTTCTTGTGAATAAACATCACGAAAATCAAACGAACTTTCTCTTACAGAATTGAGTCATCTGCTCGGCAATTCGTTTGAATATCTGATAAAAATGAATTGAATGTTTCTATGCTCAATAAACAAATGATAATTTGTTTATATCTATTTGTGTTGGGATTTATTCCTATAAACCGCCTTTAAACATTGAAAGAAAACAAAACGGAAATAACAACAATTCACACACACACACACAGCTTCAATGTGGTTTCTTTTATATGTATAAGTGTACTGCGCCGGGCTTTAAACCATAAATGTCAAATTGTTGTAGAGGAATGTCATATTAATACTACTGTTAGATCGTTTTTATATGTTTTATTTATTTCACTGACATCTACTTGGATCATTTCCCAGGAGAATGAAGCTATAATATGAAATTTAAATGTCTACACTAATTTCACATAAATGATGTAGAACCCTGCGCAGTACACTTATACATATAAAATTACCCACACTGAAGCTGTAACAACCTGGAATACAACCGAATTCAAATTCCAAGGAAACAACACTCATATCCAAATGATAATTTCGGATTTGATAGGAAATAAAGTTTTTGCATTCAATTTTTCTATTCTTCGAATTCGTGTTGTTCAAATATAAATATATATTATAGGTACTTGTACATAATTGCTTAAATGCATAATCTTTCAATATTGACGTTCGAGAGTCAATCATATACTAAGTGTCAAACGAGGGCTACGTGTTCACATTAAAAATAAATGGTCTTACGTACGTAAAACTAACGTTTCCACACATTCCCCGAAATTGTTCGGGCTTACGGGTTTTTCATTGATTGAGAAAAATCTTTTCCTTCATAGAGATTGTCGAGAAACACTTTCCGCTCGTCCACATGATTTGTTTTGCAGTATACATCATAAATATCAGCTCGTTTTATGGCATCTTGAATTTCTTGAACGTTTTGTGGCGCCTTTTCTTGAAGATATTCCAGAGACCCGATCGCATGGGCCTCAAAGCCCATAGGAATGCTAATTAGCCGGCCATCTGCACACAAGTGGGCATGTGCCGCATCATACGTTGCACTTTCGCAACCGCCGCAAACTCCGTCACTTCATGTTATACATTTACCGCATGCCATTAAACTCAGTCAACTCATATTTCAAAACCGCATTATGCAAAATAACTTTGCACTTATATTTTTTATCATTAGTTCTTGTGATTTGTGACATTAAAATATTGTTGATATTTGCAAGTCGAACAATGCAAAAATACATTCATAATTCCATTTGCTGATCATAAATAACACAATGCTACAAAAAATTTTTTTTTTTCATACTCCAATTTTCTATTGCTTATTTTATGTTAGCATAGGGCCCTCTCGTTCCAAAAAGCCCAAGAGTTTGACCGATTTAAGCAGCGTTCCCGAGATATGGCCCAAAATGTGAAAAAAGTCAATTTTTGCTACTTTGCCCCATATTTTGGACCATAGCTCGAAAGCCGTATGAGATACCCTAGTAAATAGAACGGTTTTGGAAAGGTGACGACGTGCGCAAATTTTGATTGCCTACACACCATCGTAAGTCTACATTTGTGGCTGCTATGGGGTCAAAAAGGTCATCCTTCGCTGATTTTTTTCGCTATTTTCACCCATTTATCGACCCAGATCTCAACAACCAGTTGAGATTATCCCAATTTCAGAACTACTATTTTTTGGAGCCATCGTAACGAAAATTTTAAGCATCAGAAGTCTACGATCGGACGACAATTGTAGAAGTTTCAGAGCAAAAACTGCGATTTTTCAGGAATTCCATGAAATTCCGCTTTGTCCCATATTTCGGGACATAACTGGAAAAGCCTTTAATATATATGTTACGAAAATTTGTTTTGAATCTCTTTGGTACAAACTTGTGAATAATTTCGTTTCTGTACTTAGCTTCTCGGATGATATCTTTCCGCTGTGTGTTTTTGTATTTATTTGCGATCCCTACTTAATTTTAGTATTTAATTCTATATTAAATATCCAGATGAGCCGGCTCAAAACATGACTGGTGCTAAATTTCAACCAGGGTTGGATATTTCTATTTAGTTGGAAATTTGATAATTTCAACTGCTAGTCAATTTTTGCGATGTGTATGCTTCTTCAGGGGGAACATTTGCAAGATAGAATTATCGATTGCCCAGATTCCGCTAATCCAAGTCGGACTGACACAAAAGCAAAGAAAGCGCTTATATTACAATAAAAACAAAGAAAGGTATGGCTCATCGGCAACATATCAAAATGCTGATGATAAATTTTAACATTTGATATGATTCTATTTATTCAGCTGATATGTATATAAAATAGTACATTTTTCAATTTCAAGAGAACATCTAGCTGATGGGCTTTTGCTCCTTCATTCTCCCAAGCAAAACTGAGCCGATAATGCTGCTCTGAGTTCTGATAAATCATTTTTGCAATTTTCTTTTAGTTGTGTACCCATTTCATCATGTGCGTCCCACAGCATTCCGAGGAATGCATTACGCAAATCTTCTAACTGTTTTGATACGAAGAACAAGTTATATGGAAAAATGGTTTGATCAGCTTGTCTCGCTTGTAAACTAAATAATTCCTCAAATTCAAACAAACTTTTGAAGTCTCCTTCAACCTTCGCTTTAAATGGCGCTAATATTGTTATGAAAAGATTTTTGTGTCCCTGTTGGGAAGCTTTTAACTTCCTTCTCACTTGAAATTGTTCAAAATTGTTACAACATTCCTTCCAAATTTTAGAAACTGGTGTATAGAATTCAAGACCAGATTCCATAAATTCCAGAGTTTTCTGGATACTTTCTATTCCAGTTGAAGTAATTTCGTATGGGCTTTCAGAACGATCGCTGGCGGGAGGCCGTAGAAATCTTGTCAAATAGCTTTTAAATGCTTTGAAATCGGTATTAAATTGTTCGTTTTCACATGCGCGTGAAAACATTTGGTTTGGAGTTGGCGGGGCAGACTCGACATAAATCTGATTCTAAAATAAAAACAAATAACTTATATGAAAATCTATTATAAAATGAGCTACGTTATCAGACGAAAAAATTTGCTAACAGTTTATCTTCAAAAAATAATATTCAGATAATAAATCGAGAAATGTTCGGGAAAATATTGAATTAAAACTGAAACTAAACGGTAAACTTAGCCCTAATAAAATGTGAATAATTTATTCTTACGCTGTACATCAAAATGATGACGAATGAACAAAAGGCTGTTTTTAAAAATAGCATGTTGCTTGGAATGTCGAACGATACTGACTCGTTGGCATCAAATTATGGGAATTTATACCGTTTTTGAGCTTCAAATTTCGGAAAGATATATTCAAAAATTCAAATATTCATTACAATTTATTCAAAGTTCGAAGTTTTGAACCGAATTAAAAAATTGTACATTCATGTCACAAAGTTTCAATATGGGTTCAACATATATGAAGTTTAAACTTTAATTCTAGATATTTCTTTTGGGATACACAGTTTGCGCTACACAGAATTGCATTGATTCAGTATGATTGTGAATCAAAAGGACAATCGTCTTGAGATAGAAAACTTATTACCAAGCAAAAATCCAAATATTTGACATATTAAGCTGTCAAACATTCGGATTTCGGTACATAAACGGCACCTTTTCGCACAAAAAACATGTGCAACCTTTTTCATTGTCAGTAGGGATTGTTTCACATTTTCGTCATCCCCACCACAACAAAGACCGTCGATTGCCCACCAAACTATTCCCCTTCTATCTCAGCAAAAACATTATTACACCAATGTTTCGGCATTTTTAATTTTCTTTTAATATTGTAGTTTAAGAATTGTAATTCGAAAACATGTGTTGTTGTGTCTCATACATTTTGGAATAATGTGCATGAATATTGCTCATAGATTCACTTGTGTGTAAGAGGAGCAAAATTTGACAAAAAAGTTTCAAAATTGATTTGATAGGAGGCTATAGTTTCTGTTGTTGACCTTGGAGTTTTCTTGTCGGGCTTCATACGCATTTGGGGCATTAACACGTGGAAGACAGCATGGCCCTGGAATGCGCTCGTAAAATTTTTTTCTCGCTGAAATGTTTTGTAATTTGAAATAGCTTCTCTTAAATGATGAATTCAAAAAGTGTCATTAATATTCTGATGAACAGATATTTGTTACACATGAGCAATGAGTTATAGCAATTGTTCCCATAGCAATTGTTATAGTTTAAAAAAAAAATATCGGAACACAATCTTCAGAATTCTTTTTATTTTGTATTTTGGAGAAACATCTGGGAAACAGTGTGTTTATGCAAATCTTCACTTTGTTATTTTTAATATTTTCTTTCAACGAAATAATGCGAAGAATATGGAAATGCGGAAAAATGTAATAAATACATATTAATAATTTACGAAATATAAAGTTGAATAAGAACCGCTTGCTAACACTGAAAAATGCATGTTCCTTGTCCATTCCATGCTCTTTTCCAGGATTTATCTTAGATCCAGGATTGTTTGAACTTTGAATTTTTAGAAACGTTCAAGCGTTTGTGACTACATTAAATAGATTTATACAAATTTGACATGATTTTCTGAACCATTCCAGCTTTCGAGCAGCTTCATACAAATAAAAAAACCCTTGCCGAAAAAAAATAATATTCTGAAAGTTTCAATTCGATGCAATGTGAACTTAAAATAGTCGCCATACAAATCGTTTTGACCACGAAAAGACCCCGAAAATCGAAAATTTTGCAAGAGAGGTAGTCCTAAATCTCATCGGAATGACTTGAAATATTGTACGACTTTTTTTTGTCATAAAAAGATAATAATCTGAATTCTTGGTGAGAGCGTTATTAATAAATTAGAAGGGAAAATCGACATTACCATGTTTTAAGTGCGGATCCATCGA